>JAYESD010000003.1:35377593-35977593 GCA_036927565.1 Tuctoria greenei | reverse complement strand
ACGCCCGGTTCCAAAAATGAACCAAGCTAACGCATATGTGTGCCCAGGATGTTCATCACACATACACGAGTGCATTCACAAAAGAGTATACAGAAAATTACCACAGAACAAGATTAATTAACCAAATTTTATTAAACAAACCATATTATCCTCGAATACAAACTCTAATGAATATTAATGACAAGTTCAACTAATGCAGGGGAAATAAACTAAATAAGCAAACTAAACAACTAGGCAGCATAAGCGATAGGGTATAGCGCAGCTCCAATCAACACCACAGGCAAGCTGACAGTAGACACGGCCTAGAACTCTGCATTATCGCCATTAAACTCCCAATTCTGACCTGCAACTGTTGGGGGGGGGGGGATTGCACGAGTGAGTACATGTCGTACTCAGCAAGTGTGGAAAGTATGACATGTGGCTTATTCAAATGACGACAATAATAATGGCTAAGTGCTGAAAAGTACATTAAAACATTTGAAAAGCAATATATTTTATGTATGTGAAATAAACTCATCATAATCATAAGTAATATCATAATACCAGTCCATATTTCACCATCCTCATCAATAATTCCAGATTTCACCATTTGCCAATAACCATATTCAATACCATAAATTAATCCATAACCAACCTTAACCATTACCAAACCATAACCATCCCAATACCGAGTTCCCTCTAATCATGGAAGTTGTCCAGGTGCTCATAACCGGGAGCACGGCTATCATGATAGTTTATTAGATACACTCTGCAGAGTTTGTACCACTTTACCCACGTGTTCGTGATTTCATCACCTTTCGATGACTAGAACCTCTATTATGCCGTCTCACACCTCCGTCAGTGTGTGGCCAAGAGATCACAAAATAGCCTTTACAAAGGGATTACTAGCCTATTTAGACCCATCTGAGGTTTCACCGGTGGTGATGTCTCCTACAGAGCACATCTTCAACCAAGGACCCCCTCTTGAGCCATTCGGATCCCAGGGTAGTCCCACCGATCATCAACAAACCCAATCCGACTACCCTTCCCTGAGCATCCATAATGGTCCAAATAGCACTGGCAAAGCCCTAATTCATCAGCTATGCCACACCCATACTTGGCCTCGTGGTGGCACTGTAGTCCTGGCTTATTCTCGCATGAACCGGTCCTTAGATCTAAAGCAAGCAAACCACCATACGTCCAACCCATCTACATACCAGGCTTGCTTAGATCACCCATTACCATATCATATTTAACCAGTTCATGTTAACCATAATCTCATCCATGCATAATGAAATTGAGTGGTATAGTTGTTTCCCATCCCAGTTGATTAAGCGAAGCAAAAGGTAAAAATCCCATCCCGACTCTGTACCATATATCCCAGGTGACAAGGGTGGCCAACCAACGCAAGTAAACTTCCTACCATAGGATTTCCCATCAAGTTGACACAAGCATGCAATTTTGCAAACAAAACATTTATTTTAGAAACAGGATCAATATGCTTTAAGGACACTTGCCTTGCTCTTGCTGTTGATTAGGGTCAAAGCCTTCAAACTCTTGGTGCTGTAGATCCTCCGCGGCACTTTCTAGCGCAAATCCGTCTAATCAACACAATAAACATACAAGACAAGAAACACAATCAAAGAGTGCACAAATATTACTCAATATGACATGACATGCATGATTAATGCAAATGCAAGGTAGAACTTGTTAATAGATTACTTTTAATGATCACTAACTAG
Organism: Tuctoria greenei; assembly: GCA_036927565.1. Taxonomy (NCBI): domain Eukaryota; kingdom Viridiplantae; phylum Streptophyta; class Magnoliopsida; order Poales; family Poaceae; genus Tuctoria; species Tuctoria greenei. Next base: position 35,975,872 of record JAYESD010000003.1, on the reverse strand, counting down.
TTCTAATAGCTTTTAACAAGTTTATACAGGTTTGGAGTTGATTAGATCAAATTTTAGAATCAATTCAACACAATTTAACCAGGAAGATCGGACTAGTCCGCTAGGGACCGGACAAGTCCGCACTTTGCGAGATCAGCAGATTAGGGCTTTCTAGATCGACGTGAATTTGGAGATTAGGGGTTGAGTTCACGTAAGGAAAAGATAATAGAAGGTATACCAGGTGTTTAGAACTCCAATGAATCAAGAACTTGGAGGTAGCACTTGGATCTTGATGATCTAGGGTTGGTGATGAACTTGGAGATGAATTGGTGATGAAGAACGAAAGCTTGATGGAGATCTTGATCCTCTTTCGCTTCCTCCTCTTCTTCTTCTTGCTTGGGATCTTCTCCTCCCTCCTTGATGGTGGCTCTCCACGAACTAGGGTTTGGGTGGGGTGGAAAAGTGGCAAATAGATGTCAAGCCAAAGGGTGGGGTTTTTTATATAGAGGTGGAGGCTAGGGTTAGATGGATTTCGAGTTTGAGAGGAGTAGAGGCCGGTTTAGAGTCTCACATGGGCTCTAAAAGAGTTAGGCACGACGTCCCTAGGCCCACTTAATGTGAAACCCAAGAAACAAGTCGTAAAACAAAAGATCAACTCGGAGTCGCGAAATATCAGACAAGTCCGGAAAGGACCGGACTAGTCCGAAGTCGTCCAGAGAGAAAATCGGACAAGTCTGGCCAAAAATCGGACAAGTCCAACTTTAAACAAAGAGGAAATCGGACAAGTCCACTGGAACATCGGACTAGTCCGGAAAAGTCTAAGGACTTAGCAAATTTTCAAGGATTCATAGAATATCGGACTAGTCCGCACAAAATCGGACAAGTCCGAAGGTTTCCAAAGGCAAAATCGGACTAGTCCGCAGCAAAAACGGACAAGTCCATTTTTAGTCAGAGAGGAATCAGACTAGTCCTCAGTAAAATCGGACTAGTCCGCACTTTCCTGCATTTTAAGTGCGGTTTTGTTCCAAATTAATTTTAAATGTTCTGAATCAATTTTAAACTCATTCCTCTTGTTGTGGGTTAATGTTAAATGTATATGAGTGTATGCAGGGCATGATGCATGAAAATGAGGGTGTTACATCCACCCACCCTAAACTCGAACTCATTGAGACCCTACCTCTCCACCTCTATATAAACAACCTCACCCCTTGACTTTACATCCTTTTGCCTCAATTGAAGGTCCACAAACCATAGTTCAGGAAGAGCCGCCACCAAGGAGGGAGAAGGAGACCCCGAGCAAGAAGAAGAAGAGGAGGAAATGAAAGATGACCAAGATCTCCATCAAGTTTTCGTTCTTCATCAACAATCCACCTTCAAGTTCTTCATCAACACTCGTCAAGATCCAAGTGTTGCCTCCAAAACCCTTAATTCATTGGAGTCCTAAACACCTAATATACCTTCTACTCTCTATTTCTCACGTCAATTCAACCCCGTTTCTCCAAATTCACGACGATCTAGAAAACCTTAGTTCGTTTTTTCTGCAAAGGGCGGACTAGTCCAATCCTCCAGCGGACTAGTCCGATTTTGCAATATGTTTCGTGTTGAATTAATTCTAAATCGATTCGAATCAATTCCAAACCTGTTCAAACTTGTTAAAAACTATTAGAACTAGTTAATAAACATCATTAACAACTCATTAACAAGTTTTGCTTTGCATTTGCATTAATCATGCATGTCATGACATATTGAGTAGTATGTGTGCACTTATTGATTGTGATTCTTGTCTTGTATGTTTATTGCGCGGATTAGACAGATTTGCGCTAGAGAGTGTCGCGGAGGATCTCCAGCACCAAGAGTTTGAAGTCTTTGATCCTAACCAAGCCCAAGAGCAAGTCAAGTGTCCTTGAATATATTGATCCTATTTTTACAATAGGTGTTTTGTCTTCAAAACTGCATGCTTGTGTCAATTTGATGGGAATTCCTATGATAGGAAGTTTACTAGCTTTGTTTAACCACCCTTGTCACCTGGGATACATGGTAGAGAGTCAGAAATGGCTTTTTACCTTTTTGCTTCGCTTAATTAATTGGAATGGAAAAACAACTATATCATTTAATTATGCATTAATGAGATTATGGTTAATATGAACTGGTCAATATGATATGGTAAAGGGTGATCTAAGCAAGCCTGGTATGTGGATGGGTTGGATGTTATCGTAGTTTGCTTTCTTTAGATCTAAGGACCGGTTCATGCGAGAATATGCTAGGACAACAGTGCCACCACGAGGCCAAATATGGGTGCGGAGTAGCTGATCAATTAGGATATTGCTAGTATTAAGCGGATCATTTAGCGCACCAGAGAAGGGGAGTCAGATTGGGTTTGGATATGGTTAGCGTGACTCCCTGGGATCCAAATGTCACAAGAGGGGGCCCTTGGTTGAAGATGTGCTCAGTTGGAGACATCGCCACTGGTGAAACCTCAGTGGTTCTGTACATGCTAGTAGTCCCTTTGTAAAGGCTATTTTGTGATCTCTTGGTCATACACCTATGGTAGTGTTTTGGAATAATAGAGGTTTTATTTAGTCGCCGACAGGTGATAAAATCACAAACACGTGGGTAAAATGGTACAAACTTTGCAGAGTATTAAAACTATCATGACAGCTGTGCTCCTGTTTAAGAGCACCTAGATAATCTACATGATTAGAGGGATTTTGGTATTTGGATGGTTTGGTATTGGTTATGGGATGGTATTATGGTTTATTGCAATGGATATGATTAATGGTAATGAGAAATCTGGAATATGGATGATGGTAATGAAGTATGGACTTGTATTATGGTAACTACTTGGTTTATGATGGGTTTACTTCGCATACATGTAATATACTGCTTTCAAATGTTTTAATATACTTTTCAGCACTTAGCCTTTATTATGTTCATCATTTGAATCAACTACATATCATACTTTCCACACTTGCTGAGTACAACATGTACTCACCCTTACAATTCCCCCACCAACAGTTGCAGGTCAGATTTGGAAGTATAACGATGATAATGCGGAATTCTAGGCCGTGTCTGCCGTCAGCTTTGCCTGTGGATTGCTTGGAGCCGCGCTACCCTTTATGCCTATTTTCTTAGCTGCATAGTTGCTTTATTTAGTTATTTCCGCCGCATTAGTTCAAACTTGTCATTAATAATCATTAGAGCTTGTATTCGAGGATATTCTAAATTGTGTAATAAAAGTGGTATATTAATCTTGTTCTGTGGTAATTTTTTGTATATCTTTTTATGAATGCACTCGTGTATGTGTGTTGGACGTCCTGGGCACACATATGCATTCACTTGGTTCATTTTCGGGACCGGGTGTCACAACTGATCTAATCGGTAAACGCAAGATGAAGCGTCGATCGAATCTGGTAGAATCGGCAGAGACAAGTCGATGGGATCAATTGCTAGGGTAGTAAAGAAAAATTAATCATAATATTTGGTTTTGTTACCATATTATAAATAGGAAGCTTGTATTATTGAGGAGGTCAGAGCCCTCTATAAATAGATGTACACAGATAACAATTATCAAAAAGACTCTTATACAAAAAGGAAAATACAAATATACCCCTACATCTCTAACAAGAGCTGCTTCTCTACACATGGAGGGTAATACATCTAAGTGGCTGCAGGTTTATAAGCTCACAGAGGGATTGAGTACTGTTAGAGATGTATGGATATATTTGTAATTTCTCTTTTGTATAAGGACCTTTCTACATAATTATTATCCCTGTACATCTATTTATAGAGGCATCTGGCCTCCTCCATAATACAAGTGCTATTCATAACATGGTATTAGAGCCAGGCAATCGATCTACACCGCACATCTGCGTTGGCGCTTCTTTTTGCGTCTGTCTTCGATCTCGCCATTTTTTACTGCAGCGTATTCTTCTACCCGAGATCATTTGCTATTTTTTTTTCTTGCAGCGTCTTCTTCTACCCCAAATTCGTTAAGATTACCGGCTTCTTTCTGCCGCCTGACGTCTGCCCATTGGAGCCCCCCGTTCTACCATCAGCAGTCATGCTTCCTCAGTCACGGGCCCCTACTGCGCGTCGCCAGGACTCCCATCTCTCGGCTCTTCCTTCGTGCGCCCGGTGTTGCTCCTGACTCCTCTCTACTCTGCCTGGATTGGCCATCGGTGCTGTGTTACAGGGTGCAGCTGCACCACGGAGCTTCTAAGCAGTCACGCCACGAAGCGCCCGAAAAGATTTTGGTCTTTCGTTGTTAACCCGCCGTCGCTCGCGACACACGGTTACAGGTGCTAGGTTGAGACCAAATCAAAAAAATGAAAAAATAAGAAATAAGAAAAAGAAAATAAAAAAGAAAAAAAATTTGCAGCCAGCGCCACTTCTCTTTTGCGCTCTCGTCGTCGCCCGCTGTTGCTCACTTTGCGCTCTAGCCATTTTCTATCATCTTGTCACGACGACTTCTTCTTTGGGCGGAGTTCCGGTTGTGCGGTGTCCGGTGCTTTTCAATGGCACCAATTACCGCGACAGGATTCCCCGCATGCTGTTGACGGTCCTTAAGTACCACATTTTGACTGTCAATTCACCTCATAATGTGCATAAAAGAAACACAAACCATAGTGGTAGAATTATACACTAACGCAATTCCACAAGTGTTGGTGTCTATTTGTATGCAGGTGAATTATTACCCAAAAAACCAAAACATGCAGGGATGAATCCATGAAAATGGATTTCAACGAATCAGGCGATGACACATGGCAACACATGGATCAAATGGCCCACAAACAGAAGAATACAAGGAGATCCAATGGTGTTACACCCATATATATCAAGGGGGCCCACCTGGAAGCCACCTGGAGGAAGCACTCCCCAAGGGGAGCCTTGACCAGGTCGGCCAAATCCCTGGTTCGGCCGACCTCTTCCTGGCGCCAAACTCGATCAAATGACACGTGTTGGCTCCTCCTGACTCCCTGGAGTCAATGGTGACTGATTCACGCGTTAATTATGGCGGGAACCGACCCTTCTCCACCTATAAATAGACCCCCTCAACTCACTTCTCACAGACACCAAAAGTTGAGAATAGTGCTACACTCTAAAGGTTTAGAGTAGTCCTAGAGGCTACCAAAGTAGAAGGAGAGTGTGGTGAAGAGTCTAGGAGAAGGAAGCTTGGGCTTGTCAAGTCCCTCTTCTACACTTGTACCCCTACAAAAGTTTTACACAATCAAGTAAGCCTTTGTGAATTCAATACAAGTTTGATCTTTTATTCTTAGTAGTTTGCACAAGTAGTTACTTGTGGGTTCACTGCTTTAATTCATTAGAGGCTCTAGTTTTAGCTTTGTGTTCGAAACAACTAGAGTAGTGATTTAGAACGTAAGCGTGGTGCTTAGGTTATAAATCATCAGTGGATATTTCGTAGACCCACGGATTGAAGAGGCAGGCAGTAGGTGGTGACAACTCTATCTGTCCTTCGTAATCCTCCACGTTCGGCTATACCATAGGCTCTTGGCGGGAGTCGTCCTAGTATTTCTAGGAGTAAGCCCGTGCCCGAAGCAAGCATCTACTGCAAACTACCTTGAATTAGGATGAATACTTTGAATTCCTCTCTGTTCGTTTCCCACCAAACAACTTTGTGTCCTTGGGTGAGCTAGTTCGAAAGATTAGCACACATGTTCTTTGGATTTGATACCCTTGGGAATACTCCTTAAGGGGAAGTGCTACAACGGTATTTTCGTGCGCTTGTGGATAACTCTGTGGTGTTAAGAAATACCAACAAGCATTTCTGGCACCGTTGCCAGGGAACGGTTGCTGTTAATCTTCGAACCAAAAACACCCTCGTATCATATCCCCCTTATCTATCATCTTACCTTTCTTATTCTTACCTTACCACCACCATATAAATGGAGCAACCCACCATTCTTACCTATTTGTTCAACCAGCTATGAACTTCGCCCTGGCTTTATAGCCATGGTTCGGGAACAATCCTTCTCAGGAACGGATTGTGAAAACCCTTACCACCATCTATGAGAGTTTGAACAACTGTGTTCATGCCTTTTAATCAAAGGTATGACACAGGAAACTCTCAAATGGAAGTTGTTTCCTTTTTTCCTCAAGGAAAAAGCCAAACAATGGTACAACCACTACGTTGTGAAGACAAACGGTGATTGGTGTGACAAATTTTGTCTTGCTTTATTCCCCATTGCTCGAATTGTTTCCTTACGAAAGGAAGTACTATGCTTCCAGTAGATGGAGAAGGAATCCATATGTGCAGCTTGGGACATATTTTCTCTTTTGAAAAATTCTGGCCCAGATTTGTTAATCCCTGATCCAATTCTTTTGCAACATTTCTTCATGGGATTGAACAAAGAGTCTGCCCTATATCTTGACATTACGGCTGGAGGATCTTTCCTCCATAAGACTCCAGAAGAAGGCAAGGACCTTTTGGACAAAATTCTAGAAAATTCTTCCTTCATTATGGGTCTTAATGAGCCTCCCCAATAGGAAGTCGTATCAAGAACAGAGGATACACTCTTGGACAAGGATGAACCCATTTCTTGTTTACCCCAAGACATGCCAGAGGAATCCTCTCCCGACCCTAAAACTATGAAGGTAGAAGAAATTCAACCCTCACAGTTTCCATTTTACTTCAAGGAAGAGCTTTTTGAAGATTATGGAAATACCTTGCAGTATTGTTGTTATAGGAAACCTTCATTGCCACCAACTCCACCTGAACCACCTGACGGGGTGTTCGTCCGTCAGACGATCAAGGAGTTGACCTCTATCCTGAGCAGAGAATGGACAACTGAAGTCGAGAATTCACCCGAAATTCTTCGGATGACCTCACCTTTGGCTACCATTTTATGTTCTATTAGAGGGACACCAATGAGAATCCTATACAACCCCACTGTTGGAGCAAATCTCATTTCTGATTCTTGTGCTCTTGCCATTCTTGGCGATGTGCCATTGTCACCAACACGCAAATCCTTCCGAGATTCATTTGGAACCATTCTTGAAGGATGTGGGGTTCTGCAACAAGTGTCTGTTAGACACAAAGATATTGAGGCTCTCCTAGACTTTCACATGTTCGAAATCAAAGATTTACATCATGATAGGGATTCCCATAGAGAAACTTCTCATGGAAGTTCCTTTGGAAGGAAGCCTCAATATCAATCTTGGAGGGATAAATTTCCCCATGCCTATTATGCGTTCAAAGAACACATCTGCAGAATCTCCCATCCAAGATGAGCCAATGGAGGAGGTTAGGACTCTTCAATTTTTAGAACCCCCTGAAATTGAAGGAGGAGAAGACTTCGTCCAAGAGGAGGATGAACTTCAGGAGGAAATTGAATTGCCAAAAGAAGAGCCCTCCCCAAAACCTCCTGTTGAGCTCAAGATTCTACCTCTAGGCCTATGTTATTCCTTTCTAAATGCCGATTTGGAAGCCCCTGTCATCATAAGTGACAAGCTTTCAGATGATGAAACGCTCAAACTTATAGCCATGTTAGAAAGGCATAGAGCTATTTTTGGATATTCACTTCAGGATCTCAAGGGAATTAGTCCAACGTTATGCACCCATCGTATTCCTATTGACCCTGAGAGTGTCCCCTCAAGGGAACCTCAAAGGCGATTGAATAATGCGATACGTGAAGTTGTCAAGAAAGAAGTCTTGAAACTTCTGCATGTCGGGATTATTTACCATGTTCCTCATAGTGAATGGGTAAGTCCAGTTCAAGTAGAGCCTAAGAAGGGACGTATGATGGTCGTTCAAAATGAGAAGAATGAATTAATTCCTTAACGGACCGTCACGGGATGGAGGATGTGCATTGACTACTGAAAACTTAACAAGGTAACAAGGAAAGACCATTTTCCATTGCCCTTCATCGATGAGATGTTAGAGTGATTGGCAAAACACTCCTACTTCTGTTTCCTTGATGGGTATTCGGTATATCATCAAATTCCTATCCATCCCGATGATCAAAGTAAGACCACGTTCACATGTCCTTACGGGACCTATGCCTACCGGCGTATGTCCTTTGGACTGTGTAACGCTCCTGCCTCTTTCCAGAGATGCATGATGTCTATATTTTCAGACATGATAGAGGATATCACGGAAGTTTTCATGGACGATTTCTCCGTCTATGGAAAAACTTTTGATAATTGTCTAGAAAATTCAGACAGGGTCTTACAAAGATGCCAGGAGAAGGACCTTGTGCTTAATTGGGAAAAGTGCAATTTCATGGTCCGGGAAGGCATCGTTCTTAGACACTTGGTGTCTGAGAGAGGGATAGAAGTGGACAAGGCTAAAATTGAAGTTATTGAAAAACTTCCACCTCCTATCAATGTTAAGGGAATTCGTAGCTTTTTAGGTCATGCGGGGTTCTACCGACGATTTATCAAGGATTTCTCAAAAATCGCTAGACCCCTCACTAACCTATTAGCTAAAGAAGCTCCCTTTGATTTCGATGATTAATGCCTTAAATCATTTGATATACTAAAAAAGGCACTCATCTCAGCTCCAATTATCCAACCTCCTGATTGGATGCTGCCATTCGAAATCATGTGTGATGCTAGTGACTTTGTTGTTGGTGCGGTCTTAGGCCAAACCAAAGATAAAAAGCATCACGCATTAGCCTACGCTAGAAAAACTCTGACAATATCCCAACTCAATTATGCCACAACTGAGAAAGAGCTCCTAGCAGTAGTTTTTGCTATCGACAAGTTTAGATCCTATTTGGTTGGAGCAAAGGTCATAGTCTACACAGACCATGCTGCTTTGAAATATCTTCTTACCAAAAAGGATGCTAAACCCAGGCTAATTTGATGGATTCTTCTACTCCAAGAATTTGATTTGGAAATAAGAGATAAGAAAGGAGTAGAGAATTCAGTAGCAGATCATCTTTCACGTATGGAAGTCACACAAACCATGGACATACCTATCAATGACTTCCTACGAGATGATATGCTCCTCAAGGTGACAGACTCTCACCCTTGGTATGCGGATATCGTGAACTTTATGGTCACGGGATACGTACCACTAGGGGAGAACAAAAAGAAACTCATTTATGAGAGTCGTAGACACATTTGGGATGACCCATACCTCTATCGAGTATGTGTCGATGGCCTTCTTAGAAGGTGCATCCCATCAATTGAAGGCACCAAAATTATAGAGAAATGCCATGCTGACCCCTATGGTGGTCATTACGGTGTTTACCATACTCAAGCAAAGATCTGGCAGAGTGGATTCTATTGGCCTTCAATGTATGAAGATACCAAGGAATTCATTCGCAGATGTTGGAAATGCCAGAAGCATGGAGGAATATCTGCTCGCGATGCGATGCCCCTAACATACAATCTCCAAGTGGAATTATTTGATGTATGGGGTACTGATTTCATAGGACCTTTTCCTAGGTCTTATGATTGCGAGTATATTCTGGTTGCCGTCGATTATGTGTCAAAATGGGTAGAAGCATTGCCATGCAAAAATGCTAATTCCAAGCAAGCGAGGAAAATGTTCCATGAGATCATTTTCCCACACTTTGGAACTCCCCGTATGGTCATAAGTGATGGAGGGTCTCATTTAATAGATAAGACCTTCCGAAACTTTTTAAGGGAACTTGGAGTCCAGCATAACATTGCTACCCCATACCACCCACAGACAAGTGGTCAAGCAGAAACATCTAATAAGCAAATTAAGAATATTCTGCAAAAGACTGTCTTGGAAATGGGAACGGGATGGAAGCAAAAGCTACACAACGCATTGTGGGCATATCATACTGCCTACAAGACACATATCGGCATGTCTCCTTTCCAACTTGTCTATGGGAAGACTTGCCATCTTCCCGCAGAATTGGAACATAGAGCGTATTGGGCCATCAAGTGGCGCAACATGAATCTTAACGAAGCTGGAAATCACCGATTGAAGTAAATCTCTGAGTTGGAGGAATGGATAGACAAGGCGTACCATAGTGCCAGGATTTATAAAGAGAGAACCAAAAGATGGCACGATAAGAGGATTACGCCGAAAGAGTTCAAACCTGGAGATAAAGTTTTACTATTTAACTCTAGGGTTAAACTCTTTGGACATGCGAAGCTTAGAAGTAAATGGGAAGGACCCTTCACTGTAGTAGAGACTTCATCCCATGGAGCAATCACACTCCAAGGTGATGATGATCAACCATTCAAAGTGATTTGGCACCGACTCAAATTATTTCTCGATTCCCAAAAGGATACAGAAAAAGAATTTGACGTGGTAAATCTAATCGATTTCCATGCCATTTCTTTCAATTCTGTTTAAATTCTCCACGTCCAACTAATGGTCCCATCCAATTCTTCTTCTAGAAGGCCCATTGAATCGAACCGCGAAAATGTGGCCCGAACGGAGCCAGAAGGGGTTCGGCCGAACCCTAGGGTCGGCCGACCTTCCCTTCGTGCCGCTCGCATTCTATTTTCTTGTGTTAATCCTCCTCGATATCCTCCACAAAATCCTCGGTGAAACGCGTCGTTCCCCGCCTATTTAAAGGATGGAAACAGAGAGGAAAGTCGTGCACCTCATTGAATCATCATCTTCCTCCCGTCCCGACAGCATAGGATGCTTACTACTTAGGATTTTATTTAAAAAAACATTTGTTTTCTAAAGCTAGTTAAATAATGTAAGCATCCCCATATTTTGATTTCAATAAAGTGAACTTACCGGTTCATCTAACACCGGTAAAGTTCCCCCTTTAGTTTATTTTGTTGAATAAAGAATTCAGGAAGCAAGTGTGGGGGAAACATATCCCCAAGTCACGAAATCCCGACGTGAAAAACTAACGTTGCATATCAAAACACGTCGCGATCGAATGAGCAAAACGACCCGACAAAACAGAGCCACAACAGAGCCAACAGGAGGTCGGCCGAACCCCCTGGTCGGCTGACCTGTTCTCTACTCTGTACGACTCTGTTTCGCTCCAGAAAATCGGTTTGGATTTCCTATCCCCACTTTTATGCGCTACCCTGCTGTTTGAGTTGATTTCATATTTTTCATTGCATATCTAAAATGAATCAAATCAACAAATTGAAATAAAATTTAGTAGTCAAGAATTTGCTTAAGCTGAAAATTTGAATACTTTATATTTCAATTCATTACCTTTTTTATGATTCCCATAATTCAATAGGAAAAAAACACATCATCTAAGTATTTTACTAGTGTGATATGGTAAATGAGTTCTTTAGAAATCATCCTTTTGCTTGAAATTGATTTTGACATTTGTAACTGTTTGAAGTCTTGAACTTTGCCTAAACCTCTCTTTGGAAATTTATATACCCACCAAGGCCATATGATATATTCATTGAAAACCACAAGCATATGCCACTTTGCTTTTCATTGAACTTTGTCAAACCCATGACCCAATTGAGTGACATGCATGAACTTTTTGAATTGAAAACTCTTGTGCACTCCATTCATGCAAAAATTTCTCACATTGAGAGTTTGCATCCATCGATTATCCATCCGCCAAAAAGAAACTCCATACAATACAAATGAAAGCCTCTCTAAAAAAACAAAAAGGAGTAGAAGACATGGCTACAAGAAAAAAATAATAAGAAAAAGCATCCTCTCTTGAAAAAGAGTAAGATTTCTAAAAAAAATAGTAGCCATGTTTCATCCTTAAGAGAGAGCAAATTAACGGGAGTTATCACCTCGCCACTCCATTCCATTCATGTGCACAAGAATTTTCTCTTCACTTTGTTCATTGGATAAGTCTCTCATAGGATCAAGTTTTTGACTTAGTAACATATGAATTGCAAATGTGTGCCACATTAATCCCTACCAAGCTCCAGATATAGCCACTTTTAGTATAGGGACAAGAATTGGCAAAACATGCCATGGTGAGGACTCAAACACTTTGAGGGATTTGAGAGATTCCAATCGAGAAGGCAAAGGCAAAAGTTCCTATGACTTTCAAATATAGCAATTGCCTAATCATTTCAGCAGGGAATGATCCAAGGGAACTTCATTCTAACCGTTCCACTTTTCAAACACCCAAGATTGATGTGGTAGCCACATACACAAAGGGGATCCATGAATTAAGGTATAAGTTGAAATATCTAGTATCCATATTTTCTACCTTATAGCAAATTCATGACAACACTCTAGTTCTTCTTGCCTTCACTCGAGGACGAGCAAAGGACTAAGTGTGGGGGAGTTTGTTGATGGTCCTTAAGTACCACATTTTGACCGTCAATTCACCTCATAGTGTGCATAAAAGAAACACAAAATATAGTGGTAGGGTTATACACTAACCCAATTCCACAAGTGTTGGTGTCTATTTGTATGCAGGTGAATTATTACCCAAAATACCAAAACATGCAGGGATGAATCCATGAAAATGGATTTCAACGAATCAGGCGATGACACGTGGCAACACATGGATCAAATGGCCCACAAACATAAGAATACAAGGCGATCCAACGGTGTTGCACCCATATATATCAAGGGGGCCCACTTGGAAGCCACGTGGAGAAAGCACTCCCCGAGGGGAGCCTTGACCAGGTCAGCCGAACCCCTGATTCGGCCGACCTCTTCCTGGCGCCAAACTCAGTCAAATGACACGTGTTGGCTCCTCCCGACTCCCTGGAGTCAATGGTAACTGATTCGCGCGTTAATTGTGGCGAGAACCGACCCTTCTCCACCTATAAATAGACCCCCTCACCTCACTTCTAATAGACACCAAAAGTTGAGAATAGTGCTACACTCCAAAGGTTTAGAGTAGTCCTAGAGGCTACCAAAGTAGAAGGAGAGTGTGGTGAAGAGTCTAGGAGAAGGAGGCTTGGGCTTGTCAAGTCCCTCTTCTACACTTGTACCCCTACAAAAGTTTTACTCAATCAAGTAAGCCTTTGTGAATTCAATACAAGTTTGATATTTTATTCTTAGTAGTTTGCACAAGTAGTTACTTGTGGGTTCACTGCTTTAATTCATTAGATGCTCTAGTTGTAGCTTTGTGTTTGAAACAACTAGAGTAGTGATTTAGAACGTAAGCGTGGTGCTTAGATTATAAATCATCAGTGGATATCTCGTAGACCCACGGATTGAAGAGGTAGGCAGTAGGTGGTGACAGCCCTATCTGTCCTTCGTAATCCTCCATGTTCGGCTATGCCATAGGCTCTTGGCGGGAGTCGACCTAGTATTGCTAGAAGTAAGCCCGTGCCCGAAGCAAGCATCTACTGCAAACTACCTTGAATTAGGATCAATACTTTGAATTCCTCTCTGTTTCTTTCCTACCAAACAACTTTGTGTCCTTGGGTGAGCTAGTTCGAAAGATTAGCACACACGTTCTTTGGATTCGATACCCTTGGGAATACTCCTTAAGGGGAAGTGATACAACGGTATTTCCGTGCGCTTGCGGATAACTCTGTGGTGTTAAGAAATACCAACACATGCACCTGCACATGTGTGGTTGAAAGCATCTAGGCCCCCATGAGGTATGGTTTCAGTGATTAATGACAACCATTGGATTTTATTAATGAATTTGTGGATGCAAGGTCTCCCATATCACTCAATCAAATGAAATCTATAAATATGAATGTCAACTACTGATCATTGGAGACCCCTAAACAATCATTTTATGAGATCATTCAATGTTATGAAGACTAGAAGTAAAAGCTCACATGTCAAAGATTATTCAACCATAATTGACAACACTCAATGCTTGACAATCATCAGAAGCATATTTCCAACAAATGTCTAAGAGGTCAATCAAGCAAAATACAAAAGAATCACTTAGAACAACTCAAAGCAAACAAAATCAACTCACCGGATCAACCGATGGTTCCAGAGAACAACACATCGGTCAAGTTGATTCAGCAGAAGAAGAAGACCTCAGAACAAAGTACTCACCGGATCATCCGATGTTAAGGGCAATGTTACATCGGTCCATCAGTATAGTATGCAATATCCCTGGACCAAGTGTAGTACCGGATCATCCGATGTACATCAATATACACATCGGTCAATCACTCCAATAAGCATCAAGTCTGAACCGATTCTGGAGAAAGTGCCACCGGATCATCCGATGAGAAGACAAGAGTAACATCGGTCTAACAATGGTCATATCTGACACAGTGACATTAGCTAAAGTGAACTTGACCGATGATAACTGAAGGTAGAGCATCGGATCATCCGGTGTTCGTAGAGCAGTGCACCCTACTTTTCCAACGGCTATTTCGTGGAGGTTGGCTATTTATACCCCTTCAACCTGTCAAATCGATAAGTCTTGATCACCAGACATACTCTACACATTCTCAAGCATTCAAGACGTTGAGCTACCACTTCTAGATCATCTACACCACCTACACACCAAGAGATAGGCTAGAACTAGCTAGACATAGTGCTTGTGTGCTTCCATTCTTGGTGAGTGGAATCTCTAGTGTAGTGAGAGCTGTAAGGGAGTGTCCCTTGGTGTTTGTAACTGAGAGTTACTTCCGGAGCTTGCCAAGACGATTGTGGAAGCCCGAAGGATGCAAGTTGTACAAGGCTTAAGCTCCACCTTGCCGAGGTTGGCAAACGGAGAAGAATAGTGAAGATCCCTAGTCTCGGTGACTTGGGTGTGGCTATACCCTTTGGTGGGTGCCACAACATGGATGTAGGAAGATCTTGACGATCTTGCCGAACCACGGGATAAATCTTCGTGTCTCCTCGGGAGTTTGCATTCTCTTCCTCTCACCCTACACTTATGCATTTTATATACCGCGAAGTTGCTATTTACTTGAATGCATAGGTTGTTTGCGTAGGGAATTGGGCTTTTAGTAATTAAGTTTTATTGCCTTAATTTTTGAAAAGAAGCCCAATTCACCCCCCCCCCTCTTGGGCATTCGATCCTTACAATTGGTATCAGAGCAAGGTTGCTCATAGGATCATTCTAGCTTCACCTCTAGAGAGCTAAAATGGCCAAGGTTGGGGGTTCGGTTCCTATCTTCGAGGGCAAGAACTTTGCCTATTGGAAAGCACGCATGCGCGCTTATCTAGAGGCTATTGCTCCCGAAGTATGGGAAGCGACCCACGCGGGGTTTGGTGAGCACAATTATGTTGGTGATCAAACTAAGTGGGATGCTAAAGCTAGGAATGCAATTTATGAATGTATTAGTCAAGATGTGTTTGCTAGGATTGCTAGCAAGGAAAAGGCTTGTGAAATTTGGGCTTGCTTAATAGAAATTCATGAGGGCTCTTCTCGTGTCAAGGAACTAAAATATCACATGCTTAAAGCCAAATATGATGAATTTAAGATGCTTCCTCATGAAAATGTCAATGAAATGTTCTCTCGCTTGAATGTGCTTATTGAAGAAATCAATGCTCTTGACATTGCTTCTCTTGGCAAGGGACTCATCAACCGCAAGATTCTCATGCTCCTTCCCAAGCCAAAGTACAACATCATCAACTCCATGCTTCAAAAAGAATCTCTTGACCACATTGAAGTTTCGAAACTCATTGGAGAGATTCACGCTCATGAGATGAGTGTACTTGGGATGATGGAGCAATCATCTTCAAAAACAATTGCTCTAAAGGCCTCCACCAAGAAGACAAGTCTCAAGAAAAAGAAGGTGGTTGAGCCTAGCTCAAGTGAAGAAGAGCAAGCATCAAGTGAAGATGACGATGATGAGCTTGCATTGATGATGAGAAAGTTCTCTCGCTTGAACTCCAAGATTGCCAAGAAGGGATACACCTTTGATCCCAAGAAGAAAGTGTTTCTACCAAGGAGAGACGACCACAAGACTTGCTATAATTGTGGTGATCAAGGCCACATCTCCTATGATTGTCCAAAATCAGGCAAAAGAAGAGAGAACCACAAGAGCAAGCATCGCAAGCTTGAAGATAGCGAAGATGATGAAGAAGAGGTCAAACCCAAACCAAGATCCTTTGGGAAGAAGAAACATGACAAGGGAAAGAAGACAAAGCTCTTCCCAAAGAAAAGAAATGGCCCACAAAAGGTGTTCATGTGTGAGGCAAATGAATGGGTCACCGACGAAGAATCAAGTGATGAAGAGAGTGAAGCGGAAGAAGAGAGTTTGGTCGGCCTTGCCATTGCCAACAATGATGACTCACCTCTTCATCCACCACCCATGTGCCTCATGGCTAAAGGTAACACCAAGGTATGTGATGATTCTAGTGATGATGAGCTTTCCCCCGATGACTTAACCTCATTAATAAATGAATATCACACTATCATTAAGAGGGAAAAGAGTAATGTTAAGGATCTTGAAGAAACTCATGCTAAGATTGAGAGTGCTAACCTTGATTTGATTGACAAGTATGAAAGCATACTCAAAGAGCATGACACGCTCAAATCCCATGTCAAGCAAGTTGAGGAGGATAAGGCTCAAATCAAGCTAGATCATCATGAGCTTGACTTAGCCCACCAAGCACTTTTGGGAAAGCACAATGAGTTGATCCAAGAGCATCAAATACTTAACCTCGCTCATGAAGCGCTTGATCAAGAGTTGAAAAATATAAAGAAACAAACTCTTAATGATAAGGTATCCATTACTTCTCATGCCACTAATGTCTTGCACAAGTCTTTGCCTTTGAAAGAAAATGCTAGGGAGAAGGACTTGTTGGAAGAAATTGAGAGTCTCCGCACTAGTGTGGCTAGACTATCAAAAGGAGAAGTCAAGCACAAGGAAATCCTCTTCCAACAAGCAAAGGCCTTCAACAAGAGAGGACTTGGATCCTTCCTGGTGCCTAACAAAGGAAAGGTGCCCTCACCGGAGCTTAGAACAAGCTTCATCAAGGAAGTTGGTTCTTATTGCCAACATTGTGAGGTCACCGATCACCACACAAGGGAGTGTCCTCTTCCTAACCGGCCTTCTCCAAAATTTCCCATTAATTACAAATATACTTTCAATGATCGTTATTATCTCTTGAGTAAAGTAGATGGCAAGGTGAAGGCAAGGTTCATTGGCAAAGACATGAAGGGCATGAAGGGGAAGCTCCCCAAGCAACTTTGGGTCCCAAAAACACTTGTATCACACATACAAGGACCTAAGTTGGCTTGGGTGCCTAAAGTTAAAAATTAAATTCATGTGTGTAGGTGAACTACAAAGCCGGAGGAAAGCATTGGGTACTCGATAGCGGGTGCACTCAACATATGATCGGCAATGATGGTATGTTCACCACCATAGAAAACCCCGGCAATCATGAACAAGTCACATTTGGTGACAACTCTAAGGGTAAGGTAATTGGGTTAGGTAAATTGCTATTTCAAATGATTTATCTATTTCCAATGTATTGTACATTAAGTCACTTAGTTTTAATTTACTTTCTATTGCACAATTATGTGATCTTGGACTAACGTGCACCTTTAGTAAAAAAGATGTTGTTGTGAGTAGTGAAACAAGCCAAGAACTAGTCTTCAAAGGTTTTCGGCATGGACATCTCTACCTAGTAGACTTCTCCAACAAGGATGCTAGCTTGACCACTTGTCTTTTCACTAAGACAAGTTTGGGTTGGCTATGGCATCGACGCATAGCACACATAGAGATGAGCAAGCTCAAGAAGTCATTCAAGCTTGGGATGGTGACCGGCGTGAAGGATGTCACATTTGAGAAGAACAAGCTTTGTAGCGCTTGTCAAGCCGGGAAGCAAGTTGCTTCACACCATCCAATAAAGACAATGGTGTCAACCTCCAAGCCACTTGAGCTACTCCACATGGACCTCTTCGGACCGTCCACATATCAAAGTCTTGGCGGTAACCTCTATTGTCTTGTTATAGTTGATGACTACTCTCGCTATGCTTGGACTTTGTTTCTAGGTGACAAGAGTGAAACTCCGGAAGTGTTCAAGACCTTCGCCAACCGTGCTCAAAGGGAATTTCAACTTCCCATCATCAAGGTCCGGAGTGATAACAGCACCGAATTCAAGAACTACAACATTGGGGAGTGGTGTGACCGTGAAGGCGTGAAGCATGAGTTTTCGGCCACATACACTCCTCACAAAATGGTGTTGTGGAAAGAAAGAACAAGACTCTTATCACTATTGCGCGAGCAATGCTTGATGACTATGGCACGTCGGAGAAGTTTTGGGCCGAAGCAATCAACACGGCGTGCCATGCTGCAAATAGGTTCTACCTACATCAACTACTTCAAAAGACCCCGTACGAACTTCTCATTGGGAGAAAGCCCAACATCTCCTACTTTCGAGTCTTTGGGTGCAAGTGCTACATCTACCGCAAGAAAAGGCTCGGTAAGTTTGAAAGAAGATGTGATGTTGGTATATTTCTTGGTTATGCATCAAACTCAAAAGCATATCGAGTATTCAACCAAACCTCCGGTTTAGTTGAGGAAAGTTGTGATGTTGAGTTTGATGTAACTAATGGCTCCCAAGAGGAGAGTTTTGGTCATGATGAAATAGATGATGAACCTCTACGAGAAGCTATGAAGAACATGAACATTGGAGACATCAATCCTAAAGTTGAGGAGAGCAATGATCAAGGGGGAGCTTCAAGCTCCAACATCAACA
Source organism: Tuctoria greenei (assembly GCA_036927565.1). Classification (NCBI taxonomy): domain Eukaryota; kingdom Viridiplantae; phylum Streptophyta; class Magnoliopsida; order Poales; family Poaceae; genus Tuctoria; species Tuctoria greenei. Next base: position 35,957,403 of record JAYESD010000003.1, on the reverse strand, counting down.
CTTCCATGGCGCCTCAAGATAATGAAGAAGAAAAGGATGATCCATTGCCGACTCAAGACTCACAAGCCACACAACATCAAGAAGAGGAAGAAGTCCATGATCAAGTCCAACCACAAGAAGAGCAACACGCATCACCACCGCCAAGTGCTTCACAACCACTTATGAGGCATGGACGCATCTCCAAGGCGCATCCGATGGACCAAATTATCGGAAGTCTGTCAAGGGGAGTAAGTACACATTCTCGCCATTTCGCTTCGTTTTGTGAGCACTACTTGTTTGTTTCATGTGTAGAACCCACTCACATTGAGGAAGCACTCCAAGACCCAAATTGGGTGATCGCCATGCAAGAAGAACTTAACAACTTCATCCGCAATGAAGTTTGGGTGTTGGAGGAGCGACCCAAGGACAAGAACGTCATCAGAACAAAGTGGGTGTACTGCAACAAACAAGACGAGAACGGCGTTGTGGTCCGCAACAAGGCAAGACTTGTGGCCAAGGGGTTCTCGCAAGTTGAAGGACTAGACTTTGGGGAGACATTTGCTCCGTCGCCCGGCTAGAAGCCATCCGTATACTTCTTGCCTTTGCATCACATCATAATATTAGACTTTATCAAATGGATGTGAAAAGTGTTTTTCTTAATGGTTACATTAATGAGCTTGTTTATGTTGAACATCCTCCCGGGTTTGAAGATGCGAGGAATCCTAATCATGTGTATAGGTTGCACAAGGCGCTCTACGGGCTCAAGCAAGCACCTAGGGCATGGTATGAACGACTAAGGGATTTCTTGATTATGCAAGGATTCAAGATCGGGAGGGTGGACACTACACTCTTCACCAAAGACATCAACGGAGAATTATTTATTTGTCAAATTTATGTTGATGATATTATTTTTGGTTCAACTAACGAAGCTCTTAGCCATGAGTTTGGCAAAATGATGTATAGGGAATTCGAGATGTCGATGATTGGAGAGCTCAACTTCTTCCTTGGATTCCAAATCAAGCAACTTCAAGAGGGGACCTTCGTCTATCAAGAAAAGTACACCAAGGACCTCTTGAATAAATTTGAGATGGGAGATTGTAGCTCAAGAAGCACTCCAATGGCAACAAATTGTCATCTCGACGCGGATAAGGACGGTAAACCTATTGATCAATCTAACTACCGTTCTATGATTGGTTCATTACTTTATCTTACCGCATCTAGGCCCGATATCATGTTTAGTGTATGCTTGTGTGCTCGCATTCAAGCGGCACCTAAAGAATCGCATCGGAAGGCGGTCTTTAGGATACTTAGGTATCTTAATCATACCCCAAGTGTGGGCTTGTGGTACCCTAAAGGTGCAAAATTCCACCTCTTAAGTTACTTGGATTCGGACTTTGCCGGATGCCGTGTGGACCGCAAGAGTATCTCCGGTGGGTGCCACTTGCTTGGGCGTTCCCTAGTATCTTGTTCTAGCAAGAAGCAAAATTCTGTCGCCTTGTCCACGGCGGAAGGGGAATATATTGCAGCCGGTGCATGTTGTGCCCAAATTCTTTACATGAAGCAAACCCTTTTGTACTTTGGTGTTAAACTTGGTTGTGTGCCTCTCCTTTGTGACAATGAAAGTGCGGTTAAGATAGCTAAAAACCCCGTTCAACACTCCCACACTAAGCACATTGATATTCACCATCATTTCTTAAGGGAGCATGAAGCTAAGGGAGACATCTCATTGCGAGGTGTTAGGTCCGAAGAACAATTGGCAGATATCTTCACTAAACCACTTGATGAGAAAACTTTTTCTAGGCTAAGAAGTGAGTTAAATGTGTTAGATGCATGGAACGTCATGTAAATTGCCATGATCATGTAAGAATGCAGCTCATATAGGTCTTGTCTAACTTTCAAAGGATAGGGGTGAGCAAGGGTTAGCTTGGGATGGAGGTTCTTTTGGGTTTCCCCAAGGCTTGGAGAGTGGCTCTCCCTGAAGAAGCCTTTGAAAGGTTCAAACTTGGCAAGATAGATTTACTTTATGTCTTGCATGATACTTGCCATATAGACTTGCACTCATACTTAAATCTCCTGCATTATAAATTGTTTGGCATTGCATACGGTAGATTGTCACAAAGGGGAACCCACCTCATGAGAAAGAGACTTGTTTGAAATGCAATATCTCAACTCATATGATGTGGGAAGAACAAAATGTTAGGTGCATTAATGCCTAAAGGAACATGCTTTTAAGAGATAGAAGGCTTCATCCTCTAGCTCACAAAGCATGGGCCTTACATTTTATTTGGATAATTTCCTTCCTATTTTCTTCGGTGTTCTATTCGCATTAAGGCTTAGCCAAGCTATTGGCAAATTAGCATTTTTGAGGGGTAAGGGGTTGCCCAAAAAGTCCTGAGACAAGTGTTTCTCATTGTTTGTTTGTTTGGTCAAAGGACATATATGGGATGTTGCTATTTTATAGTCATCGGATTATCCTATGCTTAGGCTAGACCATCATCGGATCACTTTGTGTTCAAAGACCAAGAGCCAGTTCAGTTAGTAACACAAATCAACCAATGAGTTCATTATGAGAAACATTGGTCCATCCGATGTTCACACTTATGGAACTGTGCCAAATTTCACCGATGCAAATCAGTTCAATGTCGGTCCATCCTGTGTCAACTGTACCTTTTTGAATACCTTTACTGTGCCATTCGACCGATGATCCTAACTTTCAACGTCGGTCCATCCAGTGTTAAATTTTCAGCTAGGGTTTGGGACCCACTTTTTAAACGCCGCTCGCCTCCCTCCTCTCTCTCTCTCCCCGACCCCGACGTCTCCCGTGCCTCACCTTCCGCCGCCGTCGCTCCCTCGCTCCAGTCGCCGCCCTCCGGCCACCGCTGCCTCCGGCCGCCGCCGCCCTCCGGTCACCGCCACACCACCGCAGGAGCGCCGCCGCCGCCACTCCCTCCAGCACTGTCGCCGCCGCCTCTCAAGCGCCGCCACCGCCGCTTCCTCCAGCACCGCCACCACCACTTTCTCCACTGCCGCCCCAAGCAAGCCGCACCACCGCCACCCTCGCCGTCATGGTGCTTCCCTCTACAGCCGCCACTATGTTGCTAGGGTTTCCAGCCACGACGATCTTCGTGTCGCCGTTTCGTGTGACATCATCAACTTCATTCTCGCGCATCGTCTCAATGGCTCGTGACAAGAAGGGAAAGGGCAAGGCCATTGCGGAGCCGACCGCACAGAAGCAAAAGTTGTCGAAGGAGGAGAAGAAGGCTTTGATTGCCGCTCGCGCCACCGAGGAGCAAGAATGTGGCCGAGGAGGATCAATGAGGATCTGCAAGGCTCGTCAGAGGCAGCCTCCCGTGCTAGATGAGTCCGAGGCAGAAGAAGAGCCGGAAGTACCGCTTGTTCGATGGCGCTCAGCCAGGACCCGTGGGGGTCATCCGCCGGCAGTACCACGTTCGAGACCCTCAGCTACCGATCTTCGAGAGGACAGGGCAGCTCAGAGAGCCGTCTATGAGATGGACACCATCGTTCGTGTTGGTGAGGGTGTCCGTCTGACGGATTACAGGAAGATGAAGGCCAAGCAGCTCAGAAGACTCAGATGGAGCGTTTTGCTTGAGGAGTGGTTCCTGCAGCCCAGAGAGGCACTTGTGGACAACCGGTTATGGACCTTGACTCAGGCGTCGCTGTACGAGACGTATAGACGCCGAGGCCACAAGCTCTTCCAGCACAACTTCTTGGACTGGGATCAGCTTGCACTAGCAGCCGAGACGGAGATACACCCCTACTTTAAGAGGTACAGAGGGCTGGTTGAGCTGATGTCCTATGAGAGGAGTGCCTACGTGGAGGACTGGGTCCGTGTTTTCTGCGCCACCCTCTACGTCTCTGAGGGCCGCAGGTCTACAAACTTTATGTTCATGGGCCAACACCATCACTTGATGAGATAGACTTTGGCACAACTGCTAGGAGTGGATCTCCACGACACTTGCCTGCACGAGCGAGTGTATGGACAGGCAGACCCACCGAGGAGGCCGCTCACTGGAGGAGTGGCACCACCACTGGAAGAGATACGCTCTCTGTTTGCACCGTCCTTCTCTCTAGACCAACCGAGGGTACCGACATTGCTGACTTCAGCTGCGCGCACAGTGCACCTTGCCTTGCATCGCACACTTTTGCCAAGGTTCGGGTATCTAGAGGGGTTCACCAGCCTGCAGCAGAGCCTCCTGTTCTACATCATGAACGGGATGGAGTTCGACATTGTGGACATCCTCATATGTGAGATGGAGGACGTGTTCACCGATGGAGTTGGCATGATGAGGCAGCTTGTGTTTGGACACTGGATCAGCTACCTGCTCTCCATGGTTGTTCTTGAGGAGTCTGCCGTGCATGACCGTCTCACTGACGAGAGTGTCACACGGTTCAGTCACTACCGTGCTCCAGCTCCTGGAGACCGCCGCCTTGGCCGTCCAGTCGAGCGTCAGGTCCGTGCTCGGCTATTCGAGGAGGATTGGTCTGACCTGGAGAAGGAAGACGAGAGGCTTGCACAGGCAGAGGCTCAGGGTGAGGACCTTCAGCATATATGGTCTGAGAGCGACACAGATGACAGTGTTGAGGAGTACTTCCCACCTCCTCCCTCACCCAGACAGCACGACGCGGAGGCCAGTTCCACCTCAATTTCTTCACCCGACGCCCCAAACCCTAGCGCCGCCGAGCTCGGTAAAACCCATCGCGTTCCCGCTGATTCACTCAATTCCACTCCCCGAAAACTAGCCTAACGTCTTCGCCGTGTCCTCAAGATCTTGTCGGACATCTTCGTCGGGGGAATCAGGCTCTGCATCGCCGACTTCGTCAGGCGCCGAGGAGCACCGCTGCTGTCCACCATCGCCGACCATCCTCCGTCCGATTTCCAGCCGTGCGACGACCCTAGGTGAGACCCCCATGCACCCCTCTTCATTTTGCGCTAGATAAATGTGCCCTGTAGCCTCTGTAGCGCGTTTTCGGCCGTCACCGGCGAGCTCGCCGCCGAGCGCGCTCGGCACCGTCGCGCACTGCCGCCCAACCCCGGTTGGGGCGACGTGGCTCAATGTCCGTCGTCCATTTGGTTTCTACGGTCGAGATTAGATCGGGCTGTACCCCTTCGATACATAAAATCTGAGTCGTCCATTTTTAATCCGACGGCCCAAGTTCAAACCCCATTAGCTGTTGGTATTTTTACAGTAGGCCCCCTGGATTCGTATGGAAAACCCCCTGGAGTTTTAAATAGTTTACAGATTGGTCCAAATCTTTACATAATTAACCCTAAACTTTCGGGAAATTAGGAAAATACTGGATAATTGAATAAAAAGTGTTTAAAAGCCCCTGGAATATTCTAAAATAGCAAGTAAATTCTGGAAAATTGTAGAATAAACCCTGGACTTAATAAAAATTATTTTTAGCCTATGGAATAGTTCTATTTTTGCAGAAAGACCCCTGGAAATTCCAGAAATTAAATAAAAGTCCTTAGATTATATAAAATAATTATAAAAACAAATTTAAATATGTTTTTAATTTATTTTCTTTTATGTAATATTTTTATAATACATTTAAATTGCTGAATTAATCATAAAGTACTTTTTAATTGTATTTAATTCATAAAAATTGATTTGCACATAGAAATAATTATTATAAATAGTGTAAAAATTGTAAAATGTATATTTTATGTTATAAATCTATTTTATGCATATTTTGAAGGAGAAAAATTTCTATAAAATAATAATAGGTTTCTAATAAATATAAAAATGGTATAAAAATTGTTAAAAATATGTTTTACTCAATATATTTCATTTAACTTTAAATACTCAATAATTTGTATTATGCCTATAATTTAATTTAACCATAAAATCACTTTTGCGTAGGAATTTATGTTTATTTGAATTGTTTGCATTCTATGTGTTTTCATTGTATGTTATTATTTTTATGCATCGTCCTAAAACTAGAGTCGGGGCAGAACCGACATTTAACCTTCAAGAGCAGCAATTTCCCGTCGACCCCCAGGCTCAATTTGGAGGCAAGTTCCTTGACCATCTTGCACCCTTTTTGTTAAGTTTTAGTTAGATGCACGATAAGCTAAAATATGAATCCGATGCTATATTTCCCTAGTTATTCCTTAGTATTCCTTGTCGCTTGGTTTGGATGTTTTACTATTAATTAGTTTACGCTTAGCCATGCTTAACTGAAATATGATCTACTTATCTACAAGTTATATTTGATGTATTATGATTCATGAATTGATGGAAATATTGGAATTTAGTAGATAGGAATCTGATAGGGGGTTTTGTATGGATTGGTGCATGCATGCATAAGTGAATGTAGGCCTAGAGGGGGGGTGAATAGGCTTTCTTGAATTTTCTCGGTTCCTGTAACACTCAACAACAAAGTCAATACCAGAGATATCGGACTAGTCCGATAAAGTGCGGACTAGTCCGGTTTTCACGGGCTAAGTTGATCAAGTTCAGTCAATTTGATTGATTCGTCAATGTTTGCAGCGGAAATATAAACTTGAATGACAGTTTAATAGTTGTATGTCAAATTCTATTACAATTAAGGCTCTTGTTCAACAATTTAACTCAAATTGAACAAAGTGAATCAAACCCTAGATTAAGTTGATCAATTAAGATGAAGAACGCAAAAGGACAAGACACACGATTTATCCCGTGGTTCGGCTACCATGAAGGCAACCTACGTCCACGTTGAGGAGCCCACAAAAGGACAGGGTCTCCTCCAACCCTTCCCTCGTCAGATCGCCACGAAGGCCAATCCTCTTCCACTAATCACAAAGGGTAAATAACCAAGTTGAAGGGGCGTTCTCACACGTTGAGAGCTCCCTTAATTACAACTTACAAAGCCACCAATAACACAATCGAAAATTACAAATTGAAACGCAAGAGTGTGTTAGAGAATCAAACCAAGAGCTCAATGATGTGTGCCAAGTGTCTCTCCAATGATCTAGAAGTGATCTTCAATGATCGATTTTGCACTTAATTTCGTGGAGAGATAGGTGGTTTTTGAGTCTCTTGGGAGGTGTGACGGCGCTAGGGTTCGAGAGTTTGTAAAAGTGGGTCGTGCACCTCTATTTATATGGGGTTTCTAAAAGTGATCGTTAGGGTTCAGAAAGATCGGACTAGTCCGTGGTGGACACCGGACTAGTCCGGTGTGCTGTGTGTAGCAAACCCTAAGTGTCCAGGAATATCGGACTAGTCCGGTTGAAAACGGACTTGTCCGATTTCACTACTGGAAATCTTCGGACTAGTCCGATTGCCATCGGACTTGTCCGAACATATGAAACCCTAAGTGTTTAGGATGACAAGTCCGCACTTGGAGGACTTGTCCGATTTAGATCAGTGTGTATATCGGACTAGTCCGTGTAGACACCGGACTTGTCCGAAGTGGATCCGAAAGAATATCGGACTAGTCCGGATCACAACGGACTTGTCCGATTTTGAGTGACTTGTGCATTGTGTTGAGGACTAGTCCGCATTGGGGAGGACTAGTCCGAAGTGGATCAGAGAGATATCGGACTAGTCCGGTGGATACCGTACTTGTCCGATCTAGTGCAGAAAGTGATATCGGACTAGTCCGGCTGATATCGGACTAGTCCGGTCCTGTATAACTTTGTGCATTGTGTGTGTGTGCTTGAAAGTGATTGAGCTCTTGGGTGTGTTTCCTTAACACACTCCATACATAATAATCTACTATTTTCTTCTCCTTGAGCTCAAATTCACTTTGCTTCTCATTTCCCTCCTTTTTGGCATTTTGCTCATTTTTCATTATTTGCCTGCATTCATCTCAACAAAAGGATTAGGATCCCAAATGCTTGTCATAAATCATCCAAAACCCACAAGGGAGTCCTAGATTTACTTTCAATCTCCCCCTATTTGGTGATTGATGACAACCAATTGAGATTTCACAAAATAAGGCAAAAAATGAGATTTTCATAAAGTATGCACATATGACTCAAAAATACATCAAGCAACAAGAGAATTATCCATATGTGCATTCTTTATGGTGGGATGCATACTAAGTGCATGAATACATTGAGAATGACAGAATTTACATTAATCAACCGATATCAAGTGCATATGACATACCAGGAGCAAAAATGCAGTTTTCATCACATACTCGCAAATAAATTGAGAAATTCATCACAAGGCCAAACTTAATATGAAAACAGTGTTAAACTATTACAATCACAAATAAAAGTACAGAGAAGGCTCTCTCCTCGCATCCTATTACAGCTAAAGCTAAGACTTGACTAGTCCGTGGTCACCAGGAAAGAATTGCATAGCCCATTCATATATATTTGAAGGTTCAATAATAGAGAATAGAGAGGCAAAACAATTATAGTAATCTTGATGAATTTGACCAGTAAGCATACAACAATCATACAATGATCAAAATTCATCAAGATCTAATAATTGACATAGTTTTTCGAGAGAAAAATGGAGAGGGATGATTTTCACAATTCAATCAACATTTTTGAAGCAATCATACAGGTATGCAACTTTTCAAGCCACACTCCGAGAATCAAGAATATTTAGCTCATTTCAGAGTTCGCAAAAACGCTTTTCATCAAGTGGCTTGGTGAATATGTCGGCCAATTGTTTTTGGGTGTTGACATGTGAGATGGTTATGTCTCCTTTCATAGAATGGTCTCTCAAGAAATGATGTCTTTTGTCTATGTGTTTAGTCCTAGAGTGCTCAACTGGATTGTGGGCTATTTTAATGGCACTCTCATTATCACAAAGGAGAGGAATACGGTTCATATTGTAACCGTAATCCCTTAGAGTTTGTCGCATCCAAAGGAGTTGTGCACAACAACTCCCGGCTGCAACATACTCCGCTTCGGCTGTGGATAATGCAACGGAATTTGGTTTCTTAGATGACCAAGAAACCAAAGATCTTCCTAGGAATTGGCATGTGCCAGAGGTGCTTTTTCTATCAACTTTGCACCCGGCATAATCTGCATCAGAGTAACCAATGAGATTGAATTTGGAGCCTTTTGGGTACCAAAGACCAAGGTTGGGTGTATGAACTAAATATCTCAATATTCTTTTTACGGCTGTCAAGTGACATTCCTTAGGGTTGGCTTGAAATCTTGCACAGAAACATACACTCAACATAATATCTGGCCTAGATGCACATAAGTAGAGTAAAGATCCAATCATGGAGCCATATACCTTTTGGTCGACGCTCAGTCCATCTTCATTGAGATCCAAGTGGCCATCCGTAGCCATGGGAGTCTTTATGGGCTTTGCCTTGTCCATGCCAAACTTCTTGAGTATGTCCTGCGTGTACTTGGTTTGGCTCATGAATGTTCCTTCCCTTTGTTGCCGCACTTGGAATCCCAAGAAGTACTTCAATTCTCCCATCATTGACATTTCAAACCTGTCTGTCATAATTCTACTAAATTCTTCACAGAAAGATTGGTTAGTTGACCCAAAAATTATATCATCAACATAGATTTGGCAAATAAAAAGATCATTATCTAGATTCTTTGTGAATAATGTATAATCTACTTTGCCAATTTGAAAACCATTATCAATTAAGAAATCTCTAAGACACTCATACCAAGCTTTAGGAGCTTGTTTGAGGCCATAGAGAGCCTTACGCAGTTTATATACGTGGTCGGGGAACTCTTCGTCTTCAAACCCGGGTGGTTGCTCCACGTACACCTCTTCCTTGATCAGTCCATTGAGGAAGGCGCTTTTCACGTCCATTTGATACAGCTTGAAATCATGGTGAGTAGCATATGCAAGTAATATTCTAATTGATTCAAGCCTAGCTACAGGAGCAAAAGTCTCATCGAAATCCAAACCTTCAACTTGTGAGTAACCTTTGGCCACAAGTCATGCCTTGTTTCTTGTCACCACTCCGTGTTCGTCTTGCTTGTTGCGGAAGACCCACTTGGTGCCCACTATATTTGCATTGTGTCTTGCCACAAGTTCCCAAACCTCGTTTCTCTTGAAGTTGTTCAACTCTTCTTGCATTGCCACCACCCAGTCCGGATCCTTCAATGCATCCTCAGTCCTGCGTGGTTCCAAAAAGGAGACAAACGAGTAATACTCAAAAAAATTAGCTATACGAGATCTAGTGGTTACTCCCTTTTGGATGTCACCGATGATGTTGTCGATTGGGTGATCCCTTTGAATGCATTGGTGTACTCTTGGGTGTGGCACTTGGAGAGTTGTGTGTTGGTGATCATTTTTGTCGGTACCCTAAAAACCATACACCCCCTGAGGTTACAAAGATCTCAAGGGAAGGACGTCTACTCAAATTGAAGACCCTCGGAGGCCCACTTGTCAGACATAACCGGACCTGCTTCTCCAACATGGTTAACCCCTAGGTTACCACGTGTACTGCCAGACCGGAGCTACTACCCACAAGGGTGAAGCTCCGGGCTAGGTACCGAAATGGCACCTCCGGACTTAACCCCTGACCGAGAGAAGCTCCGGACCTGACACGTGCCAGGCCACCCCGGAGCTTCCCGCTTCCCACAAGCAAGCTCCGGAGCTGCCACGTGTCCAAACGTCGGAGCTGGCCGCCTCAAACCTCCGGAAGACATTGTAACGACTCCGGATCTTCAAAGGATAGCCGCGGACTTCAAGACCCGATTAATTGTCATTAATTCCATGTTAATGACACTTAATCGGACAATCTTAACACCTGTAACGGCATTTTCGGAGCCCGTTACAGGGTTATTAACAACAATTAATCGTGTATCAATACTAGTAACCGCCGGGGCCACATGTCGGGCCAGGCTAACATGTAACGGTTTGTCCTTGTACTATAAAAGGACAGACCGACGATACACGGAGGGGGCTCTCGAGGCACACACGCATTGACGTGAGCTTTCATTCATAAACTAATACAACACCACACACTCGTGGAGTAGGGTATTACGCTCAGGCGGCCCGAACCACGTAAACCACTGTGTCTCTCGTGTCCAATCGTGATTCACCTTCTTGAGTCTCCGCGCGCCCACACCGAACTACAAACTCCTTCAACACTTTAGTAGTGTCAGGAGATCTGCCGACTCCAACAGTCGACAGTTGGCGCGCCAGGTAGGGGCGCCTGAGATTTTCAAGAATGGTGAATTCTGCGGCTGGATCATCCAACGGGCAACCTGCTGCTCAGGCTGTCGGGGGCAATCCCTCCAACATGCGGCCACCAGCAGGAGCCTCAGCACCAGCAGGAGTCACACTCCCACCACCACCATCTTCTCCGGCAAGACGTGCCGGGCAACATGATGGTGCGCCGGCGTCACATACTGCGCCGGCAAGTCGTGACAACCCAGAACACGCGCTCCATGCAGCGCGTGCTCTTCTCCAGCGACCACCACCTCCGGATGCATCTCAAGATGCCATGGAGCAATGGAGGGCTGATGTTGAGCATTTGGTCGCAGCAGCGGCCGAACGCCTCAACAACCAGGGTCCTCCTCCTTCAGGGCGGGCCCCGTCGCAGCGACGGACGTTGTCTGGAAGACTTGGTCCACATGTCTCCAACAACCGAAGACGAGCTGCGTCACAGCAAGTGACGTCGTTGCCCTCTGGGGCACGACGCACCCATACGGTATCTCGGCTTTCGACACATGACCTCCGGGCGGAGCTTGATCGCCGATACCGCCAACAGGATGGCCGTGTCCATATCGAGCGAGCTCGAGAAAGACGGGATGCTCAAGACCTTTCTACTCTGGAAGGAGTAGGAGGAGGCTGTTCCGCCCTAGCCATGCACCTGCGCATGGTTAGATGGCCACAGAAGTTCCGGCCACACTTGCCGGAAAAATTCGACGGGACTGTCAACCCCGTAGAATTTTTGCAGATATACTCCACTGCAATCTTAGCAGGTGGAGGAAACGAGGCCGTAATGGCCAACTACTTTCCAGTGGCCTTAACTGGGACCGCCAGGTCCTGGTTTATGAGCCTTCCACCCAACTCTATCGACAGTTGGGAGGAGCTGTGCCGTCAGTTCACTGCCAATTTCGGGAGTTCATACACCCGACCGGGCACTGAACTAGACCTTTTTGCGGTCGTGCAAAAAGGGGGAGAATCTTTGCGGTCATTCATCCAGAGGTTCTCTCAGGTACGCAACACAATCCCTTCTATCTCAAGCGCTTCTGTCATTGTGGCATTCAGACAGGGTGTACGAGACAAGAAGATGTTGGAGAAGCTGGCGATCAAAGAGATCACCAGCGTCACGGAGCTCTTCAGCTTGGCAGACAAATGTGCCAGAGCTGCGGAGGGCCGTGAAATGCACTCCAAACCAGCCTTGGAGGATCACAAAAAATCCTCCAAAGAAGAAGCCGCTACCTCCGAGAGTGGCAAGAAGAAAAAGAAGACCAACGGCAAGAAGAAGCCGTCGGCCGGCACATCCAACGTTGCAGCCACTGCAACCCCTGGTGGCCGGGGGCCATGCCCCGAGAAGCGACCTCGACCGTCTTCCGAAGACGGCGGCAAATCCAAAATGTGGTGCCCCATTCACAAAACGGGCAGCCACAGGCTAGAAGACTGTCGGGAGGTCCAAAACCTTGCCGAGCGCTACAACAAGCGCCGGGAAGGGTCTCCTTTCCGACAGAGGGAGGGAAAACAGAAGGTTGACGAAGCTCCGGCTGAAGAGGAGTTAGGGTTTCAGGACCCCAAAAAGGTCCTGAAAGCTGTCTACACCTCCGTCGACGATGACTCCGACGTCTCCGACAACGAGCGTCGGAAAACCATGAACACCATCTTTGGTGGATCATGGGATATCACTTCTCGTCGTGTCATCAAGACTATGCAGCGGGATATGGATGTTGTAGCTCCTACAGCTAGACCGGAGCCACATCGGAAGTGGATGGACACACCCATCACTTTTGATGCTTCGGACTGTCCTCAAAGCATGGTCGGAGCTGGCCAATTACCCTTGATGGTATCTCCCACCATCAACAACATCCAGCTCCATCATGTTATGGTGGATGGAGGTTCGGGGCTGAACCTTATAAGCTTTGAAGCTTTTACCAGACTTCAGCTTCGACCTTCGGATCTTCAGCCCTCTCGACCATTCTCCGGAGTAGGTCCGGGGGCCATTACCCCACTCGGAGCTATAATTCTCCCCGTTACCTTCAGGACACGGGAGAAGTACCGCACCGAGAAGTTGGTCTTCGACGTCGCTCAGATCAACTTACCATTCAACGCCATCTTGGGTAGACCTGCCCTATACAAATTTATGGCAGCTGCTCATTATGGATACTTGGTGTTGAAGATGCCAACACCAGCAGGCGTTCTCCGGATTCGTGGAGATCGCACCGCCGGAGTAACTGCTCTGGAGGAGCTCCATGCACTCACCACTGCGCAAGAGGAGGACTCCAGACAGGGGCAAACTCCAAAACCTCCGAGCATTCGGCAACGAGGCTCAACCTCTGCTCCCCGTGTGCAGCCAAGCGGCGACACCGACATCCCCGTCAAAGTCGTCCAAATTGGTTCCGATGTCACTCAAACCACCCGCATATCGGGTGGGTTGAATGACAAATAGGAACTCGCGCTCATCACTTTCCTCCGGGCTAACGTTGACGTATTTGCTTGGCAACCGTCACAAATGCCTGGGATCCCCAGGGAAGTGATTGAGCACAATCTAAAGATTTACCCCGATGCTCGGCCTGTGCATCAGAAACCTCGGAAGCAATCTGTAGAGCGACAGAACTTCATCTAACAAGAAGTGAAGAAGTTGCTCGAAGCCGGATTTATCCGAGAAGTCTTCCATCCAAAATGGCTGGCGAACCCAGTCGTTGTGCCCAAGGCCGGCGGGAAACTTCGGATGTGCATCGACTACACCACACTGAATAAGGCATGTCCAAAAGATCCATTCCCACTACCTAGAATAGATCAGATAGTGGATTCCACCTCCGGGTGCGAGTTACTGTGTTTTCTAGACGCATATTCTGGATATCATCAAATCAGGATGTCTAAGGAGGATGAAGAGCATACTTCATTCATCACAGTGGATGGATTGTATTGTTACACAGCCATGCCGTTTGGTCTCAAGAATGCAGCTTCAACTTTTGTACGAGCTATGTACAAAACTTTCGAAGAACTCATCAGAGACATAGTGGAAGTGTACGTCGATGACATCGTGGTCAAAGTCAAGAACAAGGAGTCCCTCTTGGACACCTTGCAGGCTGTCTTCGACAAACTGCGGGCCACCCTCATGAAGCTAAACCCAGACAAGTGCGTCTTCGGGGTTAGTTCCGAAAAGCTTCTTGGTTTTCTGGTAAGTCACCGGGGCATAGAGGCTAATACGGCGAAGATAAAAGCCATTGAAGACATGCGGCCACCAACCCGCATCAAAGACGTCCAAAAATTAACTAGATGTCTAGCAGCCCTCAGCCGGTTCATTTCAAGACTAGCGGAAAGAGCACTTCCCTTCTTCAAGTTACTGAGGAAGTCCAGACCATTCCAATGGTCTGAAGAAGCAGAGAAGGCATTCCAGGAGCTGAAACAGTTCCTCACCACCCTACCAGTCCTGGTAGCTCCGAACCCTGGTGAGCCTTTGTTGCTTTACATTTCAGCTACTGACGAAGTCGTCAGTATGGTTCTGGTTGCGGAGAGACCGGAACTACCCAATACTCAGGAATCCAGACCCTTTCGAGAGGGTCCGGAGGTTCCTGAAAGCGGGTCTGGGTCCCAGCTCCCAGACTCAAACCCACAAGAAGCCACTTCAGAGGACCCGGACCCCTCTAAGAGGGTCCAGGTCATTTCTGAAGAAGCTCCGGGTTCCTCCACCCAGAACCCGGAGGTCCCCGAAGAGAGTCTGGACCCCTCCGAGAGGGTCTGGATCAATGAAGAGGAAGCTCCGGACCCCTCCAGGAGGGTCCGGACCATTCAACGCCCGGTATACTTCATCAGTGAAGTGTTACATGATGCCAAGACTCGATACCTAGAGGTGCATAAACTGCTTTATGCAGTTCTTATTGCCTCAAGGAAGCTTCGACACTATTTCCAAGCTCACAAAGTCTCGGTGGTGACCTCATATCCACTTCGAGCGATCTTGCATAATCCCAATTCAACTGGGAATATTGCAAAGTGGGCAGCGGAATTGGCTGAATTCGATCTTGAATTCATTCCGAGACAAGCAATCAAGAGTCAAGCGTTGGCAGATTTCGTGGCAGAATGGACTCCCTCTCCATTAAACCCTGGGGGCCCCAGCGAGCAGAAGATGGAACCTCAAGTTCCAACCTTCACTAAGCCTCACTGGACCCTTTACTTCGACGGCTCCATGCAGAAGCAGGGAGCCGGAGCTGGAATCCTTCTCCTCGCACCAACTGGGGAGAAGGTGAAATACATGATACACCTTGACTTCAAGGCAACCAACAACATGGCGGAGTATGAAGCACTCATCTATGGATTAAAGGTGGCACTATCATACGGTGTCAAGCAATTGCTGGTCAAAGGAGATTCACAACTAGTCATCAAGCAGGTGAAGGGTGAATGCTCCTGCAATAATCTCCAGCTGGCTGCTTACCTCCTTGAAGTCCAGAGGCTTCAGAAGGACTTCGAAGTCCTAGACCTTCACCATGTTCAGCGTGCTCACAACGCTGAAGCTGACGAACTCTCGACCAAGGCGTCAACTGGAGCTCCGGCTCCTGACGGAACCTTTGTCCGGAGGTTGTCAAAACCCACAGTTCAGCCTGCCGAACTGAACGAAGGGGGCAGGATCAGCATCCCGAAGCTGACGGTCCCGATGGCCCTGTTACCATGGCAGCCATCAAGGTTCGTAGGCGCTGCCGGAAGCTCCGAGCAACCCAGCACGCAAGACTCAAATGCTCAAGTCAGTTCCGATGCATGGATCTCGGAGATCCGGAGCTACTTGAAAGACAACATCCTTCCTGACGATGATGTATCCGCTGATCGGGTAGTCAGATTGGCTAAAAGATACACGTTGGTAGAAGGGGATCTCTACCGGCGCGGTGCCAACGGCATCCTAATGCAGTGCATCACAAGGGAAGAAGGCTGCGAGCTCCTCGCAGAAATCCATGGAGGCGAGTGTGGGAACCACGCATCTTCCCGCACGCTGGTCGGAAAAGCCTTTCGGCACGGCTTCTACTGGCCTACAGCGCTCCAGGATGCCACTGAGATGGTGAAGAAATGCAAAGCATGCCAATTTCATGCAAAGCAAATTCATACACCTGCTCAGTCCTTACAAATGATACCTCCCACATGGCCTTTCGCTGTGTGGGGGATGGACATCTTGGGACCCTTCCCTAGAGCCGTCGGAGGTTACAAGTTCCTGTACGTCGCCATCGACAAGTTCACCAAGTGGCCGGAAGCAACTCCCGTTGTGACGATCAACAAACAATCTGCAATCAATTTTCTACAATCCATCGTGAGCAGATTCGGAGTCCCAAATAAGATCATCACTGATAATGGGACTCAATTCACAAGCTCCGCATTTCAAGGATATTGCGAAGACCTCGGCATACAAGTTTGCTACGCTTCCGTAGCTCATCCTGCCAGCAATGGACAAGCCAAGAGAGCAAATGCAGAGATCCTTAAAGGACTCAAAACACGCACTTATGAGCGCTTGAAAAAGCACGGAGCCAATTGGATCGAAGAGCTTCCGCCCACTCTATGGGCCAACAGGACTTCTCCAAGTCGGGCAACCGGAGAAACACCCTTCTTTCTGGTGTACGGAGCTGAAGCGATCCTTCCTCCGGAAATCACCTTGGGTTCCCTCCGAGTCCGGACCTTCGACGAAGCCGCGCAGGACCAGCTCCGGCGCGAAGACCTAGACCTCCTCGAGGAGGGAAGGTGCCAAGCAGCTGTTCGGAATGCCCGATACCGCCAAGCTCTACGGCGCTATCACCAGCGGCATGTACACAACCGACAGCTCGAGGAAGGCGATCTGGTGCTACGGAGAATACTATCTAGAGAAGGGCAAAACAAACTCTCCCCCGGCTGGGAAGGGCCCTTTCGAGTGATCAAAGTATCCCGTCCCGGAAGCGTTCACTTGGCTACCGAGGATGGGACACCTCTCCCAAATCCTTGGAACATCGAGCACCTCCGTAAGTTCTACGCTTAATTCCACGGAGGTGAGTCTTAAGTAACTTGAAATGTATGTTATAGAGTCATTGTACAGAGTCGGGTAGTTCCTCCGGGAGAGCATCCGGACCTTCCCCGAAAGGTTTGAAAAGCTCATGCAACACTTGACACAGTCTCCGGACTAAAAGTGTGGCTAACTACCCTGGGTCAAACGAGAAACCAAACACACTTAGCCTGGTTCCGTACCCTAAGAGTGTACTTGTTTCCCCTGTACCCCGGACCTATAATGAAAGACATCTTCATGTGAAATAGACTCCACGTGCATTCATTTTTGCATAGGCTCGACATTTTTATTTTTCTCTTTCTTGTCTATAACAGAAACGTGCAATTCTTAAGAAGTTCTAGTTTGACCGGTTTACATACGATTCGAGTTGAATTATCAGATTTTTTGGATTTAAATATCGTCTGTGGCCAACTCGCCTGAAAGCCGCCAAGCCATTCTAGGGCTGGAGTGCGCTATCGACTTAGCCTGGTCAAGCACCCTAAGTACGCCACTCTACCTACATCCCGGCAGGCCAAAGTAAGGTGGGTCCATGGACAATTGGATCTAAAAGAAAAGACAATTCATCCAGTCATATTAAAAATCGTGTTCAACTTAAAATTTTCTTAAGAACCGTAAGCCGCGATGAAGTTATAGACAAGGAACGAATTTTACTATTTTTCTTGGCTTAAGTGTGCAGGAAAAATGAACCCTATGTTGATGGAGAAAAACCGGAGCTAACCAAGCTCCGACTCCCACCAGGGCGTCAACCGTCGGCGTTGACTAAAAGATGGTGAGAAGACCCCGTCACTGGAGTCTGTTGCCAACAAACTAAGTGTGGCAAAGGTCATTGCCGGAGCTGTTAAGCTCCGACACCTTGGAGTATTAACTACCGATGCTCAACGTGTTGATAGAGGCTATTGCCGGAGCTACTAAGCTCCAGCGATGGACAGTGCCGGAGCTTCTAAGCTCTGACAACTTCAGGGGACCTTCACTATCAAAAACTTCGGACCTAAATTCCACAAGTTCGAAGCAAATTCGTCTTCAACAAAACTCAACATCCTTCTGGTACATGTCCACAATCAAATTGTGCACATCTACCAGGGGGCCAAGTGAAGATAAAGATGTTGAAGACAAAAAATGAAATTCGCAAAAAATTGGGGATTTCATTTCATCTGAAGACCGGAGATTACATCTGGAGACAAGGGATTACAAAATTGAGGAAGAAGAGAAGATACAAGTAAAGGCTAAAAGAGACGGTCCTAGACCCTATGGAAGAACTCGGCGACCTTCTGGGCGACCTCCGACACGCGGGCTCGGGTAGCTTCGCCTTCTCCTTCGACGGGGCCTTCAAGCACCGGGTCCAGAGGAAATCGAGGGTTCCGGCTGGTGTAGCACGTCAACACATATTCTGTGACGTTCCTAGCCAGGGATTGCCCCTCGACCTCCAGCTGGTCCGCGATGACGTCGCCCACCTTGGAGAGCTTGCTGCCTGCGGCGCTCAACGCTTGCAACGCGAGGTCCGGCTCCGGCTCCAGATCATCCGGGTGCACGGGGCTGAAACCCATCGGCGTCAGCGCGTCGTCGGCCTTGCCCAGGAACTCCCAAATCTGCAGGGAGTCCGCCTTCCTCAAGTTCTTCATCTCTTCCAGGGATCTCCGGGCCGCCGTCAGCTCCGAATTCTCGCGGGCGAGGCGCTCAACTTCTTTGGCGTTTTGCTGGATCTTCGCAGCAACCCGCTTCTCAAGTCTTCCGAGCTCCTCCTCCCGGAGGTGGATCTTGTTCCAGCGGTCGACCAGGTCCTTCTCCCTAGCCTCCACTTTCTTCTCCCGGGCGATAAGGGCACACTCGTATTCGTAGAGTTCCTGCCCCCGCACCCAGGTCTTCTCCTCTTCCTCGAGGCAGAGCTCTTCCAATTTCTTAGTGCGCTCCTCGAGGCCCTTGTCCGCCAAAGCTGTTTTCTCAGCGAGCTCTTCTTCCCGTCGCAAGACGTCATCCCGTAGCTCTAGGAGTTTTTGCTCCTCGTCCTCGAGCCGTCTTTCCCTCCCCTCAAGTGCCTCTCGGCGCTTGATGAGTGCGGTGCTGATGGCCTCGAGTTGATCAAACCGAGCGTTGGCCGCGTCGTTAGCAGCCTTAGCTTGGTCGTGGAACTCCCGGGATTGAGCATCGAGGGCGTGAGTCATGCTCTCCCTCTCGTCCAGCAGCTCACCCCAGAGCTCCAGGCGGATCTTCTCCCGCTTGATCCACTCCTTGTCATCCGCAAGCCTCGACTGCGCCAGCTTAGTCTCAAAGTGGAGCCGATTACGCCACCGCCTAAGGGTTTGGCGCTCCTCTTCAAGAGCCTTGCTGTCGTGGAAGAAGGCCAGTTGGACCTGACGTAGACTGGAGCAGGCGTTGTCGATGGACATCGACAGCGAGATGGGCTCCGGACCTACTGGGATCTCTTCCGCTGGTTCCAGCGGGTCTTCACGTACAAAAATTGGGTCCCACTCTACGAGAGTGGAACCTCGAGCTTCCAAAGCGCTAGGGCCTTCCTCCGGGACGGCCTCAGTCGCCATCGAAGGAGGTCCCGCCACCAAGTCTTCATTTGCCCCCTCAGGCTGGGGGCCGGCGACTTCGTTCAGGCACTCTGGCTCTGCCACAGGTACCATCGACGTCGTCGCCTCCGGAGCAGGAGCCGCTACTGACTCCGGCCGGGACACCTCTTCTGAGGGAGGCTCAAGCTCCCTCGCCTCTTCAGCCGCCGACTCTGCGGCCGGCACTCCAACAATCACCGGCTCTGCGGCCGGAGCTTCGGAAGTAACCGGCTCAACTGCCGGAACTACTTCGACTTCCGGCTCGCATGCCGGGGCTTCAGCCACCTCCGGCTCAATTGCCGGGGCTTCAGCACTTTCCGGCTCCGAAGCCGGGACTGCTACTTCCTCCGACTCAACAGCCGGAGCTTCTACTACTGCAGCACCAGGACACGGAGCTTCCACTTCCGGGACGGGTGCCGCTGGCGCATCTTCATTCCCGTGGTCCGGCGCTACCACGGGAACTTCTGGAGACGAGTCGAGGTCCATGACCACGACAGCCGGCGTCGGAGCTGTCGCAGCCTCCGCTTGGGGCGGCACCGGGACTGGAGCAGAAGCCCTCGCAGCCTCAGACACTGTGGCTGAGGGTGGAGCTTCACTCCCCTTCTTGGGAACGCTGCAGATGAAGAACGAAGAAATTGAACAAACAGATGCTACAATTAAAAAGTTAATCGAGGTAAAAAGGAAAAATTACCTTGGGAGGCTCCCGCACCAGCTTGCGCGGAACCTCTTTCCCGGACGATCCGGGCTGGCCACGGTCGGCGTAGGAGCTCCGGGAGGACTCCCAGGACTTGCCACAGCCGCGGGCGTTTCCCGGGTTGGAGCTCTCCTCGATCGGGAGGAACTCCTGGACCTGGAGGCCCTCACTGCTCCAGATACCGGAGTCGCGCGCCCGGAGCTAGCACCGCAGGAGGGATCCACCGCGGGGACAGTCGCACTCCGGGAGGATCCCACCGCCGGAACAGTAACATTCCGGAAGGACCCCACCACGGGGACAGTTTCCACGGCGGCGGAGGATCTTCCTTCCTGAGGAGGGGGAACCAGGGGGGAAGTGGCAGGCCCGACGGACCTTCCACAGCATGTCGCAGCTTTCTCTTCCGGCTCTCTGGCTCCTCCGCCAGCTCCTTGCCCTTGCCGATGACCTCAGCTCTTGGCTGTGGGACAGGGGCGGAGCCGTCTTCAGACAACCCGGGGATCGCCAACCGGGTGGTTGATCTTCTCTCGACGACACCAAGGTCGTCAAGCGCGGGCATCGTCCGCCGGAGCTCCCTGCTAAACTCAACTTCCACGTTCAGAGGGAGGAAGGCCGGCGGCGGAGTCAAGTAATCTCCGTCAACGTCGATGCCGTGCTGGAATTTCTTGAGGTGAGACTCCAGGGTCTTCCCCACCATGCTGGACTTCAACCCGGTCTCAACCCGGTCCTCGTCCATCACGCTGTTGAGGGCCCAGGCGAGCTTCTCCCTCCTCTTCAGCGGCGCCCACCTGTTGGACAGGAAGTTGCAGAACACCGCCTGGGGAGTCAATCCTCCCTCCACACATTGGCGGATCCTGGTCAGGACAGGGTCGAAAGCTTCCGCCAGCACCGGAACTTCGCTCCATACCGACGTGTCAATGCCGGGCAGACCGTCTGGCAACTCCAACCGCTCATGCTCCTCCACCCGGACGACTATCCAATCTTTCTTCCAGTCATCCCACTTCCTGGAAGGGAATGACCGGAGGTACTTGAATGGGCACTTCTTGCGCTTCACGAAGTAGTAGAAGCCAAGATACTCATTGCTTCGGCCGGTGGTGTGGACGGTGAAGAAGGTTCGGAAGAGCTCGATGCAGGGAGGGATGCCCACCCACATCTCGCAGAAGTGGACAAAGATGGACACAAGGAGAATGGAGTGAGGGCCAAGGTGGTACAGCTGCAGACCATAGAAGTCCAGCAGCATCAAGAAGAAAGAAGAAAACGGTGGGATCAGCCCCACCATGGCGTACGAGGAAAAGTACACCATCTCACCAGCGTGCTCCTTTTCAAAGGGGAGCTCTCCGCCGGCGCGGACCGAGCGGTTGAAGAAGTCCGAAGACCACCCCATGAGGGCCCGGACCTTCTTCAGATCACTGTCAGTCTTCAAGCGACTCTCACGCAGACCCAACTCCATCGCAGCACAGCTAGGCAAGAGAAGAGGAGCAAAGCACGAGTTGGGAGTTTGAGCGCAAGAACAGATGGAAGCGTAAAGAACTCCCGACGGTGCGCTTTCCTTCTTAAGTAAGCCCTCGCAACGCTTGGATGGAAACTGCAGGGGAGTCAAGGATACTACTCAAGAATTCAACCCTGCCGATGACAAGAGGGCTCGGGACCACCCTGACGATCAAGTCGAGGCTCTTACCCAGGCGAACAGTTGTCATCACGAGGCGGGAAACCCAAAGGCGGCGACCTGACAAGGCGCGCGGAACTGATACGGTTTTCGTATCGGGAACCGGCGACCTTCAATTGCGAGAGATCCGCACGTCAAAGATCTTATCTGCCGCCTGAGGTGCGCCACGCGTCGGGATTTAACCGTAAAGCCCCGCCAACGGCACCTCCGAAGACCCTTGAAGACCCAGTTCAAGAGTCGCGAGTATGGACCCACCTCCGACGGAATGACTTCACCCCGGTGACTTTCCCCGGAGGTAGGTCCAGGGGGCCACTGTCGGTACCCTAAAAACCATACACCCCCTGAGGTTACAAAGATCTCAAGGGAAGGACGTCTACTCAAATTGAAGACCCTCGGAGGCCCACTTGTCAGACATAACCGGACCTGCTTCTCCAACATGGTTAACCCCTAGGTTGCCACGTGTACTGCCAGACCAGAGCTACTACCCACAAGGGTGAAGCTCCGGGCTAGGTACCGAAATGGCACCTCCGGACTTAACCCCTGACCGAGAGAAGCTCCGGACCTGACACGTGCCAGGCCACCCCGGAGCTTCCCGCTTCCCACAAGCAAGCTCCGGAGCTGCCACGTGTCCAAACGTCGGAGCTGGCCGCCTCAAACCTCCGGAAGACATTGTAACGACTCCGGATCTTCAAAGGATAGCCGCGGACTTCAAGACCCGATTAATTGTCATTAATTCCATGTTAATGACACTTAATCGGACAATCTTAACACCTGTAACGGCATTGTCGGAGCCCGTTACAGGGTTATTAACAACAATTAATCGTGTATCAATACTAGTAACCGCCGGGGCCACATGTCGGGCCAGGCTAACTTGTAATGGTTTGTCCTTGTACTATAAAAGGACAGACCGACGATACATGGAGGGGGCTCTCGAACGCTCTCAGGCACACACGCATTGACGTGAGCTTTCATTCATAAACTAATACAACACCACACACCCGTGGAGTAGGGTATTACGCTCAGGCGGCCCGAACCACGTAAACCACTGTGTCTCTCGTGTCCAATCGTGATTCACCTTCTTGAGTCTCCGCGCGCCCACACCGAACTACAAACTCCTTCAACACTTTAGTAGTGTCAGGAGATCTGCCGACTCCAACAGTCGACAATTTTCTTCTCCCCCTGAGTGGTTGCCCTCGTTGATTTGTTGATCATCTTCATATTCTTGTGATTGATCTTGTATCGAAGCTCCCCCTTGATTGTTGATCTCCTCTTGTGGTTCACTTTCCTCTTGTATTTGTGACGATGATTCTTGTGGTCGAACTTCGCCTAGAGCCATTCTCTTCAATGCTTGATAAGGAGCTTCTTCTTTACCTAATTCACATTGATCAACTTGCTCCTTTTGGGAGCCATTAGTTTCATCGAACACTACGTCACGTGCCACTTCAACAAGTCCGGAGGCCTTGTTGAAAACACGATAGGCGTAAGTGTTCGAATCATAACCAAGCAAGAAACCTTCATCGGACTTTGAAGCGAACTTTGAAGTCTTGGGCTTCTTGTTCAAGATATAACATGGAGAGCCGAAAACTCGAAAATATGAAATGTTTGGTTTGTTACCGGTGAGTAGCTCATAAGGAGTCTTCTTGAGTAGTCGATGAAGGTAGAGTCGATTTGCGGCGTGGCAAGCGGTGTTAATTGCTTCTGCCCAAAATCGATCCGAAGTCTTGTATTCATCGAGCATTGTTCTTGCCATCTCTATGAGCATTCGGTTCTTCCTTTCGGCAACTCCGTTTTGTTGTGGAGAGTATGGTGCTGAAAATTCGTGCTTGATTCCCTCCTCATCAAGGTACTCCTCCACTTGTATGTTCTTGAACTCCGTGCCGTTGTCGCTCCGAATACTCTTGATCGATAGTGAGAACTCATTTTGCGCTCACTTGAAGAATTTCTTGAGTGTCCCTTGTGTTTCTGACTTGTCATGCAAAAAGAACACCCAAGTGAAGCGGGAAAAATCATCAATAATGACTAAACCGTATTTATTACCGCCGATGCTTATGTAAGCAATTGGACCAAACAAGTCCATATGGAGTAGTTCAAGCGGTCTTGTCGTAGTCATGATGTTCTTTGCGGGATGATGTGCTCCAACCTGCTTCCCGGCTTGGCACGCGCTACAAGGCCTGTCTTTCTCAAAAACAACATCTTTCAAACCTCGGATGTGATCGCCCTTGAGGAGTTTTTGAAGATTCCTCATACCAACATGTGCTAGCCGTCTATGCTACAGCCAACCCATGTTGGTTTTTACAATCAAGCATGTGTCGAGTTTGGCTTTATCCTTGTTGAAGTCAACAAGGTAAAGCTTTCCCTTCAACATACCCTTGAATGCAACGGAACCATCACTCCTCCTTGAGACGGTCACACCCTCGTTAGTGAACAAGCAATTATAACCTTTGTCACATAATTGAGATAAGGACAGCAGGTTATAATCTAAAGATTCAACATGTAAAACATGAGAAAGAGTGTGTTCAGAGGATATTGCTATTTTACCGGTACCGAGCACCCTTCCTTGACTATTATCTCCGAAGTAGATGCCTTCGTTTGGGTCCTCGTTTTCTTCATATTCCACGAACATCCTCCTTTCTCCGGTCATGTGGTTGGTGCATCC
Organism: Tuctoria greenei; assembly: GCA_036927565.1. Taxonomy (NCBI): domain Eukaryota; kingdom Viridiplantae; phylum Streptophyta; class Magnoliopsida; order Poales; family Poaceae; genus Tuctoria; species Tuctoria greenei. The sequence goes on along the minus strand of JAYESD010000003.1, from coordinate 35,932,759 downwards.
ACTGTCTAGCACCCATTTGGATCCACCGGAGGAATAGGCCTGCAAAAACAAATTATGCCTTGGTTTTAGGTACCCAAGCTTGCTTGGGTCCTTGGAGGTTAGTTACAATACATTTGGGCACCCACACATGGGATTTTGTGTTCCCATGGCGTGGCCCAGCATAATAAGCATAAACTTTACCAAGATTGTTTCTCATTAATACATAAGAGGCATCAAAGGTTTTGAACAAAAGTTGCTGTTGTTTATGGATCGGACTAGTCTGAGTGACCGGACTTGTCCGGACCACAACCGGACTAGTCCGGTGTTCATGAGAGTTCGGGTTCTTAATTTTCGAGTTACCAGGTTGTGAGGGTTCTCCCTTCACAAAGGTAATCCTTCCCTTGTTATTCTCATGACTTCCAGCATTTTGCTTTCCATCATAAGAGTAACCAATGCCATACTTGACATTTGGAGGTCTTTGGACCAAGTATGCACTACGTGCATAGTTGATCCTCTCCTTGTCAAATATTCCACATTGGGTAGGATTTTTATCCTTTGTGGAGGTAGACTTTTCCTTCAAACTGGTGTTGATTTTACCACATTTTCACATATGAACAAGATTAGTTGAAGTGGGTTGAGAAGGTAGACTTGAAGAGGAGGAAGATTCACTTAGCTTGAGTGACTCAACTTGCACTTCAAGGATCTTGTTAACCTTGATCAGGTCATCAAGTTGATCCTTGATTGCAACGTTTGAGTTGGTTAACTCCAAGCAAGTTTTCTTGCTTGAAGCTAGCTCAAGCTCTAGTGAGCTGTTTTTCTCCTTTTCAAGAACTAGAAGATTGTCAAGTTCGACATACTTCTCCTTTTGGGAGATAATCATGTCCTCTTGACGATCAATTAGCCATTCCTTCTCAACAAGTTGGTCAAGTAAAAATTTCATTTTAGCAGCAATTTTTCTATCTAATCCAATTAACATATATTCATCACTATTATCTAGTTCATCATTACTTGAGTAGGAATGCATGAAAGGAGTTTTGATGTTTACCTTGCGTTTACCTTCCTTTGCCATGATGCAAGTGCCATTTCCCTTCTTTGTACCGAGCGTGGGGAAGAGTGTGGGTTTCTTGGACGTGCTTTCAATGGCTATGCTAGTCATCTCTTCTTCATCGGATGATGAGGACTCATCGTTTGAGTCCCACTCCTTTCCAATGTGTGCTTGTTCAGCTTGTTTCTTCTTCTTGAAGAATTTCTTCGGTTGAGGCTTGGCTTCTTTATTCTTCTTCTTGTTGTCCTCATACGGGCAATCGACTATAAAGTGGTTATACTCACCACAATTATAGCACGCCCGCCTCATCTTCAGCTTTGTCCTCTCCTTGTACTTGCCTTCACTTGATTTTGTTCCTTGTCTTTTCTTCATTATTCTTTTGAACTTTTTCATGAACAAAATCATATCCTCTTTGTCCAGCTCACTGCTTTCATCATCGCTGTCCTCCTCAAGCTGTGCTTCTCTTGCTTCTTTGGATAGAGGCTTGAGTGTGGACTTTAAGGCAACTCCCTTCTTCTTGGCCGATGTGAGGTCGGCTATTTCTTTGACGTGCTTGGCTTGTTTCTCCATCACTTCAAAGTTGATGATTTTGCCAAGCAATTCATATGGAGTCATCCTCTTGTACCCGGGACTTTCTCTGATCATAGAGCATAGTGTGACATTGCGAGGCATAAAGGCTCTAAGGATGAGCTTTACAACCTCGTGGTCATTCCACTTCTTTCTCCCATATGATCGAACCTTGTTTACAAGTGTCTTCAATCGGTTGTACATGTCCTGAGGAGACTCGTCTTCCTCAATTGTGAACCTTCCTAGTTCGCCTTCGATCATTTCAATTTTCGCCTCCCGCACATGTCGGTCACCTTCATGGGCTGTTTGTAGTGTGTCCCATATTTCCTTGGCAATCTCCAGTCCGTCCACCTTTGTGAATTCATCTCGACTTAGAGAGGAGGTGATTACGGCTGCGGCTTGAGCGTTTCTGTGGATGGCTTGCTCTTGACTTGGGGTGAGCTCTTCGTCGTCATCTGGGATGTCTATTCCTGTGCACACAATATGCCATAAACTTGGGTTAAGGGAAATCAAGTGCATCTTCATTTTTGCCTCCACATGGAGTAATCACTCCCATCGAAGTGTGGGGCTTTTCCAAGAGGAATAGATAGGTTATGGCTGTTGTTTGAATTTAAACGATCATAGTTAAAAGGATATTGGGAGTAGTCGGTGTGACTACTCCCCTTCTTCTTTTCTTCAACTTTAGCTTTCCCTTTGGAAAGTGCTTTCTTTCTGAGGAGTGCTTTCAGCTCCAGCGTCTCCTCGTCATCATCATCGAAGTCATTGCTTCGAGATACTTTTCCAGCTTTTGATTCTTGTCGTTGTTCACTTCTTCCTGGTTGTTGATTTTCTGAACTTCCTTCATGTCTGACATGATCTCTTCGAGTGGTTGCACTCTTTCATGAAGAACCCGCTCTGATACCAATTGAACGTAGGCCTAGAGGGGGGGTTGAATAGGCCTTCTTGAATTTTCTCGGTTCCTGTAACACTCAACAACAAAGTCAATACCAGAGATATCGGACTAGTCCGATAAAGTGCGGACTAGTCCGGTTTTCACGGGCTAAGTTGATCAAGTTCAGTCAATTTGATTGATTCGTTAATGTTTGCAGCGGAAATATAAACTTGAATGACAGTTTAATAGTTGTATGTCAAATTCTATTACAATTAAGGCTCTTGTTCAACAATTTAACTCAAATTGAACAAAGTGAATCAAACCCTAGATTAAGTTGATCAATTAAGATGAAGAACGCAAAAGGACAAGACACACGATTTATCCCGTGGTTCGGCTACCACGAAGGTAACCTACGTCCACGTTAAGGAGCCCACAAAAGGACCGGGTCTTCTCCAACCCTTCCCTCGTCGGATCGCCACGAAGGCCAATCCTCTTCCACTAATCACAAAGGGTAAATAACCAAGTTGAAGGGGCGTTCTCACACGTTGAGAGCTCCCTTGATTACAACTTACAAAGCCACCAATAACACACTCGAAAATTACAAATTGAAACGCAAGAGTGTGTTAGAGAATCAAACCAAGAGCTCAATAATGTGTGTCAAGTGTCTCTCCAATGATCTAGAAGTGATCTTCAATAGATTGATCGATTTTGCACTTAATTTCGTGGAGAGAGGTGGTTTTTGAGTCTCTTGGGAGGTGTGACGGCGCTAGGGTTCGAGAGTTTGTAAAAGTGGGCCGTGCACCTCTATTTATATGGGGTTTCTAAAAGTGATCGTTAGGGTTCAGAAAGATCGGACTAGTCCGTGGTGGACACCGGACTAGTCCGGTGTGCTGTGTGTAGCATACCCTAAGTGTCCAGGAATATCGGACTAGTCCGGTTGAAAACGGACTTGTCCGATTTCACTACTGGAAATCTTCGGACTAGTCCGATTGCCATCGGACTTGTCCGGACATATGAAACCCTAAGTGTTTAGGATGAAAAGTCCGCACTTGGAGGACTTGTCCGATTTAGATCAGTGTGTATATCGGACTAGTCCGTGTAGACACCGGACTTGTCCGAAGTGGATCAGAAAGAATATCGGACTAGCCCGGATCACAACGGACTTGTCCGATTTTGAGTGACTTGTGCATTGTGTTGAGGACTAGTCCGCATTGGGGAGGACTAGTCCGAAGTGGATCAGAGAGATATCGGACTAGTCCGGTGGATACCGGACTTGTCCGATCTAGTGCAGAAAGTGATATCGGACTAGTCCGGCTGATATCGGACTAGTCCGGTCCTGTATAACTTTGTGCATTGTGTGTGTGTGCTTGAAAGTGATTGAGCTCTTGGGTGTGTTTCCTTAACACACTCCATACATAATAATCTACTATTTTCTTCTCCTTGAGCTCAAATTCACTTTGCTTCTCATTTCCCTTCTTTTTGGCATTTTGCTCATTTTTCATTATTTGCCTGCATTCATCTCAACAAAAGGATTAGGATCCCAAATGCTTGTCATAAATCATCCAAAACCCACAAGGGAGTCCTAGATGCACTTTCAATAAGACCTTGGTTTGGGGCTTGACACCTATCGAATTCTAAGGACCGGTTTATGGAAGAAGTTGCTAAGACTTTTAGTATCACCACAGAATTGTATGTGGGACAACTTGGTTTAGTAATTTGGTCTCTCCCGATGTATCATAGGTAATTGAACGGGCGGGGAATGGGTTTTGCCTTGGGATCCGCATGGCTCAAGAGGGGCCTTCTCTTGGCAGAGGGAAAATAGACTCCAGGTGCCGGAGTGGTGAAACCTTAGAGTACCCATTGCAAGTCGGGAGAACCATCAGAAACACCTCGTAGTGATCTCCTGGCCACACACCTTGGAAGTGTGTAATGTGGTTAGCTACCATGTGCATTAGGGAGGTTTACCTTAGTCCACCTGGCAACAGGGGATGAAATCACAAACTGTGGGTAAAGGATACACACTTTGCAGAGTCTTGTCAAACTGTCTAGACAGCCGTGCTCACGAACACGAGCGGCTTGGAACCAAATTCATAATTAGCACATGGTTACATAATGGATGGTTTGGGTTTGGTCTTACCTAGCTTAATTTTTGGGATGTTGGTTGGGATTTCACCTAGATGTAGGTGCTTAATAACATTAAGAATAGGCTGTAACTGCTATAGTGATTTACCTATTATTTGCCTTCCTTATTGTGAACCACATGTCATAACTTCCCAACTTGCGAGTACCGTTGGTACTCAAACTTGTTAGTTGCATACTTTTCTCCCCAGTCTACGAAGACGAAGAGGTGGAGAACCAGGACTTCTACGGAGATCCTGATGAGATGTTCTAGGCTAGCGCTCCCCCGTGCAAAGCCTGTGCTTGGAGCCCCTTTTACTTGTTTTTCCGCTGCTTGTGTAATTTTCTTTTAGACCTCGAAGGTCATTTATGAATAAGGTGATGTACTCGAACATGGAATTACTTATGATATTTCACTTTTGTCTACACATGTATGAGTTGAACTGATCTTGGCATACATGTGGAAAGCATCTGGTTGTCTTCTTTTTACCAGGTGTGACAAAGTGGTATCAGAGCCGTGTTGCCTGTAGGACGCAAGCCTAGATAGAAAAGGACGATTTAAGGAATTTACTATTTTCAAATATTATTAATTGTGAAAATTTCTTTGTATTCTTTACCTTGTACTGTTTCACTTACTCCTTAATTTGTTTTATTACTGACACTCTCCTGTTTCAAAAATTGTAGATGGCCAACGTAAGGAGAACCGCTCGCATGTCTACTGGAGGCTATGTTCCAAACCGTAGGATTACTGCCTGCCGCACCCCACTCAACGACCCTCGACGTGCAGTGGTGATTCGCATTGATGGGAGAGCTGCAGGATGACTTCGACGTTGACTTCAAGCGATACTACATGATGCTGGCTACAAGCACAAGAGATTGTCACTCACCTACCACTCAATTAAGATGCAGCGCTCGTACAGGCTAGAGCGGTCATGCAAGCTGTTTATCTACTATGGGGATGAACTACTCAAGGTGCACCGTACTCCTGCCTCGAGGAGATACCGTCGTCATGCTGAACAAGATATCAGTTGGGAGGTCATCACCTTTTGGTGTCACTCTTACCGCTACTAGCTGAGGAACACTGTGCATGCCTACACTCCCCAGCGTCCAAGCGGTACTGGCAACTTCATCACCAGGTTCGTGGTGGGACCCCTGAACCTTCCATAGACTCACCAGGCAGTTGATGACGTGGAGCGCCTCAGCATCCGACTCCACAAGGCTCAGCAAGAGATACAGGATGTTCGTGACCTCGCAGCACACTATGAGAGGTTGGTGAGGAGGTATCGTCGGATTACCGACGAGGACCCAGATGGATATGCCTCTGACACCTCCACATGGATTCCGAACTCCCCAGATCGCCGTGTCGGACGTGGCGATACTAACTCATTGGACGAGACTTCAGACGAGGAGCCATCTTCAGAGGAGCCTTCTGTGCCGCAACAGCCTGCCAACTCTCCTCCACATGGCAACGAGTCCCGTGGAAGTAACTCGGGGTATGATGGAGATGATGATGAAGACCCGGATGAGGACCCTGAGGAGGAGGATCCCGAGGAGCGAGAGTATACTTCGACCTATCCCTGCGACTCAAGATTAAGAAATTTACCCATGAGTTGTAATAAGAGTGATGTAGTGACGATCTATGTAATCTTGAGTTGTATGATTTGCTTTGAGAACTTGATTATCCATGTTTGAGTTTGCTTAACGAAATGACCTTTATTTCTCATATTCCTTATTGATTCATATAGTGGGAAAGTCGTATAGAATAGTTTCTCTCTTACCTTCTTATTCTAAAACAAACCCCAACCTTAGATGGCAGGAAGAGGGAGAGGACGTGGACGTGGTGTGCCATCCAATCAAAATAATGAAGTTCCATTACCTCAATGGAATGGAAGAGGTGCCCGTGGAGCACCAGCTGCAAACCAAATGCAACAAATGATGGCAATGCAGCTACAAATGATGCAAAATTTGACACAAATTGTGAACAACATGCAACAGGCTCAACAAGCACCACCACCCCCTCCACCACCACCACCCCCACCTCCAAGGTTTTTCTTGAGAGACTTCATGAACACTCAACTTCCACGCTTTTCCAACGTTGTGGAACCTATAGATGCCGACGACTGGATCAATACAATTGAAAGTAAATTAAGGATTATCCAATGTGAAGGAAGAGAAAGGGTACTATTGGCATCACACCAACTCCATGGACCTGCAGCTGATTGGTGGACCGCTTTCAATACAGCTCATCACAACCCAGACAACATCACATGGGAGGAGTTCAGAGAAAACTTCCGCAATCATCACGTACCTGAAGGGGAGATTCAAGCCAAGCGTCTGGAGTTCCTAGCATTGAAGCAAGGGAACATGAACATATGAGGGTATTTGAACAAGTTTACACAACTATCTCGGTACGCCCCTGGTGATGTTGATACTAATGCTAAGAAGCAATTCTATTTCAAGGAGGGACTGGACAAAGAGATACAGTTGATGATGTCTTCCAGTGACTATGCTAGCTTCCAACATCTAGTGGACAAAGCTTTTACGATGGAAAGAAAGAAGAAAGAATGCGAGGGAGAAGAACGCAAAAGGAAGATGATGATGGGACAATCTTCGAGCAACAATCGTCCTCGCTTCAACCCACAGTAGTCGGGACACATGAGTCGTCCCATGGGCAATAGTCAAGGTCAGCGATACACCAACAACTCTTCATTCAGACCTCAAGCGCAGTATGCTCGCCCATAGTACCAGCAGATGCAACCACAACGCCCTCAAATGTATCAACAGTGTCCTATGACTTCAAATCCTCGACCAATTGGGCAACCGCGACAGAATCAACAAAGAAACAAGGCTCAAGACACCAGTGCTCGGGGAGCTTGCTACATATGCGGTGACAAGGGAAACTACTCTAAAAACTGCCCGAAGAAGCCATCGCAGCAGAACCAATCCAGAGGAAGGGTCAATCATGTTGTTCTGGAGGAAGCCCAAGACGCATTAGATGTGATGATCGGTACGTTCCCTGCTGATTCCCATCCTTCTACAGTATTGTTTGACTCTGGTGCAACACATTCATTCATAGCAAAAGAATTCATAAGAAGACATGGAATGACTGTTACATTAATGACTCAAGTATTAGTAGTCAACTCTCCTGGAGGAGAGATGCTGACAAGGCAAGTATGCCCTAATGTAAGTATAAGCATTAGGGGGGTAGCATTCTTAGCAAATCTTATAGTGTTGGAGTCATAAGGAATAAACATTATTCTTGGAATGGATTGGTTAACCAAGTACAAAGGAGTGATCCACTGTGCCACCAGAATAGTATGCTTAACTCATACAGATGGCACAAATGTGGAGTTTTGGCCTGATCAAGCACTAGTTCAGAAAATACGACTCAATCAAGTTGAGGGAATACAAGAGATTAAAGTTGTCTGTGACTTTCCGGATGTGTTTCCTGAGGAATTATCGGGTATGCCCCCTGACAGAGAAATTGAATTCATCTATGAATTAGTGCCTGGAACAGCTCCAATTTACAAGCAACCATACATGATGGATGCTAAACAATTGGCAGAATTGAAGGATCATATCAATGAGTCGTTAGCAAAAGAATACATTCGTCCTAGTTCCTCGCCCTGGGGAGCTCTAGTGATATTTGTGCCCAAGAAAGATGGCACACATAGGTTGTGTGTGGATTATCGTGCTCTCAACGCAGTAACTATCAAGAACAAGTATCCTCTACCAAGGATTGAGGATTTGTTTGACCAGTTGAGAGGTGTTTGTGTGTTCTCGAAGATTGATCTGCGTTTAGGGTATCACCAATTGAAGACACGACCCTCGGACATACCCAAGACGACATTTGTTTCAAGATATGGATTATATGAGTATACAGTCATGTCTTTTGGCTTGACTAATAGCCTTGCTTATTTCATGTACCTTATGAATAAGGTGTTTATGGAATATCTGGACAAGTTTGTCGTGGTATTTATTGACAACATCTTGATATTCTCCAAGAGTGAAGAGGAACATGAGGAGCACCTAAGATGGGCCTTACAAAAGCTTCGTGAACATCAGTTGTATGCAAAGCTAAGTAAATGCGAGTTCTGGTTGAAGGAAGTGTCATTTCTCGGACATATTATATCACAAGGAGGAATAGCAGTAGACCCTAGTAAACTGAAAAATATTCTAAATTGGAAAATGCCAGAAAATGTTGGAGAAATCAGGAGTTTCTTGGGAATGACTAGCTTTTATTGCCGGTTCATTGAAGGATTCTCAAAAATATCTCGTCCGTTAACCAAGTTACTTGAGAAGGGAGCTGTATACAAGTGTACACTGGAATGTCAAGCTAGTTTCGCAGAACTAAAGAGAAGGTTGACTACCGCACCTGTGTTGGTTATGCCAGACATGCAAAAAGAATTTGCAGTTTATTGTGATGCATCCAGACAAGGACTGGGATGTGTGTTAATGCAAGAAGGACATGTAGTAGCTTGTGCTTCACGACAACTCAGAAAACATGAAAGAAATTACCCTACTCATGATTTGGAGTTAGCAGCCGTAGTTCATGCGTTGAAGCTATGGAGACATTATCTGATAGGAAAAAGAACTGAAATTTATACGGACCACAAGAGTTTGAAGTATATTTTTACTCAACCAGATCTAAACCTCAGACAACGCAGATGGTTGGAGCTTATCAATGATTTTAATGTTGGAATCAATTACCATCCTGGAAAAGCTAATGTGGTCGCAGATGCTTTAAGTAGGTCAGCTCAATGCAATAGCTTGACACTACAGGGTCAACAACCGCAGTTATGTGAAGAATTTGCAAAGCTAAACCTCAGTATTGTGACTCACACTGAGGTAGTGTCCATGGAAGTAGATTCCACTTTGGAGAAGAATATTCATGAAGGGCAAAAGAATGATAAGTGGAACCAAAAGATTAAGCGACTAATGAAAGAAGGAAAAGCACCAGATTTTAAAGAAGATGAACAAAGAACTTTATGGCTAGGGAAGAAAATATGTGTACCTGATATCAAGGAGATTCGAGAGCTGATACTGAGAAGCGCCCATGATTCGTCGTATTCTATCCACCCGGGAAGCACAAAGATGTATCAGGATCTTAAGGATCGATATTGGTGGCATGGAATGAAACGCAATGTGGCGGAATATGTAGCTCTGTGTGACACATGTACGAATGTCATTTATGTAATAAGGTGATGTACTCGAACATGACATTATTTATGATATTTCACTTTCGTCTATACATGTATGAGTTGAACTGATCCTGGCATACATGTGGAAAGCATCTGGTTGTCTTCTTTTTACCAGATGTGACAATATACAACCATTTGAGGTCCTTAGTTTTTGGGGGCCCGGGGCGGTCGCCCCTTGGGCACCCCAGGACCGGCCCTGGTCGTCGCGGCTAGCGTAGTCCCGGAGCACGGCGAGGGGATTCATGGCCGCCAATGAGCTCGGTGCCCGCTATCTCTCGGGTTACGCTTTTGGGCTCGGGTCAAACTACTTGCTAGGCCCGATTTGTTGGAGGGTTTAACTGCAAGCCCACGAACTTGAGGCGCGGCTTAAATGGGCTCGATTTGTTGGCCTAATTGTTGGCAACGTCAGTGAGACCAATCACTGTTATACTCCATTCGTTCCCAAAAATTTATCGCTTTGTAGTTTATTATATTTCATTCAGTTTTCTCTTCTAAAAATAACATGCTTCATCCAAGTGTGTAAATACAGATGGATTTTTTTTGAGAGAAAATACAGATGACTTGGGCTCATAGAGCAATGTAAACTACTATTACCGACAGACTAGACAAATCATGGGCCAGTGAAGATCAACAGAAACTCATAAAATTACTCTTCTTATCGACAACAATTATAATTTAATTTTGAACTATATTTTTTGTCCTAGCGACATCAATTTGAGAACTGAGTGAGTATAATACATGAGAAGATTCAGGCTCCGAGTTGCCCAAGAATTGAACTTTTGAATCACGCAGGTGATACGCAAATCCTTTGTTCATTTTGTAACTCATGAAGACCACCTCTCTGTAAGGATGAAGCCGAAGACGGTAAAATAACCATGGCCACACTTTGAGACCATGCCCATGCTTCCTTTCAGAACATACACACTCTAGCGTGCACAATCAGATGGAGTTAGAACTGCATCGTTCACTGAATCAGGCGACCAAAATGAAGAATCCAAGTAGTGAGCTACACCAGGCGGCCAAAATGGTCACTAACTTCCGTCAGAATGCCTCCAAGAACAGTTAGTTCAAGGAGCTTCAGTGTCCTTGCTCCATGATTAATAACTACTTCATCCGTCTTTGAAAGTTTGTTGCTTTGTAATTCAAAAATGAATTACAAAGCGACAGGCTCATAATTTATATGCTGTACAGTGCAATAATGTAGTAGCAGCGATCAAAAGCAGAGGAAAAATGATAGCGGGGAATCAAATCCTCCAAAGAGCAAAGCATGAATAGCTCGTAAAGAAATGACAGGACAAATCATAAGGCCAGCACTCAAAGGCTCCAGTTACAGAAACAGTTTGATGATTAAGGGTTGTTCAGCTTTCATTGTTCTTGTGGGGCTGTTGCAGTTTATAACTGCAGGTGATTGGTTGGCCCCCATGGCTAGCCGCTCCAACAAGATCCAACCAAACCTATGAACCTTTTTTTCAAGATGCCTAGCTCTTCTCTTATCCCCTGAACCAGTGAAAAAGTTATACTCCCCATGTTTCATTTTATTTGACGTTGGTTAGTTCAAAATTGAACTAACCAACATCAAATAAATTAAAACAGAGAGAGTATGTCTTTTTTCTTTTTTAACAAACAGATGCAGATCTGCTTCTGATGGTGATCAGAGTTTTGGTTGAATGAGATACTAAGGAAGTGAGAGTAGTTTGTTTTGATTTAATTCATTCAGAATTAGTTCAGAGTATATATATATAGCCAGGCATAACTCGTATAAGGAGATTGAATCAGAACAGGAGGATCAATTTGCAACTAACTGGAAAGTGGCATGAATAAGAGGCCCAGGTCATCAATCTTCAACCTCTTACAAAAGTGGGCAAAGGTCTTTCCCGCAAATGACTTAATCATTCCTTCCTCCATGGCAAAAAACAGCATCCCATCTTGAAAAGATGACAGAACAAAAGAAAATAAAACAAAAGGAGAAAATAAAAGAAATTTCGCCTCAGTTATTTAGGATCATGACTTCTCCACTAACACCCTCTTATGAAACGACCCATTCATCCATCAGCTAGCGCAAATTGTCCACTGCTTCGTCAAAAAGCATCTCCTGGTACCGGCACTCACTGCTGCAGAATGCCTTATCACCTCTGTGGAAAAGCAGAAAAAGACCCATCGTATTAATAAACAACAGTAATTACCAAACTGCTGAATTATAAAAAGCGTACAGCTATTTGAGAAAATTTCTGTTCATGCTGTTCAACATCTTTGTGAAAAGCGCAAACATATTTTTTATAGAAAAAAAATACTATGCTCGAGGTTAGCATTAAAAGATGTGAAGCTAAAAGTTACATCACAAAGCAAGTTTAGCACTCCCATGGATTATGCAGGATGCGAGTAAATTAAGAACAAGACATGGAACAAATCCATTTCACCGTCTTATCCAAGCAACATCAGTTTATTTTTATTGACATCAAGGGGCATCAAGGATGACAAAGTCGCAACTATGATGTGGAATTTTTTGTTTTAGGTGATGTAACTGCTCCTGCTCATGGTCAGCAGTAGGAGCACCAAGAGCATGGCTTGGGACATGGACCTCATTAAGCAACATCAATGTTACCAAATAACTTAGTCCCTTGGAATCTGTTAATATATATAACCCGATGTATTAGGATAGTGCGTAGTTATCTATGTGAAGGCCAAGCACCACAATTTTAGAATTGTAAATGTTAAGCAGCTACCCCAAGTAAACCCAGGGAGCTCTAGTTTCCTAGTAGCAATATATATGTTAAAACAAGGGCCAGGTCACCCTTTGAAAGCAACAGGGAATCAAAATGTCACAATCTTGAATGAGCAAGCAAATTGTGTTCCAGTAAACAAGGCTTACTATATTAAAATTATAAGAGAATCAAACTACAGTAAGGATTGGTTACATTAAAACTAATGTAGCCCTGATAAGATACACTAAAGATATACTGTGTAATCCACACTCCAATCAGGAAGCCATCAACATATCTAATATTAGAACCATTCATCAAGGTCCCAGCCATGTGACTACGTGAGAGTGCCTAATATAAAAAAGGAGAGTGTTGATGACAGCATAAATGAAATGGCACAAGCAATTTAAAATCAAATACCTGAACATACAAACCTATGTCTCACTTATTCATTAGTATCGCCGAATAGCGCTAACGAAGTGGCGTGCACTCCTAAATCACTAATGAGAAAATGTTTTCCCTGAGAGCATAGGTACTGTTAAAATGAAGTACCAGAAGAAAAGACATAATTCTCTCGGTTCCACCCTTATAAGCCTTGAATTCTTTAACACATCTACCATGTGAAGGTGTCCCTCAATGCATTTTTGTTGTTGTGTTGTGAGATACAAATATTTTTTCAGATAACGAGTGTTTTATTAAACTCAAAAGCATCAAGATGGTGCAAAAGAGTTTGCAGTCCGCTTATGCGTCATAATTTACAGCAGATCATTTTATCAAAGTCACTGTCCTAATTTCAAATTTCAGATCATCATGCATTGCATTTATGAAGAGGAACACAAATCAGTTACTACAAAATCAACAAATAGTTTTCCTGAAGTTTTGATAAGGTTAACGGCAGTAGCTCAAAATGGAATTTATGTTCTGAACTGACAGGAGCTCGATGGATTTTCAAACAGAAAGCATTATGCAAAAACAGAGGTAAGGAAATTAGAAGGGAAACTCCATAAGACCGTCCGCAGTGGCACGCTGTAACGTAGTGTAATTTAGAGTACATACTGTAAAAGTATAGTGTATAGAGTATGCTTTAGAGGGTGCTGGCGGATAGCCTTAGGTTATCGCACCAGCGTACTCTAAAGCATACTCTATACACTATTCTTCTTCTACTTTTACAGTACGTACTTTAAATTACACTGCAAAACAGTATATCCAATAAGCTGTGCACGGTCTAAGCAACTCACCGATAAACGAAGATGTCAGTGCCATGGCCCAGTTGCCTGTTGCATGCGTGGCAAAAAGTCATGAAACCGCTCCCTACCGCCGTGCCGCCGTCATCGACGGCATCCGCTTCCTTGTCCACCTTCTCGACGCGCACATCCCCGCGGCTCTCGATTATGCAGTCATCAAAGATGTGCCTGGTTCTCGGGTTGGGGCCGCGCGAGATCACGCAGGTGTATTCCTCCGACATGGCCATTTCCTCGGGGGACACGCCGGCGGCGAACACCCGGGCGGACGGCGGGCTCACCACCTCCGGCAGGAACCTCCTGGCCGGCGACAGCACCGCCAGCTGCGCGTTCCTGTTCTTGACGCCGAACTCGATCGGGGAGGACACCATCTCAACCGCCCTGCCTGAAGGGACCTGGATTCTGAGCTGCGACCCGAACACCACCTTGCCACCGCCAGCCTTGGCGTCCCCGTGGTCACGAAGCACGTCGGCGAGCCCGACGCCGGCCGGCTCTGGAGCGGCCGCGTCCACACGCGCTCTCCTGAGGCTCCTCTCTGACAAAAAGGGAGGCAGTGCGGAGCAGCAGAACTGCTTGGTCTCCAGGATGGAGGTGGGGCTCATGGCCGACGCGGGGGCCTCCACGCCGTCCAAGAGCCCTGTTTGGGGCAGCGCCATCGCCGCCATGAACGGGCGCGGGGAAGGAAACACGGAAGCCGCAGAAGGGGACGAGGACGACGAAGCGTGCCTCGGGGACTGGGCAGTGGCGGTGACCGCGGCGGGCTCAGCATCCATTAATCCTCCTCCTCCTCCTCCTTGCTTGACACCAACCGCCCTTCTTCTCGATCTACCGCGCAGCATCGCAAAATGCGTCGAGAGTCCCTCTGCACGCAGGCCATGCCATCACCAATCATGAAAAGGAAAAGAAAATGGCAACTTCTGCGCGAGCTTTTGTTGCGTAGTAGCTTTAAAGAATGAACAGAAACGGCGCAGAGGCCAAAAGCTCACCAGAAAGCGGCCTTCTTGGATGGATCAAACTCCGGCAATGATGTCCGCTTCTACCACATCGCCTCAGTCTCAGATTCGATCGAAAATCAAAATTTCTACAGCTGCTTATTCCCTCTCGCAAATCGCCGGGCCTCAAGTTCCACTCAATGAACGGGAAAGTACGAAACAAGAACAGAGGAGGAAACGAAACTGCCCACAGAACCTACTAGACCGGAAAAAAACAACCCAAAATTTCGACGGAAACCGCCCACAAGAGCGCGCCCCCAGAATCGAAAAACGAAAACCCCGGAAAGGCAGGCGTCTCCTTCCTGGTTGATTTCGTGGCCCTTTGGTGGTGGGGTTTGGCTAGTATTTATACAAGTACTCTGCTAATCATCTTACCCGAGGGAAATGGGAAGAACTGGTTCTTGAGCAGGAGTTCACTCTCCTCCTTCCACTTCTCTCTCTCTCCCTGGGGAGAGGGGAAACAGAGCAGGAGAGGGGCCTTCTTATTTAAAACCTCCAGACTTTCGCTAATTCCATGAAGTAGTGTCGTAGTACGTGCTAATCTGATGTGACGTTTGACGATGCAAGTGCATCGTCTTAACAACAACCGCTAATTTAATCGCGGTGTACTTGCGATGATCGTGACCATGCTGTACATCGTTTGTGCGATTATAAGTTCACCTCGAATTGCCAGCTCCAGCTGCAAGTTGCGGGGGGAAAAGAAAGCGGTGACGCAACGATCTTGTTTGTTGGCAGAATGGCTATATTCATCCTCCAACTATTACTTGAAGCTCAATTTTATCCTTTAACTTTCAAAAGTGTCAACTTAGTCTCTGAAATTTAGATTCCAGTTCATTTTCATCCATATCTTAGTCGGCCATCCACATTGTTGTGCCACATCAGCTTTTGTGCCAAGTCTTTTCCACATCGTACAACTTATTATGTATTATAAAATCTTTAAAAATTGTTAGTTAGTAGATTACTAATCAGTTACAAAATTTAGTATTTCAATCATGGGTACAAAATTTAGCCATACAGTTCATCAAAGTTCAAGTGGGTGTAGGAACAAAAATTAGACTTATTTTTCCTCGGTTTGCTCTTTCCTATGCTTACAATTTTTATATTTTATAATATTTCTACATATGTAATATGGCATAAGATATATCATTTGATAGTTTTGCAAAAAAATGGTGAAGACATGTATATCTCAACGTAAATCCACCCCAATTAATTAGCTAGTTATTTTTAAGATGATAAAAATATTATTTTTTTCTATGTGAGGGTGAGTGGATGATGTGGTATAATAGCTTATGTGGCATGCCAATGTTGATGTTCAACTCAGGCTAAGGATGAAAGTTAAACGGTTGTGTGAAGTTGAGGGACTAAATTAATCCATTCGAAAGTTCAAAGACCAAACTGAAATTGGGTTTTATGCCTTGTTTGTTCCTTGTGATGCAGGACTAGTGAAAGAAAAAAGTGCGTGCAAGTGTGGAGCCTTCAACTTTTTTACATGGCCCGACCATGGGTGGAGTAATAGTAGTAGAATCATACATAAAGTGCTTTGTTTGTTCGGATGGTGCAGGTGTGCCTGTCTGACAACAGAAATCTGATATCGGCTGGTTCTTATCGTCTTGTGCCACGTGGTGTATTCTTCATGATTCTTGTTTTTAGCAACAAACAGTAGTAATATAATCAAGTGAGTTACTGTGGACAGCGTGGGCTGTGATGGTGTTCAGTAAATTCAGATGGAATTATGTGGAATATATGCCTTCGGTTGGATTATTGTTAAGCTGGAATTATGTAGAAAAGCCTGATCTTTTTCCGATCCAAAAAGATCTACATGGAATCCGTATCATAGAATTACTGAACCGTTCTATACTTCTCTCTCTTGAAAGCTTTCTACGCCGATTTTAATCGCTTTCTCTCACTTGTGTTGCCTACTTTCAGAGCGGTGCTGATGGTTTATTGTCCTGCTGCTTCACATCAATGGCGCAACAGTGAGTTCGTACTCCTCCCCCGCATCGACTGCCGATACGTGCTGTACGAGTACGAACCTGCACGCTCGCATTCAGTTCACTACTGCAGGGTCCGCAGCAATGGTGGCAATGGTCGCGCCGGTTGTACGGCCCGTAGCCACAGTTCGGGCTCGTCTTTCCTTATTACAGTACAGACGCTGGATCTCGAGACAGTTTTGAGAAGGTTTGAAATTTCAACGCAGAGCCATGTTGCCTGGCTGATGAGTGGCCTCTTTCTTTGCTCGATAAAAGTGAAACAATTACAGCCCAGAAAAAACTTACTTTCAAAAGTGACATGCTTTCAAAAGTGATCTCGGACATACTACCAATTATTTTATCTGACGTGATTAATTTTAAACAAACTAATTAGCATCAAATCCAAATTAACGGTAATACGTACTAGTATTTATCATCTGCATGGCGCAGCGCAGTAAAAGCATGTAGTTCGTTTTCACTGTTTGCTCCCGGATGATCCCCCATGTCGGGTGGGAACGGACAGCGCCAGAGCGAGGCGCTCTGGACCTCTGGGCCTCCGGCGGTCCGGTCTCTGTAGCTCCTGTACAGTCACTGACATAACGGGACCACCCTACGCGTACCTTACATGTCAGTGAGACGAGGACGCCGGCATCACGTGGCAGACCTCTCTGGTCGCATCCGACGGCCTGCATCCGGAGGGAGGGGACAGTCTACACCGCTCCCGGTCCCGTGCGCTTGCCGGAACGGCTGTGCACGGAGGTGATCCGCTAGGAAGCTGCGAGACGAGCTGATGCCCTCACGTGTCAGATCGTGACTGGTACTCTATGGAGTTTGGTGTTGGACAACTTGCAGGAATGGAGTTGTACCCGGGCGCGGGCAGTCCGCACAGCGGAGGCTGCCCCCGTAGCCAGGACAGCACGCTACCATGGACCTCGCCTCCTCTCTATCCTCCCTCCGTCTGCTCTACGCCTTGCCATATGGCGCCTCTCCTCTTCTCCCTGCAACGACTGTTCCCATTCGCTGTTAGCATTAGGGTATTCATTTGTTAACGAAGAGCATCGTGTCGTACCTCTTGCTCTATCTCGTGAACACAGAGCTCAACGGCATATATAGTAGTTAGTACTAATAAACAATTTAGCCTTCCCGTGAAACCTTGTGGCTTTTACTACTACTTGAATAGTTGGTGCAATCGACGCATAACCAGCTGCGCTCTACAATGAAAGCTACTCCAGGCTGCATCGCGTTCAAACACGAACAAGATTCTCACTAGCTGCTTGTACTACTACGTACACAGCTAGCTAGTCTCATCTTGGCCAATCACACCATGCGCACAGTACCGTCAAGTACTAGCATCAAAGGAGGCGTGCCTGACAACTAATGAAAAGCTTGATTAGGCACCAATAATTCACCTTTCCGCCTTAAACAGTAGATCCTTGAGGTATATACTAATACTACATCAAGATATAAGGTATAGTAGGACGTAGGAACATAACTTTTCTGTTGGTGACCAGTGGTTTAACAAAGCTTCTATGCATCAATTATTGCCGAATGACACTGACAAGGCAGTAAACTAAAGTATTGTCATTGTACATATTATAGTATACATATTCTCCTTTAAAATAACCCCAACTCGTTCTCTGATAAACTATCCTTGATTCCCTTTTATTAATTTAAAAAATGGAAACATGTGTCATATACTTTCTCTTCAATAAATATCCTGAGATCACTTGCAGTCGTTGAGCAGTATCTCCTAGTTTATTCTGCAGTTAAGCTAGGCATCAACGGAAATTTTTAAACCTCCTTTTAATTTGTCGGCAGACCTACCTTGGATAATTGCATCATCCCATGATCCGTATAAAGCCCCCTGTTGGTATTATAATTCGCCCACTAGCTTATTCACAAAAGGGCATGAAAGATGCATGTACAATGCACTTGACGGTTGGAAAAGTTCACATGCTTCATAAAATAGCGCAAAAAGATGCCAATTTTCTTTTGCCGGAAATCTTGAATGCAAGTTGTACTGTGTTCTAGCCCGCTTTAGTGCCATAATTCGTTGTCATTTGGCATTTTTCTCCCAGTCTGTTGTGCAAGCATGTTACCACCAACTACAAGGGAATATGTATAATTATCATTTTGCGCACAAATAAAGCTTGTGTTAGACGATAAGCATGATAAAATCTAGAAGATACTAGAAGATATAGTTTGTTAGGGTAGTCCTTATCCTGTGCTTCTGTTACGATATCTTAGTTTTTTATTCAGTTGTATTCAGGTGTGCCATAGGCCTTATCACATGTAATTCTCATGTATAAATAGACACGAGCACGCCAAGTTTGGGTGCCGATTCCAATCACTACTACAATAAGACTCATCGTAGGCGGCTCCAAACCTATTATCACGCAGTTTTTAAAACCGCCTGAAACGAAGAGCATGTGATAATCCGCAATTTTCACAGGCGGAGAAGTGAAACCGCCTGTGAAGAGAGATTATCACAGGAGGTTCTTTACTTAGGCTAGCCGCCTGTGAAGATAAGTTATCACATGCGGGTCGTACAACATATGTAACCGCCTGTGATAATACAATTATCACAGGCGGGTCATGAAGCATATATATAACCGCCTGTGATAATAGAGTTATCACAGGCGGATCTTGACTTACATCAAGCCGTCTGTGAAGACAATTTATCGCAACCAGTTTCTACCATAACAGTAACCACATGTGATAATTAGGTTATCACAGATGGTTCTTTACGTATATCTAGCTGCCTGTGATAATTGTTTTTCACATGCATGTCTAGTCGTTGGTAAATAACCGCCTGTGATAAGGTATAACCTATGTAGTACTACTGCTGTTATTTTTAATTTCTAGGTCAATTCAATATAATCACATAACAGAAGTCAACAATATCATCACGGAACAGAAGTCAACAATATCATCATCACAGAAGTCAATTTCACTAAAATAATATACATATGTACAAGTTACACATACAATTCATCTCATAGTTTACAAGTTTTCACTAAAAACTGTTTCTATTGGCATAGTCGCAAAGTTCTGGCACATCAACTAATGCACCATTCTCATCAAAGAACTCCCCTCTTTTGTGCAAAATTTCGCGACGAATGAATTGATAGAGTTCAACAGCAATCTTGTCGGCTCCATCACTAGGAATACTTCTACAAACCTGCCATTCTTCATTCAAATTCTTCGTGTGCTGCAATGAAACACATAACAAGGTTTAGAATGTGTTGGTTTGAATAATCTCAAAGTATAGATCAAAGTGAGAACATACAAGGATTTATTTGGTATTTTTGGAGCAGTTGTACTATGAGCAATTGAATTTTGAAGTTGGAATCAAAATATGAAAATAATGTTTCTGGTAATATTGAGCAGCAGAGAATATAAGTGTTAAACTATGCTAGTTACAATGAAAATGAAACTCAAAAGTAAGAAAATAAGGTATCGACATTAAGGATAACTTACATCCTCACGATTCACTTTATATACGACGGCGGTCCGAAGATGCTCGCATACATAATACCCGCATAAGACACTCCCAGCAGGCTGCTTCGAACAAGCATAATACGTTTTAATGTCCAATGCATTCGTATTGGAAGGTCTCTCACCGCCAAGCCGTTCCGCGTAAAACCGCCAAGCGCTGTAATACAAGAAATGTCATATAAAACTTGTCAACACATTCTAAATGTGTGTAAATTAAAATTATTGAATAAATGTACAATTTCAAAATGGAAAGGAAATCTTTGTAACGATCTGGTAGGAAATTGGTCGAGTCCAAGACTGTTGCCATTCCCTGCGTTGGCTTGATGAAGATCATTATGTAGTGATCACTGCAAACATACAAACACACGTGTTAACAATTACCAATAATTGCTATTTCAATGTCATGTGTCGAACTTACTCGAAGTGGTACGAAACCTTTACGAGGTGCTTGCCGTCTCTGACAAAGTTAAACATCGCATGTCCTATGTAAGTTGTAACTTCTGTCCTTCTATCCTTCTTAAGTTTTGCAATTGTTTTTTCAAAATCTTTTTTTTCATGTGCTTGAACTTTGCTGAGTCTCGATCTGCCTTGACGTCGAATAGCGCCTTTGCAATCCGTGTAGGGTCAAGGATACCTGTCTTACGCTCCAACTTTTAATTATCCATGTATTGCATCCTATTGAAGAAGTAAAGAATTGTTATAATCTCATGAAATGCATATGCATGTAGTAAGAAAAGCAAATACAAAATATTAGAGGCACTTACAAGCACCAGATGAGTAGCAAGTTGATTTCGAGCATGCCCCGATGGAAAAGGGAATGCAACTCTTCAAATAAAATGACTCGTCTATCTTCTCCAGTGCTCCAAAATGCATCTTTTGGAATACGAAATGTGACGCAAGAAAGACCATATTTTGTGCTGGCAAGGATGTACCACTCATGCATTCTTTTGAGCGGGACGGGTTGTTTGCTAAGTTGTACGGATATCATAAACGGCTTCCCATTCTGAAATTCAGGAGGAACATCCTCAAGCTTGTATATTGGAACTCCTGGTTTAACTAAAGCCGTCCGCCGATTATACATGACACCGTCTTCTTCCCACTCCTCGATATCTTCTAATGTTGGCTCATGAGAAGAACGAAATGCACTCAATGTAATAATATTTTCCTTCATAGTTTCCAAATACTTTGACACTTCTGATGAAGGTTTCTTATTTTCGTATGAGCTAACTTTGATAGGCACCGATGATCGAGGAGTAGTCGTCGGAAGTTGGACACTGGCTTGTTGTTGAACCTGTTGTTCAACTGATTGCTCTTTACTCCCAGCAGCTAGCTCTAGTACTATTTCAAGCTCTTGCTCAACTGGTTGTTCTTTACTAGAAACAGCTTCCTCTGGTACTGCTTGAAGCTGTTGTCCAAACAGCAACTGAATACATAACTGTCCAGATTTTGGACTGTTACGACACCTTAAATGATACTTCAATTTAGACCTGGTTATTGCGTGTTTTAGCCTTAGCGTTGAATAGGAAATTGATAGAGGACTCTTTAAGCTTTCCAGACATGTATAGATATGCATAGGTTGCTTTTCTAATTTAAGAATTATGGCTGTTCAAAGTTCAGAAATTTTGTGGCTGTTTTGGATAACACTGTACACAAGTACTAACTTCAACTCCAGTTTCTAATTAGTTCTAAACCAAATTTGAGGTAACAATGAATAGAAAAGTTGTAGAATAGCTCTTCCCCTTTCAAAAAAGTATCACAATAGACTAGAATAGCTTTCTACATATAATTATGGCAAAAATTCAGATGCTTGTTCATACAATTTCAATACAGTTACATCACAACTTGACAGTTTTTCGAATTCCACCGAACCCTAACCAAGGATGCCTACCCTTTTCGAATTCCCGAACCCTAACAAGGATATACAAGGCGGCAACAAGGACGGAGGGAGGCGGCACGGCAACGGAGGGTTTAGGGTTTACTGTGAAGCTCGGCGACGATGGCAATGGCTTCGCTCGGCGTACCTAGAAGTCACGAGGGCGAAGCTCGGCGGCGACGGCGAAGCTCAGCGATGACAACGGCGAACACTAGTGGCAAACGAAATTTTGGCACCCTAATGGCGTCTAAGTGTTTCGCCCAGGTTAGGTTTTTCCAACCCAGCCGAGGGGTATATATAGACTCCTATTTTCTCAGGAGGATTTTAAGTACCGACTGCCTGAGAAGATAGTTATCTCAGGCGGATTTTACTTACCAACCGCTCGCGAAGATATAATTATCTCAGGCAGTTGGTAAGTAAAAGCCGTCTGAGATAAACATCTTCTCAAGCGGTTATTCAGTACCAACCGCCTGTGAAGAGCTTTACTTCTTCTTAATTATTATTCTTGATTAAATGTGGGGCCTTTAAAAAGGCAAAATTCCACTTTCTTGTAATATTATTGATTAGTAAAGGTTACCATTAAATTTCACTTCATAAATCCTTTGAAATTGGTCAGAACATAAAAACATATAACAACTGCTATTTTTCATTTTTCTATCTTGATGAATATAATGATTTTTTAATTTATTTTTCAGTGGACATTTTTGTTCATCATACCAACCTCTATGAATTTTTTCAGATTTTTTTAAATTTTTTTGAATCAATGTGTGTTCATAATTTGATAAATACCTTGTATGTATATGAGCATCTAGTTAGAATGATGGATAATTTGAAGTTTGACATGTTGGAATGCTTTTAAAAAAATTAACAAAATTCATACATGCATAAATAATACAAATATGTTCATACAAACAAATTTAAGTGAAGGATCCTTTTTTAGGAGATACGCAAATGTGAATAATATGTGAGTAAAAACTAATTTAAACATTACAATGTCAGCTATACAAGTTTTAAAATATTTGGTTCAGGTAGTAGATGTTAATTTTATACAAATATAGAAGAAAGAATCATAGAATTTGGACTCAATTTGCAGAATGTAAACATGTTTGAGTATTTATATTAGAATCTAAAAAAAGAAGCAAGAGATAAGGAAACTGAAGAACAATATAGGACAATATCTCATGCGGTTGGTAAGTAAAAGCCGCCTGAGATAAACATCTTCTCAGGCAGTTATTCAGTACCAACAATCTGTGAAGAACTTTACTTCTTCTTAATTATTATTCTTGATTAAATGTGGGGCCTTTAAAAGGCAAAATTCCACTTTCTTGTAATATTATTGATTAGTAAAGGTTACCATTAAATTTCACTTCATAAATCCTTTGAAATTGGTCAGAACATAAAAAACATATAAAAATTGCTATTTTTCATTTTTCTATCTTCATGAATATATTTATTTTTTCATTTATTTTTTCAGTGGACATTTTTGTTCATCATACCAACCTCTATGAATTTTTTCAGATATTTTTAATTTTTTTGAATCAATGTGTGTTCATAATTTGATGAATGCCTCATATGTATATGAGCATTTAGTTAGAATGATGGATAGTTTGAAGTTTGACATGTTGGAATGCTTTTAAAAAATTAACAAAATTCATACATGTATGAATAATACAAATATATTCATACAAACAAATTTAAGTGAAGGGTTCTTTTTTTAGGAGATACACAAATGTGAATAATATGTAAGTAGAAATTAATTTGATATTTACCAAAACATTACAATGTGTTTTAAAATATTTGGTTTAGGTGGTAGATATTAATTTTATACAAATATAGAAGAAAGAATAATAGAATTTGGACTCAATTTGCAGAATCTAAACATGTTTGAGTATTTATATTGGAATCTAAATAAAAAGAAGCAAGGGAAAATGAAACTGAAGAATAGTATAGGACAATATCTCAGGCGGTTGGTAAGTAAAAGCCGCCTGAGATAAACATCTTCTCAGGCGGTTATTCAGTACCAACCACCTGTGAAGATCTTTACTTCTTCTTAATTAATATTCTTGATTAAATGTGTGGCCTTTAAAAAGGCAAAATTCCACTTTCCTGTAATATTGTTGATTAGTAAAGGTTACCATTAAATTTCAATTCATAAATCCTTCGAAATTGGTGAGAACATAAAAAACATATAACAGTTGCTATTTTTCATTTTTCTATCTCGATGAATATAATGATTTTTTCATTTATTTTTTAGTGAACATTTTTATTCATCATACCAACCTCTATGAATTTTTTTCAGATTTTTTTAATTTTTTGAATCAATGTGTGTTCATAATTTGATGAATGCCTCATATGTATATGAGCATTTAGTTAGAATGATGGATAATTTGAAGTTTGACATGTTGGAATGCTTTTAAAAAAATTAACAAAATTCATACATGTATAAATAATACAAATATGTTCATACAAACAAATTTAAGTGAAGGATCTTTTTTTAGGAGATACACAAATGTGAATAATATGTGAGTAGAAATTAATTTGATATTTACCAAAACATTACAATGTCAGCTATACAAGTTTTAAAATATTTGATTCAAGTGGTAGATGTTAATTTTATACAAATATAGAAGAAAGAATCATAGAATTTGGACTCAATTTGCAGAATGTAAACATGTTTGAGTATTTATATTGGAATCTAAAAAAAAGAAGCAAGGGATAAGGAAACTGATGAATAGTATAGGACAATATCTCATGCGGTTGGTAAGTAAAAGCCGTCTGAGATAAACATCTTCTTAGGCGGTTATTCAGTACCAACCGCCTGTGAAGAGCTTTACTTCTTCTTAATTATTATTCTTGATTAAATGTGGGGCCATTAAAAAGGCAAAATTCCACTTTCTTGTAATATTATTGATTAGTAAAGGTTACCATTAAATTTCACTTCATAAATCCTTTGAAATTGGTCAGAACATAAAAAACAAATAACAATTTCTATTTTTCATTTTTCTATCTTGATGAATATAATGCTTTTTTCATTTATTTTTTCAGATGACATTTTTGTTCATCATACCAACCTCTATGAATTTTTTCAGACTTTTTTAAATTTTTTTGAATCAATGTGTGTTCATAATTTGATGAATGCCCCATATGTATATGAGCATTTAGTTAGAATGATGGATAGTTTGAAGTTTGACATGTTGGAATGCTTTTGAAAAATTAACAAAATTCATACATGTATAAATAATACAAATATCTTCATACAAACAAATTTAAGTGAAAGATCCCTTTTTTAGGAGATACACAAATATGAATAATATGTGAGTAGAAATTAATTTGATATTTACCAAAACATTACAATGTCAGCTATACAAGTTTTAAAATATTTGGTTCAGATGGTAGATGTTAATTTTTATACAAATATAGAAGAAATAATAGTTGGATTTGGACTCAATTTGCAGAATCTGAACATGTTTGAGTATTTATATTGGAATCTAAATAAAAAAGAAGCAAGGGATAAGGAAACTGAAGAGCCTCGGGCATTATCTCAGGCGGTTTGTAAGGAATAACCGCCTGAGATAATCGTT
This sequence comes from Tuctoria greenei, assembly GCA_036927565.1. Taxonomy (NCBI): domain Eukaryota; kingdom Viridiplantae; phylum Streptophyta; class Magnoliopsida; order Poales; family Poaceae; genus Tuctoria; species Tuctoria greenei. The sequence goes on along the minus strand of JAYESD010000003.1, from coordinate 35,907,124 downwards.
TTCTGAGGCGGTTATTAATCACCAATCGCCTGTGAAAAAGTTAAAAACCGCCTGTGAAAAACTGACGCCTATATAAAGACCCCTTGCCACAGTTGAAACGTAACCCTGGAGAATTTTTTATCGCCGCAAGGCTGCCAAAATTCCCTCCGCCGCGCCGCCGCCCAGCCTGCACTGCCGTGTCGCCGCTCGGTCCGCACTGTCGCGCCACCGCTCAGCCCGCACTGTCGCGCCACCGCCCAGCTCGCACTGCCGCGCCGCCGCCCAGCCCCGCGGAGGCACGCCTCTGCCCAGTCCCACATCGCGCCACAATGTACCTAAGTAAATCTCATAGTTTTCTTACTATGCAATGCATGCTACCTTTTTCTTTGTATATTTTCATAAGCTGCTAGTTTTGTGTGTTCTGGTATATGAATTGTGTCCTTTTGCATGTGTGTACATATGCGTTTGGACTCAATAATTTGGAAGTTTGGTCTTTTAGATATTGATGTATGGGTTATATTGTAATAAGCTTATTGTAGTTTGTACCTAGTATGTGACATGAATATGATGTTTAATTAACAGATACTATTGTAATATATATAAGATGCATGAAGTTTACTCGAACTTGTAATTGTAGTTTTATATGTTTTCCTTTTCAATATACTTGTGTGTGCGTACCTCCTGCTTGCATATATTTCGAAGGAGTGAGTAGGATTAGCTTTCTAGGCCTACCCGAATCCTACGCATACCTAGCCCATGCTACTGGTCCTGTTTGCCCCACGACTTCAATCCTTCACACCCGCTCGACGCCGCCCGTCTCCTCTAGACTCCGCTCGATGCCGCCGCCTCCCGTCTGCCACGCTTTCTGTTCGTCGCTGATCTTAGAGTCTTATTTGACGTTGTCGCCGCCCTCCTACGTGCCACCTCTCTCTACAACTCATATGATACAATCTTGTTATTGTTCTGTAAATTCATTTTATAGAAGACCTTTAGAGAATATTTATGGCCAAATTTTGTAAATCTTACAAAAATTTTATTATTGAAGCATGGACCGTCGAGCGTGGATGTATAACATGCCAAGACCCGATCCTATGTACATTCATAATGTTGCAAAATTTATTGAAGCATCCAAGAGACATGCGAAATTGCAAAAGATAGATGACATATTATGTCCATGTATCGACTGCGAAAATAATATTGCTTGGATGGATACTATAGTAATCCAATCTCATTTGGTGAAAAGAGGTTTAGATACACATGATGTGTATAAAGATGATGAGAGAGGTTCAGATGATGCTAATGTTCATATCGATGATGGTAGTGACAATCAAGATGATGATGATGATGATGAGTTCGATTGTGAGGAGATGCTGCGTCACATTGAACCATATGTATTGACTTCTATGGGAGCAAGCAAAGGTTTAAGTAAAATGGAGACATTGCAGAATGCGGCGACAAAGCTTTTATACGATGAATCAAACGGTTGTGATAAAGAGTTTACTACATTGTGTGCGTCTTAGAACTACTAAAGTTGAAAGCTACACACGGATGTCCGATTGTAGTTTCTCTGATCGTTTGAATCTTATGGTTAAAATTCTTCCAAATCCAAATAAACTGCCCAGAAGCACTTATAAAGCGAAGAAACTTCTTTGCCCGATAGCACTAGGTGTCACAAAAATACACGCTTGTGTGAACCATTGCATCCTGTATCGCAAAGAGCATGAGATCGCAACTAGATACCCCATTTGTGGTGTCAGTAGATATAAGAAGGACAACAATCATCAGTATGTTACCAACATGAAAAAGTCTCAGAAGAATAAGAAGTTTATTATTGGTCCTGAAGGTGACGATGACGATACTTCTGGCGATGCAGACGGGAAGAATAAGAGGAAATTCCTGCCTTGGTGATGTGGTACCTTCCGGTAATTTATCACTTGAAGCGTTTGTTATCAAACCCTAGGGAGGTTGGACTTATGCGTTGGCATTCCGAGCAACACAAGAAGAATGAAAAACATATTCGACACCCTGGTGATGCAACACAGTGGAAAAAATTTGATATTCAGTATCCAGAATTTGCAAAGGAAATTAGAAATGTGAGGTTTGCCTTGGGTACAGACGGAATGACTCCGTTTGGTGAAAAAAGGAGCATACACAGCACATGGCCCGTGGTCTTAACGATATACAACCTACCGACGTGGTTGTGTCACAAAAGGAAATATATCTTGTTATTTGTTCTTATCCAAGTTCCAAAACAACCCGACATCAAAATTGATGTGTTCTTGGAACCTTTAATGAAAGATATGGCGAAATTGTGGAATGAAGGGGTACATACATGGGATGAGTACAAGCGGGAGTATTTCACGCTAAGAGCAATGATATTCGTTACCGTGCATGATTATCCCGGACTGTTTACATTATCGAGACAAATGAAAGGGAAGAAAGGTTGTGTAAGGTGCGTGGATAGATTTGGATTTCTATACCTCACGTCATTCAGAAAGACGGTGTACATAAGACACCGACGGTTCTTGACAGATACACACAAGTATAGGAAGATGAAAGAACAATTTGATAACAAAATCAAAAAAGATACTGCAACAAAACTTACAGTGGAAAACTTGTGTTCGAAATGGCCAAGAACATTCATATTGCTTTCGGTAAGGGCAAAAAATGTAAAGGAATTAAGAGAAAGAAAAGTACATCTTCGGATGATACAACTGACATGGCTTTCAAGAAACAATCAATTTTTTTTAAGTATCTTCCGTATTGGAAGAATCTAAAATTTTGCCATAGTATTGATTTCATGCACGTTACAAAGAATGTATTTGATAGCATCATTGGGACCTTGCTGTACATGCCGAGGAAAACAAAGGACGGATTAAATTCATGTATGGACCTAGTAAATCTTGATTTGAGACCAGAGCTTCATCCAGTAGAAAAGGCGAACGGGAAGCATTACCTTCCCCCAGCTAGCTACAACTTGACGCTAGAATAGAAAAAAGCAATTTCCGAATGCTTGCGTGGGATCAAAGTGCCCACGAGTTTCTCATCCAATATCTGCAAACTAGTCTCGATGAAAGATTTATCTTTATTTGGTTATAATTCTCACGACTGTCACATGATGATGACAGTGTTCCTTGCCATTGCAATAAGAGTCATCAAACCTGAGCATATAAAAGTTGTCATCACATGTTTGTGTTACTTATTCAATGCAGTATCGCAAAAGGTGATAACACGTGAAGATTTAGACTATCTGAAAACATAAATCGTCGAGACTATGTGCAAGCTTGAGATGTGTTTCCCACCATCCTTTTTCGATATGCAAGTACACCTAATCATACATCTTGTTGATCAAATAAAAGCATTGAGGCCACTATATTTACATCATATGTTTTCGTTGGAGAGATATTTAGGAGTATTAAAAGGTTATGTGCGGAACCGTGCTCACCCAGAGGGTTCAATTATGGAAGGATACACAACTGAAGAAGTGATTGAGGGTTGCGCTGATTACATCAAAGATGGAAAATCGATATGTGTGCCTATACCAATACATGAGGGTAGACTACGTGGGAGAGGCAAAGTGGGTAAGAAAACTTTTATCGTTGAAGATTACAAGAATGTACACCGTGCATATTTTGGTGTACTACAACAGCTCGCAATAGCTGAGTCATACATCGAGGAACACCAAATTGAGCGTGATAAAAAGCAAGACCATACAGAGGACTGGATCATGAAAGAGCATAGAAGATGTTTCACTAAATGGTTAATAGACAAAAATATATCATACGAAAACACTATAGAAGAGGCAACAATGAAGAAGTTAGCTTCTGGCCCATCTGCTTTGGTGACATCATGGCAAGTATATGACATCAATGGTTACACATTTTACACTAAAGAAAAAGACGGTAAGAGTGTTGCACAAAATAGTGGTGTTCGTATTGAGGCTTATGATTCACAAGGGCAAAAGACCACATACTTCGAGTTCATAGAGGAAATATGGGAACTCAATTATGGTAAAAGAATAGTAATGCCCGTATTTAAGTGCCAATGGGTCAAACATCCTGATGGTGTGAAAGTGGACAATTACAGGCTGACACTGGTAGACTTGAATAAAGTGGGTTATAAAGATGACTTGTGGGTTCTCGCCGATAGTGTTGCACAAGTTTTTTATGTTCAAGATCCAGAAACTGAGAAGATGCACGTAGTTGTTTTTTGAAAGCAAAATATTGTTGGGGTTGAGAATGTGGGAGATAATGAAGAGGAATATAATCAGTATGAAGAGATGTACCTTTTCACGGAACCAGAAAACATCAAGCGCGTAGAGAGAAGCATTAAAAAGAATTTGAAACCCTATATGTGAGAAGATGTCAATGCTGGAAAAATGTACGATATATATTGTATATATTTGTATCTTCTGAAATCAACTTAGAACAATGCTCTATTTCAGCTTTAGAAAGCATGTTTCGAACATTATTAAATTCAGCTTCTGTTTCAAACATTATTAAATCCAGTATGTGTATATAGATTTCTTCTGACATATGATGATCAGGCTTGCCTTCCAACAGCTCGGTTCCAAAAAACATCTAGAAGTACAACTCTTGAAGCTCCTGTCAAGCTAATCCCTTCACAGAAAGCTCTTGTAGATACAAGTAACACCCGAGACTCATCATTTGGATTGTTAAAAGCTTCAATTGAATTCTGATAATACTTCCCTTCCATTTGAGGGCTTGTTTGGATAGGAGTGGATCCACTTCAATATAAGTGGTTTGAGGTGGATTGAGGAGAAAATTTGTTCATTCTTCACTTCAATCCACTTCAATCCAATTAGATTGAGTACACCCAAACAAGTTCTGAAATATTTCTTTCTCTTCTCTCCATTTTAAAAACTTATGAAAATGTTACTTTATCAGTTCTAATGGCTGAATATATTGACTACAAATCAGTGCCATCTCTCTTAATGCTTCACACAAGCGGCGAAGCGTACGACTTCAATCACAAATCTTGTTTTTACCATTTTCATAGGAATTTGACCTTAACCTTTGAAGCATAGATTTATCAATAATTGAAGCTTCCTCATCAGACACGTTATTTGCAGTTACAAGTGAAGGGTGTGTCGAAGCTAACGAAATCTCAACAGGACTGAAGACAAAGAGATGCTGCATATGAGTGACAATGTCCAGGTTAGACAGCATGAAGCTATGATGGCAGCCTCAACAACATGAAAAGTGATGCCAATGTTATGCTTGCATCAACCAAGACATGTTGTGAGGGTATAACACTTGTTATGCTTCCCCCAACAAGTGTTATACCCTCACAACATGCCTTTGTTGATGCAAGCATAACTTTAGCATCACTTTTCATGTTGCTGAAGGTTGTCATCATAGCTTCACGCTGTTTCCTGGACATTGCCACTCATATGCAGGATATCTTTATCTTCAGTCTGATCCAGCTTTGACATATCCTTTACTTATAACTGCCATTAACATGTATGATAAGGAAGCTTCATTTATTTGATAAATCTATGCTTGAAAGATTAAGGTTAAATCCCTATGAAAATGTAAAAACAAGATTTATGATTGAAGTTGTTCGATAACTCGCTTGTGTGAAGCACTAAGAAAGTAGGTACTGATTTTTAGTCAATATATTTAGGCATTAAAACTGAGAAAGAAGCATCTTCCTAGGTTTTCAAATGGATAGGAGGGAAAGAAATTATTCAAATGTATGGGAAAATCCTTCCAAGGATCGTCAGGTTTCAAATTGATGCTTTCAACAATCCAAATGATGAGTCACGGGTGTTACTTGCATCTACAAGAGCTTGCTGTGCAGGGATTAGCTTGACAGGAGCTTAGCAGCATCACATGCGGTTCTTAAACAATGACCGCCCATGGAAATCATATATTTTCTCAGGCGTTGATTAATTAAGAACCGCCTGTGATGTTAGCTACATCACAGGCGGTTCTTAATTAATAACCGCCTGAGAAAATACATGATTTCCCCAGGCGGTTGTTTCTTAAAGTCCGCCTGTGATGTTCTGTCATCACAGGTGGTTATTGTATCATCCGTCATCACAGTCGCATTTTTTTACGAACCACCTGTGTTTGAAAATTGAGGCGCCTGTGAAAACGCTTTTTGTAGTAGTGAATGATCGTCCTACTTCTCACATGGTATCAGAGCCAGAGTTTTTCACAACACAATTCAATAGCGTCGGGTGCATCCAGTGTCATCGCTAATCTTCTCGCTCACAACATCGTGACCGAGAAGCTGACACGTGATAACTATCCATTGTGGAAAGCTCAGGTTTTGCCTTCCCTGCGCGCAAATCGTCTCGAAGGGTTCCTTGATGGAACAATCAAAGCTTCTGAGAAGACCATTGAAGTGGTGTCCAAGAATGAAAGAGATGAAGAGAAGACATCAGATATTGATAATCCGAGTTATCTGATGTGGGTTTCCCAAGACCAGCAAGTATTGGGTTTTTGTTGTCTTCGTTATGAAGAGAGGTACTCTCTCAAGTTAATTCTCTGACCACTTCGGTCGAAGTTTGCTTTGTCCTCCAGACTATGTATTCGTCTCAGTCCAGGGCGAGGGTATTGCAGATTCAGCTCCAGTTAGCCGCTATGCAAAAGAAAGACCTTTCAATTGCTGATTATTTTGCTAAGATGAAGACTCTTGGAGATTCTATGGCGACAATAGGCAAACCACTTGACGATGACGATCTTGCCTCCTACATCTTGGCAGGATCACTACAGGAAACGCGATCATTTGCGACGGCAGCCATCGCAAATAAACTTATTTGCGACGGCAGCCATCGCAAATAAACTTATTTGCGACGGCCCGCACCCGACCGTCGCAAATAAAGTAAGCTGTTGCAAATAGACTCTAATTTGCGATGGTCGCCGCACGAACCGTCGCAAATAACAAAGCCATCGCAAACAAAACTTATTTGTGACAGCCTTTTACATTAGCCATCGCAAATAGCGTTAATTGTGACAGCCAAATCTAATGCCATCACAATTAACTTGGCTGTCGCATGTTAAACGCCTATACCGTCGGGCCGGACTCATTTCTTCCATACTGAGTCGACTGAGCCCAACTCTACGCCGCCGCCGCTCCGCCGCCTCCATGCCGCCACCGCCGCTCCGCCGCCTCAAGGTATGACCCTCTCCCTTGCCCTTCCTCCCCACCTTCCATGGCAGATCCCCTCCCTCCCCCACTGTCCATGGCCGCCCCTCACCCATCCCCTTCCTTCTAGCCGACCCCCACCCCCTCCCCACCTTCCATGGCCACCCCCTCCCTCCCCCACTCTCCATGGCCGCCCTTCCCCCCTCACCTTCATGCTAGCCGACCCTCCCCCCTCCTCCCCACCTTCCACGGTCGCCCCCTCCCTCCCCCACTCTCCGTCGCCGCCCCTCCCCCCTCACCTTCATCCTAGCCGACCCCCCTCCTCCCCATCTTCCATGGCTGCCCCCTCCCTCGCTCCTCTTATCTAATGGTTAAATTTGTTTAATTAGTGTTGAATATTTACTTAATGTGTTCAATTAGTTATGTTAATTGGTGATTAGTTTATTAGAGGATTGAATTGTGTAATTTGTTGGTTAAATTGGTGATTAGTTGATTGAATTGTGTAAATTGTGATCCATCATCTATAATTGTTATGCTTATCGTGTTGTAATTATGAGTTCATGTTAGATGATGCTTATGTTGAAATTGTGATTCTTAGAATTGTGATACTTACAATCGAATTCGAGCGTAGAATTGAATTTACGTTGAGAATCAAGTTGATACTTATGAATATAATAGAATTGAATTGAATTGATGCTTATGTTTAAGTTTATGGTTATGTTTATATTGAGAGTTAAATTGCTTATGTTTAGGTCAATGCTTATGTCTATGTTTACAATACAATTGTTTATATTTAGGTTTATGTTTATTAATTGATAAATTACAATTTAATAATTCTTATGTTTACTTTTAATTGAATTGCTTTGTTTTTTAGATTATGGTTATATTTTTTAATTTGATTGCTTGAGTGTTACTATATGTACAAAAATGGGATTCGGGTTGGCTTGACCCGACACAACCCATTTAGGACCCGACAAGGCCCATTTAGTTGGAAGTTAAAGTATGCGCCTAAACCAAGGTTGTAATGACCCTTTTACTTGAAGATTGGGGGGGGTGTAGTGTTAAATAGGCAGTGTTATACTATCAAAATTTTAGGAACTATCCTACATACATTAACGATAATTTCTTTCGCTTTAAACGGCAAAGCCAAACATGGGTGAAGACCGCAGTTGGATGTATACTGGCTGGAAGAGCAGAACTGGTGGTCACTCAAATGAGTGATACATCAAGTTAGATAAATTTTTGGATCGAGCATTTTCATTGTCGATGGAAGGTATGGTGCGGTGTCCATGTACAAAATGCCAGAACACCAAAATTTTTAGAAGATGGGAGCTTTCGTTTCACTTATGTCGAAATGGTTTCACTCCACATTATGAAGTGTGGACCTTCCACGACGAGACTAAATCTCGAGTCATAGCAGAAGTGGATGAGGATGATGATACAACAGAGGTTGATAGGATAGATGAGATGCTAGAAGCTCTGGAAGCGGAGGGTCCTCTTACAAATGAGGCAGAGGAGTTCTTCGAGGAGCTGAAGAAATCACAAGAGTCGTTGCATGAACACACGATTGTGACCGTACTTTCTTTCTTGACCAGATTTATGGCAATTAAGTCCAAGTACTTTTTTCCCATAAAATGCTACAATGATCTCATGAAATTGATCTGCGATATCCTTCCACAACCTCACAAAGCGCCACCAAATATGTATCAGTCAAAGATCAAGATATCTGGTCTCCGTATGAACTATGAGAAATCGATGTGTGCCCAGACAACTGCATGCTATTCTGGAAAGAGCACGCCAATGAGAAGATGTGCTTGAAATGTGGTAAATCGAGGTATGTCGAAGTTGTTAATGACGATGGCGATAATGTGATGACCGATGTCGCACATAAGCAATTTCGTTACTTGTCTGTGACACCTCGGCTGAAGCGGTTGTTTCTTTCAAAAAGAACCACAAGACACATGAGCTGGCGCAAAGAAGGTAAATGTGAGAACAAATAATTCTTGACACATTCGTCTAACGGTGATGCATGGAAGGCGCTATACCGTTTCGATCCAGATTTTTCTCGTGATGCGAGGAATGTTCACATCGGATAAGCGACAGACGGATTCTCACCGTTCAGTACAAACGTCACGCCATACTCCTGTTGGCCCGTCTTTGTCATTCCATACAACCTGCCACCGGCTCTTTGTACGAAGAAAGAGTTCATGTTTCTCGGCCTCATTGTACCTGGACCTGATCATCCCAGGTCACGTCTCAACGTGATGTTGAAACTGCTGATCGAAGAATTGAAAATCTTGTGAACAAGAGTCAAAGCAAAAATTCAACCTTCGAGCTGCTTATTTGTGGTCTGTCCATGATTTGCCGGCATACGACATGTTTTCCGGATGGAGCACTCACGGTCGTCTGACGTGTCCGATATGTGCTTCAGACATGGATTGCTTTCGACTAACTCATGGAGGAAAAATATCCTACTTCGATTGTCACAGAGGTTGGCTGCCTTCGAGTCACATGTTTAGGCAACAGAGGCATGTCTTTAGAAAGAACACCGTTGTCACTAAAGGACCACCAAAACGTCTCAACGGGTACGAAATTTCTGATATGTTGGACAAACCAGTGCCAGATGAATGTCGTCCTGGATATTTCATAGGTTATGTAGAGGAACACAATTGGGCTCACATATGTGGACTTTGGGAGCTACCGTATGTGAAGTCGTTGATTCTAATGCACAACATTGATGTCATGCATCAGGAGCGTAACATGAGCGAAAGTATCATAAGCACTTGCATGGATATGTCTGGCAAAATGAAAGACAATTATAAAACTAGACTAGATGTGGCAGACATTTGGCACCGTCCAACTCTTGAAATCTCTGAAAGTGGTGGGAAGCTACGTGCTTCTTTCTGTCTTCGATCTATAGAAAAGAAAGAAGTCATGAAATGGATGAAAACTTTGAAATTCTCAGATGGTTACGCATCTAGTTTAAAACAAGCCGTGAATGTGAATATAGGAAACCTCACTGGGTTGAAGAGTCATGATTATCACATTATAATGGAAAGACTCTTACCTGTTATGTTTTGAGGCTATCTAGATGATGCGGTGTGGAAGGTTTTAGCCAATCTCAGCTATTTCTATAGATAGCTTTGTGCTAAAGAAATCAATATAGGAATGATGGATAAGTTAGAGAAAGAGATACCCATACTTTTATGTAAGATAGAAAATTTTTTCCACTGGGTTTCTTCAATCCAATGCAACATCTTATCCATATTCCTTTCGAAGCTAAAGTTGGTGGTCCTATACAATACAGGTGGATGTATCATATTGAAAGAGCGCTATGATATCTGAAACCAATGGTTGACAACATGGCAAGGGTGGAAGGGTGCATCGCTGAAGCATATGCTCTTAAGGAAGTAGGATACTTTTCAAGTGTCTACTTTGCAGAAGAAAACGATATCAATACTTTGGCGATGAGGTACAATGTGGATGAAGCACGTCCTTTAATAGACCTCTCCATTTTTCAAACGAGAGGTACTACCGTTGGTAGCTACACGACGTACGTGCTATCCGAACGTGATAGGACTATTGCTTTACTCTACATGTACGCAAATATAGAAGGCATGCATGAATACTTCGAGTAAGTGTTTGTCCTACATTTATGCTAATTGACATATTTTGCTACACATGTAATCTAAAAGATGTTTTTTCACGTTCAGCGAGTTCCATAGACAATGTTGGCCACATAGGCATCAACCTACGGCCAAACAAGTAGAAGGGATGCAAAAAGAAGGAATAAATGGAGGTCCGAGTTTCTTATCCTGGTTTCAAGATTATGTAATACTCTCTCATCTTCTATATATTATAAGTAAGTATTATTAAAGAAGAATTATTTTAACTTATGATCATTGATGACAGTGTCGGACTCACAATGTCCATGAAGATTTGCGGTAGTTATCTTATGGATTGATGAATGTTAGAAGCTATGGTCGATATGACGTAAATGGCTTTCGATTCCGTACAACTCATTTTAAAGCCATTCGTCCTCTCGCGGCAACATCAAATTCCGGTGTTGTGACGAGAGCAATTGACACTCAAGGGAATTTAACTAATTATTATGGGATCATTAACAAAATCCTTGAATTTTATTTTACCGGAAATAAGACCCTTCTCTCTCAAAAAAATAAGACCCTTTGAGTTGTCTTCTTTGACTGTGAATGGTTTGATCGCACTCATGGAACTAGATAAAACCAATTTGGAATGGTGGAAGTGAAACATAAGACCGCATATGAGGTTATGATACATTTGTTCTTGCACATAGTGTAGAACATGTGTATTATCTATCTTATCCATGCACAAAGCTCAGTGCTTGGTGGGTGGTATATATAAGGTGAATCCTCGTGAGCGGTGTATACTCATGGGGATGAAGGTTACCATGATAGTGAAGACGTTGAAGAAGTGTACCAAGAAGAAGAGTTGTCAGCCACTTCTATCGTCGAGCTTGGTACAGGACTCAATCGATTAGTTGGAGATGTTGAAGATGTTTAAGATGTAGAGCCAAATGACATGTGAAAACAGAAGTTTGAACAGGCCACCATGGAAGATCGTTGGGCTGGTTTAAGGAGTAGGGCATATGATAATGATGTTGATGCATTTTGAAAGTGATTACAAGTAATGTTTTCTTGAAGATAGTAACATGAATTTTGTATATCCTATTTTCATATTTACCAATTATCTATTAAAACAGGATGGCGTCAAAGAAGGGTAAGAAGGTGCCGCCGACGAGGGGGTTATTCCCCTCTAGACCCGAGGACGCTTTCACTAGTGCCTTGTCGACTGGGAGTAGACACTCTCAGTTGCTGGGGCACGTTGCTCTAGAGCTTCGTCATAGGTAAATTTCACTCGTTTTTGACAAATTCTTTAAATTCAATTTCCAATTAAATTTACTTACGAATCATTTGAATGTTGTAGTCCTCACCGGCTGACTCAGAGGCTACGGCGCCAGTTGACCTTGGCTACCCTTCAGTGAGCCAGCCTTCGGCCAGCCAGCCCTTGGCTGACGAGGCTTCTGTTCCTGAGCCCTTTGACTCGGCTGGTGATGAGCCGTCTGAGTCACCTGACGTGGTGCCCTAGCAGATGTGGAGGACGAGGAGGATTCACTTTATCAGTCCTCTCGCAGTCCCTTCACAGAGGATCGTGATTCGTCCAGCCGGAGATAGGTAATAAAAATTATAGTGTTCAATTCTAGTTTCTTTTGGTTACTTAAGCAATAAATCAATAAATATTTTGCAGGGTTTGGGATGACACGTCTTTCACCGGTGAGAGACACCAAAGACCGGTGAATGATGTCCTCAGGTCCTTAGTGTGTTTGCAACATCTCGGGGTCATCGACGAGGTGCCTGCTCTTTCGTGGGAGGACTACGCACGCGTCCATCACCAGGAGCACAGCAACCTTCAGGAGGCCGTATTGGCCGATTTTATGGTAAGTATGTTAAAAATAGTTTCTAAGTTTTAACTCTTAAACTCTTTTAATGAACATCTCTTCAATATATTCTTTATCTCAGGCAAGGTATAGTTTAGAGGACCCGAATGACCCTCACATGTTTGAGGATGCGAGGAGAGTGTTTCACTATAATGCTGCCAAGGTGCTTCGACAAGCTTTGTCGAACACTCATGTTCAAATTATTAATGAGCACTTGAAGGCGAACCAGCACGTGCTACACTTCCGGCGAGAGAGTGAGAGGCACTTGATGGAGGAGGAGTATGCATAGGTACGTGGGGTGTAGTAAGTATTTACTCTGATAATTTTCTCGATGGTATATTTAATGACTTACAACTATGTGCAGGGCCACGTGAGCTGGTTGCAGGGTCGGTCCGACATATTTCGGGCCCTTTGTCACTACTGGGCTAGCAATGAGTTTAAGGCTAAGTCCGGGAGGGATCGAGAGTGTAGAGGGGTCAAGGGGAAGAGCAGGCACGACCAAGATAACCACTTGCGTTTAGCTATACGCATGATAAGTGTATGTAACATATGTTTATATATTCATAATATACTATTCGTCCTAACACGTATTGACAGGAGCGCGAGACGGGGGTGCCGTCGACCCATGCTGAGATCTGGAAGAGAGGTCACAGGGACCCTTCTCAGCCTCACGGGTGCAGTCAGGCTGCAGCTGAGCGATTGGTAAGTTTATAAATCATTCATATTAAATATAACTATATGGATTGTTGAACTTATACGGTTTTCTTATTTTGCAGGCTAAGTACGGGGAGGAGGCTAGGAAGATACACGACAAAGATTTCGATTGGGAACGTGAACCAATTGATCCTCAAGTCGCGTATGCAAGCGGAGGTGGAAAAGCACACGGAAGGTGAGTTTATAAGTCATTTTATCATTTTCAATTCAAAGTATTCAAGATATTTAAATTTCATATTTCCGACTCTCTTTTTTATAGGCTCACCATATTCGATGGAGTTGTCAACTCGAGGGCGGCGAGACCTGCGAGAGGCAGCTCCACGCAAGTTTCGTCGATGGGCACGTCAGGTCGCCGCGTCTCACCGAGGGATATTGAGATGCAGTCCCTCCGACAAACTGTAGAAGAGAACCTCAGGCGACAGGAGGAGGCGGAATGACGAAAGATCGCGATGGAGGCCACGATCTCTTCCCAGGCAGCCTGGATGGTGCAGATGCGGGACACAATGGAGGTAACAAAATGAAAACTAAAGTTCTAATTGATTCAGCGTAAATGACTTACTAATAGGTAACATTTAATGTTTGCAATGACAGGCCATGGCTCGAGCGCATGGTCTGGGGATCCAGCTACCGCCACTATTGGTCCTTCCAAGCAATCCTTCTTCTGCGGGTCAGGTAATTTTCTATGTCAACTTAACAATTCTAGTTTACCTCAACCAAAATAAAGCGAAAAAATGGAGTGACAGTGAAAGATAGTTAGATAGAGTGAGAGATGGAGTTAGAAGAGGGAGGAAGATAGAGAAAAAAGTACTGAGATAGAAGAGAGAGGGAGATAGTTAGATAGAAGAAAAGGATTAAGACAGAAGAAAGAGAGAGAGAGAAGAAAGAGTGAGAGATATTTAGATAGAGTGGGAGAGGAATGAAGAGAGAGTGGGAGAGGGAGATGTAGATGGAGATAGAAGGAGAGAAAGAAAGATGGAGATGTAGATGGAGATAGAGGGAAAATGATAGCAATAGAGAGATAGAGTGAGAGAGAGATAGATTGAGATAGTGAGAGGAATGAAAAGAGAGAGGAAGAGAGGGGATCTAGATGGAGATAGAGGGAGAGGGAGGGAGAGAGATGTTGATGCATTTATATTCTAACTCTAAGTTTCATTAATTGCAGGGATCTGCGATGGCTGCTCAAACTCCGCCGCCGTCATTACCGCCACCTGGAATGAGGTGTGACGATGACTTCGACTTCGGAGGTGGCTTCGGAGGTCAGACAGGCGAGTGAGCCCTTGTTTGCTTTGTTGATGGTGACGTGTGATGTATTGACGATATTGTGATGTTGTTTGTGATTGTGATGCTGTTTGTGATTGTGATATATTATCTTGTCAGTTCTGTGACTTTGGCCATAGAGTCGGATAGTATTTTCAGTTTTTTTTTTAAAAAAAAATAAAAAATCTTATTTGCGACGGCTTTTTATACAGTACTGTCGCAAATAAAGACCCAGGCCGTCGCAAACAAGCCTCTGTTATTTGCGACGGCCTGATCGTCGCAATTAAGGATCTATTTGCGATGACTAGACCGTCGCAAATGGCCGTGTGGGTCCTGCCAGAGGACGTGTGGGTCCCGTCGGCTCAACTTATTTGCGACGGCCCGACCGTCGCAAATATGGACTTAATTGCGACGGCCAGGCCGTCGCAAATGGCCGCGTGGGTCCCGCCGGAGGACGCGTGGGTCCTGCCGGCTAAACTTATTTGTAACGGCCCGACCTTCGCAAATACGGACTTAGTTGCTACGGCCATACCGTCACAAAAATAGATGTGTGGGGCCCACCATGTCCCCTGGCAATAACTTGCGACGGCTAAAGTTAGACGTCACAAATAGGCTTATTTGCGACGGTGGCCGTCGCAAATAAGCTTAATTGCGACGAATTATTTGTGACGACCGAAAACCGTCGCAAATAAGCAAGCCGTCGCAAATAGCTTATTTGCGATGGTTTCTCCCTTATTTACGACGGCTCTGGCCGTCGCAAATCGTTGGGATTCCTGTAGTGGATTAGACTCAGAGTGGAATCCAGTGGTCACTGCAATGACCACTCGTGCTGAGGGAATGCCATTAAGTGATTTATATGCTCACCTTCTGAATTTTGAAATGAGGCTTGATTTACAAAATCCAGGTGGTGGACCGTCCAGTGCAAATTCAGCAACTAGAGGAGGTCGTGGAGACTATCAAGGAGGACGCGCGCGGTGGCCGTGGTCAAGGAGATTATTCAGGACACGGAGGAAGTCCTGGAAGAGGCCCCGGAGGGGACAGAGGAAGAGGATCGACTCAATCTGGAGAGAAGCCGCAGTGTTAGCTGTGCAAAAAAAAAAGGACGTAAAGTGAACTGCTGTTACAAAAGGTTTCAGAGAGATTATATGGGAGAAGAAAAATTGGTTGTTGCGGCTGTTAATTCTGAATCTTATGGGGTTGACACTAGTTGGTACGTTGACTCGGGTGCAACGGACCATATCACTAATGAGCTTGATAAGTTGCACGTGAACGAACGTTACAATGGCAGCGATCAAGTCCATACGACAAGTGGTGCAGGTATGAATATCAAACATATAGGTCATTCTATATTGAACACCCCTAATTCTAGTTTGAATCTTAGAAATATACTACATATTCCTCAAGCCAACAAAAATCTGCCGTCAGTCAACCGTCTCACACGAGATAATCATGTTTTCTCTGAACTTCATCCACATTTTTTGTTGTCAAGGACCAAGTGTTGAAGAGGTTTCTACATCAAGGCAGAGTTGTTGGAGGCTTGTATCCACTCGTGTTGAGTTCCTCTTCCCGGAATAAATATGCCTTCGGTGAGGTGCATGCAACTATATCAAAGTGGTATAATCGTTTAGGCCATCATTCCATAGCAAGAGCTCATGAAGTCTTCAATAAATTCGGTCTCCCTCATTCTCAAGAAGACAATCATAATAGAGTATGTGATGCTTGCAAAATGGCTAAGAGCCATCTGAAAGTTGCCTAGAGGGGGGTGAATGGCAATATGATCTGAAATTACTTAATCAATGAGATTAAAACTCTGAGGCCGGATTAGTTTGGTTTGGGTCGGACTAGTCTGCTCAGCACGTGGTAAAAACCTAAAAACTTGATTTATGCAAGTTATTTGTGGAATTTAGGTCGACGAAATATAGACGCAAGGTCTAACAACCTAATACAACTTAGATTAACAAATGTAAACAATTAGGTTGCAAGATTTCAATGAAGAATAATGCAAAGAACGATATGAACCCTAAAAGCAATTCTAGTGATATCGAAAAGTAAAGCGAGAAGAGAGACACGACTTATCCCGTGGTTCAGCTCCACAAAGAAGCCTACATCCACGTTGAGAAGTCCACACAAGGATTGGGTCTCACTTGACCCTCTTCTCACCAAGCCACCACAAATGGTAGACCTCGTTTCCACTATCACAAGGGGTAATCACCGAGTTTTTGGGGCTGCTCACAAGTTGAGGATCCCACAAATGAATAAAGCAAGGAGCACACGAAGCTCAACTCACACAAGCCACAAAATGAAACACCAAGTGCAAGAGATCAAACCGAGAGCCAAAGCACGATGATCTTCCTTCACTCTCCTTCCCAAACCCTAATCTTCTCAAGATTTGGTCTTAGAGGGCGAGTAGGTAGAGTAGAAGGCTTTGGAAGGCTCAAGGATGGTTGTGGTGGCGCTAGGGTTCCAGATCATTTAAATGGGAGTTGGGGGTTCCATTTTTATACAGGTCCCAACAACTAACCGTTGCAACCACCAAAGTCCGGACTAGTCTGATCCCTGACCACGGACTAGTCCGACCCTTTGGGACCACTGGCAACTCGACGTCACACCTCGACAAAAGAGGTGACGTCCCCTCCAAACATTTGAACTTCAAACGATCATGGCAACCCGGACTAGTACGGCCAAATACGGACTAGTCCGAAGTGGAATAGAAAGGTTTAGACGGCTAAAAACGGACTACTTTGGGTGCCCAGACTAGTCCGGCCCCTGAGGCGGACAAGTCTGGCCTCCCAGAACTTAGCTTCGGGATCTCACACTAAGGCAGAACGGACTAGTCCGTACTCAAATAGACAAGTCCGAACTGGAACAGAAACCATTAGTCCTTTTCAAAATGGACTGCTTTGGGGGTTCCGAACTAGTCCGGCCTCTGTGGCGGACAAGTCCGACCTCCCAAGACTTAGCTCCATAAACTCTCCCCAAGGCAGAACGGACTAGTCCGCACCCACACGGACAAGTCTGAAGTGGAACAAAGACCTTTAGTCCATCCCAAAATGGACTAATCTAGCCAACCCGGACTAGTCTGGCCATGTGGCCCGGACAAGTCTGGTCTCCTGGGGATTCTCTCACAAATGCTTCTCACTTAGGTTTTTCTCTCAACCACCACTTTGAGCTCTCTTCGATGATCTCATTGCACTTGATACACACACCCTCACACAGATATGGCTAGTCTAAACTCAACATAATAGAAACCCTAATTTCTATGCTTGAGTCTTCGACACCCGTTTCAACCTTTTCCTTTTTGAAGGGTTTCGTATCATTTCAATCATCACACCTATGCTTAAGATCAACTCAACTAATTAGTCTCTTAATTGTCGTCATCAATCATCCAAAACCCACGGGGATGCCTAGATGCACTTTCAATCTCCCCCTTTTTGGTGATTCATGACAACACATTAAGATTCAACAACAAAGGATATTAATTGGTTTTTGTAACATGTGTGTGTATGAGCAACCCTCCCTCAATGTGTTCATTAAGAATGAAGAATTTGAGAGAGTTATCATACATATACATGTTATGGTGGGGTGCCTAAGTGATGTTATCATAATTTGAGATAAGACAATGAATATGAGTGATAAATAAGCCATTTCAAGCATCACATCACAATCAAAAGATGCAAACATTAAGTGCATGCGACCCATAATATAGATTAAGTCTTACACAAATTGAAATACGAGAGTTTTAAAACGTAATACAAGTCCATAGTAGGATCAAAAGGGACAACGACTTTAAAACTCTAAGTACCCCTGTTGAAGCGTATGAATGATACTTCCCCTGGTACTACTAAAATGTAGCCCTCGGAGGTTCTTGTATCGGTTTGGGTGCGCAGAGATCTTAGACAAGATGATGACAAGGAGGATTTACGTGGTTCGGGCCACCTGAGCGTAATACCCTACTCCATGGGGTGTGTGTTGTTGTATTGAAGATTCCAGTAGTGTTGGCATGCGTATCAGCTTAGATGTCCATGTACCGTGCGGCGCAGTCCTTTTATAGTCTAAGGACTAGCTGTTACATCACTTGCCTGACCCGACATGTGGTCCCGGCGTATTTAAGAGCCTAATACACGGTCTACGAGTATTAAGTGTAATTAATAGAGTGATAACATGTCTTAATGGCAGCGTTACCCCTATTAATAGCCCACTAATCGTGTGTCATTAATATAGCATTAATGACATGTAATCAGGTCTTGTAACTGTCGCTTGAATGTCCATGCTGTTGGAGATCTGCCAATATCCTTGTGAGTGTAAGGTCCGAAGGATCCACACGTGGCAGCTCTGGAGCTTCCCCTCGTGGGGAGATAGGTCCGGTGCTTCCATACACGTGGCGGCACCGAAGCTCCCCTCTATTGGGGGTTAGGTCCGGGGTCATTATACACGTGTCAACTGCGGAGCTTCCCTAGGTTGGGAGTTCAGCTCTGGTCTTACATTACACGTGGCAACCCCGGAGCTACCCATATGATAGAGACGGGTCCAGTGTCAAGTGACATGTGGGGTCTGTGGAAGCCTTAAACTCTAACAAGTGGAACTCTCTTGCACTTCTTGCGGCATCATGGGATACCCGGTACGTAGGATACCGACAACCCCCTTCCACTCTCTCCCCCTTGGGCATCAAGACACCAAAAAGGAAACGAGAGGAGGAGAGCCCTAATATATACTCTTCACCATTGTCATCTTGTTGCTGCTCATGGTCGCTCTCTGTTGCCTCCGGATCTTCACCGTCTTCATCATCGTCTTCTTCTTTGGAGGGTGCCGCCGTGGAGGTGCCAACTTAACCAAATTGAGCGAGTTCTTCAGCGGTGAACTCAGGAAACAGAGTCAACTCTCTGTCACTCTCCGCAGCAGGAGACATAGGAACCTTGAGCTTGTCGCACATCGCCTTGAGGTACTTCTCTTGGCGAAGCTCCATGCGACGAGTCCGAACTTCCACCTTCCGGCAAGAGGCAAAAAGTGCCATGAAGCACTTGAAGAAGCCACTTCTGGACTATGGTGGAGGAGGAGGAGGAGGAGGAGGAGGAGGAGGAGGAGGAGGAGGGGCCATGGGATGAGAGGAGGAGGTAGGAGGATCGACATTCTTCCTTCCTGGTGCAACAGGCTCTGAAGGAGGAATCTGAGGATGAAGTCTTATATGAGTGACATCCTTCTTGAAGGTCAGCCCAGACACCTTCTCGATCAAGTACATAATATATGGTGCATAACCACATGATTGGTTGGGGGTGTGAGAAATGTTAAAGATGTCACAAAGATGTATTCCACCACATTGAATCGGACATGTCCATCAGTAAGCACCATTAAATGTCTTAGATTGCCTTGAATGATGCCCGCATCTCCATCCTTGGGCCTATTGTCTTCCTGAGCACACGGTTGAGCACACTATAAAAAGGCTTGATATTATGAATGTGTCCCGCCTCACAAGCTGCATGACTTGCATACATGTAATCCAAGACATCTTGATCAACTGCCTTGAGGTTGGAAATGATAATATCATTCTCAAGTTGACTTTACAAATCAAAGATCTGGGCAAACTCCCAATAAGTAATGGTGTACTGCTCTCCATTTGTCATCCAAGTGATCCTCCGATCTATATCCCTGTGAAAGTAAACAGTTGAGTAGAACTGCACGATAACTTCAACAATCCAACCATACTTGAATGTCATAAGTTTCTTCAGTCCATGGCGCTCTATGGCCTCAATCATTGCATTGAAGGCAATGTGATTCTCTGTGCCATATACTCTCAATCAGCCCATTGGGCATCCGTCACTTGAGTCTACTTCGTCATGTAGACAGTTCGGTAATAGTCACAGTGGAAGTCACACCAAAATCGAGGGTCAGTGGTGTGCTTCTGACGTTAATACACATCAATCAATCTAAGTCATTTGGCCTTCTCAGCCCCTTTACCTCTGAATATATTGGCTTCAACAATAGCTTGGCGATTGGTGTTTCTTGCAGGTTAGGACATCCTCAAGGGACCTATGGGTTGAGAGAATCCCTTCTTAGCTTTGCTGGCTGACTCCTTAACAACAGGTGCTTTCTTCCTTGGTGCCTCCTCAACTGGTGCTTTGCCCTTGTCCTTTGATCCCCTAGCCTCTTGAGTTCTTGTTTTCTCACCCATGGTCACAAGCCTCTTCTTCCTTGGGGCTAGCTCGACTGCAGCTGAGTTGTAAGCCTCTTGTTGTTGTTTCTTGGCCTTCCTTGCCCCAATCCTCGATTCAAGGATAGCTATAGCAAGATCTCGCTCCTCACGAGCACGACGATAGGTTTCTTGCCTCGCTGCCTCATGCACAGGATCAGATAGACGTGAGTCATCGAGGTTCGACATCGTCCCTGAGAAGAGATGAACAGGGGAGTATATGAGTCCAAAGAAGTGGAATATTGCGTTATAATTCACATAAATGATCAAGTTTAGGGTTTTCACTTTGAACCCCGGACCTGTACGCCTAAGGAACGGACTAGTCCGCACATGTCGGACTTGTCCGCCTTGTAGCCGGTCTAGTCTAATGTACACAACAAGGACCCTAATCTTGGGAATTTTTGCAAAAACTACGGATTCAGGCACAATATTCTAAGGATAGGATCACAATGACATATAGAACAACTTTTGTGAATAGGTTTCTATCAAAAAACCTAAAAGATTTGAGTTTTAAAGGATTTAGAGTTAGGTCAAGAATACCTATTCAAATCTTCAAATCGACAAAATGTGGATGAAGAATTGGCCTAGGATGCTTGGGAAAGAGTTACCAGACACCTTGGGGCTTCAATCCATAGATTAGAATCATTTTTTGGTGGATGTAATAAAAAATCGCTGATTTGGGGTGCGATTTTCATGTTTTGAGGAGAGAGAGAGAGAGAGAGAGAGAGAGAGAGAGAGATTGGAGTGAAAGTGAGGGGTCGGGGGGTCCCCTGGGGAGATTAAGTCCCCACGGGCCGGACTAGTCCGGTTGGAGACCCGAACTTGTTCGGCCTACGTACTAGGTTCAGAGTACTCGGATAGGCCGGACTTGTCCGGCCCGGGGACGGACAAGTCCGTTCGGGACTTGTCCATCAGAGCCCGGCAGAGCTGGACTCCGGACTTGTCCGGCTAGTGGGGCGGACTAGTTCGGTCCAAAGACTAAAGACACATATATATTGAGTTTTCACTAGAGATTTGATCCTTTTGGACTAGTTTCACAAAAAAAATCTTTGCAAACATGGTCAGTAAGCAATCAACAACCAAACTATTACCACAATTCACAAAGATTCGATAATTTCAAATAGTTTTGTAGAAAATCAAGAAAGATGAGTTTTTTGCAAGCATGCATCAATTTTGAATCAAGTACAACTAACAACCAGATGTGCAAGACTCAAGCCACATTTCGAGAATCTAAGATATTGAGCTCACTCCTAAGTTCACAAAATCTTTTCTCATCTAAGGGCTTGGTGAAGATATCGGCCAATTGTTTTTCGGTTCTCACATGGGAAATCATTATGTCTCCTTTGATGGAGTGATCTCTTAAGAAATGGTGGCGGGTATCAATGTGTTTGGTCCTTTAGCGTTCAACTGGATTGTGGGCTATTTTGATGGCACTCTCATTGTCACATAGGAGAGGGATATGATGCAAGTTTATGCCATAGTCCCAAAGAGTTTGTTGCATCTAAATAAGTTGTGCACAACAACTTCTGGCGGCGACGTACTCCACTTCGGCTGTGGAAAGAGCAATGAAGTTTTGTTTCTTTGAGGACCAAGACACTAGGGACCTACCTAGGAAATTGCAAGTCCTGAAGGTACTTTTTCTATCAACTTTGAACCCCACATAATACGCATCGAAATATCCAATGAGATTAAACCTAGAGCCCTTGGGGTATCAAAGTCCTAGGCTTGGTGTGTGAACCAACTATCTAAGAATTCTCTTAATGACGATCAAGTGACACACCTTAGGAGCAGCTTGGAATCGAGCACACATACAAACACTTAGCATTATATCGATCCTAGATGCACATAAGTAAAACAATGAACCTATCATGGAACGATGTACTTTTTGGTCCACGCTTGAACCATCTTCATTAAGGTCGAGGTGCCCATTGGTTCACATTGGAGTCTTGATGGGTTTGACTTTGTCCATTTCAAACTTCTTGAGTATATCTTGTGTGTACTTCGTTTGACTAATGAACGTGCCTTCCTTTAGTTGCTTCACTTGAAAACCTAGGAAGAACTTCAACTCTCTCATCATGGACATCTCAAATCTTTCGGTCAGTATCATGGAAAACTCAACACAAAAAGTTTGTTAGTAGAACCAAATATAATGTCATCAACATATATTTGGCAAACAAACAAATCATCATTGAAATACTTAGTGAATAAAGTGTAATCGGCCTTCCAAAATTTAAAACCATTTTGAGTTAGAAAGTCTCCTAGACACTCATACCAAGCTCTAGGAGCTTGTTTGAGTCCATAGAGAGCCTTACGCAATTTGTACACATATTTTTGGGAAGTCTTGATCTTCAAAGTCGCGGAGTTGCTCCACATACACCTCTTCTTTGATTGGACCATTGAGGAATGCACTCTTAACGTCCATTTGGTATATCCTAAATTCATGGTGAGTAGCAAAGGCAAATAATATGTGAATTGATTCAAGCCCAGCTACGAGAGCAAAGGATTCATCGAAATCCAGACCTGCGACTTGTGAGTACCCCTTGGCCACAAGTCGTGTTTTGTTCCTTGTAACCACCCCGTCCTCATCTTGTTTGTTGCGGAACACCTACTTGATGCCCACAACATTCGCGTTTGGCCTCTTCACGAGCTCCCATACTTGATTTCTTTCAAAATTGTTGAGTTCTTCTTGCATGACTATCATCCAATCAGGATCTCGTAATGCTTCTTCAACCTTGTGAGGCTCCAAAGAAGAAATAAAAGAGTAATGTTCACAAAAATTTGCAACATGAGATCAAGTAGTTACCCCCTTGGAGATGTCTCCAAGGATGTTGTCGATGGGATGGTCCCATTGAACGCCTTGATGTACTCTTTGGTGTGGTGCTTGAGTTCTTAGAATTTCATCTTCTTCTTCCTCACTTTCCTCGTTGTCGCTGCTGGCATCGGAGTCCTCATCTTGGTGGACCACTTTGACGGCCCGCTCTTGCTTCTAGTACTCCAACTCCTCGTCATTGTCGACCTTGGGTTCGACCTTCTCCTTGCCCTCCTGTTGGCAGAAGGGGCGCCGTCCGGGTGCTGCTGTGCCCGCTCTTGGTAGCGTTCAGCGCACCTTTTTATCTCCCGACACTCGCTCGCGGTGTGTTCGCGAGTCTTGTGCACCGGGCAGGGCTCGATGTCTTCATCAGTGGCAGGTGGCTGACGAGGGCGTTTCTCTGGGCGTGGGGGCTTGCCTACTCCGATTGCGGCTCCTACCGCGATAGGGGATCCATGCAGCAGCTTGTTCTGGCTGCCACCTCGGTTCCTGTTCTTCATTTTGCCTCTACTAGGGGTAGCGGCTCCTTCTCCAGTCTGGTCGGCCCTGCCCGCTCCGGGGGCTGGTTGAGCGTGCTAGTTGCGGCCTTCTGCTGCCCTGGCGCATCGATCGACGATGGAGAAGAGCTCGGAGACGTCTTGTGCGTTGTGCATAGCTAACTTCTTGATCATCTTGCGGTCATGCACCCATGGTGAAATGCCACTATGACATAGGCATTTGGGATGTTGGGAATGGAGCTGCGTACCTGGGAGAAAAGCTGGATGAATGATCGCAACATCTCCTTAGGTTGCTGTCGCACGGCGTGGAGGTCAAGATCGGTGCCGGGGTGCGTGTAGGAGCTGCCGAAGTTCACCGTGAACTGCCGGCACAGCTCATCCCAAGAGGTTATAGACCCCTCGGGAAGGTTCATCAGCCACGAGCGGGCTGATCCAGTCAGGACGACCGAGAAGTAGTTCGCCAGGGTGGTCTCATCCGCTCCTACAACAAGGAGTGTCGTAGTGTAGATCTGTAGGAACTCCGCCGGGTTGATGCTTCCGTCGAATCTCTCTGGGATATGTGGCCAGAACTTGCGTGGCCACATTGCGAAGCGAAGGTGCAGAGCCAACACCGAGCACCCTCCCACGGGCCTCGTCAGAGAGGTAGATGGGACAACATAGCCCAAGGGAGTCTGCTGCACGACGTGCGACACTTGTTGGACTTGCGGTTGTGGCACTAGTTGTGCCATGCATTGCTGCAATGGTACTGTCTACACCAAGTACTACTGCTGCACATCCTGCTACACCGAGTACTGCAGGGGAGCTGTCGATCCGACATACTCCTGGTCAGGTGGCGGAGGGGTTACCTGCGGCGCACCTTGGATGGAGGACACGTTGTGAACAGGGCATTGAGGGCCATATTCGTTGTCGAGGTTGCGCCACCTCTCTCGCTGCGGCTCGATGATGACACGGCCGTCCATGTGAGCTTGACGACAGTCAAGCTCGGCCCTGAGATCCTCCGTGGAGAGCCGACCAATGCTCGTAGGCTTGGAGGAGCGGAAGTTGGCGGAGTGACGGTTGATGGACGGCGTGCGTGATAGCGACACGAGGCGCCTTCCCCTGTTGGGGGAGTTGGTGGCTGTGACGACGAGGTGGTCGATGTCTTGGACCCACTGTTGAGCCGCCCCCTGAGAGGCGTTCAGCGACGGTGGGTGGTGGAGGAGAGCTCTGTCCGCCACCAAAGCACTCTCCGGGATCGCTGTTGTGGGTGCTGGTGGAGCCGACTGAGATGGGGCATGTCCCGACGTGCCATTTTGGCCAACTGTACCTGCACGGGGTCAAGACGGACCAGAGAGTGCTGCTCGAGCGATAGACCTGGTCACCGAATGATGGCCGCGGAAACCGCCTTCTACGGGCCTGATGACACCATGATGGTGAAAGCGCTACCACTTTTTTGAGGGAAAAATCCCCTACCTGGTGTGCCAAATGTCGAAGGGTCAATGCGACACTTCCCCGGATCTGCTAAGGAGCAGCCCGCAGAGGTTCTTGTTCAGCGGGGCTTAGGCCTCAAACTACTGTTCTAGCGGAAGAGTATGAGACAGTCGAGTTTTTACATGGTTCGGGCCGTAAGGAGCATAACACCCTACTCCACGGTGGATTGTATTGCTTGGTGAGTGTGTATGCGAGTGTGTGTGTGTATTGGGGATTACGAGACTTGTCCTTGTAGCGATGGCGGTCTGGGCCTTTTATAGTCAAGGTCGGACGCCTTACAAGTGGGGTCCTGGGACCCAACAGGTGGTCCCGGGGCGATCTTATCCTAAGAGATCTAAGGCTTCTTCTGTAAGCTTGCTCCGACCGCGGACGTGAGGACTTGCCGTCTTGCCGCTCGGGTCGTCAATAGCCCATGCGCTGTTGCTGATATTGGCAGGGAATGTCCCATCTAACTGTCTCTGGCGTCGTAAGCTACCCACTTGGCGGAGGGGGATAGGCCTGTGGCACCTTCATTGTGATGCGATTAGTCGTGGCGGTACCTGACATTAGGCGTGCGCCGCGCCATGCGCCTGGGGAAGCCGCATATCTTCAAGGCTTGATGGAGACAAGGCGCACCGCCCTCTTAACTTCCCCACTATCTGCTCAGGGCAAGTGGACTGACCATGCGGCCGTTGGGGAGCTCTCCGCCATGGTGGAGGCCACGTCCGTCTTGTGGGCCACATGGCAGCTCGGGAGCTCACCACTGTGGGGGAGGCCAGGTCTCACCCCACGGGCCACGTGGTAGCTCGGGTGCCCGCCTTCGCCGGGGAGATCGAGTCTCGAATTCGTGGGCCACGTGGCAGCTTGGGAGCTTACCTCCGTGGGGGAGGCCAGGTCTTGCCCCGCGGGCCACGTGGCAGCTCGGGTGCTCGCCTCCACTGGGGAGATCAGGTCTCAACTTCGTGGGCCACGTGGCAGCTTGGGAACTCACCTCTACGGAGGAGGTCGGGTCCCGTCCTGCTGGACACTTGGCTGCCTGGGAGCTTGTCGTCAAGGTGGAGATGGGCTCCCCCTTTTGGATGTCTTGTGGGCACCCCAGACTTCACATCAGAGGCTGGTGGGTCCAGGTTTCTTTGAACATGTGGCGCCTCGGAACCTGTCCCTGTTGGGAGGCGAGATACCTAGGCGGATCTAGCTTGTACACGAGGGTACCCGATATGCTGGGTACCGACACACATTATACACACACCCTCACACTTGATACAGCTAGTCTAAACTCAACACAATGGAAACCCTAATTTCTATGCTTGAGTTTTCGACGTCCGTTTCAACCATTTCATTTTTGAGGGATTTTGTCTCATTTCAACAACCACACCTGTGCTTCAGATGAACTCAGCTCATTAATCTCTTAATTGTCGTCATCAATCATCCAAAACCCACAGGAATGCCTAGATGCAGTTTCACCATCAACTTCCATTTACTAAATCATCTAGTATTTCTACCTCTCCATTAGAATTAATCTTCTCAAATGTTTGGGGACCGGCTTTAGATTCTGTTAATTGGAACAAATACTATGTAAGCTTCATTGATAATCATAGCAAGTTTACATGGATTTATCTTATTAAAAGAAAATTTGATGTCTTTCAAATATTTTCTAATTTTTAGACATATGTTGAAAGATTGCTTGGAAAGAAAATACGCATGGTGCAATCAGATTGGGGAGGGGAGTATCAAAAATTAGATTCTTTTTTCCAGCGCCTTGGCATTCATCATCGTGTTTCTTGCCCTCATACACATCAACCGAACGGTTCCGCCGAGCGGAAGCATCATCATATTGTTGAAGTTGGACTCTCTTCTTGCACAATCATCTATGCCTCTCAAGTTTTGGGATGAGGCCTTTGTTGCTGCCACCTACTTAATTAATCGCCTCCCAAGCAAGGTGATTAATTATGATACTCCCCTAGAGCGTATGTTTCAAGAGAAACCGAATTATTCTTTTCTACGTACTTTTGGCTGCGCATGTTGGCCAAATTTACGTCCATATAATCAACACAAACTTGATTATCGCTCTAAATGTTTTGTGTTTCTTGAATATAACAACATGCACAAGGGTTATAAGTGTCTAGATGTGGTCAAAGGACGGGTTTATATCTCTTGAGACGTTGTTTTCGATGAGAGAGTCTTTCCTTTTTCCACCCTTAATCCAAATGCAGGTGCTCAGCTACACTCAAAAATACTTCTCCTTCCTTCATCTAACATTGTGCAATCTCCAAACTTAATTACGGGTGATTCAATATCTAATGATCGTATGAATGATGTTCTAACCAGTGGTACTAACCCCTCTTTTGAGTTGTCGTGATCAGGTCATAGAAGCTAATAAAAAATGTCTAGTAATCAATGAAGAAAATGATGTACAGCCTGGCAAAGAAAACGGAGTTGATTTGGAGCCTGTCCAGTCTCCAGGTGATGGTCATTCATTGGCTCCTGATCCGATAATTTTTCTGCCAGAACAGTCAGGTGCCTCAGACGAGCTTTTATTGCTGGGCGCAGTACTTGTCCCCGATGCCGTCGGCGAATCAGGCTAGGGTTCTGCATCGCGCAGCCCCGGTGCAGCGACAGCATCTGCTTCAAGATCTTCATTGCCTGTTGCTCATTCAAACTCTCTCAGATCTTATGTGGCCTTTCTCCAAGAACAATCTGTAGCACAACAACGACCTCTGACTAGACTTCAATGTGGCATTGTTAAACTAAAAATTTTCTTTCCAGGGATTATAAGATATAGTAACTTCTGCTCAATGGGTGAGCCCAATTCTGTTTCTGAAGCATTGTCTAATCCGAATTGGAAGTGGAAGCAAGCAATGGTTGATGAGTATGATGCCCTATGTAAAAATAGAACCTAGGATATTGTTCCTGCTCCACCTGGGAAGAACATAATTGATCGTTGTTGGGTCTTCAAAGTCAAATATGAATCTGATGGTTCAATTGACAGGCACAAAGCAAGATTGGTAGCAAAGGGTTTCAAGCAACTATATAGCATTGATTATGAAGATACGTTTAGTCCCTTCGTTAAAATTGCAACTATTCGACTTGTATTATCCATTGTTGTCTCGAATGGATGGTCACTCAAACAATTGGATGTCAAGAATGCATTTCTTCATGGGCTTCTTGAGGAAGAGGAGTATATGCGGCAGCCTCCAGGGTTGTATGTTGATGAGCATCGATCAAACTATGTGTGCACAGTTGATAAGGCTATCAATGGACTCAAGCAAGCCGCTCGTGCGTGGTACTCTAGACTTAGCACGAGACTGCAGCAACTTGGATTTATCCCGTCCAAGTCAGATACTTCTTTGTTTATATTTGACAAAGGTGGCATTTATGTCTTTCTCCATGTTTATGTTGATGACATCATTGTCAATGGTTCGTCGGTCACGGCTATTCAAGCACTTATACAGAATCTGAGTGTCAGATTTGCTCTCAAAGATCTGGGAACACTTCACTATTTTATTGGCTTGGAGGTACATCACAGTACCGATGGTCTTATACTTTCCCAGTCCAAATATGCAGGAGATATTCTCAGGAGATCTAATATGGACAATTGCAAGAGTGTGTCCACTCCTATGTCCGGTTGTCCTTGGTAGGGGAGAATTATTGAAATCTGATGTCGCCACTTCATATCGCAGTGTGGTAGGGGAGCTTAGGTATTTATCAATGACTCATCCAGACATCTCCTTCGCTGTCAACAAAGTGTATCAATTCTCCATGCACCAACAATCGAACACTGGATGGCTGTAAAACGAATTCTTTGGTATATTAAAGGAACAATAGACCTTGGTCTGAAGTTCTGGAAATCTAAGTCTACACTTGTCAGCGCCTTTTCGGACCCCGATTGGGCTGGAGACGTTGATGATCATCAGTCAACAGGAGGATTTGCAGTTTTCTTTGGACCAAACCTTGTTTCGTGGTGTGCAAGGAAGCAGCAAACCGTTTCACGATCAAGCATGGAGGCGGAGTACAAGGCGCTGGCAAACGTCACTGCAGAAGTGATTTGGCTCCAGTCATTGTTAAAGGAATTAAAGATCAAGCAACCAAAACCGGCCTGTCCTTGGTGCGATAATTTGGGAGCCACTTACCTCTCAGCTAATCCTGTTTTTCATGCGAGAACGAATCACATAAAAGTGGATTACCATTTTGTTAGAGAATGAGTTGCAAGCAAACTACTTGAAGTTTGGTTTGTATCTTCCGGTGATTAGTTGGCGGATGGACTAACGAAGGCTTTACCCGCAAATATGCTTGAAAAGTTCAAGATCAATCTTAACCTTACACGGTTAAGCTTGAGGGGGAGTGTTACACTACTACAAAAAGCATTTTTACAGGCGCCTCAAATTTCAAACACGGGCGGTCCTTAAAAATATGCGACTGTGATGAAGAATGATATAATAACTGTCGGTACCCTAAAAACCGTACACCCCCTGAGATTACAAAGATCTCGAGGGAAGGACGACTACTTGAATTGAAGACCCTCGGAGGCCCACTTGTCAGACATGACCGGACCTGCTTCTCCAACATGGTTAATCCCTAGGTCGCCACGTGTACTGCCGAACCGGAGCTACCGCCCACAAGGGGGAAGCTCCGGACCAAGTACCGAAATGGCACCTCCGGACTTAACCCCTGACCGAGAGAAGCTCCGGACCTGACACGTGTCAGGTAGCCCCGGAGCTTCCTGCTTCCCACAGCAAGTTCCGGAGCTGCCACGTGTCTAAACGTCGGAGCTGGCAGCCTCTAACCTCCGGAAGACCTTGTAACAGCTCCGGATCTTCAAAGGAGAGCCAAGGACTTCAAGACCCGTTTAAATGTCATTATTGCCATATTAATGACACTTAAACGGACGATCTTAACACCTGTAACGGCACTGTCAGAGCCCGTTACAGGATCATTAACAACAATTAATCGTGTATCAATACTAATAACCGCCGGGGCCACATGTCGGGCCAGGCCAACTTGTAACGGCCTGTCTTTGTACTATAAAAGGACAGGCCATCGATACAGACAGGGACACGCACACAGGCGTGGAGATCATACGTGATAAGCTAATACAACACCAACACACCCATGGAGTAGGGTATTACACTCAGACGGCCCGAACCACGTAAATCCTAGTGTCTCCTGTGTTAAATCGCGATTCACCTTCTTGAGTCTCTGCGCGCCCACACCGAACCACAAACTCCTTCAACACTTTAGCAGTGTCAGGAGATCTACCGACTCCAATAGTCGACAGTTGGCGCGCCAGGAAGGGGGGCGCCTCAGATTTTCGAGAATGGTGAACTCCGCGGCTGGATCATCCAACGGCCAACCTGCTGCTCAAGCTGTTGGGGGCAATCCCTCCAACAGGCAGCCACCAGCAGGAGCCTCGGCACCAGCAGGAGCCACTCTCCCACCACCACCATCTTCTACGGCAAATCGTGCTGGATAACGTGATGGTGCGCCGGCGTCACTGACTGCGTCGGCAAGTCATGACAACCCGGAACACGCGCTCCATGCAGCGCGTGCTCTTCTCCAACGACCGCCACCTCCGGACGCATCTCGAGATGCAATGGAGCAGTGGAGGGCCGATATGGAGCATTTGGTCGCAGCAGCGGCCGAACGCCTCAACAACCAGGGTCCTCCTCCTTCGGGACGAGCCCTGTCGCAGCGACGGACTTTGTCTGGAAGACTTGGTCCGCACGTCTCCAACAACAGGAGACGGTCTGCATCACAGCAGGTGACATCGTTGCCCTCTGGGGCACGACGTACCCATACGGTATCCAGGCTTTCGACTCATGACCTCCGGGCGGAGCTTGATCGCCGATACCGCCAACAGGATGGCCATGTCCATATCGAGCGTGCTCGTGAAAGACGGGAAGCTCAAGACCTTTCTACTCTGGAAGGAGTAGGAGGAGGCTGTTCAGCCCTAGCCATGCACCTGCGCATGGTTAGATGGCCACAGAAGTTCCGGCCACACCTGCCGGAAAAATTCGACGGGACTGTCAACCCCGCTGAATTCCTTCAGATATACTCCACTGCAATCTTGGCAGTTGGAGGAAACGAGGCTGTAATGGCCAATTACTTTCCAGTGGCCTTAACCGGGACCGCCAGGTCCTGGTTTATGAGCCTTCCACCCAACTCTATCAACAGTTGGGAGGAGCTGTGCCGTCAGTTCACTGCCAACTTCGGGAGTTCATACACCCGACCAGGCACTGAACTGGACCTTTTTGCGGTCGTGCAAAAAGGGGGAGAATCTTTGCGGTCCTTCATCCAGAGGTTCTCTCAGGTACGCAACACAATCCCTTCTATCTCAAGCGCTTCTGTCATTGTGGCATTCAGACAGGGCGTACGGGACAAGAAGATGTTGGAGAAGCTGGCGATCAAAGAGATCACCAGCGTCACGGAACTCTTCAGCCTGGCAGACAAATGTGACAGAGCTGCGGAGGGCCGTGAAATGCACTCCAAACCAGCCTTGGAGGATCACAAGAAATCCTCCAAAGAAGAAGCCGCTACCTCCGGGGGTGGCAAGAAGAAAAAGAAGACCCACGGCAAGAAGAAGCCGTCGGTCGGTACATCCAACGTTGCAGCTGCTGCAACTCCTGGTGGCCGGGGGCCACGCCCCGAGAAGCGACCTCGACCTTCTTCCGAAGACGGTGGCAAACCCAAAGTGTGGTGTCCCATTCACAAAACGGGCAGCCACGGTTTGGAAGACTGCCGAGAGGTACAAAACCTTGCCGAGCGCTACAGCAAGCGTCGGGAAGGGTCTCCTTTCCGACAGAGGGAAGGAAAACAGAAGGTCGACGAAGCTCCGGCTGAAGAGGAGTTAGGGTTTCAGGATCCCAAAAAGGTCCTGAAGGCCGTCTACACCTCCGTCGACGACGACTCTGACGTCTCTGACAACGAACGTCGAAAAACCATGAACACCATTTTTGGTGGATCATGGGACATCACCTCCCGTCGCGTCATCAAGACTATGCGGCGGGATATGGCCGCTGTAGCTCCTACAGCTAGACCGGAGCCACATCGAAAGTGGATGGACACATCCATCACTTTTGATGCTTCGGACTGTCCTCGAAGCATGGTCGGAGCTGGACAGTTACCTTTGATGGTATCTCCCACCATCAATAACATCCAGCTCCATCATGTTATGGTGGACGGAGGTTCGGGGCTGAACCTCATAAGCTTTGAAGCTTTTACCAAGCTTCAGCTCCGGCCTTCGGATCTCCAGCCCTCTCGACCTTCCTCCGGAGTAGGTCCGGGGGCCACTACTCCACTCGGAGCTATAACTCTCCCCGTTACCTTCGGGACACGGGAGAAGTATCTCACCGAGAAGTTGGTCTTCGACGTCGCTCAGATCAACTTACCATTCAACGCCATCTTGGGTAGACCTGCCCTATACAAAATTATGGCAGCTGCCCATTATGGATACCTGGTGTTGAAGATGCCTACACCAGTAGGCGTTCTCCGAATCCGCGGAGATCGCACTGCCGGAGTAACTGCTCTGGAGGAGCTCCATGCACTCACCACAGCGCAAGAAGAGGACTCCAGA
This sequence comes from Tuctoria greenei, assembly GCA_036927565.1. Lineage (NCBI taxonomy): Eukaryota > Viridiplantae > Streptophyta > Magnoliopsida > Poales > Poaceae > Tuctoria > Tuctoria greenei. The sequence goes on along the minus strand of JAYESD010000003.1, from coordinate 35,874,073 downwards.
CAGGAGCAAGCTCTGAAACCCCCGAGCATTCGTCAATGGGGCTCAACCTCTGCACCCCGTGTGCAGCCAAGCGGCGACACCGACATTCCCGTCAAGGTCATCCAAATTGGTTCCGATGCCGCTCAAACCACCCGTATATCGGGAGGGTTGAACGACAAATAGGAACTCGCGCTCATCACTTTCCTCCGCGCTAATGTTGACGTGTTTGTCTGGCAACCGTCACAAATGCCTGGGATCCCCAGGGAAGTGATTGAGCACAATCTGAAGATTTACCCCGATGCTCGGCCTGTGCATCAGAAGCCTCGGAAGCAATCCGTAGAGCGGCAAAACTTCATCCGACAAGAAGTGAAGAAGCTTCTCGAAGCCGGATTCATCCGAGAAGTCTTCCATCCAAAATGGCTGGCGAACCCAGTCGTTGTGCCCAAGGCCGGCAGGAAGCTTCGGATGTGCATTGACTACACCACGCTGAATAAGGCATGTCCAAAAGATCCATTCCCACTACCTAGAATAGATCAGATAGTGGATTCCACCTCCGGGTGTGAATTACTGTGTTTCCTAGACGCATATTCTGGGTATCATCAAATCAGGATGTCTAGGGAGGATGAAGAGCATACTTCATTCATCACAGTAGATGGATTGTATTGTTACACAGCCATGCCATTTGGTCTCAAGAATGCAGCTTCAACTTTTGTACGAGCTATGTACAAAACTTTTGAAGAGCTCATCAGAGACATAGTGGAAGTGTACGTCGATGACATCGTGGTCAAGGTCAAGAACAAGGAGTCCCTCTTGGACACCTTGCAGGCTATCTTCGATAAGCTGCGGGCCACCTGCACGAAGCTAAACCCAGACAAGTGTGTCTTCGGGGTTAGCTCCGGAAAACTTCTTGGTTTCCTGGTAAGTCACCGGGGCATAAAGGCTAATCCGGCGAAGATAAAAGCCATTGAAGACATGCAGCCACCAACCCGCATCAAAGACGTCCAAAAGTTAACTGGGTGTCTAGCAGCCCTCACCCGGTTCATATCAAGACTGGCGGAACGGGCACTTCCCTTCTTCAAGTTGTTGAGGAAGTCCGGACCATTCCAATGGTCCGAAGAAGCAGAGAAGGCATTCCAGGAGCTGAAACAGTTCCTCACCACCCTACCAATTCTGGTAGCTCCAAACCCTGGTGAGCCTTTGTTGCTTTACATTTCAGCTACTGACGAAGTTGTCAGTATGGTTCTGGTTGCAGAGAGACCAGAACTACCCCATACTCAGGAATCCAGACCCCTTCAGGAGGGTCCGGAGGTCCCTGAAAGTGAGTCTGGGTCCCAGCTCCCAGACTCAAATCCACAAGAAGTCACTTCAGAAGACCCAGACCCCTCCGAGAGGGTCCAGGTCATTTCTGAAGAAGCTCCGAGTTCCTCCAGCCAGAACCCGGAGGTTCCCGAAGAGAATCTGGACTCCTCCGACAGGGTCCGGATCAATAGAGAGGAAGCTCCGGACCCCTCCGGGAGGGTCTGGACCATTCAACACCCGATATACTTCATCAGTGAAGTATTACATGATGCCAAGACTCGATACCTAGAGGTGCATAAGCTGCTTTATGCAGTTCTTATTGCCTCCAGGAAGCTCCGACACTACTTCCAAGCTCACAAAGTCTCGGTGGTGACCTCCTATCCACTTCGAGCGATCTTGCATAATCCTAATTCAACTGGGAATATTGCAAAGTGGGCAGCGGAATTGGCTGAGTTCGATCTCGAATTTATTTCGAGACAAGCAATCAAGAGTCAAGCGTTGGCAGATTTCGTGGCGGAATGGACTCCCTCTCCATCAAACCCTGGGGGCCCCAGCGAGCAGAAGACGGAACATCAAGTTCCAACCTTCACCGAGCCTCACTGGACCCTTTACTTCGATGGCTCCATGCAGAAGCAGGGGGCCGGAGCTGGAATCCTTCCCCTTGCACCGACTGGGGAGAAGGTAAAATACATGGTACACCTTAACTTCAAGGCAACCAACAACATGGCGGAGTATGAAGCACTCATCTACGGGCTAAAGGTGGCACTGTCATACGGTGTCAAGCAATTGCTGGTCAAAGGAGATTCACAGCTCATCATTAAGCAGGTGAAGGGTGAATGCTCCTGCAATAATCTCCAGCTAGCTGCTTACCTCCTTGAAGTCCAGAGGCTTTAGAAGGACTTTGAAATCCTAGACCTCCACCATGTTCAGCGTGCCCACAACGCTGAAGCTGACGAACTCTCGACCAAAGCGTCAACCGGAGCTCCGGCTCCTGACGGAATCTTTGTCCGGAGGTTGTCAAAACCCACAGTTCAGCCTGCCGAACTGAACGAAGGGGGCGAGATCAGCATCCCGAAGCTGACGGTCCCGATGGCCCTGTTATCATGGCAGCCATCAAGGGTCGTAGGTGCTGCCGGAAGCTCCGAGCAACCCAGCACGCAAGACTCAAATGCTCAAGCCAGTTCCGATGCATGGATCTCAGAGATCCGGAACTACTTGAAAGACAACATCCTTCCTGACGATGATGTATCCGCTGACCGGGTAGTCAGATTGGCTAAAAGATACACGCTGGTAGAAGGGGATCTCTACCGGCGCGGTGCCAACGACATCCTAATGCGGTGCATCACAAGGGAAGAAGGCTGCGAGCTCCTCGCAGAAATCCATGGAGGCGAGTGTGGGAACCACACATCTTCCCGCACGCTGGTCGGAAAAGCCTTTCGGCATGGCTTCTACTGGCCTACAGCGCTCCAGGATGCCACTAAGCTGGTGAAGAAATGCGAAGCATGCCAATTTCATGCAAAGAAAATTCATACACCTGCTCAGCCCTTACAAATGATACCTCCTACATGGCCCTTCGCTGTGTGGGGGATGGACATCTTGGGACCCTTCCCAAGAGCCGTCGGAGGTTACAAGTTCCTGTACGTCGCCATCGACAAGTTCACCAAGTGGCCGGAAGCAACTCCAGTTGTGACGATCAACAAGCAATCTGCTATCAACTTTCTACAATCCATTGTAAGCAGATTCGGAGTCCCAAACAAGATCATCACTGATAATGGGACTCAATTCACAAGCTCCGCATTCCAAGGGTATTGCGAAGACCTCGGCATACAGGTTTGCTACGCTTCCGTAGCTCATCCCGCCAGCAATGGCCAAGCTGAGAGAGCAAATGCAGAAATCCTTAAAGGACTCAAAACGCGCACCTATGAGCGTTTGAAAAAGCACGGAGCCAATTGGATCGAAGAGCTTCCGCCCACTCTATGGGCCAACAGGACTTCTCCAAACCGGTCAACTGGAGAAACACCCTTCTTTCTGGTGTACGGAGCTGAAGCAATCCTTCCTCCGGAAATCACCTTGGGTTCGTTCCGGGTCCGGACCTTCGACGAAGCCGTGCAGGACCAGCTCCGGCGCGAAGACCTAGACCTCCTCAAAGAGGGAAGGTGCCAAGCAGCTGTTCGGAATGCCCGATATCGCCAAGCTCTACGGCGTTATCACCAGCGGCATGTACACAACCGACAGCTCGAGAAAGGCGATCTGGTGCTACGAAGAATACTATCCAGAGAAGGGTTAAACAAACTCGCCCCCGGCTGGGAGGGGCCCTTCCGAGTGATCAAAGTATCCCGTCCCGGAAGCGTTCGCTCGGCTACTGAGGATGGGACACCTCTCCCAAATCCTTGGAACATCGAGCACCTCCGTAAGTTCTACACTTAATTCCACGGAGGTGAGTCTTGAGTAACTTGAGATGTATGTTATAGAGTCATTGTACAGAGTCGGGTAGTTCCTCCGGGAGAGCAACCGGACCTTTTCCGAAAGGTATGCAAAGCTCAAGTAGCACTTGTCACAGTCTCCAGACTAAAAGCGTGGCTAACTACCCTGGGTCAAACGAGAAACCAAGCACACTTAGCCTGGTCCCGTACCCTAAGAGTGTACTTGTTTCCCCTGTACCCCGGACCTATAATGAAAGACATCTTCATGTGAAATAGACTCCACGTGCATTCATTTTGTGCAGGCTCGACATTTTTATTTTTCTCTTTCTTTTCTATAACAGAGACGTGCAATTCTTAAGAAATTTTAGTTTGACCGGTTTATATACGATTCGAGTTGAATTGTCAGATCTCTTGGATTTAAATATCGTTTATGGCCAACTCGCCTGAAAGCCGCCAAGCCAATCTAGGGCCGGAGTGCGCTATCGACTTAGCCTGGTCAAGCACCCTAAGTACGCCACTCTACCTACACCCCGGCAGGCCGAAGTAAGGCGGGTTCATGGACAGTTGGATCTAAGAGAAAAGACAACGCAACCAGTTGTATTTAAAATCGCGTTCAACTTAAAATTTTCTTGAGAATCGTAAGCCGCGACGAAATTATAGACAAGGAACGAATTTTACTATTTTTCTTGGCTTAAGTGTGCAGGAAAAATAAAATCTACGTTGATGGAGAAAAGCCGGAGCTAACCAAGCTCCGACTCCCCCAAGGGGGTCAACCGTCGGCGCTGAGTAAAAGATGGTGAGAAGACCCCATAAATGGAGTCTGTTGCCAACAAACCAAGTGTTAGCAAAGGTCACTGCCGGAGCTACTAAGCTCCGACACCTTGGAGGACTAACTATCGACGCTTTATGTGTTGATAGAGGCTATTGCCGGAGCTACTAAGCTCCAGCGATGGACAGTGCCGGAGCTTCTAAGCTCCGACAACTTCAGGGGACCTTCACTATCAAAGACTTCGGACCTAAATTCTACAAGTTCGAAGCAAATTCGTCTTCAACAAAACTCAATATCCTTTTGGTACATGTTCACAATCAAATTGTGTACATCTACCAGGGGGCCAAGAGAAGATAAAGATGTTGAAGACAAAAAATGAAATTCGCAAAAATTTGGGGATTTCATTCATCTGGAGACAGGAGATTACATCTGGAGACAAGGGATTACAAAATTGAGGAAGAAGAAGAGAAAATACAAGCGAGATCTAAAGAGATGGTCCTAGACCCTATGGAACCGAGCATTGGCCGCGTCGTTGGCAGCTTTGGCCTGATCGTGGAACTCCCGGGATTGAGCGTCGAGGGCATGGGTCATGCTCTCCCTCTCATCCAGCAGCTTGTCCCAGTACTCCAGGCGGATCTTCTCCCGCTTGATCCACTCCTTGTCGTCTGCTAGCCTCGACTACGCCAGCTTAGTCTCGAAGTGGAGCCGATTACGCCACCGCCTAAGGGTTTGGCGCTCCTCTTCAAGAGCCTTGCTGTCGTGGAAGAAGGCTAGTTGGACCTGACGTAAACTGGAGCAGGCGTTGTCGATAGACATCGACAGCGGGATGGGCTCCGGACCTACTGGGGTCTCCTCCGTTGGTTCCAGCGGGTCTTCACATACAAAAATTGGGTCCCACTATACGAGAGCGGAACCCTGAGCCTCCAAGGCGCTAGGGCCGTCCTCCGGGATGGCCTCAGTCGCCATCGAAGAAGGCCCCGCCGCCAAGTCTTCATTCGCCCCCTCAGGCAGGGGCCGGCGACTTCGCTTATGCACTCTGGCTCGGCCACAGGTACCATCGACGTCGTCGCTTCCGGAGCAGGAGCTACTACTGGCTCCGACCGGGGCACCTCTTCCGAGGGAGGCTCGAGCTCCCTCGCCTCTTCAACCGCCGGCTCTGTGACCGGCGCTCCAACAACAACTGGCTCAGTGACCGGTACTTCGGAGGTAACTGACTCAACTGCCGGAACTACCTCGACTTCCAGCTCGCACGCTGGAGCTTCAATCACCTCCGGTTCAATCGCCGGGGCTTCGACGAGTTCCGGCTCTGAGGCCCGGACTACTACTTCTTCCGGCTCTGCAGCCGGAGCTTCCACTACTGCAGCACCAGGACCCGGAGCTTCAACCTTTGAGACAAGTGCCGCTGGCGTGTCTTCACTCCCGTGGTCCGGCGCTACCACGGGAAGTTCTGGGGACGAGTCGAGGTTCATGACCATGACAGCCGGTGCCGGAGCTGTCGCAGCCTCAGCCACCACCTGGGGCGGAACTGGGACAGGAGCAGAAGCTCCCACGGCCTCAGAAATCGTGGCCGAGGGTGGAGCTTCACTCCCCTTCTTGGGGACGCTGCAGAGGATGGATAAAGAGAATTAACAAACAATCGCTACAACTAAAAAGTTAACCAGGGTAAACATCAGAAATTACCTTGGAAGGCTCCCGCACCAGCTTGCGTGGAACCTTTTTCCCGGACGTTCCGGGCTGGCCATGGTCGGCATAGGAGCTCCAGGAGGCCCCCCAGAACTCGCTGCAGCCACGGGAGATTCCCGGGTTGAGGCTCTCCTCGATCGGGAGGAACCCCTGGACCTGGAGGCTCCAACCGCCCCAGGTGCCGGAGTCGTACACCCGGAGCTAGCACCACCGTAGGGCTCTACCACGGAGACAGACACGCTCCGGGAGGATCCCACTGCAGGAACAGTATCGTTCCGGGAGGACCCCACCACGGGGACAGTTGCCACGGCAGCAGAAGATCTTCCCCCCTGGGGAGAAGGAGCCAAGGTGGAAGCAGCGGGCCTGACGGACCTTTCGTCGGCATGCCGTAGCTTCCTCTTCCGACTCTCCGGCTCCTCCGCCAGCTCCTTGCCCTTGCCGATGACTTCAACCCTCGGCTGTGGAGCAGGGACCGAGCCATCTTCGGGCACCCCAGGGATTGCCACCCGGGTGGTTGGTCTTCTCTCGACGACACCAAGGTCGTCAAGCGCAGGCATCGTCCGCCGGAGCTCTCTGCTGAACTCCACTTCCACGTTCAGAGGGAGAAAGGTTGACGGCGGAGTCAAGTAATCTTCGTCGATGTCGATGCCGTGCTGGAATTTCTTGAGGTGGAACTCCAAGGTCTTCCCCACCATGTTGGACTTCAACCCAGTCTCAACCCGGTCCTCGTCCATCACGCTGTTGAGGGCCCAGGCGAGCTTCTCCCTCCTCTTCAGCGGCGCCCACCTGTTGGTCAGGAAGTTGCAGAACACCGCCTGGGGAGTCAATCCTCCCTCCACACATCGGCGGATCCTGGTCAGGACAGGGTCGAAAACTTCCACCAGCACCGGAACTTCACTCCATATCGACGTGTCGATGCCGGGCAGACTGTCTGGCAGTTCCAACCGCTCATGCTCCTCCACCCTGACGACTATCCAATCTTTCTTCCAGTCATCCCACTTCCCGGAAGGGAACGACCGGAGGTACTTGAATGGGCACTTCTTGCGCTTCACGAAGTAGTAGAAGCCAAGGTACTCATTGCTCCGGCCGCTGGTGTGAACGGTGAAGAAGGTTCGGAAGAGCTCGACGCAGGGGGGGATGCCCACCCACATCTCGCAGAAGTGGACAAAGATGGACACGAGAAGAATGGAGTGAGGGCCAAGGTGGTATAGCTGCAGACCATAGAAGTCTAGCAGCATCAAGAAGAAAGAAGAAAACGGTGGGATCAGCCCCACCATGGCGTACGAAGAAAAGTACACCATCTCGCCAGCGCGCTCCTTCTCAAAGGGGAGCTCTCCGCCGGCACGGACCAAGCGGCTGAAGAAGTCCGAGGACCACCCCATAAGGGCCCGGACCTTCTTCAAATCGTTGTCGGTCTTCAGGCGACTCTCGCGCAGACCCAACTCCATTGCAGCACAGCTAGGCAAGAGAAGAGGAGCAAAGTACACGTCGGGAGTTTGAGCGCAAGATCAGATGGGAGGCTTAAAGAACTCCCAACGGTGCGCGCTTTCCTTCTTAAGTAATCCCTCGCAACGCTTGGATGGAAATTGCAGGGGAGTCGAAGATACTACTCAAGAGTTCAACCCAGCCGATGACAAGAGGGCCCGGGACCACCCCGACGATCAAGTCGAGGCTCTCACCTAGGCGAACGGTTATCATCACGAGGCGGGAAACCCAAAGGCGGCGGCCTGACAGGGCGCGCGGAACCGATACGGTTTTCGTATCGGGAACCGGCGACCTTCAATTGCGTGAGATCCGCACGTCAAAGATCTTATCTGCCGCCTGAGGTGCGCCACGCGTCGAGATCTAACTGTAAAATCCTGCCAACGGCACCTCCGAAGACCCTTGAAGACCCAGTTCAAGAGTCGCAAGGATGGACCCACCTCCGATGGAACGACTTCACCCCAGTGACCTTCCTCGGAGGTAGGTCCAGGGGGCCACTGTCGGTACCCTAAAAACCGTACACCCCCTGAGATTACAAAGATCTCGAGGGAAGGATGACTACTTGAATTGAAGACCCTCGGAGGCCCACTTGTCAGACATGACCGGACCTGCTTCTCCAACATGGTTAATCCCTAGGTCGCCACGTGTACTGCCGAACCGGAGCTACCGCCCACAAGGGGGAAGCTCCGGACCAAGTACCGAAATGGCACCTCCGGACTTAACCCCTGACCGAGAGAAGCTCCGGACCTGACACGTGTTAGGTAGCCCCGGAGCTTCCTGCTTCCCACAGAAAGTTCCGGAGCTGCCACGTGTCTAAACATCGGAGCTGGCAGCCTCTAACCTCCGGAAGACCTTGTAACAGCTCCGGATCTTCAAAGGAGAGCCAAGGACTTCAAGACCCATTTAAATGTCATTAATGCCATATTAATGACACTTAAACAGACGATCTTAACACCTGTAACGGCACTGTCGGAGCCCGTTACAGGATCATTAACAACAATTAATCGTGTATCAATACTAATAACCGCCGGGGCCACATGTCGGGCCAGGCCAGCTTGTAACGGCTTGTCTTTGTACTATAAAAGGACAGGCCATCGATACAGACAGGGACACGCACACAGACGTGGAGATCATACGTGATAAGCTAATACAACACCAACACACCCGTGGAGTAGGGTATTACGCTCAGGCGGCCCGAACCACGTAAATCCTAGTGTCTCCTGTGTTAAATCGCGATTCACCTTCTTGAGTCTCTGCGCGCCCACACCGAACCACAAACTCCTTCAACACTTTAGCAGTGTCAGGAGATCTGCCGACTCCAACAGTCGACAATAACCGCCTGTGATGAAAGAACAACACTGGCGGATTTTAAAAAACAACCGTCTGGGTAAATACATGATCTTCACAGACGGTTCTTAATTAATAACCGTCTGTAATGTAATGAACTTCACAGGAGGATTTTAAGAAACAACCGTCTGGGTAAATACATGATCTTCATAGGCGGTTCTTAATTAATAACCGCCTGTAATGTAATGAACTTCATAGGCGGATTTTAAGAAACAACCGCCTCGGTAAATACATGATCTTCATAGGCGGTTCTTAATTAATAACCGCCTGTAATGTAATGAACTTCACAGGCGGTTCTTAATTAACAACGGCCTGAGAAGATCATGTATTTTCACCGGTGGTCATTGTGTAAGAACCGTATGTAGTTGTTCAATTATCACAAGCGGTTTTCATTGAAATTACAGGGATGTAGTCGTTGCAATTATAACAACCGTATGTAGTCATTGCAGGGAAAATTTTATCAGGAAAAAACACAGATGAGCGGATACTAGTACAGTAATGCATTATAGGAAATGCTCGATCACCAGTGAGGCTGGCTTAATTGTGATAATACACCATTAGAGGCTTTACAATTGTTCAAAGATAATTTCTTTACACACTGAACAAAAATCATGCTACATTCATTGTAGATCGACGATGAAGCTCCCATCGATCAATCTAAATTGTACTGTCCTGCTTGCTCCCGAACACGTCTCTTATATTCCGCTGGATCCTGAAAATATTAACATTATTTAAATTAATAAATGTCGAAGGAGGAATGATAACCTACATTGGTCACTAAGTCAAAGTGTCATCTAACCTTGATAAGTAGATTATAGCAATCATTTTCAACAGCACACACATTTGGCTGATGTAGCAAACGCTGAACTTCAAGTAGTATAGTTTTGATTGTAAAAGCACTGCACCACCCCTACAAAATATAATTTAAGCAATATAAGAAACCAGTTCAAATAAGTTCGACAACAATTATAAGTAATAATTACATGAACAAAATAGGTCTATCTTACAGTCTCTTGATCAAGAATCCTGATGCAGAGTGCTCCCGAACGATGGATATTTGGGTGGAAGAACCCAATTGGAAAGGCGCATCTTGGAGGCACCAAGGGATAGTCCTCAGAGAAGGAGATTGTCAGGGGGTAGTAACCATCTTCCCATTTAGTCTGTAAAAGAAATTTATTAATAGGAGGACGATGGTTAAACTCATATTGTGCTTGTTCTTCATGACTTACCCCTTCTTTACCGGGGACGATGCACTGCCACTTCAATAAATCTCCCGATTTAGACTTCGCAGAGAAACCCTACGCGGAGAAATTGAAAATACCAAAAACAAAAAAGACGGAAAAACAAACTACAGTTAAGTTCATCAGTCCATTACAGATACATATGTATATACAACCATGCGACCGGTGTGCCATATGTACATACATGGGGATGGTTCTTGCGCCACGCCAAGCGCTCCTCCTTCAATCGGCTACACGCCCGAGACATCATTATCTGAAAGACCAAACTTCCAAACTTCCAAATTATTGAGTCCAAACGCATATGTACACAAATGCAAAAGGACAAAATCCATATACCAACACGCAAAACTGACAGCTTATGAAAATATACAAAGAAAAAGGTAGCATGCAATGCATAGTAAGGAAACTATGCGAATTTACTTAGGTACCTCATGGCGCGATGTGGGACTGGGCAGAGGCGTGCCTCCGCAGGGTCTTTATATAGGCGTCAGTTTTTCATAGTCGGTTTTTAATTTTTTCACAGGCGGTTAGTAGTTAATAACCACCTCTGATGCTGCTAAGCTCCTGTCAAGCTAATCCCTACACAACAAGCTATTGTAGATGCAAGTAACACCCGTGGCTCATCATTTGCATTGTTGAAAGCATCAATTTGAAGCCTGACGATCCTTGGAAGGATTTTCCCATCCATTTGAACGATTTCTTTCCCTCCTGTCCATTTGAAAACTTAGGAAGATGCTCCTTTCTCAGTTTTAATGCCTAAATATATTGACTAAAAATCAATACCCACTTTCTTAGTACTTCACACAAGCGAGTAAGCGAACAACTTCAATCACAAATCTTGTTTTTACACTTTCATATGGATTTAATCTTAATCTTTCAAGCATAGATTTATCAAATAAGTGAAGCTTCCTTATCACACATGTTAATGGCAGTTATAAGTGAAGAATGTGTCGAAGCTAACGAAATCTGAATTGGACTGAAGATAAAGAGATCCTGCATGAGTGGCAATGTCCAAGTTAAACATCGTGAAGCTATGATGACAACCTTCAACAACATGAAAAGTGATGCCAAAGTTATGCTTGCATCAACCAAGGCATGTTGTGAGGGTATAATACTTATTAGGGCAAGCATAACCTTGGCCAAAATCAGAAATCACGCCACCGTGGATTACTCTAAAGCCGCCATGGATTACTCTGAAGTTTTCTCTGTGCGTACTCGGTAAACTTCAGAGTAATCCATGGCGCCTTCAGAGTAATCAACGGTGGCGTGATTTCTGATTTTCGCCAAGGTTATGCTTGCCCCAACAAGTGTTATACCCTCACAACATGTCTTGGTTGATACAAGCATAACCTTGACATCACTTTTCATGTTGTTGAAGGTTGTCATCATAGCTTCATATTGTCTAACCTGGACATTGTCAATCATATGTAGCATCTCTCTGTCTTCAGTGCCGTTGAGATTTCGTTAGCTTCAACACACCCTTCCCTTGTAACTGTCATTAACATGTCTGATGAGGAAGCTTCAATTATTGATAAATCTATGCTTGAAAGATTAAGGTCAAATTTCTATGAAAATGGTACAAACAAGATTTGTGATTGAAGTTGTATGTTTCGTCGCTTGTGTAAAGCACTAAGAGAGATGGTATTGATTTGTAGTCAATATATTCAGCCATTAGAACTGATAAAGTAGCATCTTCGTAAGTTATCAAAATGGAGAGAAGAGAAAGAAATCTTGCAGGGCTTGTTTGGGTGTACTCCTATCCAAACAAGCCCTCAAATGGACGGGAAGTATCGTTAGGCTTCAATTGAAGCTTTTAACAATCCAAATGATGAGTCTCGGGTGTTACTTGCATCTACAAGAGCTTGCTGTGAAGGGATTAGCTTGACAGGAGCTCAAAACATAAGCTAAATTTAATAATATTCGAAACATGCTATCTAAAGCTGAAATAGAACATTGTTCTAAGTTGATTTCAGAAGATACAAATATATACAATATATATCATCTCGCATTGCTATATACATTTTTTCCAGCATTGACATCTTCTCGCATATAGGGTTTCAAATTCTTTTTAATGCTTCTCTCTACGCGCTTGATGTTTTCTGGTTCGGTGAAAAGGTACATCTCTTCATACTGATTATATTCCTCTTCATTATCTCCCACATTCTCAACCCCAACAATATTTTGCTTTCCAGAAACAACTACGTGCAACTTCTCAGTTTCTGGATCTTGAACATAAAAAACTTGTGCAACATTATCGGCGAGAACCCACAGGTCATCTTTGTAACCCACTTTATTCAAGTCTACCAGTGTCAGCGCGTAATTGTCCACTTTCAAACCATTAGGATGTTTGACCCATTGGCACTTAAATACGGGCATTACCATTCTTTCGCCATAATCGATTTCCCATATTTCCTCTATGAACCCGAAGTATGTGGTCTTCTGCCCTTGTGAATCATAAGCCTCAATACGAACACCACTATTTTGTGCAACACTCTTACCGTCTTTTTCTTTAGTGTAAAATGTGTAACCATTGATGTCATATGCTTGCCATGATGTCACTAAAGCAGATGGGTCAGAAGCTAACTTATTCATTGTTGCCTCTTCTATAATGTTTCCGTATGGTATATTTTTGTCCATTAACCATTCAGTGAAACATCTTCTGTGCTCTTTCATGATCCAGTCCTCTGTGCGGTCTTGGTTTTTATCACGAACCTCAATTTGGTGTTCCTCGATGTATGGCTCAGCTATTGCGAGCTGTTGTAGTACACCAAAATGTGCACGGTGTACATTCTTGTAATCTTGAACAATAAAAGTTTTCTTACCCACTTTGCCTCTCCCACGTAGTCTTCCCTCATGTACCGGTATAGGCACACTTATCGATTTTCTATCTTTGATGTAATCAGCGCAACCCTCAATCACTACTTCAGTGGTGTATCCTTCCATAATTGAACCCTCTGGGTGAGCACGGTTCCGCACATAACCTTTTAATACTCCTAAATATCTCTCCAACGAAAACATATGATGTAAATATAGTGGCCCCAATGCTTTTATCTGATCAACAAGATGCATGATTAGGTGTACTTGCATATCAAAAAAGGATGGTGGGAAATACATCTCAAGCTTGCACATTGTCTCGACGATGTATGTTTTCAGATAGTCTAAATCTTCACGTGCTATCACCTTTTGTGATAATGCATTTAAGAAGTAACACAAACGTGTGATGACAACTTTTATATGCTCAGGTTTGATTACTCTTATTGCAATGGCAAGGAAAACTGTCATCATCATGTGACAGTCATGAGAATTATAACCGAATAAAGACAAGTCTTTCATCGAGACTATTTTGCGGATATTGGATGAGAAACTCGTGGGCACTTTAATCCCACGCAAGCATTCGCAAATTGCTTTTTTCTCTTCTAGCGTCAAGTTGTAGTTGGTTGGGGGAAGGTAATGCTTCCTGTTCACCTTTTCTACTGGATGAAGCTCTGGTCTCAAATCAAGATTTACTAGGTCCATATGTGAATTTAATTTGTCCTTTGTTTTCCTCGACATGTCCAGCAAGGTCCCAATGATGCTGTCAAATACATTCTTTGTAACGTGCATCAAATCAATACTATGGCAAAATTCCAGATTCTTCCAATACGGAAGATACTTGAAAAAAATTGATTGTTTCTTGAAAGCCATGTCAGTTGTATCATCTGAAGATGTACTTTTCTTTCTCTTAATTCCTTTACTATTTTTGCCCTTACCGAAAGCAATATGAATGTTCTTGACCATTTCAAACACAAGTTTTCCACTGTAAGGTTTCAGTGCAGTATCTTTTTCGATTTTGTTATCAAATTGTTCTTTCATCTTCCTATACTTGTGTGTATCTGTCAAGAACCGTCGGTGTCTCATGTACACCGTCTTTCTGGATGAAGTGAGGTATAGAAATCCAGTTCTATCCATACACCTAACGCAACCTTTCTTCCCTTTCATTTGTCCCGATAATGTAAACAGTCCGGGATAATCATGCACGGTAACGAATATCATTGCACTTAGCGTGAAATACTCCCGCTTGTACTCATCCCATGTACGTACCCCTTCATTCCACAATTTCGCCATATCTTCCATTAAAGGTTCCAAGAACACATCAATTTCGATGCTGGGTTGTTTCGGACCTTGGATAAGAACAGATAATAAAATATATTTCCTTTTGTGACACAACCACGTCGGTAGGTTGTACATCGTTAAGACCACAGGCCATGTGATGTGTATGCTCCTTTTTTCACCAAACGGATTCATCCCGTCTGTACCCAAGGCAAACCTCACATTTCTGATTTCCTTCACAAATTCTGGATATTGAATATCAAAATTTTCCCACTGCGTTTCATCACCAGGGTGTCCTATATGTTTTTCATTCTTCTTGCGTTGCTCGGAATGCCAACGCATAAGTTCATCCTCCCTAGGGTTTGAGAACAAACGCTTCAAGCGATCAATTACTAGAAGGTACCACATCACCAAGGCAGGAATTTTTCTCTTATTCTTCCCGTCTGCATCGCCAGAAGTATCGTCATCGTCACCTTCAGGACCAATAATAAACTTCTTATTCTTCTGAGTCTTTTCCATGTTAGTAACATACTGGTGATTGTAGTCCTTCTTATATCTACTGACACCACAAATGAGGCATCTAGTTGCGAGCTCATGCTCTTTGCGATACAGAATACAATGGTTCACACAAGCGTGTATTTTTGTCACACCTAGTGCCATCGGGTAAAGAAGTTTCTTCGCTTTATAAGTGCTTCTGGGCAGTTTATTTGGATTTGGAAGAATTTCTGCCAGAAGATTCAAAAGATCATAGAAACTACAATCGGACCATCCATGCGTAGCTTTCAACTTTAGTAGTTCTAAGACTGCACGCAATGTAGTAAACTCTTTATCACAACCGTTTGATTCATCATATAAAAGCTTCGTCGCCGCATTCTGCAATGTCTCCATTTTACTTAAACCTTTGCTTGCTCCCATAGAAGTCAATACATATGGTTCAATGTGACGCAACATCTCCTCGCAATCGAACTCATCATCATAATCACCAACTTGATTGTCACTACCATCATCGATATGAACATTATCATCATCTGAACCTCTCTCATCATCTTTATCCACATCATGTGTATCTAACTCACCATGCTCTATCCATATTGTGTAGTTTTTTTTTGAAACCTCTTTTTACCAAATGAGATTGGATTACTATAGTATTCGTCCAAGCAATCTTATTTTCGCAGTCGATACATGGACATAATATGTCACCTATCTTTTGCAACTTCGCATGTCTCTTGGATGCTTCAATAAAATTTGCAACATTATGAATGTACATAGGATCGGGTCTTGGCATGTTACACATCCACGCTCGAGGGTCCATGCTTCAATAATAGAATTTTTGTCAAATTTACAAAGTTTGGCCACAAATATTCTCTAAAGTTCTTCTATAAAATGAATTTACAGAGACATAACAAGTATGATTAGGGCGACTAATGTATGATACGGGCAACGTCTTGAGGCGTACGGAGTCGAAGGCATCGGGAGCAGCAAGCGGGGGTGAAGGATTGAAGTCGTGGGGCAAACAGGCCCAGTGGCATGGGCTAGGTCTGGGTGGGATCTAGGGATGGCAATTATACTCGCAGGTACGGATACCCGACGGGTATTGCACCCGACGGGTGCGGGTATGGGTGGATTTTTGCCGCCGCCCTCGACCTGACGCGATGGAGAGGCGCGCTGCTAGAGCGTGGCACGGCTCCACTTCGCCACTTTGGTGACTGCCGCCGACTTTCCACCGACCATCGCGCGCTGTCGCTCGTGGCTCCGGCCATCACCTCCGTCTTTCGGTCTCGCCGCCGCCGGCAGCTGGCCCCGGTGCCTCCAACACTATCTCCGTCCTTGTCGCCACCTGCAGCTGGCCCCGGTGCCGCCTTCCACCCCCGGTGCCATTTCCCGACCTCGTTGCTGCTTGCAGATGGCCCTGTCGCTGGCTTTTGCACCCTGCCACCATTGATGTCACCTAGCAATGAGGAGGTATGGTCGCCAATGCCCAACCCTACTGCAGCTTGAGGCGGATGGAGTCGAAGGCGTCGGGAGCAGCAATTGGGGGTGAAGGATTGAAGTCGTGGGGCAAACAGGCCCAGCAGCATGGGCTAGGTCTGGGTGGGATCCGGTCTGTTATATCTTGACGTTGGATCCCATCCAATGATGGTAACTAAATGGGTGAGTTATAAAACCATCTCCCTAGAAAGCTAACCCTAATCACTCCTTCGAAATATATGCAAGCAGGAGATACGCACACACAAGTAGCATATTGAAAAGGAAAACACATAAAACTACAATTACAAGTTCGGGTAAATTTCATGCATCTTATATATATATTACAATAGCATCTGTTAATTAAACATCAAATTCATCTCACATAATAGGTACAAAAAGGAAACAATCCATATAGTCCATACACCAATATACCAGAACACAATCCATACAGTCCTTACACATGCAAAAGGACAGAATCTATATACCAGAACACACAAAACTAACAGCTTATCAGCTAATGAAAATATACAAAGAAAAAATAAGGAAACTACATTTACCTTGCATCTATTAATTAAACAATAGCATCTTATATATATTACAATAGCATATGTTAATTAAACATCATATTCATGTCACATAATAGGTAAAACTACAATAAGCTTATTACAATATAGTCCATACATCAATATATAAAAGACCAAACTAGCAGAACACACAAAAAGGAAACAATCCATATAGTCCATACATCAATATACCAGAACACAATCCATACAGTGCTTACACATGCAAAAGGACAGAATCCATATACCAGAATACACAAAACTAACAGCTTATCAGCTAATGAAAATATACAAAGAAAAAGTAAGGAAACTACATTTACATTGCAGAGGCGTCAGCACGGTGGGGAGGCGTCAGCACGGTGGGCCGGCTGGGTGGAGAAGTGGCGGTGTGGGGTTGAGTGGCGGCGCGACAGTATGGGCTGGGCGGCGAAGCGGCGGCGCGGCGCAGGGGAAATTCAACAGCCTTGCGGCATCGATATAAATTCTCCAGGGTTACGTTTTAACTGCGATGAGGGGTCCTTATATAGGCGTCGGTTTTTTACAGGCGGTTTTCAACTTTATCTTAGGCTGGTTTTACTTACCAACCGTCTGAAAAGATATTTAATTAAGAATATTAATTAAGAAGAAGTAAATATCTTCACAGGTCGTTGGTACTTAATAACCGCCTGAGAAGATGTTTATCTCAGGCGGTTGTTACTAACCAACCGCCTGAGATAATGTCCGATACTGTTCTTTACTAAGGGGGCCGCGCGGAGTGGTAGATGGAGCACTTGGTTTACCGCGCATTGAAAGGTCCCGCCTCGGGAAAAGAAAGGTCGCACACGGACTTTCACGGGCGCATTCGATGATTCTTTCTTCTACATTTGTATGAACATATTTGTATCATTTAAACATGTATGAATTTTGTTAATTTTTTTAAAAGCATTCCAACATGCCAAACATCAAATTATCCATCATTCTAACTAAATGCTCATATACATATGAGGCATTCATCAAATTATGAATACACATTGATTCAAAAAATTTTAAAAAAATCTAAAAAATTCATATAGGTTGGTATGATGAGTAAAAATGTCCACTGAAAAAATAAATGAAAAAAGCATTATATTCATCAAGATAGAAAAATGAAAAATAGCATTTGTTGTATGTTTTTTATGTTCTGACCAATTTCAAAGGATTTATGAAGTGAAATTTAATTGTAACCTTTACTTATCAATAATATTACAAGAAAGTGGAATTTTGCCTTTTTAAAGGACCCACATTTAATCAAGAATATTAATTAAGAAGAAGTAAATATCTTCACAGACGGTTGATACTTAATAACCGTCTGAGAAGATGTTTATCTTAGGCGGGTATTACTTACCAACCGCCAGAGATAATGTCCGATACTGTTCTTCAGTTTCCTTATCTCTTGCTTCTTTTTTATTTAGATTTCAATATAAATACTCAAACATGTTTAGATTCTGCAAATTGTGTCCAAATTCGATGATTCTTTCTTCTACATTTGTATAAAATTAACATCTACCACCTGAACAAAATATTTTTAAAACTTGTATAGCTGACATTGTAATGTTTTGGTAATATCAAATTAATTTCTACTCACATATTATTCACATTTGTGTATCTCATAAAAAAAGTTCCTTCACTCAAAATTGTTGGTATGAACATATTTGTATCATTTATACATGTATGATTTTTTTTAATTTTTTGAAAAGCATTACAACATGTCAAACTTCAAATTATCCACCATTCTAACTAAATTCTCATATACATATGAGGCATTCATCAAATTATGAACACATATTGATTTAAAAAATTTTAAAAAATCTGAAAAAATTCATAGAGGTTGGTATGATGAGTAAAAATGTCCACTGAAAAAATAAATGAAAAAAGCATTATATTTATCAAGATAGAAAAATAAAAAATAGCATTTATTGTATGTTTTTTATGTTCTGACCAATTTCAAAGGATTTATGAAGTGAAATTTAATGGTAACCTTTAGTTATCAATAATATTATAAGAAAGTAGATTTTTTGCCTTTTTAAAGGACCCACATTTAATCAAGAATATTAATTAAGAAGAAGTAAATATCTTCACAAGCGGTTGGTACTTAATAACCGCCTGAGAAGATGTTTATCTCAGGCGGGTATTACTTACCAACCGCCAGAGATAATGCCCGATACTGTTCTTCAGTTTCCTTATCCCTTGCTTCTTTTTTATTTAGATTCCAATATAAATACTCAAACATGATTATATTCTGCAAATTGTGTCCAAATTCGATGATTCTTTCTTCTACATTTGTATAAAATTAACATACCACCTGAAAAAAATATTTTTAAAACTTGTATAGCTGACATTGTAATTTTTTGATAAATATCAAATTAATTTCTACTCACATATTATTCACATTTGTGTATCTCATAAAAAAAAGTTCCTTCACTCAAAATTGTTGGTATGAACATATTTGTATCATTTATACATTATGAATTTTGTTAATTTTTTTAAAAGCATTCCAACATGTCAAACTTCAAATTATCCACCATTCTAACTAAATGCTCATATACATATGAGGCATTTATCAAATTATGAACACATATTGATTCAAAATAATTTAAGAAAATCTGAAAAAAAAATCATAGAGGTTGGTATGATGAGTAAAATGTCCATTGAAAAAATAAATGAAAAAAGCATTATATTCATCAAGATAGAAAAATGAAAAATAGCATTTGTTGTATGTTTTTTATGTTCTGACCAATTTCAAAGGATTTATGAAGTGAAATTAAATGGTAACCTTTACTTATCAATAATATTACAAGAAAGTGGATTTTTGCCTTTTTAAAGGACCCACATTTAATTAAGAATATTAATTAAGAAGAAGTAAATATCTTCACAGGCGGTTGGTACTTAATAACCACATAAGAAGATGTTTATCTCAAGCGGGTATTACTTACCAACCACCAGGGATAATGCCCGATACTGTTCTTCAGTTTTCTTATCCCTTGCTTCTTTTTTATTTAGATTCCAATATAAATACTCAAACATGTTTAGATTCTGCAAATTGTGTCCAAATTCGATGATTATTTCTTCTACATTTGTATAAAATTAACATCTACCACCTGAACAAAATATTTTTAAAACTTGTATAGCTGACATTGTAATGTTTTGGTAAATAACAAATTAATTTCTACTAACATATTATTCACATTTGTGTATCTCATAAAAAAAAGTTCCTTCACTCAAAATTGTTGGTATGAACATATTTGTATCATTTATACATGTATGAATTTTGTTAACTTTTTTAAAAGCATTCCAACATGTCAAACTTCAAATTATCCACCATTCTAACTAAATGCTCATATACATATGAGGCATTCATCAAATTATGAACACACATTGATTCAAAAAAATTTAAAAAAAATCTGAAAAATTTCATAGAGGTTGGTATGATGAGTAAAAATGTCCACTGAAAAAATAAATGAAAAAAGCATTATATTCATCAAGATAGAAAAATGAAAAATAGCATTTGTTGTATGTTTTTTATGTTCTGACCAATTTCAAAGGATTCATAAAGTGAAATTTAATGGTAACCTTTACTTATCAATAATATTACAAGAAAGTGGATTTTTGCCTTTTTAAAGGACCCACATTTAATCAAGAATATTAATTAAGAAGAAGTAAATATCTTCACAGGCGGTTGGTACTTAATAACCGCCTGAGAAGATGTTTATCTCAGGCGGGTATTACTTACCAACCGCCTGAGATAATCTTCTTCTCAAGCGGGTTTTAATTAACGATGAACACACTACACATTCATTCATTCACACAGTTGAAGAACAAACAAGATACTCATTCATTAACAATATTCAATCACACATCTCACAAAAGAACACACAAGGTGCACAATATTTACACAAGAACACACAAGATACACAAGGAATATTCAATCACATAGATGAACAAAGATAGATTTTATTCATTAACAATATTTACAAAACAGAAGCAACTAAAAACAACAAAGAAAAACTAATTAAATCCTACTACTCCTACTCCTACTCCTACTCCTCTTCCTCCTCCTCCTCCTCCTCCTCCTCCTCCTCCTCCTCCTCCTCCTCCTCCTCATCCTCCGGCGGCAACTCCGGCGCCGGTGCAATAGGAGACAGGACCAGTTGCACCGGCTGCACCGGCTGCACCGGCGGTGCAACCCCGAGGTTGCTAGCCATCGCCTCCACCAGCGTTCTACGACCCTCGGGGCCAAGAACCTGGGCCATCGTCGCGAACAGAATGTCGAGACGATCAGCCACCCCCGTGAGGGCGTAGATGTAGTGGCCCATGGTACCCATTCCAGGATACACTGGAAGGCTAGCCAGCCCCAAGGCACTCATGGCGCGAGACGTATTGTTGTACGTCTGTCGCGCCATGAGGAGGCACTGCTGGGTGTTGATCTTCTCGGGGGAGCTGCAACATAGTTTCTTGCAAGGTGGCTCCCTCGGAGGGCTTGGCGGCGGAAGGTCGGCCATAGTGGTGTTGGGTCGTCGGAGCGGAGGAAGACGAAGAAAACAAGAGGATTCAAAGTGAGCGACACGCTTGTGGAGAACTAAAGGGTGATGGCGCGTCTTTAATAAGGGCCGCGTGGAGCAGTTGGTTTACCGCGCATTGAAAGGTCGTGCCTCGGGGAAAAGAAAGGTCACGCCTCAGGGAAAAGAAAGGTCGCGCACGGACGTAGACACGTCTTCACAGGCGGTTGGTACTTAATAACTCTCTGAGAAGATGTTTATCTCAGGCGGGTATTACTTACCAACCGCCTGAGATAATTGTATCTTCTCAGGCGGTTGGTAAGTAAAACCCGCCTGAGGTAACAATCTTCTCAGGCGGTCGGTACTTAAAATCCGCTTGAGAAAATGGGAGTCTATATATACCCCTCGGCAGCGTTGGAAAGACCTAACCCGGGCGAAACACTTAGACGCCTTTAGGCTGCCAAAATTTCATTTGCCGCCAAGTGTTAGCCCTCGTCACTTCCAGGTACGCCGCCGAGATTCGCCGTCGCCGAGCTTCGCCGTTGCCACCGATCTTTACCCTCGTCACTTCCAGGTACGCCGAGTGAAGCCATTGCTGTCGCCGCCGAGCTTCAAGGTAAACCCTAAACCCTTCAACCTTCCATCCTCCTTCGCCGTGCCGCCTCCCTCCCCGCCCTCGTCGCCGCCTTGCATATCCTTGGTTAGGGTTCGAGAATTGGAAAATGGTAGGCATCCTTGGTTAGGGTTCGGTGGAATTCGAAAAACTGTCAAGTTCGGTGGCATCTTTGGTTAGGGTTCGGTGGGTAGGCATCCTTGGGTTGTCGGTGTACTTCCATAAATTCTTCGCAGCAGCAGTTCCAGCAACCCAATGTCCTCATCTGGTCGGAATACGAATACGTAATGAACTGGAATATTCATGGTGACTCACACTCGATACACAAAATGAGTTAGGTTGAGGGGGTAACTGCAATGAGAACTCTATTGGAAGTAGGTGTGTCCATCTTCTAGCGGTGCTGGATGCCAAACATATGATGTGTCACTCAAATACGTAGGATTGTGATGATAATGGCCATATTGGCACAATTGAACGAAATTAGTGGCTACGATTTGCATTTTTTAGTACAATGGTCAAATTGAAATACATGAACACGTACAATAAACATATATGTATCTTATCCTTTGGAGAATGATATATTACTATGTTGAATAATTCTTGCTGATAGTGTAGCTGTTACATGACTATGAGTTTGTTTATTGAATAGCTTATTCAATCATGATGATGTGAAGAATTACAAAAGGATTGCATGCGTTAAAACAATTACGTATCCCATTATTGAACTCAGCTTAATATTAAGGCATTTCACAGGAAAAAAGTTTATGTACCCATTTATGATTTCTTAGCACCATTTGTATCAATCTAGGTATATTGGGACTTCATTTTTGTTAGATGATCTGGGTATCTGGTGCACCCAGTAGAGGAGTCGAACTTGGACTTTGGACAAAGTTGCAGAAACACCAGTCTAGGGGTATATGATTGTTCTAGATAAAGCAGATTTCGTCCTTAACGATATTAGTAGAGTCCTACTCTGAATAGAGTTAGGAGTCAGATTCAGTTTAGGAACAAGTCCTAGTCCTAGTACGAATTGAGTTACAATCCATATAGGATTTGGAGTCACATGAAGGGGGATTTCAAAAATAAGCCCCCAACCCCTCGACCTAGTTAGTCCCATCCTATCAGAAATATTCCACCAAAGGTTTCATATGCCCAGACTTGATCAAGTCACCTAAACATCGTGAACCTCTAGAACTCACCAAGTTTATCACTATAGGAGGCGTCGACTTCCCTGTCCTGTTTTCTAAACAGCCAGGACAATTGACCATCCAAGAAATCCTTAGTGCCATCATATGTGGAGTATGTAATGTCTTTCATGATGGCTGAACATGCTGCCATGATGAACCCATTTAGTGCGGCCGGGCACACCGGGATTAGATTTTGGTGAATGTTTCCGGTTTCTTTATTCATTTGAGAATGCGGGTCTTTTATCTCTTTTTACCGTGCAAATCCCACGGTTGTAGAGATGATCGCTGAAAAAGAGTGTCTCTTCTCACCTGCAGCTACCTCGCCTCGCCTCACCTCACCATCCAAATCCAAGTGCCACACTTTGCTATTCTTGATACTAGAAAAAGGCTGGAGGATTTGCTTTTTGTCCCTTGCTTGATCAGTTATAGGTGCGGAGCTAGGCGCCGCCTAGTAAACCTAAAGAACGTGGTCGCCACTCTGAATGAAGCTAGCCTATTTAGAATAAAAAGATAAAATTGCCATTGCTGGTGATCAACTTTAACATGCTTGTCACCCTTGCAATGTATATGAACCTTTTGGTCAGTCGTCTTAAACCCTAGAATGCCTTATCAAATCCTAGAATGCTTCCATCGTTTTCTTCATGCAACACTTCATGTAGAGTTAATATGCTATTTATTAGTTTTTTTGTCTTATTAGATCTAGCATGGAAAGCCCTAAGAAGGCTGGTCCTGGTAGTAACAACAAAGAAGACAATATGGAGTTTACTGACTCCAGCAGTTCAGGCTCCTATCACAGTCCATCGGATCCTTTTCCGGATATAAAAATTAAAAAGACTTCAGTGGATCTAGACCCGGAATATGATCATGTCGATGAGGTATGGATCACGAATCTTAACTTCAGCAGTTCAAGTTAATGTTGGTTGTCAAGTATACGAAGTCTTATAATTTTTTTCTACCTAGATTAATCGCGAATACAATGAGGTGACATCGGCTCCTAAAACCGCAGAAGGTTCTCCAATTGATGAATCATCAGCTTCACTCAAGTGGAAATGAGTGCAACGAGGTCCCAATAAGGGTCCATTGGACCACATCATGTACATAACAAGGGTCAGTCCAGGTGGGCTTCCCCAAGAACCACTGGATTGAGTTACCAAGTACCGTAATGCATGCAGTTTTATTGTTAGGGGGGTTGTACCGATCACAACCGAGAATTGGAGGAAATTACCCGAGCAGACCAAGAATTAGTTGTGGGAAAAGATAAAGAAACAATTCAAGTTCCCGAAAGGCACAGAAGAAGCTGTAAAGAAAGCAAAATTGGTCTCTTGCGGCAAGAAGTTTCGATGCTGGAAGAGGGAAATGAATGCTTATGTTAAGGCCGATAAGGTCCCTAGCCCGAGGAAGATGGGAAAAATCACACAAGCTCAGTGGCAAGAGTTTGTTCGTCAAAAGAGCACACCTGATGCTAAAGCTCTAAGTGCAACTAGGTCAGAGCTTGCAAAAAAGAACAAATACCATCATCGCTTGGGGTCTGCCGGATATGCCCCCAAAGTCCAGAAATGGAATAAGATATTAGACAAAATTACCAGTAAGGGCAATCCTCACCCATTAGAAGGGTGCGATGAGCGAACTCAATGTTGGGTCTTTGCTCGGTCAGGTTTGACCAGCAAGGGCAAACTTGAAAAGCCCGACTCTCTGAATGAAGTAGAGGATAAAATGAAAGAAGTAATTGAAAAGCAACAGAAGGGTCTATTCAAGCCGAAGAGGGGGAATGACCAACTTACCGCAACCCTAAACACATCGGACGGGTTCGAGCGGTCTCTTCTCAAATGTCTTGGCTAGATGGTTTCCCTAAAGATAAAGACACATATAGAAGACGTGAGAAGTTTAAGAAAACACTTGATGAAACGATTGCTCAAAAGGTCAAAGAAAATATGCAAGAAATAATGGAACAACTTAGACAATCGGGAAAATTAGTGGCATCGAGTACAGTGATGGTTCCGGTGCAAAAGGAGCAATTAGTATCTCCAACTGCCTATCCTAGCAGTGTTGGTTCCGTGTCAGGCTCAGGGTCAACCCATAAGTTCCCTGTCGATGATATTGCTAACGACAAATCTTGTCGTCTTCTTGTCCCGATAGGCAGAGCAGGGAATAAAACCAAACAGGTTGCCACTGCTATGGCAAAGCCTGATCGTGACTTCAACGGGAATCCGCTTCCGTTGTATTATGCTGTGGTGCAAGTTCTTCAGATCATTGATAATGATTATGAAGATTATGAAATAGACCACGTCACACCTGAGGGGATCGCGACTCTGGGGCAGGCTATCAACCAATTAATCCTTTGGCACCGACGCGATATCGTGTTGGACGATGAACCAATTTCTAGCTCCGTCGCATCTCCAAATACTGCAACCCCATCTTCTAAGGCGAAAGTGCATGAAGATCCACTCCTAGTCCAGGAAGATCCACTCCCCCTATGTCTCAGCAAGGATGATATCCAAGAGCAACAAGTTGGATAACAGCTTCAAGCAGTACCAGAGCAAGTTGTTGCTAGTAAAGAGCAACCAGTTGAGCAACAGCTTGAAGTAGTACTAGAGCCAACTGATGGGAGTAAAGGGCAATCAGTTGAACAACAGGTTCAACAACAAGCCAGTGTTCAACTTCCGATGACTACTCCTCGATCATCAGTGCCTATCAAAGTTACCCCATACGAAAATAAGAAACCTTCATCAGAAGTGTCAAAATATTTGGAAACTATGAAGGAAAATATTATAAAATCGAGTGCATCTCGTTCTTCTCATGAGCCATCATTAGGAGATATCGAGGAGTGGGAAGAAGATGGTGTCATGTATAATCGGCGGACGGCTTTAGTTAAACCAGGAGTTCCAATATACAAGCTTGAGGATGTTCCTCTTGAATTTAAGAATGGGAAGCAGTTCATGACATCCGTACAACTTAGCAAACAACCCTTCCAGCTCAGAAGAATGCATGAGTGGTACATCACTGCCAGCACAAAATATGGTCTTAATTGCGTCACATTTCGTATTCCAAAAGAAGCATTCTGGAGCACTGGAGTAGATAGACGAGTCATTTAATTTGAAGAGTTGCATGCCCTTTTCCATCGGGGCATGCTCGAAATCAACCTGTTGCTCGTCTGGTGCTTGTAAGTGCTCTAATATTTTGTATTTGCTTTTCTTACTACACGCATACGCATTTCATGAGATTATAACAATTCTGGACTTCTTCAATAGGATGCAATACATGGATAATGAAAAGTTGGAGCGCAAGACAGGTATCATGACCCTACTAGGATTGCAAAGTCGCTATTCGACGTCCAGGTGAATCGAGACTCAGCACAGTAAAAACACATGAAAAAAAAAAGATTTTGAAAAATTAATCACAAAACTTAAGAAGGATAGAAGGACAGAAGTTGTAGCTTACATAGGGCATGTGATGTTTAACTTTGTCAGAGACGGCAAGGACCTCGTAGAGGCTCCGTACCACTTCGTGTAAGTTCGACACATGACATTGAAATAGCAATTATTGGTAATTGTTAACACGTGTGTTTGTATGTTTGCAGTAATCACTACATAATGATCTTCATCAAGCTAACACAGGGAATGGCAACAGTCTTGGACTCGGCCGATTTCTCACCAGATCGTTACAAAGATTTCCTTTCCACTTTGAAACTGTACGTTTATTCAATAATTTTAATTTACACACATTTAGAATGTGTTGACAAGTTTTATATGACATTTCTTGTATTACAGCGCTTGGCGGTTTTACGCGAAATAGCTTGGCGGTGAGAGACCTTCCAATACGAATGTATTGGACATTAAAACGTATTATGCTTATCCGAAGCAGCCTGCTGGGAGTGTCTTATGCGGGTATTATGTATGCGAACATCTTCGGACCGCCGGCGTATATAGAGTGAATCGTGAGGATGTAAGTTTTCCTTAATGTCGATACCTTATTTTCTCACTTTTGTGTTTCATTTTCATTGTAACTAGCATAGTTTAATGCTTATATTCTCTACTATTCAATATTACCAGAAACATTATTTTCATATTTTGATTCCAACTTCAAAATTCAATTGCTCATAGTACAACTGCTCCAAATATACCAAATAAATTCCTGTATACTCTCACTTTGATCTATACTTTGAGATTGTTCAAACCAATACATTCTAAACCTTGTTATGTGTTATATTGCAGCACACGAAGAATCTGAACGAAGAATGGCCGGTTTGTAGAAGTATTCCTAGTGGAGGAGCCAACATGATTGCTGCTGAACTCTGTCAGTTCATTCGTCGTGAAATTTTGCACAAAAAAGGGAAGTTCTTTGATGAGAATTGTGCAGCAGCTGATGTGCCAGAACTTTGCGACTATGCCAATAGAAACAGCTTTTAGTGAAAACTTGTAAACTTTGAGATGAATTGTATCTGTAACTTGTACATATGTATATTGTTTTAGTGAAATTGACTTTTGTAATGATAATATTGTTGCCTTTTGTTCTGTGATGATATTGTTGTTTTTTGTTCTGTGATTATATTGAATTGACCTGGAAATTAGAAATAACAGCAGTAGTACTGCATAGGTTATACCTTATCACAGGCGGTTATTAACCAACGGCTAGGCATGTCTGTGAAAAACAATTATCACAGACGGCTAGATACAAGTAAAAAACCATCTGTTATAACCTAATTATCACAGGCGGTTACTATTATGGTACAAATCGGCTGTGTTAAAAGGTCTTCACAAACGACTGATGTAGGTCAACGTCCGTCTGTGATAACACCATTATCATAGGCGATTAGTTATGCTGCAATACCCGCCTGTAATAAGACATTTATCACAGACGGTTATATATGCTGCACGACCCGCCTGTGATAAAATATCTTCACAGACGGCTAGCCTAAGTAAAGAACCGCCTATGATAATGTGTCTTCACAGGCGGTATCACTTCTCCGCTTGTGAAATTGCGGATTATCACAAGCTCTTCGTTTCAGGCGGTTTTAAAAGCCGTTTGTGATAATAGGTTTGGAGCCGCCTGTGATGAGGCTTATTGTAGTAGTGTTAGACGATAAGCATGATAACATCTAGAAGATACCATAAGATATAGTTTGTTAAGGTAGCCCTTATCCTGTGCTTCTGTTACGATAGCTTAGTTTGTTATTCGGTTGTATCCAGTGTGCCATCGACCTTATCACATGTAATTCTCATCTATAAATAGACACGAGCACGCAAGGTTTGGGTGCCGGTTCCAATCATCCTCCTACTTCTCACATCTTGTAATTAGCGCCTTCAGTTTTGAGGAGAACTTCATAATGAGATCGCAAGCTGAAGAACCTTGTTATCCAAGTTCTGATCATAGTCAAAGTCTTGGTGTTTGGAGGAGGTAGCCAGCAAGCAGTTGGAACTGTGACGACTTTGAGCAACTCTCCACATCATGTCTAGTAGCCATGCAGGTCAAGATTAAGACCCAACATTTCTGCTGCAAATAAAAAGATGGCACAACTTCTGGCTATATTGGCCTCTGGTGATTTGGTCTTAACGTGCACGAAATATTTTCTCCAGTGAGTGGGATCAAAAGCGATAGGGCATCACACAGTGACTACCACCAAGTGGTGTCAGTGCATGCAGGCTTTAGTGTAGGTCCAAGCCCACAGACAAAAGCTAGAGTCAAGTGGATTAGAAATGATTAACGACCACTGGTCATGTGTAATGCTAACAAAAAGCCTTGAACCAAAAAGTACTTAGGAAATAAGTAAAGGAAACATATATATATATATATATATATATATATATATATATATATGTCAGGAGGATCTAGGTTCCAGAAGTAGGGGCAATTAACCTAGCTCCTAACAAAAAGCCTTGAACCAAAAAGTACTTAGGAAATAAGTAATGGAAACATATAAATGTCAGGAGGATCTAGGTTCTAGAAGTAGGGGCAATTAACCTAGCTCCTAGTACAAATTGAGAACCTACTCCACGTCTGATTCCATAATTTTAGCTAGTAGTACTATGACGACTTTGGAGTGGGAGAAAACTTTCTTCAACAGGGTAACCGGGCCAAATATTTAAATCAACCATGGAGAATCATGCACATACATGACACTTATCGGTAAAGGATAAAAATTCTTGTTTCATCTTCTATAGTAGGTTAATTAGGCCCCCTTTAGATTGAAAGAATGATAAAGGAATTTTGAAGGATAGAATTTGCAAATGGTTTTTTCCTACATGACTATTTGACTCACAGGAAAAACAAAGGGTAGTTTCTATAGAAATAATTCATTTGCTAAATTTTATAGGAAACCTAACATGAGCTTGAACCTCTTTTTTCTTTCATGGCTCATGTTACAAGTTTCCTTGTTTTTTCTATGATGCTACCAAATGGTTTCTCATCTCAATTCTTATATTTTCAATTTCTATAGGATTGTAAAAATATACAATTTCAATTCCTATGTTTTTCCTATTCCTATATTTTTCAATTTCTTCAATCTAAAGAGGGCCTTACAGTAAAGTCAAGGATGGATGGAGACATTATGTCGTCATGCACCTTAAACCACAAACCATCTGAAAACCAGTAAAACACCATCTCATTTGTGAAGCTGTTGTCCTCAGTCTCCAGTGGTAATTGTGTCCTCAGTCTCCAGTGGTAATTGGGCCCATGCTGTCGTCTGGTCATTCGGAGTGTGATTAATACTTGGTGGCCACCAATGTATGGAGCGTCCTAATCAGTGAAATATTGTATACTCAGCACAGTTACTTTCACTTTGTTGTGAATCATCATAATCATAGGCCATAAAACAAGTATAATCACTAGAGAAGAATATTTGAAAGCTGCTGTGCTGCCACAATGGACCATTTCAACGAACTGAAGACTACTCGTACGTTCTAGTATCATGAGTTTTCGTTCCCATTTTCGCTTTCGCCACTGTAAACAAACAGATAAATGACATCATGAGGGTGACAGGTTCTCTAGAATCTTGATCACCAAGGGAGGGGGACGGAGTGTGTGTGAGAGAGAGAGGCAAGGAAGCAAGCAAGTGGACAAGGATTGGTCGCTTTTACATGACCTCACTCCAACCACTGCTACATTTTATTGGGATTTGTGGATCACGCCCATCCCCTTTTGGCTACCTCTCCAGGATCTACAGCACTCCCGTGGCCCTTTCATCGTCTCTGGCTCTCTGCCAACATGTCTGTTGTTCTACAGGCAGCAGTGAACAAACTCATCATGGGCTCTCTCTCTCTCTCTCTGTACTCCCTCTAGCAGCAGTACAACAAGTCCTGCGTCTCTTTGACGATCTACTACTAGTACTAGCATTTTTTTTTGTAGATTGCTGATGAAGAGATTCTGAACTTTGCTGGAGTTTGACAGCAGAGCTCATGACCATTTCCTGTGCATGTCTTTGGATTTCAGGGATAGCAAATTATCAACGGTTAATTCATTTTTACATTAACCAGTGATAAATATTTCGAATCAGAAGGAAGGAGTAATTGGTTTGAACTTTGGAAATAGTTTGAGACCAACGGGTTCGGGAAGCTAACAGGTAACACGCGGTGCACGTCTCCCTCCCTTGTTCTTAGCTTTTGAAATGAACTGGAGCGAACATTTGCTGCCTTCCTGGGCTTCACATTGTTCTTAGCTGGAGAGTTATTGTCCCGTTCTTCAGAGAGCATGTAGGCCTAGCCCAATCAAGTCTCGTTCACTGCAGCCCGTGAGGCCATACATGGGCCATCATGATTGTTGACTCGAGACACTTCAATGATCTTATTTCAATTAACATGTAAATATAATTTTAGTCAAAGCGTGTAAAGATATCGATAAGAAAACAGCGACAGAAAAATAATGACAACAGGTGAGGTCTTTCTGGAAAGGAAAAAATCTATTTTACTACCCTCAAGTATCAGTGTTGTTAACTTAACCACCTAAAGAAAATTTTGGTTCAGTTTACCTCTCGGACCATTTACATTGGTTCAATTCACTCCCTAATGAAATTTTTCTTATTTGTTTCTCTTTGTAAACATCATTTAAGAAGGTAAAATTTTATGAAATTATAAGTTACAACATACAACATATTGGAAAAATATTTTTTTAAATTTTTATGTATTTTTTGTATTTTTAAAACATGTAAACAAATCTTGCTTGTGAGATGATATAATGCATGAAAAAGTCTATGAAAAATTATAAAATTATTTTTCTGGCATAGTTTGTGATATCATCTACCATCCTACAATATTTGAACTTCAAATATAACCCATACAAAGAGAAACAAAAAAAAATCAGTGGGGATAAATTGAACCAATCTAAATAGTTCGTGGGGTAAACTGAACTAAAAAAATTCTTTAGTGTTAAGTAAACCAAGCTTATTCTTGAGAATAGTAAAATAAACTTTTTCCATCTGGAAATGATCCCTGAAGTTACGCATGGCTAGCAACTCCCACGTGTCTGATCATTGGGCTCTGCATGGAGGCATGGATACGTTAAGCCGAATCAAATAAAGAAGTGGAGGTCTGATGATAATGCTGTTAGAGATATATGGGTTATTTGTATTTCCCCTTTTGCATAGGGGCTTTTCCGCATATTTGTAATTCTTTGTACCTCTATTTATAGTGGCCTCTGACCCTTATAATAATACAAGCACACTATTGCTAACATGGTACAGAGCCAATCTAGGGTTAGAATTTTTTTCTACCCTAGCCGTTCCCATCAGTTTTCTTGCCGACTCTGATTCTCTACCCACCGATCCGATCTTCGTGCTTCGAACTCCTAGCTTTTGGGTCTCGTTCGATCCAAGTGGCCGGAATACAGCGCCGGCTTCTTCACTGCCGCGCCGTGCTCCTTCGTCGATCTGGGCGCTTTGCTGCCGGCTTCTTCGTGCAGCGCCGCCCTCCATCCCGACGGCACTGGCCTCCAGTCCGTTGCTTCATCGACAGTATCTGCCGTGCGTGCGTCGTTTCCACTGCCATCACAAGTACGGCGGCCAGATCTCTGTTCCTGTGTTCTGCCACGGATCGATCTGTACGTGCTGTTTTGATGCAGCTCGTGGTGCCTCTATCAGTGCTGCTGCCATGCTTGTTTTGATGCAGCTCGTGGTGCCGAGTGCTGCCGCCACCGTTCAGTTGTGAGCTCGTGGCTGAAGCTGGTTAGGGTTTAAAAAAAAAAAGAGAGAGAGAAAAAAAAGAAAAAAAAAGAAAAACACAAAGAAAAAAGGAAGATTTTTTCTTTCTTGCAGCTTCCGCCGCTTATTCTTTTGCGCTCTTGTCGTCGCCCGCCGCCGCATATTTTGCACTCTAGCAGTTGCTGG
Organism: Tuctoria greenei; assembly: GCA_036927565.1. Classification (NCBI taxonomy): domain Eukaryota; kingdom Viridiplantae; phylum Streptophyta; class Magnoliopsida; order Poales; family Poaceae; genus Tuctoria; species Tuctoria greenei. The sequence goes on along the minus strand of JAYESD010000003.1, from coordinate 35,841,606 downwards.
TTGCGCTGTCACGATGACTTCTTTTTTGGACGAGGTTGCAGTTTTGCGTTGTCCGGTGCTTTTTAATGGCACCAACTACCGCGATTGAGTTTCTCGCATGCGTCTCCATATGCGTGGTCTACGACTTTGGGAGTTCCTCACGGGTGATCTTAAATGCCCGTCCTCTACCGCAGTTCACGGCAGTTCTTCACGAGAGTTCAGGGTATGGTTGGATGAGGATGCTCGTGCTGGTGCTATTCTTGATGCTAGTATGGGAGATCATTTGGCTTTTGATATTGTTGGGTTTGAGTATTCACACCCGATGTGGTCTTTTCTACGTCGTCATTACGAGACTACTGGTCAGTCTACGTCTTTTGCTGCTTTTCATCACGAGCAGCTGCTACGACAGAAAGATGCTACAGTGTCGGAGTTCTTTGATCAGATATAGGAGATTCGTGATGCTGTCTCGTTGCGGACTTCTACTGCTTTGTCTGCTTGTTCTTCGACTTCTCGACCCAGTGCTGGTGTTCAGGCTTGTCGTTCCTCACATGGTGCTCGTGGTGCTGGTACTGAGGGATCTCAGGGGAGTTCTGCTGCTACAGATGCCGAGTTGCTTATGCTTATTCATCGCCTTGCTGCCTCTACATCATCAGGAGCTGTTGGTATTGTGACTCAGCCTTCTACACCTTCAGGTTCTGCTGCTACTTTGTCTTTCTCTGAGGGACCACCTTCCACTTCTCGTTCAAATACTCGCTCATGGATTCTTGATTCTGGAGCTTCTTTTCATATGACTCCTTACTCCACATGTTTATCATCTCTGAGTCATTCATCTTGTTCTCTTACTGTTCATACTGCTGATGGTTCTTCACTTCCGGTTCTTGGACATGACACCCTTTTATCCGAGTCTTTTAGTGTTCCTGATGTCTCCTATGTTCCTAACCTGACCATGCAGCTTATGTCTGCTGGTCAACTTACTGATTATGGTTGTCGAGTGATTCTTGATTCTGATTCTTGTTTGTTGTGGATCGTCGTACGGGTCAGGTTGTTGGCTCTGGTCCTTGTCGTCACGATTCCCAACGTCTCTAGGAGCTTGACTAGCTTCGTCTTCCTTCCGCTGCGCCTGCTAGTCATGTTAGCTCCGCTTTTGCTGCTCCGTCTACCCCGTCTTTTGCTCATTGGCACCATCGTCTAGGACATATTTGTGGCTCTCGTTTATCTGCCTTGATTCGTCGTGGTGTCTTAGGATCGGTTTCAGGAACTCAATTGTTATCTCAATGTCAGGGTTGTCGATTAGGAAAGCATATTCAACTTCCCTATCCTTCTAGTGAGTCATTATCTCAGCGTCCTTTTGATCTTGTTCATTCAGATGTTTGGGGTCCTGCTCCTTTTGTTTCCAAAGGAGGGCATCGGTACTTTATCATTTTTATAGATGATTTTTCTCGCCATACATGGGTTTACTTCATGAAACATCGTAGTGAGGCGTTGTCTATCTATAAATCCTTTTAAGCTATGGTCCGCACTCATTTTGACACTCCTATCCGTGTTTTTCGTGCTAACTCTGCTGGTGAGTACCTCTCTGATGCTCTTCGGGACTTTCTTTCTGAGCAAGGTACTCTTGCTCAATATTCTTGTCCTGGTGCTCATGCTCAGAATGGCGTTGCTGAGCGGAAACATCGTCATCTACTTGAGACAACACATACACTTCTCATTGCTTCCTCTGTCCCGCCTCATTTTTGGGCCGAGGCTGTCTCCACTGCCACTTACTTGATTAACATTCAATCCTCGTCTTCCCTTAAATGTGGGATTCCTCTTGAGAATCTTACGGGCAAGATGCCTGATTACACCAGCCTTTGTCTTTTTGGTTGTGTGTGCCATGTGCTGCTCGCACCTCGTGAGCGTACTAAGCTGACTGCTTAGTCGGTTGAGTGTGTTTTCTTGGGGTATAGTTCGGAGCATAAGGGTTATCGTTGTTGGGATCCAGTTGGTCGACGGATGAGGATTTCATGGGATGTTGTTTTTTATGAAACACGTCCTTTCTATCCTTGTCCTTCCTCGGATGCTTCTTCCGCATCTGTAGTTGATCCTATTTCGTTCTTGTTCTTTCCAGATGCTCCTATTGCTAGTATACCCCCTTCACACTTTGTACCACGTTCGACAGTCTCACCTTGTTCTTCGGAGCCTTGTTCTATGGTTCCCGATTACACTTTGAAGGTTCCTGTCACGCAGGTTTATACTCGACGAGTTAAGCCCCCTTCAGATGTATCATCATCTGATGAGTCGTCTACTCCAGTTGAGTCATCTTCTGATGTCTCAGCTTCTCCAGCTCAGCCTGCCTCTTCAAATACGCCTTCTTTTTCTGAGGGGTCATATCCTTCCGATGATTCTTCTCCTGAGCAGCCTCTTGGACGCGGTCATCGTCCTCGCCAGCCTCCTGCTCGGTACTCTCCTTCTAGTTTTGCTGCTACTGCTACACCTGAGCCGGCTACGTATCGTGATGTTGTTCCTCATCCGGAATGGCTGCATGCGATGGCTGAGGAGATTGTTGCTCTCGAGCGTACCGGCACGTGGGAATTTGTGCCCTGTCCACCAGTGTTTGCCTGATCACCTATAAGTGGGTCTATAAGGTCAAGACCCACTTTGATGGTTCACTTGAGCGATATAAGGCTCGATTAGTCGCCCGTGGCTTCTAGCAGGAACATGGTCGCGACTATGATGAGACCTTTGCTCCTATCGCTCACACGACCATTGTTCGCACTTTGCTTGCTATGGCCTCTGTTCGAGACTGGTCTATCTCTCAGCTTGATGTGAAGAATGCCTTTCTTAATGGTGAGCTGCGTGAGGAAGTTTATATGCAGCCACCACCTGGGTATTCTGTTCCTGAGGGTATGGTTTGTCGCCTTCGACGCTCTCTTTATGGCCTTAAGCAGGCTCCTCATGCTTGGTTTCAGCGTTTTGCGTCTGTGGTCACTGCTGCTGGTTTCTCCGCCAGTACTCATGATCCCGCACTTTTTGTGCACACTTCGTCTCGTGGCCGCACTCTTCTTCTTCTCTATGTTGATGACATGATCATCACCGGAGATGATTCGAAGTACATAGCCTTTGTAAAGGCCCATCTCAGTGAGCAGTTTCTCATGTCCGATCTTGGTCCTCTTTGCTACTTTATTGGGATTGAGGTTTCTTCCTCCCCTAAGGGAATTTATCTGTCTCAGGAGAAGTACATTCAGGATCTTATTGATCGGGCTTCTCTTACTGATCACCGGGCTGTTGAGACTCCCATGGAACTCAATGTCCATCTTCGAGCCACTAATGATCAGCCTCTTGATGATCCTACTCGTTACCGTCATATTATAGGGAGTCTCGTGTACCTTGGTGTCACTCGTCCTGATATCTCGTACTCTGTTCACATTCTGAGTCAGTTTGTTTCCGCTCCCACCCAGGTCCACTATAGTCACTTGCTTCGTGTCTTGCGTTATCTACGTGGGACTATCTCTAGACGCTTGTTCTTTCCATGCTCTAGCTCTTTACAGCTCAAAGCATATTCTGATGCTACTTGGGCTAGTGATCCCTCTGATCGTCGATCTCTTTCTACCTATTGTGTTTTTCTTGGTGGTTCCCTCATTGCGTGGAAGACTAAGAAACAGGTAGCAGTTTCTCGTTCGAGTGCAGGGGCTGAGTTGCGTGCTATGGCTCTTGTGAGTGCAGAGGTTACTTGGTTGTGGTGGTTGCTTGAGGACTTTGGTGTTTCTGTTGGTATGCCGACTCCTCTTTTATCTGACAGTACAGGTGCTATCAGTATTGCTCGTGATCCGATTAAGCGTGAGCTTACCAAGCATATTGGTGTTGATGCTTCTTATACACGAGCACGGGTGCATGACGGTGTTGTTGACCTTCATTATGTGCCTTCAGAGCTTCAGCTGACGGATTTATTCACGAAGGCACACACTCGAGCTCAGCATAATTTTTATCTCTCCAAACTCAGTGTTCGTGACGCACCTTGAGTTTGAGAGGGGATGTTAGAGATATATGGGTTATTTGTATTTTCCCCTTTTGCATAGGGCTTTTCCGCATATTTGTAATCCCTTGTACCTCTATTTATAGTGCCCTCTGGCCCTCATAATAATACAAGTACACTATTACTAACAAATGCAACTTAAGTAAAGAAATGTAGACCTGAATGAGATCCTTACCTCCTATAAGATGAAGAATTTGCAGGGCATCGTTGTCAAGATGGGGGTTTGTACCTGCTAATGATTAGGAGATCCAAGTCAGATTGATGATGGGAGCTAAATGCCGTCTGAAAGAATGAATCCAGTACGCTGTACTAACACAACTCTTAATGTTGTGAACTTTTACTGTTTCTCAAATATCTGATTTTAAGGCATCCGCAGTGGTACGCTTTAAAACATACTGGAAAGCATATTAGAATTTTTTTGTGAATGCATATATTGGAAGTATAGAATATATATAGAGTATGATTTAAATGATAAAGTATGCTTTAAAAATTGCTGGTGTGAATGGTCTTATATATCAAGCTTTGCAATAGGCGATGTCGAGGATGGGAACGCTTTGTATTCCATAACCCAAAAAAAACAGAGGAAATGCCACGTTTTGTTTTTCTTTTTTGTTCTTTTTTTTTTTCGGCAACAGAAGTGCAGTTGCTTAGCTTGTTCTGTCAGCAATAGACCAAAACCTCATTTTTTTTAGATCTTTTTATTTATCAACGTTTAGTTTAAAAATGAATTAGCCGATGACATGTAAAAAGATCCGGAAGAAATAATTTTTAAATGGAAGATTGTAAACCAGCAGCCTTTGCTGTGCCGGTTTGGATGGGCATGGATCACCGCTATCTTGTGAGCCGCGACCCCCACCGTATTCATTAGCTCAGATCAAAGCCGAACAGCGAGCGCTTTTCTTGCAGAGCCTGAAGAATCATGTGACCTGTCACCACGGTAACCTGAAACATACCAGGAAACGAAGGCATAAAGACCAAAATCAAACCACCAACTCATTGCAAAGCATCAACAGTTCCACCGAGAACGGCCCACGGCTCACCGCAGAACCGCCGTGGTTACGCTCGCTCGCCCGACAACAGTTTCCTCACATGGCAAGCGGACGATGCCGTCGCCGGCTTGTCTATCCCTTCCCTTCAGATAAGGATACGTGGGTCACGTACAAACACTGAACCCCACATGCATTGGTTGCATGAAGATGAAACTGTGTAGGACAAAGTTCCCTGCATCCGCGCACATCACATGCCTACTCGACCGCACACGCGCGATCGCAGTCGCCGCTGGTCTCTGTCCGCTGGCGGCCTGCGGCGCGCGTGGTTCGTTCTGGAGCGCAGAGAACACATAGACAGTGGATGCCCATGTGGCTGCGTGTCTGAACTTGTCTCAGGACTGAACCTGATTCAGTGGGGGTCCCCTGCTACCTGTGCCAGAAGGCATTTCTCATCTTTTGTGTGGAGGCAGCGGGATTAACATCAATGAATGGCCTTATGGCCATGGAAATCTGATAATTATGTGTAACGGTGGGGTCAAGCCATGTGGCTGTGGCAGTGGCACTGGACGATGGTGAGATGAAAGCCACCGGTACCCAAAGTCTGTCTCACTGTTATTGCGTCTCTGTCATTCCATTCCCCTGAAGAACAATGCAAAATGAATGGATAAGGACAATTCAAGCGGCAAAATTGATTGGGATAACGTAGGTTTATTGCACATTATTTTTTTGTAGATGACCAGGGAATAATCAGTTATAAGAGGCAGTTCTTCCATTTTCCATTTTCTGGTTTCAATAATTAGATATATCTCCCAGATTCATCAGTTATAAGAGGCAGTTCTCCCATTTTCGCTTTTCTGGTTTCAATAAGTAGATATATCTCCCAGATTCTCTAGCCAGTGACCAAATTTGAGGAATATCAGGTAATCAAGTTTGTACCGACCAAAATACCCAACAATTGATAAGTTATGAACGGCCATTCTTCCTAATAAAGTAGTCGGAGTATTCTGAAGCATATTCTTGAAATTATATAAACTGAAAATTATTATTTTTTTAGGAAATCGGCAGACGCCATTTTCATTTAAAGAAGGAATAAAGTTTTACAGGGATTATGAAATGAAAATAACCATCCAGCCGTACAACTTGCGTTGTATACAACATGCAGGAACCCGAGAAGTCGCAAATAGAAAGGTGATCATCCTATTCCTACAGGCATGTGGGATGATGCGCTGAGAATGGACTGAGCTACATCTTTTTGATCAGCCTCGCCACTTCTTCGCAGGTGCGGTCTTCTCCACCAAAGATCTTCACATTACGTGCTTTTCAAATGTTCCACCATGTGTATAGTACAAGTTGAAGCCTCACTTTTTCTTCATCTTTCGTTAGGTTCTGATGAATACTCTTTAATCCTTCTGCCATGATTCCATATGGGACAAAGTTGTGAATAGCCCGGCCATGCAGTACCTATTTTGAACCAAGGTCATGACTTGCTTCGCAAAATCGCAGTTGAAGATGAGGTGTGTCACGGATTCTGCTTCCTGGAAGCACATTTGGCAAATCACTCCATAGTCCCACCCTCGTCTTTCTAAGTTATCTGCCGTCAACGCTTTCTTGTGGAGCGCCACCCATCCGAAAAAAATCGTATTTTTGGTTCCACTCGAGTCTTCCAAATGCAGGCGGTTGGCAGGGGTGTGTAGGAACCAAGGAACTGAACTTCATAAGCACCTTTGGATGTGAAGGTTCCAGCCGTGGTCCATTTCCAAGCAATCTGATCTGGTTCCTTTGTCAACTATTACTTTTTCCTCTTTAATAATTGAGAAATGCGTAATAGCATCTTCCACCCTAGTAGTGAGGTTCTAACCTTTCAGGTCCAAGTGATAATATGCTTTGAGCCGTAAAGAGCTAGAGCATGAAAAGAACAAGCGTCTAAAAATAGTGTCACGAAGAGAATGCAAGACAAGAAGCAAGTGACTATAGTGGACCTGGGTGGGAGCCGAAACGAACTGACTCAGAATGTGAACAGAATATGAGATATCAAGACGAGTGACACCAAGATACACTAGACTCCCAACAATATAACGATAACGAGTAAGATCGGCTCACCATCAATGGCTCGAAGGTGAACGTTGAGCTCCATGGGAATCTTGACAGTGCGGTGATCAGTAAGAGAAACCCGATCAAGAAGATCTTGAATGTACTTCTCTTGAGACAAATAAATTCTCTCAGAGATAGAGGAAACCTCAATCCTAAGAAAGTAACGAAGAAGACCAAGATCTGACATAAGAAACTACTCACTAAGACGAACCTTCATGAAAGCTATGTACTCAGGGTCATCTCCAGTGATGATCATATCGTCCACATAGAGAAGAAGAAGGGTACGACCACAAGATGAGGTATGCAAAAAGAGCACAAGATCATGAGCATTGGCGGAAAAACCAGCAGCAGTGATCACGGATGCGAAATGCTGAAACCAAGCACGAGAAGCTTGCTTGAGGCTATAAAGGGACTGACGAAGGCGACGAACCATACCCTCAGGAAGAGAATACCACAGGCGGCGGCTGCATGTAAACCTTCTCATGCAGCTCACCATTAAGAAAGGCATTCTTGACATCAAGCTGAGAGATTGACCACTCACGAACAGAGGCCACAACAAGAAGAGTGCAAACAATGGTCATGTGAGAAATAGGAGCAAATGTCTCATCATAATCACGATCGTGTTCCTGCTGGAAGCCACGAGTGACTAGTCGAGCCTTATAGCACTCAAGAGAACCATCAGAGCGAGTTTTAATCTTATAGACCCACTTACAAGTGATAGGACAAACACATGGGAGACAAGGCACAAGATCCCACGTGTTAGTGCACTCAAGAACAACAATCTCCTCAGCCATTGCATGTTGCCATTCCGGATTAAGAACAACATCACGATACGTAGCTGGCTCAGAAAGAACGGTAGCAACAAAACTAGAAGGTGAGTATCAATCAGGAGGCTGACGAGAGCGATGGCCATGTCCAAGAGGTTGTCCAGGAGAAGAATCATTATAAGGAGATGATTCCTCAGGAGAAAAGGGTGCCTCAGGACAGGATGGGTCATCAGACGAAGATGATTCAACTGGAGTAGATGGCTCATCAGAAGCAAACACAACTCGTCGAGTGTAAATATGTGTCACGGGAGGCTTCATAGTATAGTCAGGGAACATAAAGGAAGACTCTGGAGAAGACATTGTGGGACGCGACACTGAGTGTGAGTGAGGTGCACTAGCAATCGAGGTGTCTGGAAGAAATAGGAACAAAATTGGATCGACCAAAGATACAAGAGTAGTATCCGAAGAAGGACTAGGATAAAAGGGACACATCTCATCAAAGACAACATCCTGTGAGATCCTCATCCATCGACCAACATGAAGCCAACAATGATACCCCTTATGCTCAACATTGTATCCAAGAAAAACACACTTGACCGACTGAGCAGTGAGCTTAGTGCGCTCACGAGGTGTGAGCAACACATAGCACACACAACCAAAAAGACGAAGGCTGGTGTAGTCACACATCTTACCAGTAAGATGCTGAAAAGGAATCTTACCCTTAAGAGCAGATGAAGGTTGAATGTTAATCAGGTAAGTAGCAGTAGAAACAGCCTCGGCCCAAAAGTGAGGAGGAATGGAGGAAGCAAGCAGAATAGTACGAGCAGTTCTCAAGGAGATGTCGATGCTTGCACTCGGCCACACCATTCTATGCATGAGCACCAGGACAAGAAAACTGAGCAAGAGTGCCTTGCTCAGAAAGAACCTGACAAAGAGCATCAGAAAGGTACTCACTAGCAGAATCAGCACAAAAAACACGAATAGACGTGTCAAAATGAGTGTGAATCATAGCTGCAAAAGTTTTAATTATAGACAAAGCCTCACTACGATGTTTCATAAAGTAAATCCATGTCTCATGAGAAAATTCATCTATAAAAATGATGTAATATCGATGTCCTCCTTTAAAAATAAAAGGAGCTAGACCCCATACATCTGAATGGACAAGATCAAACGAATGCTCAGACACTGAATTACTAGAATGATAAGGAAGTTAAATTTGCTTTCCTAATCGACAACCCTGACAATGAGCTAAAGACTCAGAACCTGAAACTGATCTTAAAAGACCATTGCAGACTAGGTCTGATAGACGAGAACCACACAGATGACCTAGACGATGGAGCCACTGAGCAGACAACGAGGTAGACGAAGTAGCAAAAGCAGAGCCAACACGACTAGCAGGCGTAGCAGAAGGAAAACGAAGTCAGTCAAGCTCCCAAAGACGTTGTGAGTCACGACGACGAGGGTCAATACCAACTAGGTAACCCGTGCGACGATCTGAACATAACAAAGATAAGGATCAAGAATCACTCAACAATCATGATCAGTTAGCTGATCAGCAGATATGAGTTGCATAGTCAAACCAGGAACATAAGAAACATCAGGAACATGAAAAGAGTCAGATAAAAGAGTGCCCTATCCTACAACAGAAAGAGAGGAACCATCAATAGTGTGAACGGTAAGAGAATGAGAGGAAGAACTCAAATGAGACAGACCGTTACGATAAGGAGTCATATGGAATGAATCAACAGAGTTAAGAATCCATAGACGGGTACCTAGAGCAAAAGTGGAAGGTGGTCCCTCGGTGGAAGACTGAGAAGCAGCAGCAGAACCTGAAGATGTAGAAGGCTAAGTCACAAAACCAGTAGCTCCTGATGGTGTAGAGGCGACGAGGCGACGAATATGCATGAGCATCTGTCCATCTGTAGTAGCAGAACCCCCCTAAGAGCCTCCAATACTAGCACCACCAGCACCCTATAAACGACGATGAGCTTGAGCCTTCCTCTTTCTGAAACAACGTGTCTCTTCATGCCCATGTTTACCACAGTAGTCACAGTGAAGATCACCTCGTCCCCCAGATGCAGAAGGACAACCGACTGAAGAAGGTACTATCGGTGAAGTAGAAGTGTGATGAGGAGTCGAAGAACGAGCAACCAATACTAAAGAAGACTGCAGCAGACTAGCAGCACGAACACGAGTCTCCTCATTACGAACGTTAGCCAGAGCGTCCATAAAAGAGACACAAGGGTGACGAGCAAGCAGCTGAGCATGAAGAGGCTCAAACTCGTCATGAAGCCGAGTCAAGAAGTCATATGTACGATGAAGCTCAAGTGCATCCTTTTGACTCTGACAAGACGAACAGGTATCTGGCGACAAATGAGAACCAAGAGTGTCAAACTGACGCCAAATAGCAGACATCTGAGCAAAGAAATCATCCACTGTGGCATCTTCCTGTCGTAAAAGTTGCTCCTGACGAATAGCAGCAAGATAGGTAGACTAACCAATAGGCTCATAGCGGTGACGCAGAAAATCATACATCTGATGTGCATGCTCAAACTCCACTATATCAGCAATCAGACGATCCTCCATACTAGAGGAAACAATAGCATCTGCACGAGCATCCTCATCCAACCATGTTCTGTAAACACTGAACTGAGACTCATAAGAAGCCAGACGAGTCTCATAATCTTCAAGTAACTTCTGCTTCTCATTATTAGTAGTCTTCTCTTGAATAGCAGGCTCTGAAGGAGAAACGGGACAGGACGAACATTTGAGATCACCCGTGAAGAACTCCCAAAAACGCAGACCACACATATGTAGACGCATACAGGGAACTCAGTCACGATAGTTGGTGCCACTGAAAAGCACCGAACAATGCAAGACTGGAACTCTGCCCGAAGAAGAAGTCATTCCAATCGGACAACAGACGACGGCGAGAGCGCAAAGTATGCAGCAGCGGCGACGAAGAGAGCACAATAAAATAAGCAGCACAAGCCGCGGATTTTCCTTTTTTCTTTTATTTTTTGCTCTTAGGGTTTCCCTAACTGGGCCGAGTCTCAACACTACCAGGGTATGCACTTGTCTTCGGCGGCGGCCCTTCTATCAACGCAGACAGAGCCGACAGCGCCGTACTCCAAGCAGCGTTGATCCGCATGGATCCAGAAGCGGGAGCATCGTTCACTTGCAAGTGCACCTCCCGCCAAGTACGTGCACGCACCGTTGGCAAGAAGGAGCCCGCACAGCAGTACGAAGGCGTCAATCAGGCAGGCAACGAGTACAACACTAGATGCAAGAGCGGGACCCCTTGCACGAACGGAGGGAGGCGCGATTTACTGGAGCGGGCGACGTCTGGATCCACGAGGCCGAAGAGACAAACTGTGCACGTCGCGTTTAGACGAAGCCGCGCAGGCGCCGACGAGTCCCACGAGACCGACGAAGCGCCAAAATTTCCCAGATATAACGCGGTCGAGGATGACCAGCCAAAGGACGATGAGAGGAAAACGGGTGGCGGTGAAGAAAAATCGCTTAAGTGCGTCTAGGGTAAAAAAACTCTAGCTGGTTCTAATACCATATTATGAATAACACTTATATTGATATGAGGTCAGGAGACCCAAATATATAGAGTACAGGAGATAATACAAATATGCAGGAAATCCCTTATACAAAAGAGAAAATACATATCTTCTATATCCCTAACAATGATTACAGTCAGACTTTTGACCTAGTTAACCCAGGGCCACCAATAACATGTAGATATTTTTTTAATCTAGCCCTTTGCTTAAGTTCTCATTGTTTGTAATTGCACTTCATGTTATGTAAATTCATATTGGAACTTAAGGTAAGCAAGTTCATAAGAAAAAACAGAACAATTAAGTTTTGCACCATCCAAATACTCCAGGTGTCAGAGAGCAGAACCTTATGTTCTGATGGATACAGCTCTGTAGCATACTAAATTATTGATTAACACTCTCCACATTTCCACATACAGTGTCATAATTACAAAAAATGATGACCTCAATATATATGTGGAATGGTCTTGCAGACTCATTAGAGATGATTCACAATTGAGTAGCATCACCTGCATGGAATTGAATATCATGTCGCTTGAAAGTGGATACGAAAATTGTGACACCACATTAAAATTGATGGGGAACTACATATGTACTCTCTCATCCTCGAAATTTCGTCACTTTTTAATACAAAAATGAATTAGAAAGCGACAAACTTAAAAAGAGAGAGTATCACACTACTATCCTTATCACAGGCGGCTCCAAATCTATTATCACACGCAGTTTTTTAAAACCGTCTGAAACGAAGAACCTGTGATAACCCGCAATTTCATAGGCGGAGAAGTGACACCGCCTGTGAAGACACATTATCACAAACGGTTTTTTACTTAGGCTAGCCGCATGTGAAGATAAGTTATCACAGACGGGTCGTGTAACATATATAACCGCCTGTGATAATTGTGTTATCATTCATCAAGCCGCATGTGAAGACAATTTATCGCAGCCGATTTCTACCATAACAGTAACCACCTGTGATAATTAGGTTATCACAGATGGTTCTTTACCTATATCTAGTCGCCTGGGATAATTGTTTTTCACAGGCAGATCTAGCCGTTGGTAAATAACCGCCTGTGATAAGGTATAACCTATGCAGTACTAGTTGCTGTTATTTCTAATTTCCAAGTCAACTCAATATAATCACGGAACAGAAGTCAACAATATCATCACATAAGTCAACAATATCATCACAGAAGTCATATCACATAAGTCAATTTCACTAAAACAATATACATATGTACAAGTTACACATACAATTCATCTCATAGTTTACAAGTTTTTACTAAAAACTGTTTCTATTGGCATAGTCGCAAAGTTCTGGCACATCAGCTATTGCACTATTCTCATCAAAGAACTTCCCTCTTTTGTGCAAAATTTCGCGACGAATGAATTGACAGAGTTCAACAGCAATCTTGTCGGCTCCTCCACCAGGAATACTTCTACAAACCGGCCATTCTTCGTTCACATTCTTCGTGTGCTGCAATGAAACACATAACAAGGTTTAAAATGTGTTGGTTTCAACAATCTCAAAGTATAGATCAAAGTGAGAGTATACAGGAATTTATTTGATATTTTTGTAGCAGTTGTACTATGAGTAATTGAATTTTGAAGTTGGAATCAAAATATGAAAATATTTTTTCTGGTAATATTGAACAACAGAGAATATAAGTATTAAACTATGTTAGTTACAATAAAAATGAAACTCAAAAGTAAGAAAATAAGATATCGACATTAAAGATAACTTACATCCTCACGATTCACTCTATATTCTCTGGCGGTCCAAATATGCTCGCATACATAATACCCGCATAAGACACTCTCAGAAGGCTGCTTCGGACAAGCATAATACGTTTTAATGTCCAATGCATTCTTATTAGAAGGTCTCTCACCGCCAAGCTGTTCTGCGTAAAACCGCCAAGCGCTGTAATACAAGAAATATCATATAAAACTTGTCAACACATTCTAAATGTGTGTAAATTAAAATTATTGAATAAACGTATAGTTTCAAAATAGAAAGGAAATCTTTAGAACGATCTGGTGGGTAATCGGTCAAGTCCAAGACTGTTGTCATTCCCTGCGTTGGCTTGATGAAGATCATTATGTAATGATCACTGCAAACATACAAACACACGTGCTAACAATTACCAATAATTGCTATTTCAATGTCATGTGTCGAACTTACTCGAAGTGGTACGAAGCCTTTACGAGGTCCTTGCCGTCTCTGACAAAGTTAAACATCGCATGTCCTATGTAAGCTGCAACTTCTGTCCTTCTATCCTTCTTAAGTTTTGCGATTGCTTTTTCAAATTTTTTTTTCATGTGCTTGAACTTTGCTGAGTCTCGATCCGCCTTGACGTCGAATAGCGTCTTTGCAATCCGTGTAGGGTCAAGGATACCTATCTTGCGTTTCATCTTTTCATTATCCATGTATTGCATCCTATTGAAGAAGTACATAATTGTTATAATCTCATGAAATGTGTATGCGTGTAGTAAGAAAATAAAATGTAAAATATTAGAGGCACTTACAAGCACCAGACGAGTAGCAGGTTGATTTCGAGCATGTCCCGATGGAAAAGGGAATGCAACTCTTCAAATAAAATGACTCGTCTATCTGCTCCAGTGCTCCAGAATGCATCTTTTGGAATACAAAATGTGACGCAAGAAAGATCATATTTTGTGCTGGCAAGGATGTACCACTCATGCATTCTTTTGAGTGGGGCAGGTTGTTTGCTAAGTTGTACGGATGTCATGAACGACTTTCCAATCTTAAATTTAGGAGGAACATCCTCAAGCTTGTATATTGAAACTCCTGGTTTAACTAAAGTCGTCCGCCGATTATACATGACACCGTCTTCTTCCCACTCCTCGATATCTTCTAATGCTGGCTCATGAGAAGAACGAGATGCACACGATTTTCTAATATTTTACTTCATAGTTTCCAAATACTTTGACACTTCTGATGAAGGTTTCTTAATTTTGTATGAGCTAACTTTCATAGGCACTGATGATCGAGGAGTAGTCGTCAGAAGTTGGACACTAGCTTGTTGTTGAACCTGTTGTTCAACCGATTGCTCTTTACTCCCAGCAACTGGCTCTAATACTACTTCAAGTTGTTGCTCAACTGGTTGCTCTTTACTAGCAACAACTTGTTCTGGTACTGCTTGAAGCTATTTTCCAACTTGTTGCTCTTGGATATTTTTACTAGCAAGGTTACTATCATCCTTGCTGAGATATAGAGGGAGTGAATGTTCCTGGACTGGGAGTGGATCTTCTTGTACTTACGCCTTAGAAGATGGGGTTGCAGTATTTCAAGATGCGACGGGGCTAGAAATTGGCTCATCGTCCAACATGATATCGCGTCGATGCTAAAGGAGTAATTGATTGACAGCCTTCCCCAGAGTCGTGATCCCCTCAGGTGTGACGTGGTCTATTTCACAATCTTCATAATCATTATCAATGATCTGAAGAACTTGCACCACAATATAACCCAACAGAAGTGGATTCCCGTTGAAGTCACGATCAGGCTTTGCCATAGCAGTGGCAACCTGTTTGGTTTTGTTCCCTGCTCTGCCGATCGGGACAAGAAGACAACAAGATTTGTCGTTAGCAATATCATCGACAGAGAACTTATGGGTTGACCCTGAGCCTGACACAGAACCAACGCTGCTAGGGTAGGCAGTTGGAGATACTAATTGCTCCTTTGGCACCGGAACCATCGCTGTACTTGGTGCCACTAATTGTCACGATTGTCTAAGTTGTTCCATTATTTCTTGCATATTTTCTTTGACCTTTTGAGTAATCGTTTCATCAAGTGTTTTCTTAAACTTCTCACGTCTTCTATATGTGTCTTTATCTTTAGGGAAACCATCTAGCCAAGACATTTGAGAAGAGATTGCTTGAACCCGTCCGCTGTGTTCAGGATTTCCTAAGATAGCGGTAAGTTGGTCATTCTCCCTCTTCGGCTTGAAGAGACCCTTCTGTTGCTTTTTAATTACTTCTTTCATTTTATCCTCTACTTCCGTTGGTGTTTGGATCCAGTAGATCTCTCGACACTACCGTTGGTAGATCGAGGAGTTGTAGTTCAGTAATGAGCGCAGAGAGATTCAAGAAGGTGAAAGACAAATGGACACAGAGATTTATGTGGTCCGGGCCGCCTGAGCGTAATACCCTACTCTACGGGGTGTGTTGGTGTTGTATTGAGCGTGTGAGTCTAGAAGAAGCTCCAGAAGAAGAAGCTCGTCTAGCTCAGGGAGTTCAGTAGTGGTTTGGAGACGTCCCTTGTGTATCGTCGACCAGTCCTTTTATAGTACAAGGACTGATCGTTACACCGTTATCCTGGCCTGACATGTGGCCCCGATGGTTACACATGCTTGATACACAATTAATGAGGTTAATTACCCTTAATAGCCTGGTAACGGGCCTTAACAGTGCCGTTACCAGTATTAAGGGCCATCCGATCGTGTGCCATTAATATGGCATTAATGACACTTAATCGGGTCTTGAAGTATTTGATTGCTCCTTGAAGGTCCGGAGCCGCTGGGGGGTCCACCAGTCTGATTGTTGAAGTTGAAGGTCCGGCGGTGTAGCCACGTGGTAGCTCCGGAGCTTACCGTCGTGGACGAGTAGGTCCGGTGCTGCTGGACACGTGTCAGTACCGGAGCTTCCCTCTGTCTGGAGTTAGGTCCGGGGATGCCATACCAGTATCTAGTCCGGAGCTTTCCCGTGTGTGGGCGATAGCTCCAGTTTTATGATACACGTGGCGGCCCTGGGACTAACCATATCGAGGAAGCAGGTCCGGTTACACCTGACATGTGGGGCCTTCGGAGGTCTTCAAATCTGGTAGATGGAGTTTCGTTGTGATCTTTGCAATCTCAAGGGGTATCCGATACGTAGGGTACCGACAGTGGCCCCCTAGGCCCACCTCCGGGAGAGACCTTTTGGATGAAATCATTTCGCCGGAGGTGGGTCCATTCTTCGGTTTTTGAGCCGTGTCTTCGGACGTGCCGTTGGTGAGAGTTCGCAGTTAAACCTCCGCCGCGTGGCATATCCTGGAGGCGGCAGGGGAGATCTCAGCATGCGGATCTAACGCAATTGAAGCTCGCCGGTTTCGGATACGAAAATCGTATCAGTTCCGCGCGCCCTGTCAGGACGTCGCCTTCGGGTTTCTCGCCTTTCATGATGACAACCTTTCACCTGGGGTAAGGACCTCGACTTGATTGTCGGGGTGGCCCCGGGCCCTTTTTCATTGGCGGGGTGAAGTTTTTGACTGGTATCTGAAAGTGCATCTAGGATCCCCGTGGGTTTTGGATGATTGATGATGACAATTAAGTGACTAATGAGCTTAGTGATCTTAAGCACAGGTGTGGACTTAAATGGAAGCAGAATCCCTCAAAAAGGAAAAGGATGAAAACGGCGATGTCAACTCGAAAAGGAGAAACTAGGGTTTCTAGTGCGTCGAGTTTGGACTAGCCAAAATAAGTGTGAGGATGTGTGTGTAAAGTGCATTGAGATCAAGTTGGGAGCTCAAAGCGGTTTAGAGGTCAAACCCATTGAGAGAAAAGAGTTGGAAGGAGTCCGACAGTAGGGCCGGACTAGTCCGTGCAGGTGTCCGGACTAGTCCGCCCCTTGCCGGCCAAGTCCGCTTTCAGCCGGACCAGAAGGGTCTGACTGAGTTCGGACTAGTCCGTAGTGGGACGGACTAGTCCGAGTAGTCAAGGAGTGGGTTTTGGGGTCTAATTCCCAAAACCACGGACTTGTCCATTTTGCTCCGGACCAAGAGGTCCTGACTAAGATCGGACTAGTCCGCCCCAGGGGCCGGACTAGTCCGGGTATGAGAGAAGTTGGTGCTTCAGAGACTAAGTCTGGGAAGGCTGGACTAGTCCGCCCTGGGGGCCGGACTAGTCCGTGGTCTTCAGACTAGTCCGTTTTCACATGGAACAAAAGGTTCTATGTGAGATCGGACTAGTCCGGTGAGGGCCGGACTAGTCCTTTGTTATAGTGACCGTTTGAAGTTTGGCGGGTAGTGTGACGATTGTCGCGCAGTGCGACAGTTGTCAGGGACGTCAGTGGTCCCCTAGGCCGGACTAGTCTGGGCTGTAGGCCGGACTAGTCCGCCCATCTGCTGAAGTTAGCAGTATGGGCTTGGGACCTCTATAAATGGAGGACCCCTGGGTTCATTTGAAAAAACTTTTGAGCAAGTTGAAACCCTAGCGCCGCCACAGCAACCTTGAGCCTCCCAAAGCCTCCTTCTTGCCTACATTCCCTCTAAAACTAATTCTTGTGTGGATTAGGGTTTAGTGAGGTGAAGAAGAGGAAGAACACCGCTCTTTGGCTCTCGATTTGATCTCTTGCACTTTGTGAATCTTTGTGATATGTGGCTTGAGTCAATCTTTGTGATTTGTGATTGTATTTGTGGTGGGAGCCTTAGATTGTGAGAAGCCCCAACGAATCTTGTATTCACTCTTTGTGATAGCGGAAGAACCAAGTTAGGCCCGTGTGGTAAACTTGGTGAGGGAAGGGTTGTTGAACCCGGTCCTTCGTGGACTCCTCAACGGGGACGTAGGTTCCTTCGTGGGACCAAACCTTGGGATAAAATCCTTGTGTCCCTTGTGTTCTTTACTTTCACTTATTGCTCATTACTTCTAGAGTTAACTTTATTGGTCTTGTTCATCACTCTTGTTTCATCGTGATCCTTAGTTTCATACTTGTCATATAACTTGTCAAGGCTCACTAAGTCATTCTAACAAACCTTGCATCACGAGAATTGGACTAAAACTTGTTAGAAACCCTTTTTAGGCTTTTCCCTGTAGGAGGACCGGACTAGTCCACCCCTGGACCGGACTAGTCCGCCCCCTGAGTTCTAATCTCATTTTATTAAGTCATTTCAGGTCGTTTAGCCTATTCACCCCCTCTAGGCAACTTTCAATTGGTATCAGAGCAGGACTCTCCCAAAAGAGTCTAACAACTCGGAGAGAAGATGGCCGGAGTGGGGTATGAAGAAGTCTCAACTAGTGAGGTTCAAGTAACTCCAGAAGAGATTCTCTTCTATCAAGACAAGTCAACGGATGACGAAGAGATTCACCAGCTCAAGGCGAAACTTCGAGAGAAGTTGAAGATTCCGAAGGTTGACACCTCAACCTCCACATCGAGTGGCACAATCAACTACAACCAACAAGGCTACAACTATGAACGCCTTGTCTCCAACAACCACTATCTTTCCATCCCATTGGGGAAGCCTCCCCAATTCGATGGAACCGACTACGGGATGTGGAAACACAATATGAAGATCCACCTTGTGTCATTCAACCCCTCACTATGGAAAATTGTGTTGACCGGGGTGCACATCCCTAAGAATGAAGAACATATCACTCCGAAGCAAGCCGTGCTCCTTCACCGCAACGCTCAAGCGGCCGGAGTGATAATCTCATCTCTCTCAAGAGATGAGTTCAACCGAGTGGATGGACTTGAGGTGGCCAAAGACATTTGGGACACCCTCAAGATGGCTCATGAAGGCAACCGAGGCGTGAAAGAAGCTAGGATTGAGCTCATAGAAGGAGAGCTCGGGAGGTTTGCCATTATGGATGGTGAATCTCCCCAAGAGATGTACAACCGCCTAAAGATACTCATCAACAAGAGTAGATCTTATGGCTGTACCAAGTGGACGGACCACGAGGTGGTGAAGAGGATGATTCGGGCATTCACGCCTAGAAACGTCTCTCTTTGCTCCATGATTCGAGAAAGTCTGGGGTTTGCCAAAATGACCCCGGAGGAGGTCCTTGGAAGGATCATCAACCACGAGATCATGGAGAAGGAGGCGATCTTCTACAATGACCTCCAAAGGTTCACCGTCTCGAAGATGAAGAATGTTGCACTCAAAGCAACAACCTCCTCAAAAGAGCAAGAAAAAGATGATGAGGAGAGCCTTGACACCGATGAGGAAGAGGCCTTCTTCATCAACAACTTCAAGAGGATGATGAGAAGAAGAAAAGGAGGATACAAGCATGAGAGTAAAGGCAAGGAAAAGGCAAGGCCCAAAACTGAGAGAGCTTGCTACAGTTGTGGCGAGTACGGGCACTTCATTGTAGATTGCCCACATGAAGATGGCAAGAAGAAGAAGGAGGGCAAGCCACAAGAGAAGAAGTTCTACAAGAAGAAGAAGCCCTCCGGTCATGCTCACTTAGGCAAGGAGTGGGACTCTAACAATGAGTCCTCCTCATCCGAAGATGAAGAGAAGATGGCAACCATAGCCATCGGGAGGAGCTCCAAGGGAAGCAAGCTCTTACCAAATCTCTACGACCACGAGAAAACTTGCCTTATGGCAAAACAAGGAAGGAGAAAAGTTAACTCTAACTCATCCTCCTCCATATCCTCTCATGATGATTTTTATAGTGCTAGCGAAAATGAACACATGTTTAAGGACATAAGTAAGAGCACATTGCGAAGAATGAAATTGCTTTCGGATGAGATTTTTGAGAAGGAGGAGCTCATAGATAGGCAAGAGGACTTGCTTATCCAAGAAAAGGAAAGATGTAAAGAGCTCATTGAGCTCCTTGAGCTTGAGAGAGAGAATAGCAAGGCATTAGAGCATGAACTTGCTCTAAGCAAAAAACATGCTCAAGTCTTGAGGAGACAACCATTGAGCTCAAGGACGAACTTGGCAACTTGGCAAAAGTTAAAAAGATCCTTGAGACTCAAGTTGAGTCCCTTAAGACTAATGTAGCCTCTTCCTCCAAAAGCTCATCCTACTCAAAAGTTGCATCCAAAGCAACATCAACTTGCAAATGTTCTAACTTGATTCTTAAATCAAAGGATGATCTTAAGTTGACTCAAGGCAAGCAAGCACCTAAGAGTGGCATCTTTGACAAAGATAAGGTGGCATATGCACGAAGTGCATACACCAACACAAGACCTCTCAATGTCAAGGATGGTCTTGGTTATACTAGAGGTGGAAAGCAAAATGCCAAAACCTCCAAGTATGGCAAATACTTGATTTTCTTTGTCAAAGGAAGCTCATTCCCAACTAAAATTGAGAAGAACACTTCAACTAGCACCTACTTGCCCAAATCTGAACCGCGACCTTTATTTCATGATTTTGATGCATCATATGTATTGATGAGGAACAAGTATGGCAAGGTATATGCTAGATATGTTGGGCCACTCCGCAAGAGCCCCAATCCTTGTGCGTGGGTGCCCAAATGCCTCACCACTAACGTCAAAGGACCCAACTCCGCTTGGGTACCTAAAAGGAAGGCATAATCTTGTTTTGTAGGCATACTCCTACGATGGATCCAAATGGGTGCTCGATAGTGGGTGCACAAACCACATGACCGGAGAGAGGAAGATGTTCGAGTAGTATGAGGAACATGATGATCCAAATGAAGGAATCCTCTTTGGAGACAATAGCCAAGGGAAAATCCTTGGCTCCGGTAAAATTGTCATTTCTCCCCAACATACTCTTTTTAGTGTTTTACATATTGATTCTCTTGACTATAACCTTTTGTCCATATCACAACTATGTGACAAGGGTTATAATTGTGTTTTCACTAATGAGGGTGTGAGCGTCCTTAGAAGAAGTGATAACTCAATCACCTTTAAGGGTGTGCTCAAGGGAAAGCTTTATCTTGTGGACTTTGACTCGGATAAAGCTCAACTTGACACATGCTTAATGGCGAAAACTAACATGGGATGGCTTTGGCATAGACTGCTAGCCCATGTTGGGATGAGGAATTTACAAAAGCTTCTTAAGGGCGAGCACATTCATGGTTTGAAGAATGTTGTCTTTGAAAAGGATAGGCCATGTAGTGCTTACCAAGCCGGGAAGCAAGTGGGAGCTCAACACCCCTCAAAAACATCATGACGACAACAAGACCGTTGGAACTGCTACATATGGACCTTTTCGGCCCAATAACCTACATTAGCTTTGGCGGTAGCAAATATGGTCTTGTTATTGTTGACCATTTTTCTCATTTCACTTGGGTGTTCTTCTTGCATGATAAGGGTGAAACTCACGGTGTCCTCAAGAGGTTCTTGAGGAGAGCTCAAAATGAGTTCGCCTCAAGAATCAAAGCTATAAGAAGTGACAACAGCACCGAATTCAAGAACACTCAAGTGGAAGAATTCTTGGATGAGGAGGGCATCAAGCATGAATTTTCAGCTCCATACTCCCCTCAACAAAATGGGGTGGCGGAACGGAAGAATAGGACACTCATCGAGATGTCAAGGACAATGCTTGATGAGTACAAGACCTCGGACCGGTTTTGGGCAGAGGCGGTTAACACTGCTTGCCACGCCGTCAACCGATTGTACCTTCACCGCCTCCTCAAGAAGACTCCCTATGAGCTTCTAGTTGGTAAGAAACCCAATGTCTCTTACTTTCGTGTTTTTGGGAGCAAGTGTTATATTCTCAACAAGAAGCCTAGGACTTCGAAGTTTGCTTCTAAGTCCGATGAAGGTTTCCTGCTTGGTTATGAATCAAACACCCACGTCTACCGTGTCTTCAACAAAACCTCCGGTATTGTTGAAATAGCACGCGACGTGGTGTTTGATGAAACTAATGGCTCCCAAGTGGAGCAAGTTGATCAAAGTGTACTAGATCAAGAAGACTCTCCACAAGAATATCTTAGGAGAATGGCACTTGGAGATGTTCAACCACAAGAACAACCTCAATGCTCAAGTGACCAACAACAAGATGATGCAAGCCACTCCCCAGACGATCAAGTTGAAAATGAACAAGTGGCACCTCAAAACGATCAAGAAGACGAAAGTCAAGGGGGAGGCATTCATCAAGGGGGAGATCAAGAAGAAGAAGAAGAAGATGATGACTCAAGAGCTCAACCTCCACATCCTCGTGTGCATCAAAATGTTCAACGGGATCACCCCGTTGACAACATACTAGGAGATATCACCAAAGGGGTAACCACTCGTTCTCGCGTTGCAAATTTTTGTGAACATTACTCTTTTGTTTCTTCTTTGAAGCCCCATAAGGTTGAAGATGCCTTGAGAGACCCAAATTGGGTGGTGGCCATGCAAGAGGAGCTTAACAACTTTGAAAGGAACAAAGTTTGGGAGCTTGTCAAGCGTCCACAAGCAAATGTTGGGGGCACCAAGTGGGTGTTACGCAACAAGAAAGATGCACAGGGTGTTGTAACAAGGAACAAGACACGACTTGTGGCCAAGGGGTACTCACAAGTTGAAGGTTTGGATTTTGATGAAACCATTGCTCCCGTATCTAGGCTAGAGTCAATTCGTATATTACCGGCTTTTGCTACTCACCATGATTTTAAGCTCTACCAAATGGATGTCAAGAGTGCGTTCCTAAATGGCCCAATCAAGGAGGAAGTCTATGTGGAACAACCACCGGGCTTCAAAAACCAAGAATTCCCAAACCATGTCTTCAAATTGCGTAAGGCTCTCTATGGTCTCAAACAAGCTCCTAGAGCTTGGTATGAGTGTCTTAGAGACTTTCTAGTTCAAAATGGTTTTAAGATAGGAAAAGCTGATTACACTCTCTTTACAAAGCATTTTAATGATGATCTCTTTATGTGCCAAATATATGTCAATGACATTATATTTGGTTTTACTAACAAAGTGTTTTGTGATGAGTTTTCTAAGATAATGACAGAGAGATTTGAGATGTCCATGATGGGGGAGTTGAAGTTCTTTTTAGGTTTTCAAGTCAAGCAACTCAAAGAAGGCACGTTCATAAGTAAAAAAAATACATTCAAGACATATTAAAGAAGTTTGACATGGACAAGGCCAAACCCATCAAGACTCTAATGGCAACAAATGGACACTTAGATCTAAACGAAGACGGTCCAAGTGTGGACCAAAAGGTATACCGTTCCATGATTGGCTCTTTGTTATATCTTTGTGCATCTAGACTGGATATTATGCTTAGTGTGTGTATGTGTGCATGTTTTCAAGCTGCACCTAAGGTGTGTCACATGACCGCCGTGAAGAGAATTTTTAGATATTTAGTTCACACACCTAGCCTAGGACTTTGGTACCCCAAAGGATCCAAGTTTAACCTCATTGGCTATTCCGATGCGGATTATGCGGGGTGCAAAGTTGATAGAAAGAGCACATCCGAGACATGCCAATTTTTGGGTAGATCATTAGTGTCTTGGTCCTCTAAGAAACAAAATTCCATTGCTCTCTCCACAGCCGAAGCGGAGTATGTTGCAGTCGGAAGTTGTTGTGCACAACTTCTTTGGATGAGACAAACTCTAAGGGATTATGGTATAAACTTGCGCCATATTCCTCTCCTATGTGACAATGAAAGTGCCATCAAAATAGCCCATAATCTAGTTGAGCATTCAAGGACCAAACACATAGACATTAAACACCATTTCTTGAGAGATCATTCCTTAAAGGGGGATATAGTAATTTCCCATGTGAGAACCGAGAACCAACTAGCCGACATATTCACCAAGCCCCTAGATGAGAAGTGATTTTGTGAGCTTAGGAGTGAGCTCAATATCTTAGATTCTCGAAATGTGGCTTGAACATGCACATCTGGATGTTTACCTTTTGTCTTATTCAAAAGAATGCATGTGGTTGAAAAATTAATCTCTATCTCGATTTTCTTCAAAATATTTGAAAAACTAGAGACTTTGTGAGTTATGGTCATAGTTTGAATGTTGAATGCTTACTGACTATATTCATAAAGTTTTGGTGTGGCAATATGTCCAAAAGGATCATCTATAGTGGCTAAAACTCAAATACATATGTTTTCATCCTCCCTGGACCAGACTAGTCCGCCCTCTGGCCGGACAAGTCTGGATCCGGACTATTCCGGGTTTGGTCTGCTGACCGGACTAGTTCGGCCCCTGGGGACTTAAACCCCCCAGGAGGTGGCCGACCCCTCCTCATCTTCACTTTTGCTTCTCTCTCTACCACGCGCGCTCAACCGCCCTCTTTCGGTGATTTTCGATTCCAACCACCAAAAATCGTTTCCAATCCGTGCATTGGAAGCTCCGGAGGTGTGGGAAACTTTCCCCGATCACTCGCGACGCGATCCATCCCCGATTCTGTCGATTTCTCAAGATTTGAAGAGGTATCCCCCATTTTTCAAAAACTTGCCTCATTCTTGATTCTTTGAGTTTTTGATAGATGCCTCTTCATTAAAGTTACTTCTAGCGACCTTGTGATCATAGCCTAGGAATATTGCGACTTGATTCTAAAATTTCTCGAAAAACCGTTAGAGTTAGGGTTTAACCTGTGTGAACCGGACTAGTCCGGTGCCAGGCGGACTAGTCCGCCCATGGGCGGACAAGTCCGGTGTACACAGGTCAAACTCCAACTTTAGTCGTTTCTCGAGATTTCTTTCGCATTATTCCAACTCCTTGACCTACTATCATATGGCATCTATTCCTTTCAGCTGAAATGGCCACTCCTCGCCGTTCCGCTTCTCCCCCCCCCCCCACTGACCCCGAGTGGGAGGCAGAGCAACTTCGTCTCGCCAAAGAACGAGCAAGAGTCGAAGTTGAGGCTGCCGAGAAGTATCTCGAGCAGCATGAGAAAGCAAAAGCAGCCAAGGAGCAACAAGCAAGGGCCGCAGCGTTGGCCTACAACGAAGATGAAGCAATGACTTGAGCCATTGAGGAGTCCCACAAGGAACTCCGGAAGAAGAAGAGAGAGGAGCGCGAAGCTCATAACTCTCAGGTGGCTGCTGCACAAGTCTCCAAGCAGAAGAGGATTGTGAGCCTTGGATAGAAAGAGAAGGGCAAGGAGCCATCCCAAGGAGAAATTGCTGAACGCCGGATCGAGCGTGATCCAATGAAGGGCAAGGCTTCGACTCTCGTGGAGCCCAAGAAGAAGAAGCACTCAGTAAAGGTCCCGACTGCGAAGGCCAAAGGCATCTCTATCAAGGAGAAAGGGAAGGCCAAACTGATTGGACCCCTGGAGGTGCACACTCCTGAAAGGAATCCCAATAGGCAGTGTGAAATGGCTGCAAATGTTTTCAATGGAAAGGGAGCCGAGAAAGCAAGAAGGCTCAGGACGGACAAGGTGTACAAGTATGAAAGGAGCACCGCCGACCCTCGGTTCTGGTGTGACTTTCATTGTGATTATTAACGTCTCGTCTACCAAAGCATGAAGAAACCTGTGATTAAAGCACAGTGGGTAGACTGGGAGTACATGGCCAGGAAGCAACATTCTGCTTTAGGTGCATTCATTGAAGAAGCTGAGCGCCATGTGCTCAAGAACATCATGGGATTCAAGTATGACTAGAACGTCGAAGTCATCCTGTAGTTTTATTCCACCATCTACTTCACCACCTCTGGTGATAGAAGAATCATATGGATGATGCATGGCGAGCAGCTCTCTGTCACATTTGAGGAGTTTGCAAAGATTCTAGGTCTTGAGGCTCATTTGGATCATGAGATCATCATCTCTAACCTTAAGGCCGTTGACAGAGATCAGTTGGACTACATGTACCCAAGCCATGTGTCCTATGAGCCAGGACTTACTCGCAACATCAAGCCTTTCTACAGCATCCTCAACAGGATCCTGAGGCGGACCATAGCACCAAAGGATGGTGACGCAAGGGTGATACAAGGCAACTTGAGGCACCTGCTACTTCTCATTGATGGGGAGGAGAAGTTCAATCTCGTTGACTACATCTTCGACGACATTTTCAACATCTCGCATACCCCCAACCGAGCTTGCGGGTATGCCCCCTACATCATGTACCTCATTGAGAAGGTGTCGGGCGTGACCTTCGTCAAGGATGTAACTCACCACCCGCTCCATCCTTAGACACCCCCTGCCGTCCCGCCTCCTCCGCGCCGGAAGAATGCAGAGCCTCCCTCCTCCTCGGCGATGCCAGCTTCTCGGCTCGTGGCGCCTTCCTCCCCGCCTCCACCTCAATCCATGAGCGCCTTCTTCAAGTGTTTCAAGGCGATCTTCACTTCCTGCGGGAAGCAGGAGATTAGGAACCAGAGGGCACACAAGCTCCAAGAGAAGTACCTCAAGGCGGTGTGTGACAAGCTGGAGGTTCCTATGTCCTCTCCGGAGGCGAGCGATGGGGAGATCACACCTTTCCCCGACTTCACCCCCGACGATCTTGCCCAGCTCTAAGAGGACGGGAGCTCTTCCTGGGCAGATCCTTCGGCTCGTGCCTCCGATGATGACGACGACGATCACGAGGACCCGGAGGCCATGGAGAGCGACTCCGACGCTGGGGCCAATGATAGTGAAGACCGTGATGACTGAGTGGTTAAGGGTTCAAGTTCCCCCTCTTCTTTTCCTTTTTGGTGTCTTGATGCCAAAGGGGGAGAGTTAGATGGGAGTTAGTCGGGGGAGAGTTAGAAAGGAGGGTAATTAGTTGTATCCCTTTATTTTGGATCCTTGTACATGTTGCACTCCTTATTGTAATATTTATGTCATGTCGGATGTTTACATTTGTGCAAGACTATGTTTTGAATGTTCAATGTCAATATGATGCTTTGAATGTCTATCTTTTGATCATATTCATGCTTATTATGTCTTGTCACAAATTGTTGAGCACAACACGTAGGCACCCCACCATAACGTGTGTATGTATGAAGGACTTCCTCAATCTCTCTTTCATAATGCATTCATTGAGGGGGAGTCACTCATACACCCGCACGTTATGAATACCACAAATTTATACTCTCTTATATGAAGACTTAATGTGTTGTCATCAATCACCAAACAGGGGGAGATTGAAAGTGCATCTAGGATGCCCGTGGGTTTTGGATGATTGATGACAACAATTAAGTGACTAATGAGCTCAGTGATCTTAAGCACAGGTGTGGACTTAAATGGAAGCACAATCCCTCAAAAAGGAAAAGGATGAAAATGGCGATGTCAACTCGAAAAGGAGAAACTAGGGTTTCTAGTGCGTCGAGTTTGGACTAGCCAAAATAAGTGTGAGGATGTGTGTGTAAAGTGCATTGAGATCAAGTTGGGAGCTCAAAGCGGTTTAGAGGTCAAACCCATTGAGAGAAAAGAGTTGGAAGGAGTCCGGCAGTAGGGACGGACTAGTCCGTGCAGGTGGCCGGACTAGTCCACCCCTTGCCGGCCAAGTCCGTTTTTAGCCGGACCAGAAGGGTCTGACTGAGTTCGGACTAGTCCGTAGTGGGACGGACTAGTCCGGGTAGTCGAGGAGTGGGTTTTGGGGTCTAAGTCCCAAAACCACGGACTTGTCCATTTTGGTCCAGACCAAGAGGTCCTGACTGAGATCAGACTAGTCCACCCAGGGGGCCGGACTAGTCCGGGTATGAGAGAAGACAGTGCTTTAGAGACTAAGTCTGGGAAGGCCATACTAGTCCGCCCTGGGGGCCGGACTAGTCCGTGGTCTTCAGACTAGTCCGTTTTCAAACGGAACAAAAGGTTATGTGTGAGATCGGACTAGTCCGGTGAGGGCCGGACTAGTCCGTTGTTGAAGTGACTGTTTGAATTTGAAGTTTGGTGGGTAGTGTGACGATTGCCGCGCAGTGCGATAGTTGTCAGGGACGTCAGTGGTCCTTTAGGCCGGACTAGTCCGGGTTGTAGGCCGGACTAGTCCGCCCATCTGCTGAAGTCAGCAGTATCGGCTTGGGACCTCTATAAATAGAGGACCCCTGGGTTCATTTGAAAAAACTTTTGAGCAAGTTGAAACCCTAGCGCCGCCACAACAACCTTGAGCCTCCCAAAGCCTCCTTCTTGCCTACATTCCCTCTAAAACTAATTCTTGTGTGGATTAGGGTTTAGTGAGGTGAAGAAGAGGAAGAACACCGCTCTTTGGCTCTCGGTTTGATCTCTTTCACTTTGTGAATCTTTGTGATCTGTGGCTTGAGTCAATCTTTGTGATTTGTGATTGTATTTGTGGTGGGAGCCTCAGATTGTGAGAAGCCCCAACGAATCTTGTATTCACTCTTTGTGATAGTGGAAGAACCAAGTTAGGCCCGTGTGGTAAACTTGGTGAGGGAAGGGTTGTTGAACCCGGTCCTTCGTGGACTCCTCAACGGGGACGTAGGTTCCTTCGTGGGACCGAACCTCGGGATAAAATCCTTGTGTCCCTTATGTTCTTTACTTTCTATTGCTCATTACTTCTAGAGTTAACTTTATTGGTTTTGTTCATCACTCTTGTTTCATCGTGATCCTTAGTTTCATACTTGTCATATAACTTGTCAAGGCTCACTAAGTCATTCTAACAAACCTTGCATCACGAGAATTGGACTAAAACTTGTTAGAAACCCTTTTTAGGTTTTTCCCTGTAGGAGGACTGGACCAGTCCGCCCCTGGACCGGACTAGTCCGCCCCCTGAGTTCTAATATCGTTTTATAAAGTCATTTCAGGTCGTTTAGCCTACTCACCCCCCCGTAGGCAACTTTCAGTATCTTCGGCTCCTCTGCGGTTTCCATCCAAGCGTTGTGGGGGCTTACTTAAGAAGGAAAGCACGCACCGTTTGGGGTTCTTTACGCCTTTCAGTTGAACTTGCACTCAAATCTTCCAAACTTTCGCTTGCTTTTCCCCTCTTGCCTCGCTGTGCCACGATGGAGTTGGGTCTCCGCCAGAGCCAACTGAAGACCGATGATGATTTGAAGAAGGTCCGGGCCCTCATGGGATGGTCCCCAGACTTATTCAACCACTTGGTCCGCGCCGACAAGCTTCCGTTCGAGAAGGAACACGCCGGCGACATGGTGTACTTCTCCGCGTACGCCATGGTGGGGCTGATCCCACCTTTCTCCCCTTTCTTTTTGATGCTGCTAGACTTCTATGGTCTGCAGCTGTACCACCTTGGCCCCCACTCCATTCTTCTGGTGTCAATCTTTGTCCACTTCTGCGAGATGTGGGTGGGCATTCCCCCTACATTGAGCTCTTCCGCACCTTCTTCACTGTCCAAACTACGGGCAGGAGTGATGTGTACCTTGGCTTCTACTATTTTGTGAAGCGCAAGAAGTGACCGTACAAGTACTTGCGATCGTTCCCTTCTGGGAAGTGGGACGACTGGAAGAAGGATTGGATTGTCATCAGGGTGGAGGAGCATGAGAAGCTGGAGTTGCCGGAAGGCCTCCCCAACATCAACACTGTAGTTTGAAGTGAAGCTCCGGTGTTGTTGGACGCCTTCAACCTGCTCTGACCAGGATCCGCCTGTGCGTGGAAGGAGGGGTGACTCCTCAGGTGGTGTTTTGCAACTTCCTGACCAACAGGTGGGCTCCGCTGAAGAGGAGGGAGAAGCTTGCTTGGGCCCTCAACAGTATGCTGGACGACGAGCGGATCGAGACCGGTTTGAAGTCCAACATGGAGGGTGCAACTTTGGAGTTCCACCTCAAGAAGTTCTAGCACGGCATCGACGTCGAGGGTGACGACTTAGCTCCGTCGGCAGCTTTCCTCCCTCTGAACATTGAGGCAGAGTTCAGCAGGGAGCTCCGGCAGACGATTCCAGTGCTTGACGACCTTGGTGTCGTTGAGAGGCATTCGACCATCGGGTTGGCGATGTCCGGAGCTCCTGAAGGCGGCTCCGTTCCCGTCCCAAGTCCAAGAAACAAAGTCGTAGGCAAGGGCAAGGAGTTGGCCGAGCCCTCGAGCCGTAAGAGGAAGCATGCTGACAGAAGGTCCGTCAGGCCTACTTCTTCCGCGGTGGCTCCTTCTCCCCAGAGGGGGAGGTCTACAACTGTGGCATCTCCAGCAGCGACATCTTCCCGGGGTGCTAGCTCCGGCCATGTGACTCCAGTACTAGGGCCAGCTGAGGGCTCTGGGTCCGGAGGTCCTTCCCGGTCGAGGGGGGCCTCGACCAGGGCAATGCCGATAGCAGCAGCAAGCTCTGGGGGACCCTCCAGGACTACCACGCCAGTGGCGGTTGGGGCCAGTCCAGAGCGTCCGGAGAAGAGGTTCCATGCTAATTGGTGTAGAAGCCTTTCGAGGTAATTTTTGATTTTTTACCTCAGCTAGCTGTTTTATTGTTATGTATGTATTTTGAATTTCTTCGTCCTTCATCCACAGCGTGCCTAAGAAAAGGGTTGAAGCTCCGGTCCCTGCAGCAGCGGTTGAGGCTGTGCAGGCTGAAGCTCCAACTCCGACTCCGGCGCCGCCTCAAGAGGTGCCTGAGGCTGCGGCAGCCCCGACGCTGGCTGTCGTGGTCTTGGACCTCGACTCATCCCCAGAAGCTCCCGTGGTAGCACCGGACCACGGGAATGGAGATGTACCAGCGTCACCAACCTCGGAGGTTGAAGCTCTGGGCTTTGATGCTGAGATGTTGGATGCTCCGGTCGCAGAGCCGGAGGTAGCTGCGATTCAGGCCCTAGAGCCGGATGTTTTTGAAGCCCCAGCAGCCGTGCCGGTGGTTGATGAGGTCCCGACAGTGGAGCCGGGTGTTGATGAAGCTCCAGCACTTGAGCCGGTTGTCGAGAAAGCTCCGGCGATAGAGCCGGTGGCTGCAGAAGTTCCGGCTGTGGAGCCGGTCATTGAAGAGGTTCTGGCGTCTGAGCCAGTTGCTGTGGAGGTAACGGCGCCTGAGCCTATGGTGGTTGAAGTGCCAGCGCCTGAGCCCATGATGGTTGAAGCGCCAGCACCCGAGCCAGCAGCGGAGGAGGCGCCTGCGCTGGAGCCGGAAGTAGCTCCTACTCCGATTGAACCTTCAACACGTGTTCCGGAAGTGGTGATCCCGGAGGTGCCCGCTACTGAGCCAGGGTGTGAAGATGAAGCTGCTGGCCCCCCACCTGAGGGGTCAGTTGTTGATGACCTAGCGGCGGAACCTTCGAAGTCAATTCCGGAGGTTGGAACATCTGTTGCAGGATCTTCCTCGACAGTGGCCGAGGCTATCCTGGAGGACGGCCCTAGTGCTGTGAAATCTCAGGTGACCACTCTTGTAGAGTGGGACCCAATTTTGTCACTGAACATCCGCTGGAGCCAGCAGAGAGGACCCCGACAGGTCCAGACCCGATTCCCCTATCGTTGTCTATTGACAACGCCTGCTCCAGTCTACACCAGGTCCAACTGGCTTTCTACCACGACAGCAAGGTCCTCGAGGAGGAGCGCCAAACCCTTAGGAGGTGGTGCAACCGACTCCATTTCGAGACCAAGCTGGCGCAGTCGAGGCTGGCTGGCGACAAGGAGTGAGTGTAGAGGGAGAAGGTCCGCCTGGAGTACTAGGGTAAGCTGTTGGATGAGAGGGAAAGCATGACGCGATCCCTCGACAACCAGTCCTGGGCCATCTATGAGCAGGTCAAGGCCGCAAACAGCGCAGCGAATGATCGCCAGGAAAGGCTCGCCGCCATCCACGATAGTCTCGTCAAGCGCCGGGAGGCTCTTGAAGCGCAGGATAGAAGGCTCGAGGATAAAGAGCAAAAATTCCTGGAGCTGCGGGACGACCTCGTGAAGAGGGAGGAAGAGCTTGTCCAAAAGACAGCTCTAGCTGACAAGAGCCTCAAAGAACTCACCAAGAAATTGGAGGAGCATTGCGAGGAGGAGGAGAAGAAGGCCTGGGAGCGAGGGCAAGATCTCTACAAGTAGGATAATGCCATCGCCGCCAGGGAGAAGAAAGTGCGGGGCTGAGAGAAGGATCTGGTCAACCGTCGAAATGAGATCCACCTCCGGGAGGAAGAGCTCAGTAAACTCGAAAGGCAGGTTGCTGAAAGGATTCAACATAATGCAAAAGAGGTGGAGCGTCTTGCTCGGGAGAGCTCGGAGCTTGCGGCGGCCAAAAGATCCCTGGAGGAGATGCGAAGCACGAGGGTTGCAGAGTCCCAATAAGTTTGGGACTTCCTGGGCAAAGCCAACGACTCGCTGACGCCAATGGGCTTCAGTCTCATGTGTTCGGATGATCCGGAGCCAGAGCTGAACCAGGCATTGGAGGCGTTGAGTTCAGCAGGCAACCAACTCACCAAGATGGGCGATGTCATCGCGGGCCTGCTGGAAACTGAGGGACAGTCCCTGGCAAGAACGTCGCAGAGTTCGTGCTGACGTGCTACACCAGCCGGGACCCTCGATTCCTTCTGGACCCGATGCTTGAAGGCCCAATCGAAGGAGAGGGTGAAGCCGCCTGAGCCAGCGTGTCGGAGGTGGCCCAGAAGGTCACCCAGTTCTTCCATAGGGTCTAGGACCATCTCACTGTAGTTGCCGCTTGTATTCTCTCTTCTTATTCTCCAATTTTGTAATCTCCTGTCTCCAGATGAATGAAATCCAAATTTTTTTATGTATTTCATTTTTTGTCTTCAACACCTTTGTCTCACTTGGCCCCCTGGTAGATGTACACAATTTGATCGTGAACATGTACCAAGAGGATGTAACAGTTGTTGAAGACTTGCATGCTTCGAACTTGTAGAATGTAGGTCTGAAGGCTTCGATAGTGTAGGCCCCCTGAGGTTGTCGGAGCTTAGTGGCTCCTGCATTGACAATCGTCGGAGCTTAGTAGCTCCGGCAGTAGTCTCCATCAACGCGTAAAGCATCGATGGTTAGCCCTCTAGGGTGTCGGAGCTTGGTAGCTCCGGCAATGACCACTGTCAACACATGGTGTGTCAACGGCAAACTCCACTTTAGAGTCTTTCCACCATCTTCACATTGACGGCATGCCTCCTAGCTTTACTGGAGCTGAGTAGCTCCAGTGATGCTCAATGTCAATGTTTGATCATCGACCACAAGCCGCCTAGAGGATGTCGGAGCTTTGGCAGCTCCGGCTTCATTCACCATCATCATGAAATATTTATTTTTCCTGCACACTAAAGTCAAGAAAAACAGTAAAATCCGTTTCCTATCTATAACTTCATTGCGGCTTACTATTCCCGAGAAAGTTCTAGGTCGAACACAATTCTAAATACAATCAAGAGCGCCGTCTTGTTTCCTTCAGGTCCGATCGTTTCTGGACTCACCTTACTTCGACCTGCTGGGGTGTAGGTAGAGTGGCGTACTTAGGGTGCATGACCAGGCTAAGTCGATAGCACACTCCGGCCCTAGATTGCTTTGGCGGCATTTGGACGAGTAGACCATCAACAATGTTTGAACCCGGAAGGATAGACAATACAACTCAAATTGTACATGAACTCGTCGAGCTAAAGTTTCTTAAGAACTACACAACTTTGTTATAGACAAGAAAGAGAAAAATAAAAAATATTGAGCCTATACAAAGTAAATGCACGTGGAGTCTGTTTTCACATAATGATGTCTTTTATTATAGGTCCGGGGTACATGGGAAACAAGTACACTCTTAGGGTATGTAACCAGGCTAAGTGTGTTTCGTTTCTCGTTTGACCCAAGGTAGCTATCTACACTTTTAGTTCTGAGACTGTGACAAGTGTTGCCTGAACTTTGCGGACCTTCTGGGGAAGGTCCGATTGTTCTCTAGGAGGAGTTACCCGACTCTGTACAATGACTCTATAACATACAACACATGTAATTACAGACTCACCTTCGTGATATTAAGCATAGAACTAACAGAGCTGCTCAATGTTCCAAGGATTTGGGAGAGGTGTCCCATCCTTGGTTGCCAAGCGAACGCATCTGGGACGGGATACTTTGATCACTCGAAAGGGTCCTTCCCAGCTGGGGGAGAGTTTGTTTAACCCTTCTCTGGATTGTATTCTCCGTAGCACCAGATCGCCTTCCTCGAGTTGTCGGTTGTGAACATGTCGTTGGCGATAGAGCCGAAGAGCTTGGCGGTATCGGGCATTCCGAACAGCTGCTCGACACCTTCCCTCTTCAAGGAGGTCAATGTCTTCATGCCGGAACTGGTCCTGCGTGGCTTCATCAAAGGTCCGGACCCGGAGCGACCCCAAGATGATTTCCGGAGGAAGGATTGCTTCAACTTCATACACCAGGAAGAAGGGTGTCTCTCCAATTGACCTGTTTGGAGTTGTCCTGTTAGCCCATAGAGTGGGCGGAAGCTCTTCGATCCAGTTGGCTCCATGTTTTTTCAGGCGCTCATATGTGCGCGTCTTGAGTCCTTTTAGGATTTCTGCATTTGCTCTCTCGGCTTGGCCATTGCTTGCCGGGTGAGCTATGGAGGCGTAGCTGACTTTGATGTCGTGGTCTTTGCAGTATCCTTGGAAAGCAGAGCTTGTAAATTGGGTCCCATTATCTGTTTTGATTTTGTTCGGGACTCCTAATATGCATACGATGGACTGCAAGAAGTTGATAGCTGATTGCTTGTTTATTGTCACAATTGGAGTTGCTTCTGGCCATTTGGTGAACTTGTCAATGGCAACATACAGGAACTTGTAACCTCCGACGCCTCTTGGGAAAGGTCCCAAGATGTTCACCCCCCACACAGTGAAAGGCCATGTAGGAGGTATCATTTGTAGAGGCTGAGCCGGTGTGTGAATTTGCTTTGCATGGAACTCGCATGCTTCGCATTTCTTCACCAGCTTAGTTGCATCCTAGAGCGTTGTAGGCCAGTAGAAACCATCCCGGAAGGCTTTACCGACCAGCGTGCGGGAAGACGTGTGGTTCCCACACTCGCCTCCATGGATTTCTACGAGGATCTCGCAGCCTTCTTCCCTTGTGATGCACCGCATTAGGACGTCGTTGGCACCGCGCCGGTAGAGATCCCCTTCTACCAGCGTGTATCTTTTAGCCAATCTGACTATCCGGTCAGCGGATACATCATGGTTAGGAAGGATATTATCTTTCAAGTAGCTCCGGATCTCCGAGATCCATGCATCGGATCTAGCTTGAGCATCTGAGTCTTGCGTGATGGGTTGCTCGGAGCTTCCGACAGCACCTACGACCCTTGATGGCTGCCATGGTAACAGGGCCATCGGGACCGCCAGCTTCGGGATGCTGGTCTCACCCCCTTCGCTCAGTTCGGCAGGCTGAGCTGCGGGTTTTGACAACCTCTGGGCGAAGGTTATGTCAGGAGCTGGAGCTCCGGTTGACACTTTCGTCGAGAGTTCATCAGCTTCAGCGTTATGGACACGCTAGATATGGTGGAGATCTAGGACTTCGAAGTCCTTCTGAAGCCTTCGGACTTCAAGGAGATAAGCAGCTTGTTGAGGATTGTTACAGGAGCATTCACCCTTCACCTGTTTAATGATGAGCTACGAATATTCCTTGACCAACAGCCGCTTGACACCATATGATAGTGCCACCTTTAGTCCATAAATGAGTGCTTTATACTCCGCCATGTTGTTGGTCGTCTTGAAGTCAAGGTGGACCATGTATTTTACCTTCTCCCCGGTTGGAGCGAGGAGAAGGAATCCAGCTCCGACCCCCTGCTTTTGCATGGAGCCGTCAAAGTAGAGGGTCTTGTGAGGCTCGGTGAAGACCGGAGCCTTGAGTTCTGGCTTCTGCCACAAAGTCTGCCAATGCTTGACTCTTGATCGCTTGTCTTGGGACGAATTCAAGATCGAATTTGGCCAATTCCGCTACCCACTTTGCAATGTTCCCAGTAGAGTTGGGATTTTGCAAGATCGCATGCAGTGGATAAGAGGTCACCACTGAGATCTTATGAGCTTGGAAGTAATGGTGAAGCTTCCTGGAGGCGATGAGAACTGCGTAGAGTAGCTTGTGCACCTCTAGGTATCGAGTCTTGGCATCATGTAATACTTCACTGACGAAGTACACTAGGTGTTGGACTGCCCGGACCCTCCCAGAGGGGCCCAGAGCTTCCTCCACATCGACCTGGACCCTCTCGGAGGGGTCCGGACCTGCTTCGGGGACCTCCTGGTCCTTGCTGGAGGAACTCGGAGTTTCTACTGGGGCGACCCGGACCCTCTCGATGGGGTCCAGATCTTCTGGAATAACTCCCTGTAGATCCAAGTCTCGGGGCTAGGACCCAGACGCACCTTCAGGAACCTCCGGACCCTCTCGGAGGGGTCTTGATTCCTGAGCTTGGGATGGTTCTAGTCTCTCCGCAACCAAGACCATGCTGACAACCTCGTCGGTTGCTGAAATGTAAAGCAGTATGGGATCACCAGGGTTCGGAGCTACCAAGGTTGGTAGAGTAGTGAGGAGCTGCTTTATCTCCTGGAACGCCTTTTCTGCTTCTTCAGGCCATTGGAATGGTCCAGACTTCCTTAATAGCTTGAATAAGGGTAGCGCCCATTCTGCCAGTCTTGAGATGAACCAGCTGAGGGCGGATAGACATCCAGTCAGTTTATGGACATCCTTGATGTGGGCTGGTGGCCGCATATCCTCAATGGCTTTAATCTTCGCCGGATTTGCCTCTATGCCCCGGTGGTTTACCAGAAAACCAAGAAGCTTTTTGGAGCTAACCCCGAAGACGCACTTGTCTGGGTTCAGCTTCGTGCGAGTGACTCGCAGCATGTCGAAGACAGATTTCAAGGTGTCAAGGAGTGAGACATTGTCCTTGATATTGACGACGATATCATCAACATACACTTCCACTACGTCTCTGATGAGCTCTCCAAAGGTTTTGTACATAGCTCGTACAAATGTTGAAGCTGCATTCTTGAGACCAAATGGCATGGCAGTATAGCAGTACAATCCATCTACTGTGATAAAAGAAATATGTTCTTAATCTTCCCTAGACATTTTTATTTGATGGTACCCAGAATATGCGTCTAGGAAACACAATAATTCACACCCAGAGGTGGAATCCACTATCTGATCTATTCTAGGTAGTGGGAATGGATCTTTTGGGCATGCCTTATTGAGTGTTGTGTAGTCGATACACATCCGAAGCTTCCCGCCGGCCTTGGGTACAACGACTGGGTTTGCCAACCATTTTGGGTGGAAGACTTCTCTGATGAATCCAGCTTCGAGCAACTTCTTGACTTCTTGTCATATGAAGTTTTGTCGCTCTACTGATTGCTTCCGAGGCTTCTGGTGCACAGGCCGAGCGTCAGGATAGATCTTCAGATTATGCTCGATCACTTCCCTAGGGATCTCAGGCATTTGCGACGGTTGCCAGGCAAACATGTCAACGTTAGCTCGGAGGAAAGTGATGAGCGCAAGTTCCTATTTGTCATTCATACCTCCCGATATACGGGTGGTCTGAGCGGCATCGGAACCGATTTGGACGACTTTGACGGGGATGTCGGTGTCGCCGCTTGGTTGCACACGAGGTGCGGAGGTTGAGCCTCGTTGACGAATGCTCGGGGTTTCGGAGCTTGTTCATGCCTGGATTCTTCCTCCTGCACTGTAGCAAGTGCATGAAGTTCTTCCAGAGCAGTCACTCCGGCAGTGCAGTCTCCGCGGATCCGGAGAACACCAGCTGGTGTTGGCATCTTCAACACCAGGTAGCCATAATGACCAGCAGCCATGAACTTATACAAGGCGGGCCTGCCCAGAATGGCGTTGAAGGGTAAGTTGATCTGAGCGACGTCAAAGATCAATTTCTCAGTGCGATAATTCTCCCGAGTCCCGAATGTCATGAGGAGAGTAATGGCACCGAGTGAAGTTATGGCCCCCGGACCTACTCCGGAGAAAGGTCGGGAGGGGCGAAGGTCCGAAGGTTAGAGCTAAAGCTTAACGAAAGCTTCGAAGCTTATGAGGTTCAGCCCCGAACCTCCGTCCACCATTACATGGTGGAGTTGAATGTTATTGATGGTCAGAGATACCATCAAATGTAGTTGACTGGCTCCGATCATGTTTCGCGAACAGTCTGAAGCATCAAAAGTGATGGGGGTGTCCATCCACTTT
Source organism: Tuctoria greenei (assembly GCA_036927565.1). Classification (NCBI taxonomy): domain Eukaryota; kingdom Viridiplantae; phylum Streptophyta; class Magnoliopsida; order Poales; family Poaceae; genus Tuctoria; species Tuctoria greenei. The sequence goes on along the minus strand of JAYESD010000003.1, from coordinate 35,803,661 downwards.
CAATGAGGCTCCGCCCTTGCTGTGGGATCTACTGATGCCATGTCCCGCTGCATGGTCTTGAGGACACGGCGGGAGGTGACGTCCCATGAACCACCAAAGATGGTGTTCATGGTCTTCCGACGTCGATTGTCAGAGATGTCGGAGTCGTTGTCGACGGAGGTGTAAACAACCTTTAGGAACTTTTTAGGGTCCTGAAAGCCTAACTCCTCTTCAGCCGGAGCTTCATCGACTTTCTATTTTCCTTCTCTAAAAGGAACTTCTTCCCGGCGCTTGTTGTAGCGCTCGGCAAGGTTTTGGACCTCCCGGTAGTCTTCCAAGTTGTGGTTGTTCGTCTTGTGAATAGGACACCACACTTTGGAGTTGCCACCGTCTTCAAAGGACGGCCGAGGTCATTTCTCGGGGCGTGGCCCCCGGCCACCCGGAGCTGCAACAGCTGCAGCAGTAGATGTGCCGGTCGACGGCTACTTCTTGCTGTTGGACTTTTTCTTCTTTTTGCCACTCCCGGAGGTAGTGGCTTCGCCTTTGGAGGATTTTTTACCATCCTCCAGAGGTGGTTTGGAGTGCGTTTCATGGCCCTCCACAGCTTTGGCACACTTGTTTGCCAAGCTAAAGAGCTCTGTGACGCTGGTGATCTCTTGATCGCCAGCTTCTCCAGCATCTTCTTATCTCGTACGCCCTGTCTAAATGCCACGATAACAGAGGCGCTGGAAATAGAAGGAATAGTGTTTTGTACCTGGAAGAACCTCTGGATGAATGAGCGTAGGGATTCTCCCCTCTTCTGCACGACTGCGAAAAGGTCCAGTTCGGTGCCTGGTCGGGTGTATGAACTCCCAAAATTGGCGGTGAACTGTTGGCACAATTCCTCCCAACTATTGATGGAGTTGTGAGGAAGGCTCATTAACCAGGATTTGGCAGTCCCAGTCAAGGCCACTGGGAAGTAGTTGGCCATTACGGCCTCGTTACCTCCGGCCGCAAGGATTGCAGTGGAGTAAATCTGAAGAAACTCAGTGGGATTAACAATCCCGTCGAATTTCTCCGGTAGATGAGGCCGGAACTTTTGTGGCCATCTGACCATGCGTAGGTGCATGGCCAGGGCAGAACATCCTCCACCTACTTCCTCGGGAGCAGGACTGTCTCGAGCCTCTCGCCTTTCGTGAGCACACTCGATATGGACACGGCCGTCCTGTTGACGGTAATGGCGATCAAGCTTCGCCCGAAGGTCATGAGTTGAAAGTCTGGTTACCGTATGAGTGTGTCGCGCCCCGGAAGGTAGCGACGTAACTTGCTGTGATGCAGCACGCCTCCTATTTTGGGAAGCGTGCGGACCAAGTCTGCCAAACACAGTCCGATGCTGTGACGGGGCCCGCCCTGAAGGGGGAGGACCTTGGTTGCTGATGCAGTCGGCTGCTGCTGTAACCAGATGTTCCACGTCAGCCCTCCATTGCTCCATTGCACCCTGGGATGCACCTGGAGGTAGTGGACGTTGGAGGAGAGCACGCGCTGTATGGAGCGCATGCTCAGGGTTGTTTTTATTCGCCAATGCGGTGACCGGCGCCGATGCAACGTCACGCTGCCCATCTTGACATGCTGGTGCAGGCGGTGGCGGTGGAGGCATGACCCCTGCTGGAGCCGTGGCACTTGATGGTTGCTGCATGTTGGAGGGATTGACCCCAGCGGGTTGAACAGCAGGATTGTCGTTGGATGATCCAGCAGCTAAGTTCACCATACTTGAAATCTCGGGCTCCCCCTACCTGGCGTGCCAACTGTCGATGTTTGGATCCGACAGATCTCCCGACACTACCGTTGGTAGATCGAGGAGTTGTAGTTCGGTAATGGGCGCGCAGAGATTCAAGAAGGTGAAAGACAAATGGACACAGAGATTTACGTGGTTCGGGCCGCCTGAGCGTAATACCCTACTCCACGGGGTGTGTTGGTGTTGTATTGAGCGTGTGAGTCTAGAAGAAGCTCCAGAAGAAGAAGCTCGTCTAGCTCAGGGAGTTCAGTAGTGGTCTGGAGCCGTCCCTTGTGTATCGTCGACCAGTCCTTTTATAGTACAAGGACTGGTCGTTACACCGTTAGCCTGGCCCGACATGTGGCCCCGGCAGTTACACATGCTTGATACACAATTAATGAGGTTAATTACCCTTAATAGCCTGGTAACGGGCCTTAACAGTGTCGTTACTAGTATTAAGGGCCATCCGATCGTGTGTCTATAATATGGCATTAATGACACTTAATCGGGTCTTGAAGTCTTTGATTGCTCCTTGAAGGTCCGGAGCCGCTGGGGGGTCCACCAGTCTGATTGTTGAAGTTGAAGGTCCGGCAGTTCAGCGACGTGGCAGCTCCAGAGTTTACCGTCGTGGACGAGTAGGTCTGGTGCTACTGGACACGTGTCAGTACCGGAGCTTCCCTCTGTCTAGGGTTAGGTTTGGGGATGCCATACCGATATCTAGTCCGGAGCTTTCCCATGTGGGGGCGATAGCTCTAATCTTATGATACACGTGGCGGCCCTGGAACTAACCATGTCGAGGAAGCAGGTCCGGTTACACATGACATGTGGGGCCTTCGGAGGTCTTCAAATCTGGTAGATGGAGTTTTCTTGTGATCTTTGCAATCTCAAGGGGTATTCGGTACGTAGGGTACCAACAACTTCATTCACAAAGTCGGGCTTTTCAAGTTTGACCTTGCTGGTCAAACCTGACCGAGCAAAGACCCACCACTGAGTTCTCTCATCGCAACCTTCTAATGGGTGAGGATTGCCCTTACTGGTAATTTCGTCTAATATCTTATTCCATTTCTGGACTTTGGGGGCATATCCGGTAGACCCCAAGCGATGATGATATTTGTTCATTTTTGCAAGCTCTGACCTAGTTGCACTTAGAGCTTTAGCATCAGATGTGGTCTTTTAACGAACAAACTCTTGCCACTGAGCTTGTGTGATTTTTCCCATCTTCCTCGGGCTAGGGACCTTATCGGCCTTAACATAAGCATTCATTCCACTCTTCCAGCCACGAAACTTCTGCCACAAGAGACCAATGTTGCTTTCTTTATAGCTTCTTCCGTGCCTTTCGGGAACTTGAATTGTTTCTTTATCCTTTCCCACAAATCATTCTTGGTCTGCTCGGGTAATTTCCACCAATTCTCGGTAGTGATCGACACGAGCTCCCTAACAAAAAAACCACATGCATTATGGTACTTGGTAACTGCATCCAGTGGTTCTTGGGGAAGCCCACCTAGACCGACCCTTGTTATGTACATGATGCGGTCCAATGGACCCTTATTGGGACCTCGTTGCCCTCGTTTCCTCTTGAGTGAAGCTGAGGATTCATCCATTGGAGAACCTTTTCTGGTTTTAGGAGCCGAAGTCACCTCGTTGTCTTCGCGATTAATCTAGGTAGAAAAGAATTATAAGACTTCGTATACTTGACAACCAACATTAACTTGAACTGCTGAAGTTAAGATTCGTGATCCATACCTCGTCGGCAGGATCATATTCCGGGTCGAGATCCTCTGAAGTCTTTTTAATTTTTATATTAGGAAAAGGATCCGATGGACTGTGAAAGGAGCCTGAACTGCTAGAGTCAGTAAACTCCATATTGTATTCTTTATTGTTACTACCAGCACCAGTCTTTTTAGGGCTTTCCATGCTAGAACTAATAAGACAAAGAATATAATAAATGGCATATTAACTCTACATGAAGTGTTGCTTGAAGAAAAAGATGGAAGCATTCTAGGATTTGATAAGGCATTCTAGGGTTTACGGCAACTGACCAAAAGGTTCCTATACATTGCGAGGGTGACAAGCATGTTAAAGTTGCTCACCAGGAATGGCAATTTTATCTTCTTATTCTAAATAGGCAGTTACTTGTATCTCTGTTCTTAGCACAAGCGATGTTCAACAGCCGTATGCAACCACATTGCTTTGTTTGGCAAAAGGATAGCGACACCGATCTCGAAGGAGCACAACCCTGTGAGATGAAGTGTGGGGCGGCTACACTCTATTTTCAGTACAGATGCTATTATCCACTCATGTTACCACCAAGTTCCCAGATTTTTAACTGAAATTTGGCAGAGCTTCCTGTGTATGTTGCTGAATTTGTCCACAATTTTCAAATAGAGAACATTGATATTTGAAGAAACATTATGTTGAAAACTTGTTACACACATCCTCAGGATTCCATAAATGTAAATTATGAAGTCTTTTGATGATCCTACTAGAAAATACGATCCAAACAGCAACTGAATACATAACTGTCCAGATTCTGGACTGTTACGACACCTTAAACGGTACTTCGATTTAGACCTGGTTATTGCTTGTTTTAGCCTTAGAGTTGAATAGGAAGTTGATATAGGACGCTTTAAGCTTTCCATACATGTATAGATATGCATTGGTTTCCTTTATAATTTAAGAATTATGGCTGTTCAAAGTTCAGAAATTTTCTAGCTATTTTAGATAGCATTGTACACAGGTACTAACTTCAACTCCAGTTTCTAATTAGTTCTACACCGAATTTGAGGTAACAATGAATAGAAAAGTTGTAGAATAGCTCTTCCCCTTTTAAAAAATGTATCACAATAGACTAGAAGAGCTTTCTACAAATAATTATGGCAAAAATTCAGATGCTTGTTCATACAATTTCAGAACAACAGCTGATTTAGTTAGACAAGATTTGCATCACCTTACAACGGTCTATTGGCTTGAAGGTCAATAGAAAACTTACATAATACTTCAAGAGATTTCCAAAAAAGTATTCATTTGTTTCCATAGCCCTTCAGGTTGAAGAGATATGGATTTTAAAGTTGGACACTGCTACCAGATTTCAGAAGTTAATTTGACAAAATTTACTTTATTTGTGGCTGGTTTGATCCTTGATTTTCAAACAGATAACATCATAACTTGACAGCAAGTTTCATGAGGATTCTGACCTAGAGTTCAATAGAAAAGATGTAGAGGACTTGCTATAGAAGGCTAAGCAAGGATGCCTACCCTTTTCGAATTCCCAAACCCTAACCAAGGAAATCTATGCAAGGCATCATTTGACTCGGCGGGTGGCGAGGGCGAGGAGGGAGGCGGCACGGGGACGGAGGAGGGAAGGTTGAAAGGTTTAGGGTTTACCGTAAAGCTCGGCGGCGATGGCAATGGCTTCACTCGACATACCTAGAAGTGACGAGGGCGAAGCAAACGGACAACGTCGAAGCTCGGCGACGATAGCGGCGAACACTTGACGGCAAACGAAATTTTGGCAGCCTGACGGCGTCTAAGTGTTTCGCCCGGGTTAGGTTTTTCCAGCCCAGCCCGAGGGGTATATATAGACGTCTATTTTCTCAGATGGATTTTAAGTACTGACCGCCTGAGAAGATGGTTATCTCAGGCGGGTTTTACTTACCAACCGCCTGCGAAGATTCAATTATCTCATGCGGTTGGTAAGTAAAACCCGCCTGAGATAAACATCTTCTCAGGCGGTTATTCAGTAACAATCGCCTGCGAAGATCTTTACTTCTTCTTAATTAATATTCTTGATTAAATGTGGGGCTTTTAAAAAGGCAAAATTCCACTTTCTTGTAATATTATTGATTAGTAAAGGTTACCATTAAATTTCACTTCATAAATCCTTTGAAATTGGTCAGAACATAAAAAACATATAACAATTGCTATTTTTCATTTTTCTATCTTGATGAATATAATGATTTTTTCATTTATTTTTTCAATGGACATTTTTATTCATCATACCAACCTCTATGAATTTTTTTCAAATTTTTTTAAATTTTTTTGAATCAATGTGTTCATAATTCGATGAATGCCTCATATCTATATGAGCATTTAGTTGGAATGATGGATAATTTGAATTTTGACACGTTGGAATTCTTTAAAAAACTAACAAAATTCATACATGTATAAATAATACAAATATGTTTATACAAACAAATTTCAGTGAAGGATCCTTTTTTGGGATATACACAAATGTGAATAATATGTGAGTAAAAATTAATTTGATATTTACCAAAACATTACAATGTCAGCTATAGAAGTTTTAAAATATTTAGTTCACGTGGTAGATGTTAATTTTTGAAAATTACAGAAGAAAAAATCATCGAATTTGGACTCAATTTGCAGAATCTATATATGTTTGAGTATTTATATTGGAATCTAAATAAACAAGAAGCAAAGGAAAAGAAAACTGAAGAACAGGCTCGGGCATTATCTCAGGCAGTTGGTAAGTAATACCCGCCTGGGATAACATTTTCTCAGGCGGTTATTAAGTACCAACCCCCTGGGAAGATCTTTACTTCTTCTTAATTAATATTCTTGATTAAAGGTAGGGCATTTAAAAATGCAAAATTCCAATTTCTTGTAATATTATTGATTAGTAAAGGTTACCATTAAATTTCACTTCATAAATCCTTTGAAATTGGTCAGAACATAAAAAATATATAAAAATTGCTATTTTTCATTTTTCTATCTTGATGAATATAATGATTTTTCATTTATTTTTTCAACGAACATTTTTATTCATCATACAACCTCTATGATTTTTTTAGATTTTTTAAATTTTTTTGAATCAATGTGTGTTCATAATTTAATGAATGCCTCATATGTATATGAGAATTTAGTTAGAATGATGGATAATTTGAATTTTAACATGTTAGAATGCTTTCAAAAAATTAACAAAATTCATACATGTATAAATAATATAAATATGTTCATACAAACAAATTTCAGTGAAGGATCTTTTTTTTAGGAGATACACAAATGTGAATAATATGTGAGAAGAAATTAATTTGATATTTACCAAAACATTACAATGTCAGCTATACAAGTTTTAAAATATTTGGTTCAGGTGGTAGATGTTAATTTTTTACAAATATAGAAGAAAGAATCATCGAATTTGGACTCAATTTGCAAAATCTATACATGTTTGAGTATTTATATTGGAATCTAAATAAAAAAGAAGCAAGGGATAAGGAAACTGAAGAGGCTCAGACAATTATCTCAGGCGGTTGGTAAGTAATAACTGTCTGAGATAATTTTTTTCTCAAGCTGTTATTAAGCACCAACCGTCTGAGAAAAAAGTTAAAATCCGCCTGTGAAAAACAGACACCTATATAAAGACCCCTCGCCACAGTCAAAACATAACCCTAGAGAATTTCCATCGACGCCACAAGGCTGCCTAAATTTCCCACCGCCTCGTCGCCGCCCAGCCCGCACAGCCGCGCCGCCGCCCAGCCCGGCACCACCACGTCTCCACCCAGCCCCGCAGAGGCATGCCTCTACCCAGCCGCACATCACCGCCCCACTGTGCTGACGCCCCACGCCACAAGGTACCTAGTAAATTCTCAAAGTTTCCTTACTATGCAATGCTACCTTTATTTTTCCTTACGCATGTAGTTTCCTTACTTTTTCTTTGTATATATTCATTAGCTGATAAGCTGCTAGTTTTGTGTGTTCTGGTATATGGATTGTGTCCTTTTGTATGTATAAGGACTATATTGATGTATGGACTATATGGATTGTGTCCTTTTTGTGTGTTCTGCTAGTTTGGTCTTTTAGATATTGATGTATGGACTATATTGTAATAAGCTTATGGTAGTTTGTACCTATTATGTGACATGAATATCATGTTTAATTAACAAATGATATTGTAATATATATAAGATGCATAAAGTTTACCTGAACTTGTAATTGTAGTTTTATGTGTTTTCCTTTTCAATATGTTACTTGTGTGTGCGTACCTCCTGCTTGCATATATTTCGAATGAGTGATTAGGGTTAGCTTTCTAGGGATATGGTTTTATAACTCACTCGTTTAGTTACCATCGTTGGATGAGATCCGACGTCAAGATATAACGGACCGGATCCCACTCAGACCTAGCCCATGCTACTGGGCTTGTTTGCCCCATGACTTCAATCCTTCACCCCCGCTTGCTGCACCCGACGCCTTCGACTCCGTCCGCCTCAAGACGTCGCCCGTCTCCTCCAGACTCCGCTCGACACCGCCGCCTCCCGTCTGCCAAACTTTCTGTTCGTCGGCGATCTTAGAGTCTTATTTGACGTTGCTGCCGCTCTCCTACATGCCACCTCTCTCTACAACTTTGTAAGGACTTGGTATTACTGTAAATACCTTGAGGACGACCGGACATCGATTATCCATCGACTAGGGTCGATTAGTCGCCCTAATGAACAACCTACATTATACTAGTATTCACTCATATGATACGATCTTGTTATGTCTCTGTAAATTCATTTTATAGAAGACCTTTAGGGAATATTTGCGGCCAAACTTTGTAAATCTTACAAAAATTCTATTATTGAAGCATGAACCGTCGAGCATGGATGTATAACATGCCAAGACCTGATCCTATGTACATTCATAATGTTGCAAATTTTATTGAAGCATCCAAGAGAAATGCGAAGTTGCAAAAGATAGATGACATATTATATCCATGTATCGACTGCGGAAATAAGATTGCTTGGAAGGATACTATAGTAATCCAATCTCATTTGGTGAAAAGAGGTTTAAAAAAAACTACACAATATGGACAGAGCATGGTGAGTTAGATACACATGATGTGGATAAAGATGATGAGAGAGGTTCAGATGATGATAATGTTCATATTGATGATGGTAGTGACAATCAAGATCGTGATGATGATGATGAGTTTGATTGTGAGGAGATGTTGCGTCACATTGAACCATATGTATTGGCTTTTATGGGAGTAAGCAAAGGTTTAAGTAAAATGGAGACATTGCAGAATGCGGCGACGAAGATTTTATATGATGAATCAAACAGTTGTGATAAAGAGTTTACTACATTACGTGCAATCTTAGAACTACTAAAGTTGAAAGCTACGCACGGATGGTCCGATTGTAGTTTCTCTGATCTTTTGAATCTTCTGGCAGAAATTCTTCCAAATCCAAATAAATTGCCCAGAAGCACTTATAAAGCGAAGAAACTTCTTTGCCTGATGGCACTAGGTGTGACAAAAATACACGCTTGTGTGAACTATTGTATTCTGTATCACAAAGAGCATGAGCTCGCAACTAGATGCCCCATTTGTGGTGTCAGTAAATATAAGAAGGAATACAATCACCACTATGTTACCAACATGAAAAAGTCTCAGGAGAATAAGAAGTTTATTATTGGTCCTGAAGGTGACGATGACGATACTTCTGGTGATGCAGATGGGAAGAATAAGAGAAAAATTATTGCCTTGGTGATGTGGTACCTTCCGGTAATTGATCGCTTGAAGCGTTTGTTCTCAAACCCTAGGGAGGCTGAACTTATGCGTTGGCATTTCGAGCAATGCAAGAAGAATGAATAACATATTCGACACCCTGATGATGCAACGCAGTGGAAAAATTTTGATATTCAGTATCCATAATTTGCAAAGGAAATCAGAAATGTGAGGTTTGCCTTGGGTACAGATGGAAGGAATCCGTTTGGTGAAAAAGGGAGCATACACAACACATGTCCCGTGGTCTTAACGATGTACAACCTATCGACATGGTTGTATCACAAAAGGAAATATATCTTGTTTTCTGTTCTTATCCAAGGTCTGAAACAACCCGACATCAAAATTGATGTGTTCTTGGAACCTTTAATGGAAGATATGGCAAAATTGTGGAATGAAGGGGTACGTACATGGGATGAGTACAAGTGGGAGTATTTCACGCTAAGAGCAATGATATTCGTTATCATGCATGATTATCCCAGACTATTTACATTATCGGGACAAATGAAAGGGAAGAAAGGTTGTGTAAGGTGCGTGGATAGAACTGGATTTCTATACCTGACTTCATCCAGAAAGGCGGTGTACATGAGACACCGACGGTTGACAGATACACACAAGTATAGGAAGATGAAAGAACAATTTGATAACAAAATCAAAAAAGATACTGCACCAAAACCTTACAGTGTAAAACTTGTGTTCCAAATGGTCAAGAACATTCATATTGCTTTCGGTAAGGGCAAAAAATGTAAAGGAATTAAGAGAAATAAAAGTACATCTTCGGATGATAAAACTGACATGGCTTCCAAGAAACAACCAATTTTTTTCAAGTATCTTCTGTATTAGAAGAATCTGAAATTTTGCCATAGTACTGATTTGATGCACGTTACAAAGAATGTATTTGACAGCATCATGGGGACCTTGCTGAACATGCCGAGGAAAACAAAGGACGGATTAAATTCACGTATGGACCTAGTAAATCTTGATTTGAGACCAGAGCTTCATCCAGTAGAAAAGGCGGACGAGAAGCATTACCTTCCCCCAGCCAGCTACAACTTCACGCTAGAAGAGAAAAAGGTAATTTACGAATGCTTGCGCGGGATCAAAGTGCCCACGAGTTTCTCATCCAATATCCGCAAACTAGTCTCGATGAAAGACTTGTCTTTATTCGGTTATAATTCTCACGACTGTCACATGATGATGATAGTGTTCCATGCCATTGTAATAAGAGTCATCAAACCTGAGCATATAAAAGTTGTCATCACACGTGTGTGTTACTTCTTCAATGCAGTATCGCAAAAGGTGATAGCACGTGAAGATTTAGACTATCTGAAAACATACATCGTCGAGACTATGTGCAAGCTGGAGATGTGTTTCCCACCATCCTTTTTCGATATGCAAGTACACCTAATCATACATCTTGTTGATCAGATAAAAGCATTGGGGCCACTATATTTACATCATATGTTTTTGTTGGAGAGATATTTAGGAGTATTAAAAGGTTATGTGCGGAACTGTGCTCACCCAAAAGGTTCAATTATGGAAGGATACACCACTGAAGAAGTGATTGAGGGTTGCGCTGATTACATCAAAGATGGAAAATCGATATGTGTGCCTATACCAGTACGTGAGGGTAGACTACGTGGGAGAGGCAAAGTGGGTAAGAAAACTTTTATCGTTCAAGATTACAAGAATGTACACTGTGCACATTTTGGTGTACTACAACAACTCGCAATAGCTGAGTCGTACATCGAGGAACACCAAATTGAGCTTCGTGATAAAAACCAAGACCACACAGAGGACTAGATCATGAAAGAGCACAGAAGATGTTTCACTGAATGGTTAATGGACAAAAATATACCATACGGAAACACTATAGAAAAGGCAACAATGAAGAAGTTAGCTTATGGCCCATCTACTTTGGTGACATCATAGCAAGCATATGACATCAATGGTTACACATTTTACACTAAAGAAAAAGACGGTAAGAGTGTTGCACAAAATAGTTATGTTCGTATTGAGTCTTATGATTCACAAGGGCAAAAGACCACATACTTCGGATTCATAGAGGAAATATGGGAACTCGATTATGGCGAAAGAATGGTAATGCCCGTATTTAAGTGCCAATAGGTCAAACATCCTGATAGTGTGAAAGTGGACAATTACGGGTTGACACTGGTAGACTTGAATAAGTGGGTTATAAAGATGACCTGTGGGTTTCTCGCCAATAGTGTTGCACAAGTTTTTTATGTTCAAGATCCAGAAACTGAGAAGATGCACGTAGTTGTTTCTGGAAAGCAAAATATTGTTGGGGTTAAGAATGTGGGAGATAATGAAGAGGAATATACTCAGTATGAAGAGATATACCTTTTCTCCGAACCAGAAAACATCAAGCGTGTAGAGAGAAGCATTAAAAAGAATTTGAAACCCTATATGCGAGAAGATGTCAATGCTGGAAAAAATGAATGATATATATTGTATATATGTCAGTACCCTACGTACCAGGTACCCCACAACACCGCATGAAATGCAAGAAAGTTCCTCCCGTCAAAGTTGAAGGCCCTTACAGGCCCCACGTGTCATGTTGTATCGGACCCGCTCACCTCACATGGCTGGCTCCCGGGTTAACACGTGTAAAATAAGACCGGAACAAAACTCCCAACCAAGGGGAGCTCCGGTGACTACACGTGTACAACAGCCCTGGACCTAGCCCCCGTCAGAGAGGAGCTCTGGTACCGACACGTATACAACGACCCCGGACCTACCCTCCCGCAAGGGAAAGCTCTGGATCTGCCACGTGTGGAGCCTCCGGGCCTTTATCGCCAACAGAAATACGAGCAGATAACGTCTGTTACAAACATTCAAGGACAATTAAAGCAGTAGTTACAAGGTCTGATAATGTATCATTAAAACCATATTAATGACACGCGATCAGTGCACCGTTAATAGGGGTAACGCTGCCATATGGCACGTTACCACACTATTAATTATACTTAATACTCTTAAGACAATGTATTAGGTTATTAAGCACGCCAGGGCCACATGTCAGGCTAGGCCAGCTTTGTAACGGTCAGTCCTTAGAACTATAAAAGGGCTGCACTGCTCGAATATGAGGGTGATCTCAGCTAATTCAACCTGATCCTAGCGAACGTACTCGCTCAATACAATTACAAAAACCCTGTGGAGTAGGGTGTTACGCTGAAGCGGCCCGAACCACGTAAATCTCTGAGGTCATCATCGAGATATTGATCTTTGCGTGCCCCAACCACAAAAGAACCTCCGCGGGCTGCTTCTCAGCAGGTCCGAGGGAAGTGTCGTGTCAAACACTTCGACATTTGGCACGCCAGGTAGGGGAACCAAATCCCAAGATCACAAGATGGTGAATTCAACTGTTGGATCCTCCAATGGCAACCACGCTGGACAACCTGCTGGAGGCAACCCCTCTAACGTCCAACAACCAGCAGGTGCCATTGTTCCAGCAGGCGATGTGGCACCAAAACCACCATCTGTTTCAACAAACAATGCTGGTCAACAAGATGGAGCATCTGCGTCGATCACTGCATCGACAAGCAACAACCCTGAGCACACGCTCATTGTTGCGCGTGCTCTTCTACAACACCCATCGTCTCCAGGTGCACCCCAGGGTGCTATGGAGCAGTGGAGGGCTGATGTTGATCATCTGGTTGCAGCTGCGACTGCATGCATCAGCAACCAAGGTCCTCCCCCTTCGGGGCGAGCACATTCACAACGACGGACCATGTCCGGCCGACTTGGTCCGCAAGTCTCACAACAGAGGAGACGTGTTGCATCTCAGCAGGTGACTTCGTTGCCTCCCAGGGCACGACGCACCCACACAATTACCAGGATTCTGACTCATGACCTGCGGTCGGAACTGGATCGCCATTACCGGCAACAGGACGGACTTGTCCACATTGAGCGCACTCGTGAGAGGCGAGAAGCTCGGGACAACCCTGCTCCTCAGGGAGTAGGAGGAGGTTGTTCTGCCCTGGCCATGCACTTACATATGGTCAGTGGCCACAGAAGTTTCGACCCCACTTACCAGTGAAATTTGACGAGATTGTCAACTCCGCTTAATTTCTTCAAATCTACTCTACTGCCATACTAGCAGTGGGGGGTGATGAGGCTGTGATGGCCAATTACTTCCCGGTGGCCTTAACTGGTACTGCAAGATCCTGGTTCATGAGTCTTCCACCCGACTCTATTAATAGTTGGGCGGAGCTATGCCAGTAATTCACTGCTAACTTCGGGAGCTCCTACACCCGACCCGACACTGAAGTGGACATGTTTGTCGCAAAGCACACATTGGGGGAATCGCCACGATCCTTCATCCAGCGGTTCTCTCAGGTACAAAATACCATTCCTTCAATCTCGAGCTCCTCTGTTATTGTTGCATTCAGACAGGGTGTTCGAGATAAGAAGACGCTAGAAAAGCTGGCCATTAAAGATGTTACCAGCATCACGGAACTCTTCAGCCTAGCCGGCAAATGTGCTAGAGCTGCGGAGGGCCGTGAAATGCATTCCAAACCAGCTCCGGAGGCTAACCAGAAATCCTCCAAAACTGAAGCCGCTACCTTCGGTAGTGTCAAGAATAAAAAGAAGCCCAACGGCAAAAAGAAGTTGTTGGTCATCTATCCAGCTACTTCTGTTGCAGCTCCTGGAAGCCGGGGGCCATGCCCCGAGAAGCGACCTCGACCTTCATCGGAGGACGGAAATAGTTACAAAGCATGGTGTCCAATTCACAAGATGAACCGACACAACTTGGAAGAGTGTTGGGAGGTCCAGAACTTTGCCGAGCGCTATAACAAGCGTCGGGAAGAAGCTCCTTTCCGTCAAAGGGAAGGAAAACAAAAAGTCGAAGAAGCTCCGGCTAAAGAGGAGCTGGGTTTCCAAGACCCTAAAAATGTCCTGAAAGCCGTTTACAATACTGTCGACGATGACTCCGATGTTTCTGACAACGAACGTCGAAAGACCTTAAACACCATCTATGGTGGTTCTTGGGACATCACCTCACATCGCATCCTCAAGACAATGCGACGGGACATGGCCATGGTAGCTCCTGCTGCTAAGGCAGAACCACATCGGAAGTGGATGGATACACCCATCATTTTCGATGCTTCAGACTGCCCCCAAAACATGATCGGGGCTGGTCAACTAGCATTGATGGTGTCACCCACCATTAACAATATCCAAATCCATCATGTCATGGTGGATGGAGGTTCCAGGCTAAACCTCATAAGCTTCAAAGCTTTCGTTAAGTCTCAGCTCCGGCCTTTGGACCTTCGCCCATCCCGACCTTTCTCTGGAGTAGGTCCGGGAACCATTACTCCTCTTGGTTCTATTACACTCCTAGTGACCTTCGGGACCCGGGAGAACTACAGAACCGAGAAACTGGTTTTCTACGTCACACATATTAGTCTGCCCTTCAATGCCATTGTGGTTAGACTAGCTTTATACAAGTTTATGGTTGTTGCCCATTATGGTTATTTGGTGTTGAAGATGCCAACACCCACGGGCGTTCTTCGGATCCGCGAAGATCATACTGCAGGAGTTATTGTACTGGAAGAACTCTATGCGCTTACCACAACACAAGAGGAAGCATCTGGTAAGGAGCCAGCTGCGAATCCTCCAAGCATTCGTCACAAAGGCTCTACCTCCGCACCTCGTGTGCAACCAAGCGGCGACGTTGACATACCCATCAAAGTCGTCCAAATTGGTTCCGATGTTGCTCAGACTACCCGTATATCGGGGGGTCTGAACAACAAATAGGAACTCACGCTCATCACTTTCCTCCGGGCTAATATCGATGTGTTTGCCTGGCAACCATCACAAATATCTGGGATCCCTGGGGAGGTGATTGAGCACAATCTGAAGCTTTACCCAGACGCTCGTCCTGTACACCAGAAGCCCCAGAAGCAATCAATCGAGCAACAAAACTTCATCCGATAGGAAATCAAGAAGTATCTTGAAGCTGGATTCATCTGGGAAGTCTTCCATCCAAAATGGCTGGCAAACCCAGTTATTGTACCTAAAGCCGGTGGGAAGCTTCGGATGTGTATCGACTACACCACCTTAAATAAGGCATGTCCAAAAGATCCATTTCCATTACCTAGAGTAGATCAGATAGTGGACTCCACCTATGGGTGTGAGCTACTGTGTTTCTTAGATGCATATTCTGGATATCATCAAATCCAAATGTCTAAGGAAGATGAAGAGCATACTGCCTTCATAACAGTAGATGGATTATATTGTTATACTGCCATGCCATTCGGTCTTAAAAATGCTGCTTCAACATGTGTGTGAGCTATGTACAAAACATTTGGAGAGCTAATTAGAGACTTGGTGGAGGTGTATGTTGATGACATCGTTGTGAAAATAAAAAACAAGGAGTCACTCCTTGACAACTTACAAGCCATCTTCAACAAGCTGCGCACTACGCGCACCAAGCTGGACCCGGACAAGTGTGTCTTCGGGGTTAGCTCCGGAAAGCTTCTGGGGTTCTTGGTGACTCATCGAGGAATCGAAGTAAATCCGGTGAAGATCAAGGCTATAGAAGAAATATGGCCCCCAACCCGCATTAAAGATGTCCAAAAGGTTACTGGATGTCTAGCTGCGCTAAATCGGTTTATATCAAGACAGGCAGAATGGGCGCTACCCTTCTTCAAACTCTTGAGGATGTCCGGGCCATTTCATTGGTCTGAAGAAGAAAAAAAAAAGCATTTTGAGAGATGAAACAGCTCCTCACCACACTACCAATATTGGTAGCTCTAAACCCTGGTGAGCCTTTAGTGCTTTACATTTCGGCAACCACCAAAGTTGTCAGTATGGTCCTGGTCGTGGAAAGACCGGAACCACATTCAGTCCAGGAATCCAGACCCCTCCGAGAGGGTCCGGAACCACCTGAAGACATGACTGGGTATCAACTCCCAGACATGGAACATCGAAATGAAGTACTAGGAGATCAACTTCATTCGTTTGAGGAGGTTTCCAGTGAGATCCGGGTTCAACAATAAGGAATTCTGGACCCCTCTGGGAGGGTTCAAGAAGTACAACCTGAGGGTCTGGGACCCTCCAGCAGGGTCCGGGTCAATGGAGAGGAAGCTCCGGGTCCTTCTGAAAGGGTTTGGACCATCCAGCGCCCTGTGTACTTCATTAGTGAAGTAATCCATGACGCCAAGACAAGATACATTGAGGTGCATAAACTGCTTTACGTAGTTCTTATCACCTCAAGAAATCTTCGCCACTACTTCCAAGCCCACAAAATATCAGTGGTAACTTCTTTTCCACTACGTGCAATTTTGCATAACCCTAATTCTACTCGGGATATTGCAAGGTGGGCAACGGAGCTGGCAGAATTCGATCTAGAGTTCATGTCGAGACAAGCAATTAAAAGTCAAGCCTTGGCTGATTTTGTGGCAGAATAGACCCCCTCTCCATCAAACCTTGGGGGCCACGTTGAGCAGAAACCACAGCTCAAAGTTCCGGTATTCACTGAGCCTCACTGGACCCTCTACTTCGATGGCTCCGTGCAGAAGCAGGGGGCCGGAGCTGGAATCCTTCTCCTGGCTCCGACCGGAGAGAAGGTCAAGTAAATGGTACACCTTGATTTCAAGGCAACCAACAATATGGCGGAGTATGAAGCCCTCATCTATGGACTTAAGGTGGCACTATCTTATGGTGTAAAAGAACTGTTGGTGAAGGGAGATTCACAACTCATCATCAAACAAGTGAAAAGTGAATGCTCCTACAACAATTCTCAATTAGCTGCTTATCTCCTTGAAGTCCATAAGCTTCAGAAGGACTTTGAAGTCCTGGATCTCCATCATGTTCAGCGCCTTCATAACTCCGAAGCCGATGAACTCTCGACGAAAGCCTCAACCGGAGCTCCGGCTCCTGACGTAATCTTCATCCGGAGGCTGTCAAAACCAACACCTCAGCCTGCCAAACTGAGCGAAGGGGGCGAAACCAACACCTCGAAGATGGCGGTCCCAGTGGACCTGCTACCATGGCGTTCACCAAGGGTCGTAGGTGCTACCGAAAGCTCTGAGACTTCCAACACGCAAGACTCAGAAGCTCAAGTTAGCTTCGATGCATGGATCTCGGAGATCTGGAGCTACTTGAAAGACAATATCCTTCCTGAAGACAGTGTATCCATTGACCGGATTGTCAGATTGGCTAAAAGATACACGTTGGTAGAAGGGGATCTACCGACGCGGTGCCAATGGCATCCTAATGCGGTGCATTGTAAGGGAAGAGGACCGCGATCTCGTCGTGGAAATCCATGGAGGCGAGTGCGGGAACCACGCATCTTCTCGCACGCTAGTCGGTAAAGCCTTCCGGCATGGCTTTTACTGGCCTACAGCACTTCAGGATGTGGTTGAGCTAGTGAAAAATGTGAAGTGTGTCAGTTTCACGCCAAACAGATTCACACAACGGCTCAATCACTACAAATGATACCTCCTACATGGACATTCACTATGTGGGGCATGGACATCTTGGGACCTTTCCCAAAAGACGTTGAGGTTACACGTTCCTATATGTCGCCGTCGACAAGTTCACCAAGTGGCCGAAAGCAACTCCAGTAATAACAATCAACAATCAAGTTCTTGAAGTCCATTATATGCAGATTTGGAGTTCCAAAGAAAGTCATAACTGACAACGGAACTCAATTTACAAGTGTTGCATTCCAAGAATATTGTGAAGACCTTGGTATTCAACTTAGCTATGCTTCAGTAGCTCATCCAGCAAGCAATGGCCAAGCCAAGAGAGCAAATGCAGAAATCTTAAAAGGACTCAAGACACGCACATATGAACGCTTGAAAAATCATGGAGCTAACTGGATTGAAGAGCTTCCGTCCACATTATGGGCGAATAGGACAACAAATAATTGGTCAACTGGGGAGACTCCATTCTTCCTGGTGTACGGAGCTGAAGCAGTCCTTCCTTCGGAGATCACCTTGGGGTCCCTCCGGGTCCGGACCTTCGACGAAGCCACGCAGGACCAGCTCCGGCGTGAAGACCTTGACCTCGTCAACAAGGGAAGGAGCCAAGCAGCTGTTCAGGATGCATGTTATCGCCAATCGCTCCGGCGCTATCATCAAAGGCATGTGTGTGATCGACAACTTGAAGAAGGTGACCTGGTGCTTCGGAAGATACTAAGCCATGAAGGGATGAACAAACTTTCCCCAGCTGGGAGGGTCCCTTCCGAGTCATTAAAGTATCCCGACCAGGATGTGTTCGCTTGGAAACAGAGGTGGATGCGGTTCTGCCTTTCATTTAGTTCCTTTTCCCTGCCCTTAACTCTCTCCTCCCTAACGGAAACGCCACACTCTCTTTTCGAGAGCTCTTGCCCCACCTTCCAGTCCTTCTTCCTCTCTTCCTCCTTCCATAGATCCAACTTTTTGCTGCGATCTGCCAAACTTTTCTCACCCAGAGTCAACTTTTGGGTCACCTCCGCCTCTCTCCTCACCACATCACCCAAGAGTTTTTCCTCCCTCGCCTCCAGGTCCGCTCGATGCTTCAGGAGAGTTTCATTTAATTCAGCAAGCTTTTCGTAACGCTCGTTAGCAGCGTCACGTCTCTCCTTGGCTTGCTCCAGGATTTCCCTAGAGTTAGCATCGAGCGCCCGGGTGGCGGCCTCCTTCTCTTCCATTAACCTATCCCAGTATTCTAATCGGTCCTTCTCCCCCTTGATCCATTCCTTCTGGTCAGCCAGCCTTGTCTGAGCAAGCCTGGTTTCAAAATAGAGTTTGTTGCGCCAACGCATCAAGGTGTTGCACTCCTCCTCCAAGGCTTTGCTCTCATGATCGAAGGCAAGCTGGACCTGCTGGAGGCTTGAGCAGGCGTTGTCTATGGACAATGCCAGAGGGACAGGTTCTGGACCTATTGGGACCATTTTCGCAGGCTCAAAAGGATTCTCCATCACAAAAATTGGGTCCCACTCTACAATAGTGGTCCCCTGGACTCCTGTAGCACTAGGGCCGCTCTCCTAGAGCCCTTCAGCGACAGCAGAAGAACCCACTGGGGGAACTTCCACCTCTGGAGCAGTTGAAGGTGCCGCTTCAGGGTCTTCAGTTGAAGGCTCCTAAGTTGGAGGACTTGTCGCCAGTCCTGCAAGCTGCTCTGGCTCTGGCCCGGGACCACCACCTCTGGAGTAGCAGCTGGAGCTTCAACTGGGGCCTCAACTGCCGCTGGCTCAGGCTTCGGCTCGGCGACCACCTTCGGCACAGCCGTCGAACCTCCAACCACCTCCGGCTCGGCGGCTGGACCCTCTACCACTTCCGGCTCAGCCGCCGGATCTTCAACCGTTTCCGACACAAGGGCCGGAGCTTGGGTGATTTCCGGCTCAATAGTCGGGGCTTCAGCTACTTATGGCTCATTAGCCACGACTTCGGCAACTTCCGGCTCGAAAGACGGAACTTCTGGCATCGCCGGTGCTGGAGCATCAGCCTCTGCCCCCAAGGGTACATCTTCAATTTCTCTCCTGCGGTCCAGCGCTACCACAGGAGCTTCGGGTGAGGACTCCGAGTCCAAGCTCATGACAGCTGGTGCCAGAGCTGCCACAACTTCTGCCTCCGCTTGACAAGGAGGCTCAACGATCAGAGTCGGAGCTTCGGTAGGTGCAGCCCCAACCATTGCAACAGGTGCTGAAGCTCCGGGTCCTTTCTTCGACACCCTATAAACAAAGGGAAGAGAAGATTAAGAACACATCAAAAACAAGACTAGCATTTTAGGGTGAGCAATCAATGCTTACCTCGGGATGCTACCATCCCAGTCACCTCGGAACCTCTTCTTCTGAGGCCCGGAGCTAGAGCCCACCAAATATGGTGAGACAACTGCTTCGGACCTCAGTTGAGGAACACTCGCAGCCGCAGAGTCCTTTCGACCAGAGCTTCTCTTCGCTAGGAAGAACCCCCGAACCTGGAACTTCTAGCTGGCAATGAGGTCGGGGTCGCCTGCCCGGAGCTTACGCCTCTTGAAGAAGTTTGCACTGGAGCAAGGGTAGCTACAGAAGACCTCCCCCTCCGGGGAGAAGCAGCCGTCGTGGAAGGAGCAGGTCTGACAGACCTCCCGTCAGCGTGCTTCAACTTCCTCTTTCGACTGGAGGGCTCAGCTGGCTCTTTTCCCTTGCCCTTGCCAACATCTTTAGTCTTTCGGCTTGAGGCAGAGGTAGGACCACCCTCGGAAGCTCCGGGAATCGCCAATCTGGTGGTCGGACACCTTTCTACCTCACCAAGGTCGTCAAGCACCGGCATGCTCCTCCAGAGCTCACTGCTGAACTACGCCTCCATGTTCAGAGGGAGGAAGGCCGCTGGCGGAGCCAAGTCATCGCAATTGACATTAATCCCATGCTGGATTTTTTCAAATGAAACTCCAAGGATTCATCATCCAAGTTGGATTTCAGACCGGTTTCAATCTGGTCGTCATCCATCACGCTGTTGAGGGCTCATGCGAGCTTCTCCCACTTCTTCAGCGGAGCCCACCTGTTGACTAGGAAGTTGCAGAAGACCATCTGGGGGGTCACTCCACCTTCCACACACTCGCGGATCCTGGTCAAAACAGGTTTGAAGGCATCTGACAGCACCGGAACCACACTCCATGTGTCAGTGTCAACATTGGGGAGACCTTCAGGCAGCTCCAATTTCTCATGCTCCTCTGCCGTGACGATGATCCAATCCTTCTTCCAGTTGTCCCACTTGGCAGAAGGAAACGACTTCAAGTATTTGTAGGGGCAGTTCTTGCGCTTCACAAAATAGTAGAAGCCAAGAAACTCGGACCCCTTGTCGATGGTGTGGATGGTGAAGAAGGTGCGGAAAAGCTCGACGCATGAGGGAATACCCACCCACATCTTGCAGAAGTGGACGAATGTCGCCACGAGAAGAAGAGAATGGGGGCCAAGGTGGTACAACTGCAGACCATAAAAGTCTAGCAGTATCAAGAGAAAAGAAGAGAAAGGTGGAATGAATCCCACCATGGCGTACGCTGTGAAGTACACCATATCGCCATCGCGCTCCTTCTTGAACGGGAGCTTGCCGGCGCGGACCAAATGATTGAAGGAGTCACTGGACCACCCCATATAGGTCCGAACCTTCTTCACATCATCATTGCTCTTGAGGCGACTCTTGGGGAGACCCAACTCCATCGTGCCAAAGTGGTGCAAAGGAAGGGAAGCTAGGCAGAGTTTGGGAGGCTCTGAGCACAAATATGATCGAAGGCGTAAAGAGTCCTCAAAACGTGCACTTTTTCCTTCTTAAGTAAGCCTCCGCGACGCTTGGATGGAAACCGCAATGAGATCGAAAGCACTTTTCAAAAATCTACCCCATCAATGAAGAGTGGGCCTGGGCCACCCCGACGAGGAGATCGAGGTCCTTACCCAAGGCCAACCGTTGCCATGATGAGCGGCGGGAAGCCAAAGTCGGCGCTCTGATAGGGCGCGCGGAACCGATACGGTTTTCGTATTGGGAACCGGCGACCTTTAATTGCCTGAGATCCACACTCAAAGATCTCATCTGCTATATTCATAACAAGCCACACATTGAAGGTTCACTCTCGGACCGTTACTCTATCAGCGCATCAGATGACTTGTGAAAATTGAAGCGCAGGAATCGAGAATGGCCCCACCTCTGACAGAACAACTTAACCCAAAGGGTTTCTTCATGAGGTGGGCCCGGGGGCCACTGTCGGTACCCTACATACCGAGTACCCCACAACATCGCAAGAAATGCAAGAAAGTTCCACCCGTCAGAGTTGAAGGCCCTTACAGGCCCCACGTGTCACGTTGTATCGGACCCGCTCACCTCACATGGATGGCTCCCGGGTTAACACGTGTAAAATAAGACAGGAACAAAACTCCCAACCAAGGGAAGCTTTGGCGACTACACGTGTACAACAGCCCCGGACCTAGCCCCCGTCAGAGAGGAGCTCTGGTACCGACACATATACAAGGACCCCGGACCTGCCCTCCCGCAAGGGAAAGCTCTGGATCTGCCACGTGTGGAGCCTCCGGATCTTCATCACCAACAGAAGTACTAGCAGATCACGTTTGTTACAAACATTCAGGGACAATTAAAGCAGCAGTTACAAGGTCTAATAATGTGTCATTAATGCCATATTAATGACACGCGATCAGTGCACTTTTAATAAGGGTAACGCTGCCATATGGCACGTTACCACACTATTAATTATACTTAGTACTCTCAAAACAGTGTATTAGGTTATTAAGCACGCCAGGGCCACATGTCGGGCCAGGCCAGCTTTGTAACGGTCAGTCCTTAGAACTATAAAAGGGCTGCACCGCTCGAATATGAGGGGGATCTGAGCTGATTCAACCTGATCCTAGTGAACGTACTCGCTCAATACAATTACACGAACCCTGTGGAGTAGGGTGTTACACTAAAGCGGCCCGAACCACGTAAATCTCTGAGGTCATCATCTTGATATTGATCTTTGCATGCCCCAACCACAAAAAAACCTCCACGGGCTGCTTCTCAGCGGGTCCGGGGGAAGTGTCGTATGAAACACTTTGATAATATATTTGTATCTTTTGAAATCAACTTAGAACAATGCTCTATTTCAGCTTTAGATAACATCTGTCGAACATTATTAAATTTAGCTTCTGTTTCGAACATTATTAAATTCAGTATGTGTATATTAATTTCTTATGACCGATGATGATCAGGATTGCCTTCCAACAGCTCGGTTCCAAACAACATCTAGAAGCACAACTCTTGAAGCTCCTGTCAAGCTAATCCCTTCACAGCAATCTCTTGTAGATGCAAGTAATACCCAAGACTCATCATTTGGATTGTTAAAAGCTTCAATTGAAATCTGACGATACTTACCGTCCATTTGAGGGCTTGTTTGGATAGGAGTGAATCCACTTCAATATAAGTGGTTTGAGGTGGATTGAGGAGAAAATTAGTTCATTCTTCACTTCAATCCACTTCAATCCAATTAGATTGAGTGCACCCAAACAAGCCCTAAAAGATTTCTTTCTCTTCTCTCCATTTTAAAAACTTACGAAGATGCTACTTTATCAGTTCTAATGGATGAATATATTGACTACAAATCAGTATAATCTCTCTTAGTGTTTCACACAAGCGACGAAGCGTACAACTTCAATCACAAATCTTGTTTTTACCATTTTCATAGGAATTTGACCTTAATCTTTCAAGCATAGATTTATCAATAATTGAAGCTTCCTCATCAGACATGTTAATGGCAGTTACAAGTGAAGGGTGTGTCGAAGCTAATGAAATCTCAACGGGACTGAATACAAAGAGATGTTGCATATGAGTGACAATGTCCAGGTTAGACAGCATGAAGCTATGGTGACAACCTTCAACAACATGAAAAGTGATGCCAAGGTTATGCTTGCATCAACCAAGGCATGTTGTAAGGTTAATGGCAGTTACAAGTGAAGGGTGTGTCGAAGCTAACAAAATCTCAACAGGACTGAATACAAAGAGATGTTGCATATGAGTGACAATGTCCAGGTTAGACAGCATGAAGCTATGGTGACAGC
The DNA here is from genome assembly GCA_036927565.1 of Tuctoria greenei. NCBI lineage: Eukaryota > Viridiplantae > Streptophyta > Magnoliopsida > Poales > Poaceae > Tuctoria > Tuctoria greenei. The sequence continues at coordinate 35,779,892 of JAYESD010000003.1, read as the reverse complement.
CTTCAACAACATGGAAAGTGATGTCAAGGTTATGCTTGCATCAACCAATACATGTTGTGAGGGCCTCACAACATGCCTTGGTTGATGCAAGCATAAACTTGGCATCACTTTTCATGTTGTTGAAGGTTGTCATCATAGCTTCACGCTGTTTAACCTGGACATTGCCACTCATATGCAGGATCTCTTTATCTTCAGTCCGATTCAGATTTCGTTAGCTTCAACACATCCTTCACTTATAACTACCATTAACATGTGTGATGAGGAAGCTTTACTTATTTAATAAATCTATGCTTGAAAGATTAATGTTAAATCCCTATGAAAGTGTAAAAACAAGATTTTTGATTGAAGTTGTTCGCTTACTCGCTTGTGTGAAGCACTAAGAAAGTAGGTATTGATTTTTAGTCAATATATTTAGGCATTAAAAATGAGAAAGGAGCATCTTCCTAAGTTTTCAAATGGACAATAGGGAAAGAAATCCTTCAAATGGATGGCAAAATCCTTCCAAGGATCGTCAGGCTTCAAATTGATGCTTTCAACAATCCAAATGATGAGCCACGGGTGTTACTTGCATCTACAAGAGCTTGTTGTGCAGTGATTAGCTTGACAGGAGCTTAGCAGCATCACAGGCAGTTCTTAAACAATGACCGCTCATGGAAATAATGTATTTTATCAGGCATTGGTTAACTAAGAACCGCCTGTGATGTTAGCTACATCACAGGCAGTTCTTAATTAATAACCGTCTGAGAAAATACATGATTTTCACAGGCGGTTGTTTCTTAAAATCCGTCTGTGATGTTCTGTCATTACAGGCGGTTATTGTATCATTCGTCATCTGTAACACCCTCATTTTCATGCATCATGCCCTACATGCACTCATATACATGTTTAACATTAACCCACATAAAGAGGAACGAGTTTAAAATTGATTTGGAGCATTTAAAAATTGATTTGGAACAAAACCACACTTAAAATGCAGGAAAGTGCGGACTAGTCCGATTTTCTGAGAACTAGTCCGATTTCTCTCTGACTAAAAATGGACTTGTCTATTTTTGCTGCAGACTAGTCCGATTTTGCCTCTGGAAACTTTCGGACTTGTCCGATTTTGTGCGGACTAGTCCGATATTCCATGAATCCTTGAAAATTTGCTAAGTCCCTGGACTTTTCTGGACTAGTCCAGGTGTTCTAGCGGACTTGTCCATTTTCCTCTCTGACTAAAGTCGGACTTTTCCGATTTTAGGCCAGACTTGTCTGATTTTCTCTTTGGACAACTTCGGACTAGTCCGGTCCTTTCCGGACTTGTCCGATGTTTTATGACTTGTTTCTTAGGTTTCTCTTTAAGTGGGCCTAGGGATGTCGTGCCTAACTCTTTTAGAGCCCATGAGGGACTCTAAACCGGCCTCTACTCCTCTCAAACTCGAAATCCATCTAACCCTAGCCTCCACCTCTATATAAACAACCCCACCCCTTGGCTTGACATCTATTTGCCACTTTTCCACCCCACCCAAACCCTAGTTCGTGGAGAGCCACCACCAAGGAGGGAGGAGAAGATCCCAAGCAAGAAGAAGAAGAGGAGGAAACGAAAGAGGATCAAGATCTCCACCAAGTTTTCGTTCTTCATCACCAATTCATCTCCAAGTTCATCCCCAACCCTAGATCACCAAGATCCAACCTCCGAGTTTCTTGATTCATTGGAGTCCTAAACACCTGGTATACCTTCTATTCTCTTTTCCTTCAACCCCTAATCTCCGAATTTACGTCAATCTAGAAAACCCTAATATGCTGATCTCGCAGAGTGCGGACTTGTCCGGTCCCTAGCGGACTAGTCTGATCTTCCTGGTTAAATTGGGTTGAACTGATTCTAAAATTTGATCTAATCACATCAAAACATGTATAAACTTGTTAAAAGCTATTAGAACTAGTTATTGACCATTAAAGCAATCTAGTAACAAGTTCTACCTTGCATTTGCATTAATCATGCATGTCATGTCATGTTGAGTAATATTTGTGCACTCTTTGATTGTGTTTCTTGTCTTGTATGTTTATTGTTGGATTAGACGGATTTGCACTAGAGAGTGTCGCGGAGGATCTCCAGCACCAAGAGTTTGAAGACTTTGATCCTAATCAACAGCAAGAGCAAGGCAAGTGTCCTTGAAGCATATTGATCATGTTTTAAAATAATTGTTTTGTTTGCAAATCGCATGCTTGTGTCAATTTGATGGGAAATCCTATGATAGGAAGTTTACTAGCGTTGTTTGACCACCCTTGTCACATGGAATTATGGTAAAGAATCGGGAAGGGCTTTTTACCTTTTTGCTTCGCTTAATCAATTGGGATGGGAAACAATACTACTCATTAATGATGTATTTATGAGCTTGTGATTAACATGAACGGGTCAATATGATATGGTAATGGGTGATCTAAGCAAGCCTGGTATGTGGATGGGTTGGACGTATGGTGGTTTGCTTGCTTTAGATCTAAGGACCGATTCATGCGAGAATAAACCAGGACTACAGTGCCACCACGAGGCCAAGTATGGGTGCGGCGTAGCTAATTAATTAGGGTTTTGCCAGTGCTATTTGGACCATTATGGATGCTCGGGGAAGGGGTAGTCGGATTGGGTTTGTTGATGATTGGTGGGACTACCATGGGATCCGAATGGCTCAAGAGGGGGCCCTTGGTTGAAGATGTGCTCTGCGAGAGACATCGCCACCGGTGAAACCTCAGTGGGGTCTAAATAGGCTAGTAATCCCTTTGTAAAGGCTATTTTGTGATCTCTTGGCCATACACCAAAGGAAGTGTAATTGGAGAAAGGGAGGTTTCTTTAGTCGCCGACGGGTGATGAAATCACAAACACGTGGGTAAAGTGGTACAAACTCTGCAGAGTCTAATAAACTATCATGATAGCCATACTCCCGGTTATGAGCACCTGGACAACTTCCATGATTAGAGGGAAATTGAGTTTTTTGGATGGTTATGGTTTGGTAATGGTTATGGCTGGTTATGGATTTATTTCTGGTGTTGAATATGGTTATTGGCAATGGTGAAATCTAGAATTATTGATGATGGTAGTAAATTCAGACTGGTATTATGATATACTTATGATTATGATGGGTTTGATTCATATACCTATAATATATTGCTTTTCAAATGTTTTAATGTACTTTTTAGAACTTTGCCATTATTATTGTCATCATTTGAATCAACCACATGGCATACTTTCCACACTTGCTGAGTACGACATGTACTCACTCTTGCAATTCCCCCCCACCCCAAACAGTTGCAGGTCAGGATTGAGAGTTTAATGGCGATAATGCGGAGTTCTAGGCCGTGTCTACCGTCAGCTTTGCCTGTGGTGTTGATTGGAGTTGCGCTATACCCTATTGCTTATGCTGCCTAGCTGTTTAGTTTGCTTAGTTGCTTAATTAGTTTATTTCCGCTGCATTAGTTGAACTTGTCATAAATATTCATTAGAGGTTGTATTCGAGGATAATATGGTTTGTGTAATAAAACTTGGTTAATTAATCTTGTTCTGTGGTAATTTTCTGTATACTCTTTTGTGAATGCATGGTTCATTTTTCAGAACTGGGCGTCACAGATTGGTATCAGAGCCACAGGTTGACCGTAGGACGCAGCCTAGATAGAATGGACACTTTAGAGCACATAGGAGCACTCAGGAATCGATGTGTTTTTGTTTGAAGTGTTGTTTGATATATATATTGCTTGCTTGTGTGCTTAATAGAGGATTTTGGGATGCCTTAGCATTGCCATGTCCACCTAGGCTAGTGTAGCTAGCTGTCTAGTTTCATATCCCTTGATGCATATAGTTGGGGACGTTTTCTAATTCTTACCTATTGCTTTTCTCCAGATGGTGATGACTCGCAACCAGAGGACATCTATTGTGATGACATCACTTCTATGAATACAAACAACACACCATTGAATATACAAGATGCAATCAATAGAGTTCATACACAATAATTAATTTCAGAGGTGAGCTTGTTCTTATATATTTCCTTATATATTTTTGAGCATAGATTGCTACCTAATGATTTAATTATGATTAGGATCCATGGAGAGGTTCAAAGAGTACATGTAGGAAGTATTAGGGACATAGAAGACTAGAGAATTCGTTCAAAGAAGATGGAAACCGACCCCAACTCAAAATCGTCTCCAACTCGGAGTCCAGGAGCAGTACGCACTAAAACGGACGCCCAGGATGCATACGAACTCCGTTTTGGACGTTCCACATATGCACGGAAATGGGAGAGGATAACCTTTCCAATGACGCTGGTCTCATATCAAAATACCTTCGGAGTCATCGGTAATTGTCGAAACAATATCGAGTACAGAATCTGTTAGGGTGCTGTGCCACTGTATTGGGCCATTGGACCTTGTATCAAGTCTAAGTCCATTATTTTCGTGTCTTAGGATTAGGTCACGACCCCAACACCCCCCTTGGACGTCCTCCCACCTATATATACTTCATAGTAGCTGCCATGAACAATTGGGTTTTTGCTTAGATTAATAATATCGCCGTTCTACGGTTTGTGAAACCCCAACTTCACGATTTCAGATCGTGTCTTCTACGTTCTTTCTTGTGTTCTCGGTTGCACTTGCAGGGAATAGCCTTCTTGGCGAGGTCAGTCGTATGCAGCACGGTTGATAACCAACGAAGCGGTGGTGTAGTGATTGCAGGGGTTTTTCGTCTTCTACTCGAGAGCCTCGGATCATCAACATCGAGATCTCCACATCAATCGACATATCCATTACCTTTCGGAAGATTGGGCCTCATCTTTCATCTTCCTATCAATTGGTATCAGATTTACAGGTTGCCCGTTAGGTAATTCATTTATCCATTACATTAGTTTTGTTATTCATACCTAGAGTCCACAAAAAAGCCACAAATTTTTTTTTGCAGTTTAGTAGATCTCTTTATCACTTTGTCCAAACCACCATTGAGCCATTTGCAACTTTGTTATTCAGTTTGGTTTTGGTGATTTTTTGTCCATTGTTGAGTCATATTGCTGGTTTAGAAAGTGTTTTTGGTCTTAGTTTGAGTTTTGCATTGTGTTGATTCATCCTCTTGAATCACGTCATCACGTCCAGAGTAGATTCACTTCTGTCCAGTTCGGTATTTTCATTATATCTTGCTCATACGAACTAGTATTTTTGTGTTCTTGTACTTTCTGGAAAGCTTAAGAAGTTTTCTATAACTTTCTTATTCATCATTCTCCCAGAAAATATAGTTATCAATGTCGAAATTGCATTATATCTGAATCTGTTATTGATCTAGAAATTCTGAACAGTCTGTATTTCGGGGGCAATATCTCCCATTGTTCTTATCAAAAATAGATCTTCCATATACTGAAATTAAAGAGGAGAGATAGGTCTATAATATTTCTGTTCAAAGTTTTTAGATTTGGGGCCTATAAAGGTGCTTAATTGTCCTTAGAACATTGGGTAGAAAATCTGTAACAGATATACGAGATATCTTTGATTGTTTGCATTGTGTTCTTCTTTTGCAGCACATTCTGAAAAAAAAGGAAGAAAAAAGAAAAATGCAAGTGCAAAACAAAATACAAAAGCCGCACAAAAAAGGAGAAAAAAACAACAAAAAAACAGAAGTGATTGTATTCTTTGTGTCATCTAGTTTTGTCTCATGTCTTGCTAGCTTGAACTACTAGGAACACATTTAGGCCAGCAACTTTGACAAGTACTTTGGACACTTACTCAACTTTACTATCTGATTTCATTATGGTAATCCTTGCTACATATAAAGTGTCATCCAAGCTACATTTTACTCTTGAGCAGAATCGATACACTTTTGCAATCATCCCACGCTTCATTGGTTGCAATCATCCCACGATTGGCTGAAATATACATGGAGCATATTGTGTGTCGACACGGAGTCCCGAAGAAGATAGTCTCGGATAGAGGTTCTCAATTACCTCCAGATTTTGGCAAAAATTGCATGAAGCTTTGGGAACAAGGTTGAATTTTAGTTCAGCGTATCATCCTCAAACGGATGGACAAACCGAGAGGACCAATCAGATTTTGGAGGACATGTTAAGAGCTTGTGCTTTGAAGCATGGGAAAAGTTGGGATAAAAGCTTGCCATACGCAAAATTTTCATACAACAATAGTTACCAAGCAAGCTTAAAAATGTCACCGTATGAAGCGCTTTATGGGAGGAAGTGTAGAACACCTTTGTTCTGGAATGAGGCAGGAGAAACTCAAGTATTTGGTCCGGATGTGTTGCAAGAAGCCGAGAAGCAAGTCCACATAATTCGTGAAAACTTGAGGGCTGCCCAATCAAGAGGGCTATGCGGACAATAGGAGAAGGAAATTAGCCTTTGAAATAGGAGATTTTGTTTACCTCAAGGTGTCATCAATGAGAGGTCATAAGAGGTTTAACATAAGAGGCAAGCTATCACCTCGTTATATTGGACCATTCAAGACTTTGGACAAAAGAGGAGAAATAGCGTATAAGTTGGAGATGTCAGCTCATCTTTCGGATGTCCATGATGTCTTTCATGTTTCCCAGCTCAAGAAGTGCTTGAGAGTACCGGAAGAACAAGTGCCAATGGAAGAACTGGAGCTAGAGGAAGATTTGACTTATGCTGAACAACCGGTCAAAATCTTGGAAACTAAGGAGAGAACCACAAGAAACAAGGTTATTAGATGGTGTAAAGTTCAATGGAAGCACCACACAAAAAAAGAAGCGACGTGGGAATTGGAGGATGATCTCAAGAAAGAATTTCCCTATCTCTTCTCTTCCGCGTCGAATCTCGAGGGCGAGATTCATTTTAAGGGGGGTAGGTTTGTAACACCCTCATTTTCATGCATCATGTCCTACATGCACTCATATACATGTTTAACATTAACCCACATAAAGAGAAACGAGTTTAAAATTGATTTGGAGCATTTAAAAATTGATTTATAACAAAACCGCACTTAAAATGCAGGAAAGTGTGGACTAGTCCGATTTTTCTGAGGACTAGTCCGATTTCTCTCTGACTAAAAACGGACTTGTCCATTTTTGCTGCGGACTAGTCCGATTTTGCCTCTGGAAACTTTCGGACTTGTCCGATTTTGTGCGGACTAGTCCGATATTCCATGAATCCTTGAAAATTTGCTAAGTCCTTGGACTTTTCCGGACTAGTCCGGTGTTCCAGCGGACTTGTCCGTTTTCCTCTCTGACTAAAGTTGGACTTGTCCGATTTTAGGCCAGACTTGTCCGATTTTCTCTCTGGACAACTTCGGACTAGTCTGGTCCTTTCCGGACTTGTCTGATGTTTCACGACTCCAAGTTGATCTTTTGTTTTACGACTTGTTTCTTGGGTTTCACGTTTAGTGGGCCTAGGGATGTCGTGCCTAACTCTTTTAGAGCCCATGAGGGACTCTAAACCGGCATCTACTCCTCTCAAACTCGAAATCCATCTAACCCTAGCCTCCTCCTCTATATAAACAACCCCACCCCTTGGCTTCACATCTATTTTCCACTTTTCCACCCCACCCAAACCCTAGTTCGTGGAGAGCCACCACCAAGGAGGGAGGATAAGATCCCAAGCAAGAAGAAGAAGAGAAGGAAATGAAAGAGGATCAAGATCTCCACCAAGTTTTCGTTCTTCACCAATTCATCTCCAAGTTCATCCCCAACCCTAGATCACCAAGATCCAAGTGCTACCTCCAAGTTTCTTGATTCATTGGAGTCCTAAACACCTGGTATACCTTCTATTCTCTTTTCCTTACGTGAATTCAACCCCTAATCTCCGAATTTACGTCGATCTAGAAAACTCTAATTTGCTGATCTCGCAGAGTGCGGACTTGTCCGGTCCCTAGCGGACTAGTCCGATCTTCCTGGTTAAATTGGGTTGAATTGATTCTAAAATTTGATCTAATCACATCCAAACCTGTATAAACTTGTTAAAAGCTATTAGAACTAGTTATTGACCATTAAAGCAATCAAGTAACAAGTTCTACCTTGCATTTGCATTAATCATGCATGTCATGTCATGTTGAGTAATATTTGTGCACTATTTGATTGTGTTTCTTGTCTTGTATGTTTATTGTTGGATTAGACGGATTTGCGCTAGAGAGTGCTGCGGAGGATCTCCAGCACCAAGAGTTTGAAGGCTTTGATCCTAATCAACAGCAAGGGCAAGGCAAGTGTCCTTGAAGCATATTGATCCTGTTTTAAAATAAATGTTTTGTTTACAAACTGCATGCTTGTGTCAATTTGATGGGAAATCCTATGATAGGAAGTTTACTAGCGTTGTTTGACCACCCTTGTCACCTGGACTTATGGTAGAGAGTAGGGAAGGGCTTTTTACCTTTTTGATTCGCTTAATCAATTGGGATGGAAAAACAATACTACGCATTAATGATGTATTTATGAGCTCGTGATTAACATGAACGGGTCAATATGATATGGTAATGGGTGATCTAAGCAAGCCTGGTATGTGGATGGGTTGGACGTATGGTGGTTTGCTTGCTTTAGATCTAAGGACCGGTTCATGCGAGAATAAGCCAGGACTATAGTGCCATCACGAGGCCAAATATGGGTCCGGCGTAGCTGATTAATTAGGGCTTTGCCAGTGCTATTTGGACCATTATGGATGCTCGGGGAAGGGGTAGTCGGATTGGTTTTGTTGATGATTGGTGGGACTATCCTGGGATCCGAATGGCTCAAGATGGGGCCCTTGGTTGAAGATGTGCTCTGCGGGAGACATCGCCACTGGTGAAACCTCAGTGGGGTCTAAATAGGCTAGTAATCCCTTTGTAAAGGCTATTTTGTGATCTCTTGGCCATACACCAAAGGAAGTGTAATTGGCGAAAAGGAGGTTTCTTTAGTCGTCGACGGGTGATGAAATCACAAACATGTGGGTAAAGTGGTACAAACTCTGCAGAGTCTAATAAACTATCATGATAGCCGTGCTCCCGGTTATGAGCACCTGGACAACTTCCATGATTAGAGGGAAATTGGATTTTTGGGATGGTTATGATTTGGTAATGGTTATGGCTGGTTATGGATTTATTTCTGGTGTTGAATATGGTTATTGGCAATGGTGAAATCTGAAATTATTGATGATGGTAGTAAATTCAGACTGGTATTATGATATTACTTATGATTATGATGGCTTTGATTCATATACCTATAATATATTGCTTTTCAAATGTTTTAATGTACTTTTCAGCACTTTGCCATTATTATTATCGTCATTTGAATCAGCCACATGTTATACTTTCCACACTTGCTGAGTACGACATGTACTCACTCTTGCAATCCCCCCCCCTCCCCCAATAGTTGCAGGACAAGATTGTGTGATATCCTTGCCCAAACCTTAATAGGATTGATAGAATACTCATACCACCAAGGTATACCTTCTTTTCCAGAAGCTCAGCTGCAAAGAACTTTGAGGTTAAGCGTGTTTGGCTCGGAGCAATTTGTGGATGGGTGACCGACCGGGAAGTTTTCCCGGGTGTGCACGAGTAAGGACAAAGTGCGCATGAAAGACTAGTGTTGGTCTGTGGGGCTAGTCTGTGATCCTATAGAGCTGTCAGGAGTAACGACTGCCAGGCCCGTAGTGGTTGAGGTGTTATAGATTGGGAGTTTAATGGCGATAATGCGGAGTTTTTGGCCGTGTCTACTGTCAGCTTTGCCTGTGGTGTTGATTAGAGCTGCGATATACCCTATTGCTTATGCTGCCTAGCTGTTTAGTTTGCTTAGTTGCTTAATTAGTTTATTTCCGTTGCATTAGTTGAACTTGTCATAAATATTCAATAGAAGTTATATTCGAGGATAATATAGTTTGTGTAATAAAACTTGGTTAATTAATCTTGTTCTGTGGTAATTTTCTGTATACTCTTTTGTGAATGCACTCGTGTATGTATGATGAACATCCTGGGCACACATATGCGTTAGCTTGGTTCATTTTTCGGAACTGGGCGTCACATCATCACAGTCGCATTTTTTACAGACCGCCTGTGTTTGAAAAATCCAGACTCTTGTGAAAATGTTTTTTGTAATAGTGTCGTATACAGAACTATGTGCCTATGTGGATGAGCATCTAAGGGGACGAAATCATTACATGGAGTGGGTGAGCTTTCCTACATCCAACCTAAAATTCAGCCCTAGATTCTAGTCGTCACTCAATTTGCAAAAAAGAAGAAGCACCATGTGGATAATAATATGAATATAGAGAGTGCTACTTGTGCTGTACGAAACATTCAAAAAGTTTACCTGCGAAGATCAAATATACACAGTTTTATTTAGTCGGCACAAAAAGGACTCATTCAGGTAACAATACAAAAGAGTCATTTATCTCGGAAAAATCTGAAAGTAAGACAAAGATAAGTACTGCCTCTGTCTCAAATTAAATGTCACTCGGACAGCGGGTAGCAGTGTGTTTTTAGTTCATTTCCTTATTTGAAACGACAACTATTAGAAAACGGAGGTTTTACTCAATAAGTCAACAAGTATCAACTAGAACACCCGAGCATGAGTAGAACATGAACCATTATAGTGGTAGCCTCCACCGAAAGGTAGTTTTTTTTTTCGAAACGTCTCCACCGAAAGGTAGTAATTAGTAACAAAAGGTAAAACTGGATAGCCATATTGGCCTTCAGCGAAAGGCAGTGCAAAATTGGGCACAATAGGTAATACTAGAAGCGAGAATATATTGAGAATAGAGTTTTCTGGGACCTCATCACTTTCTGATTTCAATCCATCAGATTAATACATGTTTTCGAAACCATCTATTGACTCTTAAAATATAATTAAAGTATGTGTAAGAAATTTTACAAGAACTCAGATTTTGCAAATTAGTATATTTCAGACTGGTTAAGCCTCATCATACAAGTTTTTCTGTGAAAGTACAATCCTTAGTGATGTGCTAAGCCTCACCATAAACTTAAGAGCCTTCCATTGGATACCAAATTAACTCTACTTCATCCTTGAGAAAACACAGGCTAAATCCTCCCATTCTCTTCAAGTGCAGTGCTTCAACTTAATGCATCAAACTTTAAAACCAAGTCAAAACAAGTTGCTTATATAGGATTTGAGATTCAGGTGTTTTTTGAAAACAGTGTTCCAATTTCATATAATGTGGTTTTTAGTCGCCAAGGGCTCCCAGATACAATATTTTCTCAAAATCCATCTATTGAACCTTTCTATAAATATGTTCAGATACAAAAAATACCAATATCTCACGTTGCTATCAAACCATTAGCATTAGTGTATTCTGCTACAGTGAAACATAAATAGAAGAAACCGAATGGTACTAACCTGGTTTTGACACATTATACATAAAAAGAGGATACCTGAAAAATGTGGGAGAGGGGACTGGGGCCCAGATGGCCAGCGCGGACAGTTCCGACCGTGCCCACCCGTGTTGGATCGCCAATGCCCACTTTCCTCTCTTAATGAATCGGCAATGCTTCTGCCTATGTTATTCGCACCATGTAGGAGAGAAGTATGCACTAATACTTAAGGACACAGACAGGTTAGGTCTTGAACGGCCAATAGCAATTGAAGGACCAGGGACCCAAAATTACCACACCTAAATTTTATCTGGAGCCTTCACCTAAATTTGAATCAGTTGGCGTTGGCCAATAGATCTGTAAAAGCTAGAATATCAGTTGCTTAGAACACAAACTTCAGCAACAAAAACACTGGCAGTTAAAGCATAATCATAGTTAATATTCTCTACCATGAAGTGCATTGTTCCATAATGCAGTAACCAAATCGTTTTGATTATAGATAAAAGCATTAGACACTCACCATAGCCCAAGATTCCATGGGCCACTCCAAATCTTAGGAGTCGTATTGCCATCCTCCAAGAAAAAGAGTCATCGACTAAAGCTAGTCATAAACATTGTCAAAAACAAAGCCTTCCAAAAGATAATGCGCATGTACGCCCTTTCAGGACACCCAGACTCATAATTATGCAAAGAACCACCGCAGTTTATCTTAGGAACCAACTCTGAATCAAATCTGTCTTGGACATAAAAAGGATATCTTATGTATGTTGACAACAAGATCCAGCCTAAACTTTACGAGAGATGACTAGTGCTCTGCTATGAATCTATATGACAGACATCTTGTTAGGTCATAGAATCTAATCTGGTAGCAGGGTGAGAATGAGATGTCCTCAGCCTGACAACTGATTGGCTCATACATTATCGGGAACAGGAAATGTCGAGCTCAAGCGATGTAGGAATCCATCACTGTAGTAGGAAACTAAAACTTGAGAAAGAGCCAAGAAGAAACTCTTAACCAGAAAAAAGCACTACGTGGCAAGGTGGGTGATTAGCACGGGAAAGCGTGCACCTTCTCAAAATTCAGCAAAGGGACAAACTTTGCATTTCATGAGGTCCCCCGAATCCATACAGCCCCAACGAACCCATCCCCTGCCTGTAGCCACCAACTGATGCCAATTTTTTTTTATGCCAGGAAAAAAGCCAGCAGATGAGGGTCACACTCACACCCCAACCAATCCTGTCTCAAATCTCTCACCTCAGAACATGCACCAATACCTCCCTCATCATAAATCCATCTCCTTCAACCCTCCCCACCACACCATTGCTCCTTACAACCGTGATAACCTCTCTACAAATAGCCTCCAACCAAAGAAACCCAGACCCATACACAGACAGAGCAGCAGCAATGGAGATAGAGTCTGTCAAGTGCGAGTGCTGCGGCCTGAGAGAGGACTGCACCCAGGACTACATTGCCAGCGTGAGAGCAAGCTTCCACGGCCAATGGCTGTGCGGGCTGTGCTGTGAGGCCGTCAGGGATGAGGCGTGCAGGAAGAAGGCTCCGCGGGAAGTGGAGGAGGCCGTCAGGGCTCACATGGCGTTCTGCAACATGTTCAAGTCCAACCCCGCCGTCCGGGTCGCCGACGGCATGCGCCAGATGCTCCGCAGACGGTCCGGCGACATGTCGAAGCCGGTATCGGCCAGGAAGTACAGCACCTCGCAGGTCGGAGACGTGTCATCCGTGGCATTATACTGAACAGTCCATCCATACATCCTAAAGACTTAACAACAGACCATCTAGTCTCCTTCACAACTTTAAATCCGTTCCGCCTCTTTTGTCTGTTTTCTGTGTGTTCTTGTCATATGGCATGATTTTGGGATGTACATAAGATTCATGAGAATAGATGCTAGTACTGTCTGGCTTTGAGACGAAGTTGCCTTCTTCTTTGTGACCACAAAACAACCGCTAAGTTGATAAGATATGCTAACCGGTTTCTGTTCGCGACCTAACAGAAGGCAGGGGAGAAGGTTAGCATGTGCAAGATGATATTGTTCACCTTCACACCTCATGGTCGTTGCGCTCGCTGTACCTGACTTGACCAGCGATGCGGACAGTACACCATCCATGAACCCATACATCGATCTGTATTCGCAGCAGTCGCACCACGATGCTCTGCTCTCCCATCTGGAACGGGCTATGCTTTTGTGCTACCCGTGTTATACAGATAACTGACCAGATTAAGCTCACTGTACATCTAGTTACCGTGATTGTATCACATTCAAGGGAGTAGTTTCCACACTCTTCCTTTGTTCAGAGATTCATATAGTGAGCGTATGTCCACTTTGCTTAACAACCTAGTGCCAGACAAAATAAATACCACTCCTCGACTACGTACGGTTTCATGGAATAGATACCGATTACAGTATTATCCCAACCCAACTAGTTTTAATAGGAATTGATATTCGTGATATGCTCAAGAAGCAATTATAGGCATGTTGGATATTTGATTCATAAATAATTAGGGTACTAATGACCTGCGACCTAAAAACTCATTAGTACGCCTAGAAATACGAGGAGTAGGGTTAGGGACTAATGACTCTGTGGAGAGACTGATGTTACTGCTGCGCTGATCGGCTACGAAGAACGTGATCGTCTACCTATTGTCGTGACGAGGACGAGGAGGAGACGAACGAGATCGTCTACTTCCTCTACACAGATGTGCGTCTATGTTCCGCTGCGTTGGCGTCTAGTGTTAATGATCTATGACATCTGTACTCGAGATACGGTAGAATTGCTAATGTAGCGTACCGCTGGTTTCCCAATAGCGGCATCAGAGCCGACTTGCGTAGTTTTTTGTCTGGATCTTGTTAGTAGATGGGATCTACTGCAGACATGTTCATACGATGAATTTTATCGCACAATTTTTGGGGTTTGGAATTGGTTAGAGTAGATTGCGGTCATATATGACTAAAGGGTCAGTTCGTGCTCTTTCTCTGCTGTGTGCGCAACCTGTCTCTACTGGCTGGAATCACCATCGGGGCTAATTGCATACATAGCTAACAGATTGAGCCAACAAACCACAGTCATGAGACGCGATCTACTCATGGATAATCAGTCACATTGAAAATTGAGACATTCTGAATGGCTCAGATCCGGGTTGATTCGATCAATCCTATAAGATTTTCATAGTGATTTCATAGATGCGATCTATGTAACTCCGTTTGGTGTTCAGGACGCTGCCCTGAAACCCGCGGGGGGGCGGCTCCCCCCTCGACCCCCCGCCCGCTAACCGGCTAGCGAGACCGCTGTTTGCTATCTGCTATAGCGATTACATAATATCATTTTGCACTAGAAACTATTCCACGTTTTAATTATTTTTGTAGCGAATGATGTGAATGGTATGGTCTTAATGTGATGTGATGATCTGTATGTAATATTCGTGTAACCTGCGTGTTGTAAATTTAATACAACTGGGTTGAGGTTGTCACATAATTGTATAACGACCTGCGTGTCGACTTGTGATGCTTGATCTCTCATGTAATTTATTTGATAACTGTTAGTTATATTAGCTTCTTTTATGATCATGGAGATGTCTTCAAACATGGTGGAGATAGAGATCACCTCAAGAAGGGAGGCATAGCAGCTCAGATCATGATGGATCCATGGCGATGGAGACCACAATGATTCTAAAGACCATACTATTCACAATGTGATATAATCATATACTTGTGATGTTTACGTATTACTATTCTTTTCATGTTTTTCATATGGTAGATATTTTGTCATGAGAGAATAGCTTCCCTTGCAAAAGTTGGGTATTTGATGCCATTTACTAATAGCTGCACCTATGTTATTTTGATCGTTGTATGGTAGGTTTGCCAAAGCAAAGTACCATCATCTATCATAATACTTAGGGTGAATGTTGGACATTCACATGCATAGTGTTGGTTTACTCAACAAAGCTATCAAAACAGTTTTAGACTTTATGGCATAGAGTTAAGAGCCAGAGCATTGGATGTCACCCAACAAACAAGAGTCATATAGGGATATGATTAACAATTGTTGTTTACCTATGTCACTAATTTTCTAGTAGTGAAGCCAACGCTCACTAGGAATTAGTGAATATGGATCTTGGACCACTATATGTCGTTAGAGAGAGGGCGATACTCATATAGTGGTAGTGTCTTTTATTAAACTGTTAATAGAAGATTGATACATAACATAGTGCTAAAACCTTGCATATTTATTTTCTATTATAGATCATGTCTGCTAGTAGCAATTTCAATTTGCGATATGTGCTTGAAAAGGAAAATCTCAATAAAACTAACTTTATCGATTGGTACAGCAATATGAGAATTGTTCTTAAGCAAGAGAAAACTGAATATGTTCTTCTGCAACCATACCTTGATGACCTCCTAGCTGATGCAACTAATGCGACACATAGAGCTTATACAAAGCACTGCGATGATGCGCTTAATGTAAGTTGTCTCATGCTCGCTACTTTGTCCCCTGATCTGCAAAAGTATGAACATACAAATGCTTATTCTATGATTGAGAGACTGCATGAAATATTTGAGAATCAAGCTAGGGCTGAGAGATACAACATCTCAAAGTCCTTGTTCTCATGCAAGCTGGCGGAGGGTAGCTCGATCAACCCTCATATAATCAAAATGATTGGTTATATTGAGACTTTGGGCAAACTTAGTTCTGAACTGAAGGATGATCTGACTATTGACGTTGTTCTCCAGTCGCTCCCACCGAGCTACGAGCCATTTATATTGAATTTTCAAATGAATGGCATGGAGAAAACTTTGGCTGAATTGCATGGGATGCTTAAAATAGCTGAAGAAAGCATTAAAAAAATGTCAGTCATGTGATGATGGTACAAAAGAAGAATAAAAAGATGAAGCGTGTGACGCATCCTAAAGACAAAGGCAAGGAAAAGGTTATCGATGAGCCTTCAAGCTCAAAGTCTAAGCCAAAGGGCCAATTTGGCCCTTCTCATAATGATGAATGTTTTCACTGTCATGCTAAGGGGCACTGGTCTAGGAATTGCAAGAAGTACTTGGAGCATATGAAGAATAAGAAGGGAAGTGAGACTTCTGCTTCAGGTATAAATGTTATAGAAATTAATATTGTATTATCTTCTAGTGAATCATGGGTATTTGATATCGGATTGATGATTCACACTTGCAAATTGTTGCAGGGTCTAAGTGAGACTAGAAGATTTACAAAAGGCGAGTTGGATGTTCGTGTCGCCAATGGAGCAAAATTTGCGATCATAGTTGTCGGAACCTACCACTTGTCATTACCCTCAGGATTAGTGTTAGAATTGAATAATTGTTATTGCATTCCTACTTTGAGCAAGAATATTATCTCTTCTTCGTGTTTAGAAGAATTTGATGGTTATGATATTGTAATAAAGAACAAATGTTGTTCCATTTATTACAATAATATTTTCTATGCTCAATGTCTATTAGTGAATAGATTATATGTTATTGATCTTGAGGAAAAAACTATCTGTAATACTAATACCAAAAGGGCTCGACGAAATAATCTAAATCACACTTTTATTTGGCATTATCGCTTAGATCATATAAATGAGAAACACATTGAAAAACTCTGTAAATATGGTTTACTAAGCTCATTTGATTTTGAATCACTTGACATATGTGAATCTTGTTTGCTTGGGAAGATGACAAAGCACCCTTCACTGGTCAAAGTGAAAGGGCGACTGGCTTATTGGGACTTATACATACATATGTATATGGACCAATGAGTTCAATTGTCAGAGGTGGTTTTCAGTACTTCATCACATTTACCGATGACTTTAGTAGATATGGTTATGTCTACCTAATGAGGCACAAGTCTGAATCCTTTGAAAAGTTCAAAGAATTTCAGAATGAAGTACAAAATCAATTAGGCAAGACAATTAAACTTCTACGATTTGATTGTGGAGGTGAATATTTGAGCCATGAATTTTATGATCAGTTAAAACAATATGGAATTGTTCCACAGTTGACTCCACCTAGAGTGCCTCAATAGAATGGGGTGTCCGAACGGAGGAACCGAAACTTGTTAGACATGGTTAGGTCGATGATGAGCCAAGCAGATCTTCCACTATACTTTTGGGGTTATGCTATTGAAACTGATGCGTTTACACTGAACAAAGTCCCAACTAACTATGTTGAGAAGACACCATATGAGATGTAGACTGGGAAACATCCCGAATTGTCTTTTTCTCGAAGTTTGGGGATGTAATGATTATGTCAAACATTTGACGTCAGACAAACTCACTTCCAAATCAGACAAATGCTTATTTGTGTGATATCCTAGGAAAACCAAAGGATATTATTTTTATAATAAAACATAGGGTAGAGTATTTACCACTTGCAATGGTGTCTTCTTGGAAAAAGAGTTTCTCTCAAAAGGAGTTAGTGGGAGCAAGGTGCATCTTGAAGAAATTCAAGAAATACCTGAAAATGTTTTGGCACCCACTGATCCTATACAGGATGTAAAATATGTTGTGCAACCAGTTGATGAAACACCAGTCCCACGAAGGTCTATGAGGGTACGTCCTGTGACTGAAAAGTTAACGCTTCTAACCACGGTGCAGCATGACATGGTATTGTTGGACAATAATGAGCCCACAACCTATACTGAAGCAATGAAGGGACCCGACTCTGAGAAGTGGCTTGGAGCCATGGAATCCGAAATTGAATCCATGCATGAAAATCAAGTTTGGGACATGATTGATCCAATTGAAAGTGTGAGACCTATCAATTGTAAATGGATTTTCAAGAAAAGGACAAACATGGATGGAAATGTTCACATATATAAATCGCGATTGGTGGCGAAAGGTTTCAAACAAATTCAAGGTGTTGATTATGATGAAACTTTCTCACCGTCGCAATGTAAAAGTCTGTTCGGATTCTCCTAGCAATTGTTGCGTATTTTGATTATGAAATATGGCAGATGGATATCAAAATAGCCTTTCTTAATGGAAGTCTGACTGAGGATGTGTACGTGACACAATCTGAAGGTTTTGTTGATCCTAAAAATGCTAGTAAAATATGCAAGTTTCAAAAGTCCATCTATGGATTGAAGCAAGCATCTCGGAGTTGGAATCTAGATGAAGTTGTCATAGGGTTTAGTTTCATCAAAAACGTATAAAAACCTTGTATTTACAAGAAGTTTAGTGGGAGCGCACATGTATTTCTTGTCCTATATGTAGATGACATATTATTGATCAGAAATGACATTCCAATGCTTGACGATGTTAAATCCCCATTAAGGAAAAGTTTCTCAATGAAGGATTTAGAAGAGGCAACATACATTTTGGGCATAAAGATCTATTGAGATAGATCTAAAAGGCTAATTGGATTAAGCCAAGATACATATATTAACAAGATATTAAATCAGTTCAATATGCAAGATTCTAAAAAATGTTTCTTACCAATATCACATGACATTACTCTAAGCAAGAGTCAGTGTCCTTCGACACCTGATGAGCAAAAGAGGATGAGAGTGATTCTTTATGCTTCGACTATTGGATATATCATGTATGTCATGCTATGTACACGCCCAAATGTATCTTATGCTCTAGGTATCACAAGCAGGTATCAATCAGATTATAGTGATGCTCATTGGACCATTGTCAAAAAAATCCTTAAGTACTTGAGAAGAACTAATGATGCGTTCTTAGTGTTTGAAGGTGAAGAAGAGCTTGTTGTAAAAGGTTACACCGATGCCAGCTTCCAAACTAATAAGGATGATTTGAGATCGCAATCCGGTTTTGTATTCTACCTCAATGGAGGGGCAGTGAGCTAGAAAAGTTCCAAGCAAGATATAAAAGCGGATTCAACGACAGAGGCGGAGTATATATTTCAGCTTCTGAAGCTGCAAAAGAAGTTGTTTGGATCAGAAATTTTGTTTCTGTGTTGGGTGTTGTTCCTAGCGCGTCCAGTCATGTGGATCTCTACTGTGACAATAGTGGAGCTATCGCACACGCAAAGGAGCCTAGATCACACAAAAGATCCAAACACATACTACGACGCTATCACCTCATCCGAGAGATCATCGACCGAGGTGATGTGAAGATATGCAAGGTGCACACGGATTTGAATGTTGCAGATCCATTGACAAAACCTCTTTCACAATCAAAGCATGAGGCGCACACAAGATATATGGGTATTAGATACTTACATCAGTGATCATGGTGTGTAGTGTGAGACTTGTGTCATAGCTATGTTTATGTACTATTAAACAAATTGTTATATGAGTAATCATTATTTTCATTAATCATCAAGTATGTGACTTGTTCGTGAAACTCTTTGTCAATAGTAATATTACTCTGAATGATCCCTAATCTATATCATTATATGAGATAATGATGTCACACATACTAGCATATGTATTAATTGATGATCACGTTTCATGGATCATAGATATAGGGATATCAAATTAATAATATGAACACATGTTAGTGAATATGGTGTTGGATTGACTCACTCCAAGACACTGATGGGATTGTTATTTCTATATGTGCCATCAGTTGATATTGAGTGATACACCTGCTAGATCCTTAGACCTGAGATCACCATTGTTTCTCACCGTGTGTAGTTGTGTACTTTGAGACTACCAAACGCTACTCCGTAACTGGGTAGTCATAAAAGTAGTCTTCAAGTCTGTCGGTACCCTACGTACCGGATACCCCTTAGGATTGCAAAGATCACAAGGAAACTCTATCTGCCAGATTTGAAGACCTCTGAAGGCCCCACAGGTCACGCGTAACCGGACCTGCTTCCCTGACATGGTTAGTCCCAGGGCCGCCACGTGTATCATAAGACCAGAGCTATCGCCCACACATGGGAAAGCTCGAGACTAGATACCAGTATGGCATCCCCAGACCTAACCCCAGACAGAGGGAAGCTCCGGTGCCGACACATGTCCAACAGCACCGGACCTACCCGTCCACGAAGGTAAGCTCCAGAGCTGCCACGTGGCCGACCGCCGGACCTTCAACTTCAACAATCAGGCTGGTGGACCCCCAACGACTCCGGACCTTCAAGGAGCAATCAAAGACTTCAAGACCCGATTAAGTGTCATTAATGCCATATTAATGACACACGATCGGATGACCCTTAATACCGGGAACGACACTGTTAAGGCCCGTTACCGGGCTATTTAGGGTAATTAACCTCATTAATTGTGTATCAAGCATGTGTAACCGCCGGGGCCACATGTCGGGCCAGGCTAACGGTGTAACGACCAGTCTTTGTACTATAAAAGGATTGGTCGACGATACACAAGGGACTCTCCAGACCTCTTCTAGACTCCCTGACCTAGACGAGCTTCTTCTTCTGGAGCTTCTTCTAGACTCACACGCTCAATACAACACCAACACCCCCCGTGGAGTAGGGTATTACGCTCAGGCGGCCCGAACCACGTAAATCTTTGTGTCCACTTGTCATTCACCTTCTTGAATCTCTGCGTGCCCATTACCGAACTACAACTCCGCGATCTACTAACAGTAGTATCGGGAGATCTGTCGGATCCAAACACCGATAGTTGGCGCGCCAGGTAGAGGGCTCCCGAGATTTTAAGGATGGTGAACTCAGTTGTTGGATCATCCAACGGCAATCCTGTTGTTCAACCTACTGGGGGCAACCCCTCCAACATGCAGCAACCAGTGGGTGCCACAGCTCCAGCAGGAGTCCTGCCACCGCTGCCACCGCCTGCACCAGCAAATCAAGCTGGTCAGCGTGACGGAGCATCCGCATCGGTCACGACATCAGCGAATAACAACAACCCTGAACACACGCTCCATGCAGTGCGTGCTCTCCTCCAATGTCCACCACCCCCAGGTGCATCCCAGGGTGCAATGGAGCAATGGAGGGCTGACGTGGAACATTTGGTTGCAGCAGCAGCCGATCGCATCAGCAACCAAGGTCCTCCCCCTTCGGGGCGGGCCCCATCACAACATCGGACTTTGTCGAGCAGACTTGGTTCGCACGCTTCCCAAAATAGGAGGCGTGTTGTGTCTCAACAAGTGATGTCGCTGCCTTCTGGGGCGCGACACACTCATATGGTAACCAGGCTTTCAACTCACGACCTCCGGGCGGAGCTTGATCGCCGTTACCGTCAACAGGACGGTCGTGTCCATATCAAGCGTGCTCGCGAGAGGCGAGAAGCTCGAGACAGTCCTGTTCCCGAGGGAGTAGGAGGAGGATGTTCTGCTCTGGCCATGCACCTACGCATGGTCAGATGGCCACAAAAGTTTCAGCCTCACCTGCCGAAGAAATTTGACGGGACTGTTAATCCCGCTGAGTTTCTCCAGATTTACTCCTCTGCAATCCTCGCAGCCGGAGGTAATGAAGCTGTAATGGCCAACTACTTTCCAGTGGCCTTGACTGGGACCGTTAGGTCCTGGTTCATGAGCCTTCCTCACAACTCCATCAATAGTTGGGAGGAATTGTGCCAATAGTTCACTGCCAATTTCGGGAGTTCATACACCCGACCAGGCACCGAACTGGACCTTTTTGCTGTCGTGCAGAAGGGGGGGAGAATCCCTGCGCTCATTCATCCATAGGTTCTCCCAGGTACGAAACACTATTCCTTCTATCTCCAGTGCCTCTGTTATTGTGGCATTTAGACAGGGCGTACGAGATAAAAAGATGCTGGAGAAGCTGGCGATCAAGGAGATCACCACCGTCATGGAGCTCTTCAGCTTGGCAGACAAGTGTGCCAAAGCTGCGGAGGGCCGTGAAATGCACTCCAAACCACTTTTGGAGGATGGTAAAAAATCCTCCAAAGGCGAAGCCACTACCTCCAGGAGTGGCAAAAAGAAGAAAAAGTCCAACGGCAAGAAGAAGTCATCGGCCGACACATCTACTGCTGCAGCTGCTGCAGCTCCGGGTGGCCAGGGGCCACGCTCTGAGAAACGACCTCGACCTTCATCTGAAGACGGCAGCAACACCAAAATGTGGTGTCCTATCCATAAGTCGAACAACCACAACTTGGAAGACTGCCGGGAGGTCCAAAACCTTGTCGAGCACTACAACAAGCGTCAGGAAGAAGTTCCTTTCTGACAAAGGGAAGGAAAACGGAAAGTCGACAAAGCTCCGGCTGAAGAGGAGTTAGGTTTTCAGGACCCCAAAAAGGTTCTGAAGGTTGTATACACCTCCTCGACGATGATTCCGATGTCTCCGACAATGAACGTCAGAAAACCATGAACATCATTTTTGGTGGTTCGTGGGACATCACCTCTCGCCGTGTCCTCAAAACCATGCGGCAGGACATGGCCTCAGTAGCTCCTACAGCCAGGGCGGAGCCTCATCGAAGGTGGATGGATATCACCATCACTTTTGATGCTTTGGACTGCCCTCGGAACATGATCGAAGCTGGTCAACTACCTTTGATGGTATCTCCGACCATCAATAACATTCAAATACACCATGTAATGGTGGACGGAGGTTCGGGGCTGAACCTCATAAGCTTCGAAGCTTTCGTCAAGCTTCAGCTCCGACCTTCGGACCTTCGCCCTTCCTGACCTTTCTCCGGAGTAGGTCCGGGGGCCATAACCCCACTCGGTGCCATTACTCTCCCCGTGACCTTTGGGACTCGGGAGAATTATCGCACGGAGAAGTTGGTCTTCGACGTCGCTCAGATCAGCTTACCTTTCAACACCATTCTGGGCAGGCCCGCCTTGTACAAGTTCATGGTTGCTGCTCATTATGGCTACCTGGTATTGAAGATGCCGACACCAGATGGTGTTCTCCGGATCTGCGGAGACCGCACCGCTGGAGTGACTGCTCTGGAAGAACTTCACGCGCTTGCTACAGCGCAGGAGGAAGAGTCCAGGCAGAAACAAGCTCCGAAACCCCCAAGAATTCGTCAACGAGGCTCAACCTCTACACCCCGTGTGCAACTAAGCGGCAATACCGACATCCCCGTCAAAGTCGTCCAAATCAGTTTTGATGCCGCTCAGACCACCCGTATATCAGGAGGTCTGAATGACAAATAGGAACTCGCGCTCATCACTTTCCTCCGGGCTAATGTAGACGTGTTTGCCTGGCAACCGTCACAAATGCCTGGGATCCCTAGGGAAGTGATCGAGCATAATCTGAAGATCTATCCTGACGCTCGGCCCGTACACCAGAAGCCTCGGAAGCAATCAGTAGAGTGACAGAACTTCATATGACAAGAAGTGAAGAAGTTGCTCGAAGCTGGATTCATCCGAGAAGTCTTCCACCCAAAATGGCTGACAAACCCAGTCGTTGTACCAAAGGCCGGCGGGAAGCTTCGGATGTGTATTGACTACACAACACTAAATAAGGCATGCCCAAAAGATCCATTCCCACTACCTAGAATAGATCAGATAGTGGATTCCACCTCCGGGTGTGAATTACTTTGTTTCTTAGATGCATATTCTGGATACCATCAAATCAGAATGTCTAGGGAAGATGAAGAACATACCTCTTTTATCACAGTAGATGGATTGTATTGCTATACTGCCATGCCATTTGGTCTCAAGAATGCAGCCTCAACATTTGTACGAGCTATGCAAAACCTTTGGAGAGCTCATCAGAGACGTAGTGGATGTGTATGTTGATGACATCATCGTCAAAATCAAGGACAAGGAGTCACTTCTTGAAACCTTGCAAGCTGTCTTCGACAAGGTGCGTGTCACCCGCACAAAGCTGAACCCAGACAAGTGTGTCTTCGGGGTTAGCTCCAGAAAGCTTCTTGGTTTCCTGGTAAACCACCGGGGCATAGAGGCAAATCCGGCAAAGATTAAAGCCATTGAGGATATGCGGCCACCAGCCCGCATCAAGGACGTCCAGAAACTGACTGGATGTCTAACCGCCCTCAGCCGGTTCATATCAAGACTAGCAGAACGGGCACTACCCTTCTTCAAGCTATTGAGGAAGTCCGGACCATTCCAATGGTCTGAAGAAGCAAAAAAGGTGTTCCAGGAGCTAAAGCAGCTCCTCACCGCTCTACCAACCCTGGTAGCTCCGAACCCTGGTGAGCCTTTACTGCTTTACATTTCGGCAACCGACGAAGTTATCAGCATGGTCCTGGTTGCGGGGAGACCAAAACCATCCCAAGCTTGGGAATACAGACCCCCCCCCCCCCCCCCGGGAGGGTCCGTAGGTTCCTGAAGGTGAGTCTGGGTCCCAGCCCCCAGACTTGGGTCTACAAGGAGTTATTCCAGAAGATCTGTACCCCTCTGGGAGGGTCCGGGTCACTCCAGTAGAAGCTCTGGGTTCCTCCAGCAAGGACCCGGAGGTCCCCGAAGCAGGTCTGGACCCCTACGGGAGGGTCCGGGTCGATGTGGAGGAAGCTCCGGGCCCCTCCGGGAGGGTCCGAATAGTACAGCGCCCAGTGTACTTCATCAGCAAAGTACTACATGATGCCAAGACTCGATACCTAGAGGTGCACAAGCTGCTCTACGCAGTTCTCATCGCCTCCAGGAAGTTTTGCCATTACTTCAAGCTCACTAGATCTCAGTGGTGACTTCTTATCCACTGCGTGCGATCTTGCATAATCCCAACTCTACTGGTAACATTGCAAAGTGGGCAGCAAAATTGGCCGAATTCGATCTTGAATTCATCCCAAGACAATCGATCAAGAGTCAAGCATTGGCAGACTTCATGGCGGAATGGACCCCCTCTCCATCAAACCCTGGGGGCCCTAGTGAGCAGAAGCCGGAGCTCAAGGCTCCGGTCTTCACCGAGCCTCACTGGACTCTCTACTTCGACGGTTCCATGCAAAAGCAGGGGGCCGGAGCTGGATTCCTTCTCCTCGCTCCAACTGGGGAGAAGGTAAAATACATGGTCCACCTTGACTTCAAGGCGACCAACAACATGGCGGAGTATGAAGCACCCATTTACGGACTAAAGTTGGCACTATCATATGGTGTCAAGCAATTGTTGGTCAAGGGAGATTTGCAGCTCATCATTAAATAGGTGAAGGGTGAACGCTCCTGTAACAATCCTCAACTAGCTGCTTATCTCCTTGAAGTCCAGAGGCTTCAGAAGGACTTCGAAGTCCTGGACCTCCACCATGTCCAGCGTGTCCATAATGCTGAAGCTGACAAACTCTCGACGAAAGTGTCAACCGGAGCTCCGACTCCTGACGAACCTTCGTCCGGAGGTTGTCAAAACCCACACCTCAGCCTGCCGAACTGAGCGAAGGGGGCGAGACCAGCATCCCGAAGCCGACGGTCCCGATGGCCCTTTTACCATGGCAGCCATCAAGGGTCGTATGTGCTGCCAGAAGCTCCAAGCAACCCAGCACGCAAGACTCAAATGCTCAAGCTAGCTCCGATGCATGGATCTCGGAGATCCGGAGCTACTTGAACGACAATATCCTTCCTAACGATGATGTATCCGCTCACTGGATAGTCAGATTGGCTAAAAGATACACATTGGTAGAAGGAGATCTCTACCGACGCGGTGCCAACGACGTCCTAATGTGGCGCATCACAAGGGAAGAAGGTTGCGAGCTCCTCGCAGAAATCCATGGAGGCGAGTGTGGGAACCACGCGTCTTCCCGCACGCTGGTCAGTAAAGCCTTCCGGCATGGCTTCTACTGGCCTACAACGCTCCAGGATGCAGCTGAGCTGGTGAAGAAATGTGAAGCATGCCAATTCCATGCAAAGCAAATTCACACACTGGCTCAACCTCAATAAATGATACCTCCTACATGGCCTTTCACTGTGTGGGGGATGGATATCTTGGGACCTTTCCCAAGAGCCGTCGGAGGTTACAAGTTCCTGTATGTTGCCATTGACAAATTCACCAAATGGCCGGAAGCAACTCCAGTTGTGACAATAAACAAGCAATCAGCTATCAACTTCTTGCAGTCCATCGTATGCAGATTTGGAGTACTGAACAAAATCATAACAGATAATGGGACCCAATTCACAAGCTCTGCTTTCCAAGGATACTGCGAAGACCTCGACATCCAAGTCAGCAACGCCTCAGTAGCTCACCCGACAAGCAATGACCAAGCCGAGAGAGCAAATGCAAAAATCCTGAAAGGACTCAAGACGCGCACTTATGAGAGCCTGAAAAAACATGGATCCAACTGGATCGAAGAGCTTCTGCCCAGTCTATGGGCCAACAGGACAACTCCAAACCAATCAACTAGAGAGACACCCTTTCCTGGTGTACGGAGCTGAAGCAGTCCTTCCTCTAGAAATCACCTTGGGGTTGCTCCGGGTCCGAACCTCCGACGAAGCCACGCAGGACCAGCTCCGGCGTGAAGACCTTGACCTCCTTGAGGAGGGAAGGTGCCGAGCAGCTGTTCGGAATGCCCGATACCGTCAAGCTCTTCGGTGCTATCACCAACGACATGTTCACAACCGACAGCTCGAGGAAGGCGATCTGGTGCTACGGAGAATACAATCTAGAGAAGGGTTAAACAAACTCTCCCCCAGCTGGGAAGGACCCTTCCGAGTGATCAAAGTATCCCGTCCCGAATGCGTTCGCTTGGCAACCGAGGATGGGACACCTCTCCCAAATCCTTGGAACATTGAGCACCTTCGTAAGTTCTACGCTTAATATCACGGAGGTGAGTCTGTAATTACATGTGATGTATGTTATAGAGTCATTGTACAGAGTCGGATAGCTCCTCCGGGAGGGCAGCCAGACCTACCCCGTTAGGTCCGCAACGTCCATGCAACACTTGTCACAGTCTCAGGACTAAAAGTGTAGCTATCTACCTTGGGTCAAATAAGAAATGAAACACACTTAGCCTGGTTCCGTATCCTAAGAGTGTACTTGTTTCCCCTGTACCCCGGACCTATAATGAAAGACATCATTGTGTGAAAACAGACTCCACGTGCATTTACTTTGTACAGGCCCAATATTTTTTATTTTTCTCTTTCTTGTCTATAACAAAGTTGTGCAGTTCTTAAGAAACTTTAGCTCGACCTGTTCATGTACAATTCGAGTTGCATGGTCTATTCTTCCGGGTCCAAACATTGTTGATGGTCTACTCGTCTGAATGCCGCCAAGCCAATCTAGGGTCAGAGTGTGCTATCAACTTAGCCTGGTCATGCACCCTAAGTACGCCACTCTACCTACACCCCGGCAGGCCGAAGTAAGGCGAGTCCAGAAATGATCGGACCTAAAGGAAACAAGACGACGCTCTTGATTGTATTTAGAATTGTGTTCAACCTAAAACTTTCTCGGGAATAGTAAGACGCAATGAAGTTATAGATAGGAAATGGATTTTACTATTTTTCTTGACTTCAGTGTGCAGAAAAAATAAATATTTCATGATGATGGTGAATAAAGACGGAGCTACCAAAGCTCCGACATCCTCTAGGCGACTTGTGGTTGAGGTTCAAACATTGACATCGAGCGTCGCTGGAGTTACTCAGCTCCGGTAAAGCTAGGGGGCAAGCTGTCAACGTGAAGAAAAGATGGTGGAAAGACTCTATAGTGGAGTCTGCTATTGAGACACGACATGTTGACAGAGGTCACTGTCGGAGCTACCAAGCTTCGACACCCCAGAGGGCTAACCGTCGATGCTTTACGTGTTGAGGGAGACTACTGCCGGAGCTACTAAGCTCCAACGATGGTCAATGTCGGAGCCACTAAGCTCCGACAACCTCAGGGGGCCTACACTATCGAAGACTTCGGACCTACATTCTACAAGTTCGAAGCACGCAAGTCTTCAACAACTGTTACATCCTCTTGGTACATGTTCACAATCAAATTGTGTACATCTACCAGGGGGCCAAGTGAGACAAAGGTGTTGAAGACAAAAAATGAAATTCACAAAAAAATTTGGATTTCATTCATCCGGATACAAGAGATTACAAAATTGGAGAAGAAGAAGAAGAAGAAGAGAGAATACAAGCGGGAGCTACAAAGAGATGGTCCTAGACCCTGTGGAAGAACTGGGCGACCTTCTGGGCAACCTCTGACACGCTCGCTCGGGCGGCTTCACCCTCTCCTTCGATGGGGCCTACAAGCATTGGGTCTAGAGGGAATTGAGGGTCCCGGCTGGTGTAGCACGTCAGCACGAACTCGACTACATTCTTCGCCAGGGATTGTCCCTCAGTTTCCAGCTGGTCCGCGATGACATCGCCCATCTTGGTGAGCTTGTTGCCTGCTGAACTCAGCGCCTCCAACGCCTGGTCCAACTCCGGCTCCGGATCATCCGGACGCACGGGACTAAAGCCCATTGGCGTCAGCGCATCGTTGGCTTTGCCCAGGAAGTCCCAAACTTGTTGGGACTCCGCAGCCCTTGTGCTTCGCATCTCCTCCAAGGATCTTTTGGCCGCTGCAAGCTCTGAGTTCTCCCGAGCAAGGCGCTCCACCTCTTTGGCATTCTGCTGAATCTTCTAAGGAATCTGCCTTTCGAGTTTACTGAGCTCTTCCTCCCGGAGGTGGATCTCGTTCCGGCGGTTGACCAGATCCTTCTCTCGGCCCTGCATTTTCTTATCCCTGGAGGAGACGGCATTCTCCTGCTTGTAGAGATCTTGCCCTCGCTGCCGGGCCTTCTTCTCCTCTTCCTCGCAACGCTCCTCGAATTTCTTGGTGTGCTCTTCGAGGCTCTTGTCAGCTAGAGCTGTCTTTTGGACAAGCTCTTCCTCCCTCTTCACAAGATCGTCCCGCAGCTCCAGGAGTTTTTGCTCTTCATCTTCGAGCTTTCTCTCCCGCGCCTCAAGAGCCTCCCGGCGCTTGACGAGACTAGCGTGGATGGCGGTGAGCCTCTCCTGGCGATCGTCCGTTGCGCTATTAGCAGCTTTGGCTTGCTCGTAGATGAACCAGGACTGGTTATCGAGGGACCGCGTCATGATTTCCCTCTCATCCAGCAGCTTACCCCAGTACTCCAGGCGGACTTTCTCCCTCTGCACCCACTCCTTGTCGTCAGCCAGCCTCGACTGAGCCAGCTTGGTCTCTAAATGGAGCCGGTTGCACCACCTCCTCAGAGTTTGGTGCTCCTCCTCGAGGGCCTTGCTGTCGTGGTAGAAAGCCAGCTGGACCTGGTGAAGACTGGAGCAGGTGTTGTCAATAGACAACGATAGGGGGATCGGGTCCGGACCTGCCAGGGTCCTCTCCGCTGGCTCCAGCGGATCTTCAGTGACAAAAATTGGGTCCCACTGTACAAGAGCGATCCCTTGAGCTTCCACGGCACTAGGGTCGTCCTTTGGGATAGCCTCGGCTACCGCCGAGGAAGTTCCTGCAGCAGAAGTTCCGACCTCCGGAATTGACTCCGAAGATCCTGCGGCCAGGTCATCAACAACTGGCCCCTCAGGCGAGGGGCCAGCAGCTTCATCTTGGCACCCTCGCTCAACAGTGGGCACCTCTGGGATCACCACTTCCGGAGCAGGTGTTGAAGGTTTGGTCGGAGCAGAAGCTACTTCCGGCTCCAATGCAGGCGCCTCCTCCGCCGCTGGCTCAGGTGCTGGCGCTTCGACCATCATGGGCTCAAGCGCCGACACCTCCGCAGCAACTAGCTTGGACGCTAGAACCTCTTCGACGATCGGCTCTACCGCCGGAGCTTCCTCATTAACCGACTCAAGTGCCAGAGCTTCATCAACACCCGACTCTACCGCCGAGACCTCATCAACCACCGGCTCGATTGTTGGGGCTTCAACGACATCCGGCTCTAGGGCCGGAATCGCAGCTACCTCCAGCTCTGTGGTCGGAGCGTCCAACACCTCAGCATCCAAACCCGGAGCTTCAACCTCCGGGGCTGGTACCGCTGGTACATCTTCATTCCCGTGGTCCGGCACTACCACGGGAGCTTCTAGGGATGAGTCGAGGTCTAAGACCATGACAGCCAGCGCCGGAGCTGCCGCAACCTCAGCCACCTCTTGGGGCGGCACTGGAATTGGAGCCGGAGCTTCAGCGTGCATAGCCTCAACTGCTGCTGCAGGGACCAGAGCTTCAACCCTTTTTTTAGGCACGCTGTGGATGAAGGATGAAGAAACTCAAAATAACTAGCTGAGGTAAAAAAATAAAAAATTACCTCGGAAGGCTTCCACACCAGTTAGCACGGAACCTCTTTTCCAGATGCCTCGGACTGGCCACAGCCGCCACTGGCGTGGTAGTCCCGGAAGGTCCCCCGGAGCTTGCTGCTGCTATCGGTGTTGCCTTGGTCGAGGCCCCCCTCAACCGGGAAGGACCTCCGGACCCAGAGCCCTCAGGTGGCCCTTGTACTGGAGTCACATGGCCGGAGTTAGCACCCCGGGAAGATGTCGCTGCTGGAGTAGATACCGCCGTTGAAGACCTCCCCCTCTGGGGAGAAGGAGCTGCCGTGGAAGAAGCAGGCCTGACGGACCTTCTGTCGACATGCTTCAGCTTCCTCTTACGGCTCGAGGGCTCGGCCAACTCCTTGCCCTTGCCTACGACTTCAATTCTTGGCTTTGGGGTGGGAACGGAGCTGCCTTCAGGAGCTCCGAAGATCGCCAACCCGGTGATCGAACGCCTCTCAACGACATCAAGGTCGTCAAGCACTGGCATCGTCCGCCGGAGCTCCCTGCTGAACTCTGCCTCCATGTTCATAGGGAGGAAAGCTACCGGCGGAGCCAAGTCATCACCCTCGATGTCGATGCCGTGCTGGAATTTCTTGAGGTGGAACTCCAAAGTTGCACCCTCCATGTTGGACTTCAAACCGGTCTCGATCCGGTCGTCGTCCAGCATACTATTGAGGGCCCAAGCAAGCTTATCCCTCTTCTTCAGCGAAGCCCACCTATTGGTTAGGAAGTTGCAAAACACCGCGTGAGGAGTCACCCCTCCTTCCATGCACTGGCGGATCCTGGTCAGAGCAGGGTTGAAGGCGTCCAACAACACCAGAACTTCACTCCAAACTGCAGTGTCATCATTGGGGAGGCCTTCCGACAACTCCAACTTCTCGTGCTCCTCCACCCTGATGACAATACAATCCTTCTTTCAGTCGCCCCACTTCCCAGAAGGGAACGACCACAAGTACTTGTACGTGCACTTCTTGCGCTTCACAAAATAATAGAATCCAAGGTACTCGTCACTCTTGCCGGTGGTCTGGACAGTGAAGAAGGTGCGGAAGAGCCTAACGCAGGGGGGAATGCCCACCCACATCTCGCACAAGTGGATGAAGATCGACACTAAAAGAATGGAGTGGGGGCCAAGGTGGAACAGCTGCAGACCATAGAAGTCTAGCAGCATCAAGAAAAAAAGAGGAGAAAGGTGGGATCAGCCCCACCATGGCGTACGTAGAGAAGTACACCATGTCGTCGGCGTGTTCCTTCTCGAACGGAAGCTTGCCGGCGCGGACCAAGTGGTTGAAGAAGTTAGGGGACCACCCCATGAGGGCCCGGACCTTCTTCAAATCACTATCGATCTTCAGTCGACTATGGCGGAGACCCAACTCCATCGCGGCACAGCGGGGCAAGAGATGGAAAACAAGCGAAAGTTTGGAGTATTTGAGCGCAAGTTTGAATGAAAGGCGTAAAGAACCCCCAAACGGTGTGTGCTTTCCTTCTTAAGTAAGCCCCCGCAACGCTTCGATGGAAACCGCAGAGGAGCCGACGATACCAGTCAAAAACTTCACCCTGCCAATGACTAGGGGGCCCGAGTCCACCACGACAATCAAGTCGAGGTCCTTACCCCAGGCGAACGGTTGTCATCATGAAAGGCAGGAAATCCGAAGGCGGCGGCATGACGGGG
Organism: Tuctoria greenei; assembly: GCA_036927565.1. Classification (NCBI taxonomy): domain Eukaryota; kingdom Viridiplantae; phylum Streptophyta; class Magnoliopsida; order Poales; family Poaceae; genus Tuctoria; species Tuctoria greenei. The sequence goes on along the minus strand of JAYESD010000003.1, from coordinate 35,747,957 downwards.
CACGCGGAACCGATACGATTTTCGTATCGGGAACCGGTGACCTTCAATTATGTGAGATCCACACGCCAATATCTCACCTGCCGCATCCGAGATATGCCACGCGGCGTTGGTTTAACTGCGAGCTACCGCCAACGGCACATCCGAAGACCCTTGAATACACGGCTCAAAAACCAAAGAATGGACCCACCTCCGGCAGAATGACTTCATCCAAAAGGTCTCTCCCAGAGGTGGGCCCATGGGGCCACTGTCGGTACCCTACGTACCAGATACCCCTTGGGATTGCAAAGATCACAAGGAAACTCCATCTGCTAATTTGAGGACCTCCGACGGCCCCATAGATCAGGCGTAACCGGACCTTCTTCCCTGACATGGTTAGTTCCAGGGCCGCCATGTGTATCATAAGACCAGAGCTATCGCCCACACATGGGAAAGCTCCAGACTAGATACCAGTATGGCATCCCCGGACCTAACCCCAGACAGAGGGAAACTTCGGTGCCGACACTTGTCCAACAACACCGGACCTACCCGTCCACGACGGTAACCTTCGGAGCTGCCACGTGGCCGACCGTCGGACCTTCAACTTCAACAATCAGGCTGGTGGACCCCCAACGGCTCCGGACCTTCAAGGAGCAATCAAAGACTTCAAGACTCAATTAAGTGTCATTAATGCCATATTAATGACACACGATCAGATGGCCTTTAATACCGGTAACGACACTGTTAAGGCCTGTTACCGGGCTATTAAGGGTAATTAACCTCATTAATTGTGTATCAAGCATGTGTAACCGCCGGGGCCACATGTCGGGCCAGGCTAACGGTGTAATAACAGTCTTTGTACTATAAAAAGATTGGTCGACGATACACAAGGGGCTCTCCAGACCTCTTCTGGACTCCCTGACCTAGACGAGCTTCTTCTTCTGGAGCTTCTTCTAGACTCACACGCTCAATACAACACCAACACCCCCCGTGGAGTAGGGTATTATGCTTAGGCAGCCCGAACCACGTAAATCTCTGTGTCCACTTGTCATTCACCTTCTTGAATCTCTGCGCGCCCATTACTGAACTACAACTCCACGATCTACTAACTGTCGTATCGGGAGATCTGTCGGATCCAAGCACCGACAAAGTCCATAATAAAATATAGAATGGGATGTGCGCGGATCAAGATGAAATTTGCCCCTCCTTAATAACAGGAGAGATGTATGTAGTCCCCTCGAGATAGTTGGATTTGAAAGTGCATGGTCATGACAAGGTGATTAAAAGTTAATCACAATGACTAAAAGTTAATCATAGAATGAATCTACTATTTGATCGAGTGAATGATCGAGCTATCATAAGGATGACATGCATCTCACCTTGTGTTTGACTGGTATCATGAGGCAAATGGACTATCATGTTGAATGTATCTAGGTTCGGCCGATATGATTTTTATGTACATTCGGGAGTCAGTACGTCCTGTTAGGTACCTCTACTGACTTGTGATTGGAAACGGTTTCCATTTACAACCAACTACACATGAACCTAACGGGTCACACACTTAAGAGGTTGAAATATTGAAAAGCTTGGCTAGATGATTGTCTCTAATGCAAGTGAGAGATTGTTGGTGATATGCCCAAGAGGTAATCATAATAATTCAGGTTGAGGACTGTTGGATATTTGATCCATAAGCAATTAGGTTACTAATGGGCCTGCAACCTAAAAGCCCATTAGTACGCCTATAAATACGAGTGGTAGAGCTAGGAGCTAATGGCTCCGTAGAGGCGCTGCTGCTATTGCTGCGCTGATCGGTTATGACGAACGTGATCGTCTATCTGCTGTTGTGAGAGGACGAGGAGACGAATGATATCGTCTACTTCCTCTAGACAGACGTGCATCTACGTTACGCTGCGCTGCACGTCTAGACCTCTCTACTCGCATATTTTCTGGATGATGCGTTAGAATTGCTAGTGTAGCGTACCGAATATTTCTCAATAATTAATTCATCAGATGCAGTTGTCTATACAGCATTCGAAGAAACTGTTTAGAATTTCATTCACGTTGCCGGGACTGCAAGCGATCAAGAAAGTGATCAAGAAAATGACAGAATGATTAGCCTCAAGCTAACCCTCGAGTCCATGTGAACACGCACCTGCACAATTGCACCATGGAGGTATTGATTGCAGGGGCAGCCAGCGTCGTCGTGGCCGATGAGGGGAGCGTGCATGGCCGGCTTTGACGGTTGCCGTCGCTCTCAACTATTTTTTTTTTCATGGATGACCGTGCGTTAAAACATTTACGCTGTTGGCAGACCTCCCGATTCTGTCGGATGGATCGGAACGCGGCTTCGGTGTTCTCGTTTGGTGTTCTCATAGGTACTCCTATTAAGTGTCACGTTTTTATTGGTGTATCTTTTTTATGTGGGGTCCAGTCACCTCATGGTGAACTAATAGAATCGCGCCACATCACGAGAGTACATTTGGGAGTACGGAGTCGCGAGCACCCAAGCCGTATTCGATGGATCGCCCCTCGGGAGATGACTGGAAGAGAGCATTTACTGTAGACGACGACGGCGAACAGCGGCGGCGGGCGGGCTGCTATGGTGCGATCAACCAGTTCCATGGGCTAGTTGCCATGCCATATATGGGCCTACACCGGCCCGTTATGGTCCAAGATGGGAACGAGCGAAATGCGTAGCGGCGGCCCGTGTGTGTGCGTGCCTCTCGCTTTCCTGTAAACTTTCTCAGCCCACTGGGCCCGACCTCTCCACTGCAGACTGCACCGCAACGCGTCCGGATGCAGAGGGTCTCGCAGCTCGCGCTCCGCCGCCTCCTGTCGCCGCCTCCTGTCGCCGCCGCGGCCGCTCGACGGGCCGCGCCGGTGGCCGCGGAGTCGGTTACCGGCGGGGATGTACCCCTCCTACCCCGCGGAGGTGGCGCGGGGGTACGAATCCTGAACCTTCCTATATTTTTTGGATTTTGGGGTTTCATCCATTCCGTGTCCAACTCTGAGCTCCCATGGTGCCTTTTGATCTGGCTTCAGGTGGCGGCGAGCGGATGGAGTAGCGGCGGCTCGGGGCCCCGGCTGGCTCGTAGGCTGTGCACCTACGACGAGAGAGGTACGTACAGTGGCTTCATTTCCACTCCCGTGTCTGTCTGATCTGGTGAGAATAATGAGGCATGTCGAATTATGTCCTGGGACCATCACTTTCTGTGATCATTCTCACGTCTTATGGTTCCAACACTCGTCAATTATGAAATCTATGTTCTGTACTGGTAGCTGTGTAGTTTTCTTACTGGATCGTAGCAGCATGATGAAATTTTCCTCTCCTGGTCGGCGCATTGTTTCCACATGCTCCCATGTCGCTAATTTCTTGGAGCTACTGTTCAAGTGCGATTCTGAGATAATATGTTCTCTAAGTAGAGCAAGATATTTATTTTCATGTTATGTGGCTTTCTGTGGATGTGCTGTCACACAAGAAAAGACAAAATTAGGGACGAGGTGATACTTGATAGGGTAGAGGTGGCACCGATTGATGAGAAACTAATCCAACATCGCCTACGGTGGTTTGGACATATCAAGCGGAGACTTCCAGAAGAACCGGTTAACAGCGGGATTATACAGATAGAGGTCGACCAAGGTTGACATGGTAGGAGGCGGTGAAGCGAGACTTAAAGGAGTGGTACATACCTAGAGATTTGACTCATGATAGGACTGCATGGAAATTAGCATTTCATGCGCCAAAATCTTAGTTTATTCGTATTTTGTTACTCTTATATTCTTTCTTATTATTTTATTTCCAAAATAAATAGTATTCTGAATTTCATTTTATTTGCTTTTTGTTCATCTTATTTTCTTTTACTTCTTTTCAAAAATTGTTGGGTTTCATTTCTAGCCGACTCGAACTTGCTTGGGACAAAGGCTTGGTTGTTGTTGTTATGTGGCTTTCTATTTCATGGTGGAAAACACTAATATGAATGTGTTCATTTTCTTGGACCGAAATGGTGCACAGATGATAGGGCACTTGAGGAAGAAGCTGAGAAGAAATTTGGATGGATATTGAAGATATTCTTCCTAGGAACTGCTGGTCTAGTTGGCTACCAATTCTTTCCCTACATGGGTACCTGTTCTTTTTCTGCTCCGGTTCAATTATCACTACCAGTTTATAATATTTTCTGGTGAACCTGAAAATGTTGTTTTGCCCGACAAGTTCTCAGGGGATAACCTGCTTCTGCAATCAATCTCACTTTTGCGTGTCAAGGATCCCTTGTTCAAGCGGATGGGTGCTTCCCGGCTAGCTCGTTTTGCAGTGGATGGTGACTAATTATTCCTGCGTCTATTCAGTTCTTAAAGCGATTTATCTAATTCACTGTTGGGCTTTACAACTATTCATTCCATGAATTACCTGTCCAGAGAGAAATAACTAATGAACACCTAAAGTATAGTGGTACTGGTACATCCATAATGGTATGGATGCTTGCTACATGTCACTGCATTGATGATAGTTATGTTTCTAATTCTATGTAAGGCCAGTTCCTCCTAGTTTGTCACAACATTATGCTGGTGCTGGATTTTTACACACCTAAAAATTATTTTCCTTGGACTGCTTCTGTAGTACTTGAAAAATTGCACAAGTTATAGCCCTACTATTGTTAGCAGTCTTTTCATTACCCTCCATGGAATTAAGAAGCTTAGTCAAGAAACTTTGTAGTTCTTTTGTAGTTTTGTTCAGCAGACTCGTAATATTTCTCCCAGGTGTATTCTCCTCCAGGGGTCTAGGGGCTGTTTGGATTATGTCCTGACAAAAGTGCCCGGGTCAGGTGTCCAACTTCGACGCCTGAGACTGCAATTTGTGCCTGGCGGGAGTGCTGTCTAGGAGGGGAGCATCCAAACAGCCCCCTAGTGTATCCATCACAGTATATGAGAATAATCTGAAATCTATTTGCTTTGACTAAAGGTTGTCACATATCAGAAATACTCAAATATGACAACCAGTCCATCACAATGAGCCCATTGCTATCATTTTTGTATTTCTGTTGTTGGTAAAGGTAGCTACTGTACATGCTATGGTTCATTGAATGATCTGATATTCCATGTCAAGTGCCCATAATCCAAGTGCCAAAGATAATTTCTGTCTTATAGTATATATATGAATTCCTGTGGTTTAAAGTCTATGCTAAATCTTCCATCTCTATTCACGTAACACTGCAGTAACTTCAGTCTTCAGTTCATTCGCATCAAACATTTGATGTCAATTTATCTTTGACGCTTATTGTTTTTCTGAGCACACAGATGGAAGGAGAATGAAGGTGGTAGAGATGGGGGGAGCTCAAGAACTTCTAAATGTGTTGGAAGGTGCTAAAGACGATAAGACACGTAAAGAAGCTCTAAAAGCTCTTATTGCACTCTCAAAGTCTGGTGAGTAAAATATACCCAGCCATTGATCTCATCTCCCATTCACGTGCCCGCTTGATTTAGTTTCTTTATCACTTCAACCTGCTTCATTTAATGTTCTGATCCCTTGCATTTCATTTTGTCTTTACTGTATTTGTTTGCATGATGGATATCATGCTACCTCTGATAGTTTCTAAACTGCTACAATGCAATTTGCTGACGTTTACCAGCATCAAGTTCTAACCTTAATGAAAGTATGCTAGTCATACATTCTTGTTTCTGATTTGTGTTACTAGACTGATGCTGTTTCATGGGTCCTACCAGTTAATATATGATATATGCTAATGCTGCAATCCTGATTTGTTGCTTCTGTTCTGTGTTTCTGAGCTATTCTTTCATACACATGATTCTCTTAACAGTTGTTTCTATGATGTACAGAAGAAGCTGCAAGATTTTTGGACAATGCTGGTGCCTATGCAATAGTTAGTTCTACTCCGGGTCCCCAATCTCCAGAATTTGCTGCGGTCGAGACATACAAGACCAGTCTTTTGAAAGCATTTGATCAACTGAAATCATGACGGGAGGTGTTTATGAGAGTTGATTTGTCAATATTTTTGTCCTGGGACAGGCATAAATTTTTTTAATGTTTGATTGGAGGGCCAATCACAAGGAAACTTTCTTTGCTTAGAGCAGGGTTAGTTTCCAAACACTGTCGAGTTCGTGTTTCATTGGAGGTTACAATCCAAACATTTTTGCCCGTGGACAACTGCGCCTTCGCTTGTGCTACGCACTGGATTGGTGTTTTATTCGAGCAATACATTTTGTCTCAGATTCACAATGCGTCCAGAATACCCTTGAGTTGTATGCCAAATCCATGTTTGGTTTTCTGTTACTGTCACGATGTTAAGCTTCTTTGCTGTGAACTTCTCTTATATAATTTACTTGTGCTTGTGAAAATCGGCAACCTGTCCCGGCCATAATTTGGTTGATGAAAAGGAGGATATCGTACAGATAAGCTACGTAAAAGGGACGTGTTTACAGTTTCTGGTTCACCTAAAACATCAACCGAACGACTTACTCGGCCTCACATAGAAGCAACAGTGAGTGATCACAACTGTCAATCGCTCAAAGCAGCAAACTCTAAAATGATCGAGTTGTACGATGCTACACAAGATAATCAAGATGAATCAGTTTTATATGAGAAGTTAATCCGTGTTATTTGGAATGGAAAAACAAAACTTGCTGTCGCTGCTGCCGCCGAGGCCAGGAGATCTCACTTGGATTGGTGGAGCAGGCGAGCAGCAGCAACTCGAGCCCAAAACACGGCTTCCTTGATGGCGGCTTGACTCCACCAATCGTGGCTTTGATCTCGGCTCGGTCACCTCGTCGCACGGCGCGGAAAAATTAAAGCCGACACGAGGAAAAAGTGAGCGAGGCACGCACGAACTTCCCCGTCCTGCTGCTCCCTGCTCCTCCTCCTCGCCGTCTACACCACGGCCTCCTCGCTCTTACCGGCCGATCTCCTCAGATCCGCCGCCCATGCCACCCCCGACTACGAACCATAGCTGGTAGCGGGGACCCGCCACCCGCGTCGCCCAAATGGGCCGCCCCAGGCCGCCCACCGCCGCCGGAATCGACCCCATCGCCGAGGAGCCGCCCCACGCCCGCTCCCTCGCCGACGGCGCGCCCGACCCGGCCGCCATGGCCTGCGCCGTCTCCGCGCAGGCCAGCGCCGTGCTCGCCGTCATGCGCCGGGGCCTCCGCCACCCGCGCGCCGACGACGCCGGGGCGGCCGAGCACCCGCTCGTCGCCTCGCTCCGCGTGCTGCGCCGCCTCGCCTTCTCCCCCGCCGCCGGCTCCCCCTCCTCCGCGCTCCCCGCCGCCGCGCTGCGGCCTTTCCTCGACGCCGTCCGCTCCGAGGAGGCCGGCGCCGCCGTCACCTCCGCCTCCCTCGCCGCGCTCCACGAGGTGATGGTGCTCACGGGGCCCGCGCTCCCTGGCGCCGTGCTCAGGGAGGTCGTCGACGCCGTCGCCGGGTGCCGGTTCGAGGCCGTCGCCGACCCCGGCGCCGAGGAAGCCGTGCTCATGCGGATGCTGCAGGCGCTCCTCGACTGCCTCCACGCGCCTGCCGCTGCCGCCCTCGGGGACCAGCACGTCTGCACCGCCGTCAATACCTGCTTCCGCGTCGTCCATCAGTCTTCGGGAAAGGGGGAGCTCATGCAGCGGTTCTCGCGCCACGCGATGCACGAGCTCGTCAGGTGTGTCTTCGCCCGTCTCCCACAAATAGGAAGCGCTGATGGAGTTGACACAGCCGTCAGACCAGAGGTATGTCCCTCTTTACTGCAGTTTGTTCACTTTTACTATTAATAGTCACTAGTCATGCGTTGAGTTTACAAATACCAGTCAATCCCGCATCTCACACTTGACAAGAACTAAATCGTTGTTGCATCTAAGAAATTAGTAGTATTGCACACTAAAAATTGGGTCCTACTTGCTGCATACTCCATTAATTAAATAGCTTGTTCGGGACTACACTGAGCTCAATGTTTAAGTTCTATTTTGTTGCTTGGAACTGGCCTGGTAGAAGATGAGATGCTGCAGATGGGAATCCCCTGTACTCTCTAGCACACCTGTTTTGTGGAAGAGCTATAGTTTGGGATATTGCTTCATTGATATGGGTGGGAGCTTTGAGCTTGAGCCTGTAATGCCAGATTCAACCACTTGCTGATGCCTGAGAGGCAGGGAAAGGATGATTGCTTATCATTTTATTGCAATAAAATGTGCAAATGCATTGAATCCCGTAAAGTTGTTGCGTATGCACCTGATGTTTTAGTTTTTTAACCTCAAGTAGTTTGGGACAAAATGTCTTTTGCCTTGAGTTATCCTTGAAGTCTTAAATTGATCCCCAAAATCAGACTGGTGCCTTGTTTCAGAAACAGGTGCCATGAGTTACTTTTTAGCTAACAAGCCCATCAAGTGAGGTCTGGTAACATGGCATATTTTTCTAAAGTAACATCACCAAAGAAGAGGCCTTGGATTTTTCCACCTACTCAACTTATGTGACATTGCTGTGACACTGTTGGGCACCTTGCATCTTCTAGCTCCACTCCTATAGCGTGCATAGTTGCAGAAAATGGAGTCTACCAGCCTGCTGCAGTTCACTTTTTGTTTGAGGTCGTGAGAAAATCCAGATAAAGCTGGGTACACTCTTGTGGATGTTTTATGTGTTCCAACTGCTTTGATGAACACCGTCAGGGACCTTGTGTGGGTTTAGGTCTACCCTCTAATAATTTTTGGGGTGCTTCTTGTTGTTTGTTTCGCTATATGAACTATCTCCAGGCACTATTTCATGCTCAATATGCTAGAAGTGTTTCTCCATAGAACATGCTTAATAATTTGTTTTCTGTATGTTTTACTCTGGCTAGATGGGTGGCGTTGATGAGAATCATCCTTTTCAGATCAGGCAAATGGAGAATGGCAATGGAAGTTATGCATCAGAGACTGGTAGGTCTGATGAGAATTCTGCAGAAGTCAGTGGCCTTGTCGTGGAACCTTATGGAATCCCTTGCATGGTGGAGATATTCCAATTCCTGTGCTCCCTCCTCAATCTTGTTGAGCAGATTGGATTAGATGAGGATATGCCTTTGTTTGCTCTTAAGTTAATTAATTCAGCAATCGAGCTTGGTGGATCTTCAATTCGGAAACATCCAAAATTGTTATCCTTAGTGCAAGATGAGCTTTTCAGAAACTTAATGCAATTTGGATTGTCCATGAATCCACTCATCCTTTCAGTCGTGTGCAGTATTGCATTGAATCTTTATCATCATCTCCGGACTGAGCTGAAGCTGCAGCTTGAGGCCTTCCTTTCTTGTATAATTCTAAGGCTTGCACAACCCCGTTTTGGAGCAACATATCATCAGCAGGAGGTTGCAATGGAAGCTCTTGTTGACTTCTGTCGTCAGAAAAATTTTATGGTGGAGATGTATGCCAATCTTGACTGTGACATAACCTGCAGGAATGTGTTTGAAGAACTTGCAAATCTTCTATCGAAGAGTGCATTTCCTATTAACTGCCCTTTGTCTTCTATGCACATTCTTGCTCTAGAAGGCTTGATTGCTGTTATTCAGGGGATGGCTGGTCGTATCGGGAATGCAACATCCCGGCCAAAGCTCACCCCTGTGGAGCTCGATGAATATACCCCTTTCTGGGCTGTCAAGTGTGAGAACTTCTCAGATCCGCAGCACTGGGTGAAGTTTGTCCGTCAAAGGAAGTATGTGAAGAGGAGGTTAATGATTGGGGCTGATCACTTCAACAGGGACCCAAAGAAAGGTCTGGAGTTTCTTCAAGGCACTCATTTGCTGCCTGAGAAGCTTGATCCCCAGAGTGTGGCTTGTTTCTTCCGCTACACAGCTGGTTTGGATAAGAATCTTGTAGGAGATTTTCTAGGCAATCATGACGAGTTTTGTGTTCAGGTGCTTCATGAGTTTGCTCAGACCTTTGATTTCCAAGAGATGAGCCTTGATACAGCTCTACGGTTATTTTTGGAAACTTTCCGGCTTCCTGGTGAATCTCAAAAGATACAGAGGGTTCTCGAGGCCTTCTCAGATAGATACTATGAGCAGACTCCTCAGGCTTTCGCAAACAAGGACACTGCTTTAGTGCTATCCTATTCAATTATAATGCTGAACACTGATCAGCATAACATGCAGGTGAAGAAGAAGATGACTGAGGAGGACTTCATCAAGAATAATAGAAACATAAATGGTGGTAATGATCTACCACGGGAAATGTTGTCTGAGTTATACCACTCAATCTGCCGAAATGAGATTAAGACCACACCTGAGCAGGGCATGGGATATTTTGAAATGTCTCCTAGTCGTTGGATTGATCTGATGCGGAAGTCAAAGTCTACATCTCCGTACATTGTTGGTGACTCTCAGCCTTTCCTTGACCATGATATGTTTGCTGTTATGTCTGGCCCTACCATTGCAGCCATTGCAATTGTATTTGATCATTCGGAGCATGAAGAAGTTTTGTTGACCTGTGTGGATGGTTTTTGGGGTGTTGCCAAAATCTCTGCATTTCACCATCTTGAGGATGTTTTGGATGATCTTGTTGTTTCTCTATGCAAATTCACGACTCTTTTGAATGCTTCATTGGTGGAGGAACCAGTTACTGCCTTTGGAGATGATCTGAAAGCTAGATTAGCAACTGAGACATTGTTCACAATAGCTAACAGATACGGGGATTACATACGCACAGGCTGGAGGAATGTACTAGATTGCATTCTAAGGCTGCATAAGCTAGGGCTTCTCCCTGCCCGTGTTGCTAGTGATGCAGCTGATGACTCCGAACTTTCTGCTGAAACAGTTCAAGGCAAGGCTGCTCCTACTGCAGTTCCCACATCTCATATTCCTGTAATGGGTACACCTCGAAAATCCTCTGGACTTATGGGCAGATTTAGTCAGCTTCTCTCTCTTGACAGTGAGGAACCAAGATCACAACCAACTGAGCAGCAACTTGCTGCTCACCAGAGGACACTTCAAACAATTCAGAAATGCCGCATTGATAGTATATTTACAGAGAGCAAGTTTTTGCAGCAAGATTCACTTTTGCAACTTGCAAGGGCTCTAATTTGGGCTGCAGGTCGACCTCAAAAGGTAGCCAGCTCGCCAGATGATGAGGATACTGCAGTTTTCTGCTTGGAACTGCTTATTGCCATAACCCTGAATAACCGAGACCGAATTGTGCTGCTCTGGCATGGTGTTTATGAGCACATTGCTAACATAGTTCAGTCCACAGTTATGCCATGTGCTCTTGTGGAGAAAGCTATTTTTGGACTTCTAAGGATATGCCAGAGGTTATTACCATACAAGGAGAACCTTGCTGATGAATTATTAAGGTCATTGCAATTAGTTCTCAAGCTCGATGCTCGTGTAGCAGATGCATACTGTGAGAACATCACACAGGAGGTTGCGCGTCTCGTCAAAGCAAATGCGGTACATATAAAGTCACAGATGGGCTGGAGGACAGTAGTATTGCTGCTGTCCATTACAGCTCGTCACTCTGATGCTTCTGAAGTAGGATTTGAGGCAATCATGTTTATCATGTCAGAGGGTGCTCACCTTTCAATAGCAAATTATGCCTTTTGCATTGAAGCATCACGACAGTTCGCTGAGTCCAGGGTTGGTTTAGTTGATAGATCAATTCGTGCCCTGGATTTGATGTCTGACTCTGTAAAAAGTCTTGCCCGGTGGTCCCAAGAGACAAAAGAAACGGGTGACGAAACTGACAAAGGGTTGGAAACAATCAGGGAGATGTGGCTCAAACTACTGCAAGCCCTGAAAAAGTTGAGCTTGGATCAGAGAGAGGAGGTACGGAATCATGCATTAGCTTCACTGCAGAGATGCCTAACAGCAACAGAAGGGATCTGCCTCCAGTCTGCCACATGGTCTCATGCTTTTGATCTTGTCATATTTGCGTTGCTTGATGACTTGCTGGAAATCAGTCAGAATCACTCCCAGAAGGATTACAGAAACATAGAAGGATCACTAGTGCTTGCAATGAAACTAGTCACAAAAGTCTATCTTCAGTTATTACCAGACCTTTTTGGGCTAAGCAGTTTTTGCAAATTGTGGCTGGGAGTCCTTAGCCGGATGGAGAAGTATATCAAAATCAAGGTACGAGGCAAGCGGAGCGACAAGCTGCATGAAGTGATTCCAGACCTGCTGAAGAACATTTTAATCGTGATGAAGAACAGGGGGATCCTTGCAAAGAGGAGCACGATTGGGGGTGACAGCTTGTGGGAGTTGACATGGCTTCATGCGAACAACATCTCAACCGGTTTGCAATCAGAGGTTTTTCCAAGTCACGAGTACGAGCAGCAAGGTAATGCTGTTGAGGTTTAGAACTAAAGGTTCAGGCGTGTTGGTTGTTGACTGCCATGGCGTGTGGAAGTTCATTTGTATGTTACTAGGTTAGTGCTGCTAGTATTCTTATCCATAAAAGTGTAAGATTTTGATACTGTAACAGCATTTCGCCTCCATTGCAGTTACAATAGTGTGAGATACCTGTTTATGTTCTTTGGAAGTTGCCAATTGTTGCTATCGAATTTTGATGATTCTGATGATCTCTTCATGGACGCGATTACAAAACTATGTGTAGTTGTAGGGTTGATTATGTGCGTATTTGTGTTAGTGTGTTGAGTGAATTTGTATATGAATAGATACTACAACTATATTTAGTTGAGAGACTTAAAAAAAAAACAGCAGCCTCAATTGGCATGTCCTCTCTTCTACGCATTCAGTCCAGCCAGAATACCGATCATTCACAATGTTACTGTCAAAGTGTTTAACGATATTTTCCTCAGTACTACTAAGAAGTAACCTGCGAAGGTTATGACACTTCCCTCGGTGCTAATAAGAAGTAGCACGCGAATGTTTATATTTAGGCAGAGAGCAAAATCAAGGTACAAGACAGATTCAGGGAGTTTTACGTGGTTCGTACCGTCTGAACGTAATATCCTACCCCACGGGGTGTACCGTCTGAACGTAATATCCTACCCCACGGGGTGTACCATCTGAACGTAATATCCTACCCCACGGGGTGTTTATGTATTGTACGATGAGTGAGAAGGTGTGTCTTGTGTGAGTCGTTCCTTGTCCTGCTACCGTGCAGCACAGTCCTTTTATATGTTAAGGACTGACTGTTATAGTATGTATCGTGGCCCGATAGGTAGCTCCGGCTGTAATAACACCCTATACACGATCTACGAGTGTTAAGTGGGGTTATGTCACGTCCGGTCATCGTAAAGATGAACAAACGCTAATCATATGTACGCCAGGATCAGTTGAATCGTACATGCGTTGACGAAAGTGAAATATCATTACATAGTCATGTTCGAGTACATAAATAGTCTTACATTATGACCCGAAGGTCTACAAATACACACCACAACCTATTTACAACATCTAAACAGTTCACAAAAATTATACTACAGCGGAAGGCTACATAGATAAGAACGGCTCCATCTCCACAGGCAGTCGCACGAAGGATCGCCAGCCTAGCCCAAGTCCTCCGGGTTGACGAAGAAGTCTTCTGGTGCCGCTTCTTCTTCATATTCTAATGGAAAAGTAAACACTTGAGTACATAGAGTACTCAACAAGTGTGGGAAGAGAATGACATGATTGGCTAAAGCAAGGGAAGGCCAATTATGGCTTAAGCACTATGCTTAAAACCTAACCTTAGCTTTTAATTATCAATAATTCAAGAAGTAATTCAACACATAATTAAAGATGATGAATGTAACTTGAATCATAAGTAACCACCATTTCCCAACCATAAGCTAATTATGAACTGACCCCAAGCCGCTCTTGTCCGTGAGCACGGCTGTCATGACAGTTTTACCAAATCTCTGCAGAGTGTACCCTTTCCCCACAAGCAGTGATTTCATCCCCTGTTACCAGGTGGACTAAGTGAACCTCCCTGAATGCCCGTGGTAGCTAACCACATTACACACTTCCTTTGGTGTGAGGCCAGGAGATCACAACATAGTCTTTACAAAGGTACTCCCGTCTAGTGCTAGCCCTCTAAGGTTTCCACCACTGAGGCATTCCCAGAGTAACCCTCTACCTCAGAGCCCCCTCTTGAGCCTTGCGGTTCCCAGAGCAGTACCCCTGCATCATTCCTCGCACCATCCAACTACTAGTATTTCATCGGGAGAAACCTAATTAATTGACCAAGCTGCCCCATCTCAGTCTCGTGGTGGTACTATAAAGCTTAGTGGCTTCCTCCATAAACCGGTCCTTAGAATCCGGTGGTACCTGTCGGTACTCTGGGTACCATATACCCCTTGGGATTGCAAAGATCTCAAGGGAATGTCATCTACTTGATTTGAAAACCTTAGGAGGCCCACATGTCAGACATGACCGGACCCGCTTTTCCAACATGGTTAGTCCCAGGGTCGCCACGTGTACTATCAGACCGGAGCAACCGCCCACAAGGGGGAAGCTCCGGGCTATGTACCATAGCGGCACCCCCGGACCTAACCCCAGACCGAGGAAAGCTCCGGAACTGACACATGTTAGGTGGCACCGGACCTATCTGTTCCCCACAGTATGCTCCGGAGCTGCCACGTGTCCAACCGTCGGATCTTTAGCCTCTAACCTCCGGAAGACTCCACAACGGCTCCGGGTCTTCAAAGGGGAATCAAGAACTTCAAGACCCGATTAAGTGTCATTAATACTATATTAATGACACTCGATCGGACGACCTTAATTACCAGTAACGGTGCTATCAAAGCCCATAACTCGGTTATTAAGGGTAATTAAGCATATCAAATGTGTATCAATACTAGTAACCGCCGGGGCCACTTGTCAGGCCAGACGAACTTGTAACGGCCTGCCCTTGTACTATAAAAGGATAGACCGACGATACATAGGATAGACTCACTCGACGTGCTCACTCTACACACTCAACTCACGTTGAACTCATACATCCAATACAACACCAACACACCCCGTGGAGTAGGGTATTACGCTCAGGCGGCCCAAACCACGTAAATCTTCATGTCTCCTGTGTCATTTTACACTTCACCTTCTTGAATCTTCGCGCGCCCACACCAAACTTCAAACTCCTCCAACACTTTAGTAGTGTCGGGAGATCTGCCGGATCAAAACCATCGACAGTTGGCGCGCCAGGTAGGGGAGCGCCTGAGATTTCAAGAATGGTGAACTCAGCTGCTGGATCATCCAACGGTCATCCTCCTGTTCAAGCTGTTGGGGGCAATCCCTCCAATATGCAACCACCAGCAGGAACCTCAGTTCCAGCAGGAGTCACAATACCACCACCGCCGCCTCCACCAGCAAATCAAGCTGGGCAGCGCGATGGTGCACCGGCGTCCATCACTGCGTCGGCAAATCATGACAACCCGGAACACGCGCTCCATGCAGCGCGTGCTCTTCTTCAGCGTCCACCACCTCCGGACGCATCCCGGGATGCAATGGAGCAGTGGAGGGCCGATGTGGAACACTTGGTTGCAGCAGCAGCCGACCGCATCAACAACCAGGGTCCTCCTCCTTCAAGACGGGCCCTGTCGCAGCGACGGACCTTGTTTGGCAGACTTGGTCCACACGTTTCCAACAACAGGAGATGTGCTGCGTTGCAGCAAGTGACGTCGTTGCCCTCCAGGGCACGACGCACTCACACGGTATCAAGGCTTTCAACTCATGACCTCCGGGCGGAGCTTAATCGCCGATACCATCAACAAGACGCCCGAGTCCATATTGAGCGTGCTCGTGAAAGACGAGAAGCTCAGGACATTCCTGCTCCTGAAGGAGTAGGAGGAGGCTGTTCGGCCCTGGCCATGCATCTGCGTATGGTCAGGTGGCCACAAAAATTCCGGCCTCACCTGCTGGAGAAGTTTGACGAGACCGTTAATCCCGTTGAATTTCTTCAGATTTACTCCACTCCTCTCCTAGCAGCCGGAGGAAATGAGGCCGTAATGGCCAATTATTTTCCAGTGGCTTTAACTGGGACCGCCCGGTCCTGGTTTATGAGCCTTCCACCCAACTCCATCAACAGTTGGGAGGAGTTGTGCCGGCAGTTCACCGCCAACTTCGGGAGTTCATACACCCGACCAGGCACTGAACTGGACCTTTTTGCAGTCGTGCAAAAAGGGGGAGAATCCCTACGATCATTCATCCAGAGACTCTCTCAGGTACGAAACACTATCCCTTCTATCTCTAGCGCTTCTGTCATTGTAGCATTTAGACAGGGTGTACGGGATAAGAAGATGTTGGAGAAACTGGCGATCAAGGAGATCACCAGTGTCACAGAACTCTTCAGCTTGGCTGACAAATGTGCCAGAGCTGCGGAGGGCTGTGAAATGCACTCCAAACCACCTTCGGAGGATCACAAAAAATCCTCCAAAGGCGAAACCACTACCTCCAGGAGTGGCAAGAAGAAGAAAAAGACCAACGGCAAGAAGAAGCCGTCGGCCGGCGCATCTAATGCTGCAGCTGCTGCAGCTCCGGGTGGCCGGGGGCCACGCCCCGAGAAGCGACCTCGACCATCTTCTGAATACGGTGGCAAACCCAAGGTGTGGTGTCCAATTCACAAAACAGACAGCCACGGTTTGGAAGACTGCCGAGAGGTCCAAAACCTTGCCGAGCGCTACAACAAGCGCCGGGAAGAAGCTCCTTTCCGACAGACGGAAGGAAAACAAAAAGTTGACGAAGCTCCGACTGAAGAGGAGTTAGGTTTTCAGGATCCCAAAAAGGTCCTGAAAGCCGTCTACACCTCTGTCGACGACGATTCTGATGTCTCGGACAATGAGCGTCGGAAGATCATGAACACCATTTTTGGTGGATCATGGGACATCAACTCCCGCCGCATCCTCAAGACAATGCGTCGGTACATGACTGCTGTAGCTCCTACAGCCAGGGCGGAGCCTCATCGGAAGTGGATGGACACAACCATCACTTTTGATGCTTCGGACTGCCCTCGAAGCATGGTTGGAGCAGGCCAGTTACCTTTGATGGTATCTCCTACTATCAATAACATCCAGCTCCACCATGTTATGGTAGACGGAGGTTCGGGGCTCAACCTCATAAGCTTCTAAGCTTTTACCAAGCTTCAACTCCGACCTTCGGATCTTCACCCCTCCCTACCTTTCTCCGGAGTAGGTCCGGGAGCCATTACCCCACTCGGTGCTATACCCTCCTCGTTACCTTCGGGACCTGGGAGAAGTATCGCACCGAGAAGTTGGTCTTTGACGTTGCTTAGATCAACTTACCCTTCAATGCCATCTTGGCTAGGCCTGCTTTGTACAAATTCATGGCAACTGCTCATTATGGCTACTTGGTGTTAAAGATGCCAACACCAGTAGGCGTTCTCCGGATCCGTGGAGATCGTACTGCCGGAGTAACTGCTCTGGAAGAACTTCATGCGCTTACTACGGCGCAAGAGGAGGACTCCAGGCAGGAACAAGATCCAAAACCCCCGAGCATTCGACAGCGAGGCTCGACTTCTGCACCTCGTGTGCAGCCAAGCGGCGACACCGACATTCCCGTCAAAGTTGTCCAAATCGGTTCCGATGCCGCTCAGACCACCCGTATATCAGGAGGACTAAATGACAAATAGGAACTCGCGCTCATCGCTTTCCTCCGGGCTAATGTCGACGTGTTTGCTTGGCAACCGTCACAAATGCCTGGGATCCCCAGGGAAGTGATTGAGCACAATCTAAAGATCTACCCTAACGCCCGGCCTGTACACCAGAAGCCTCGGAAGCAATCTGTGGAGCGACAGAACTTTATTCGACAAGAAGTGAAGAAGTTGCTCGAAGCTGGATTCATCTGAGAAGTCTTCCATCCAAAATGGCTGGCAAACCCAGTCGTTGTGCCCAAGGCCGGCGGGAAGCTTCGGATGTGTATCGACTACACAACACTAAATAAGGCATGCCCAAAAGATCCATTCCCACTACCTAGAATAGATCAGATAGTGGATTCCACCTCTGGGTGTGAATTACTGTGTTTCCTAGACGCATATTTTGGGTATCATCAAATCAAAATGTCTAGGGAAGATGAAGAGCATACCTCTTTTATCACAGTAGATGGATTGTACTGTTATACAACCATGCCATTTTGTCTCAAGAATGCAGCTTCAACCTTTGTACGAGCTATGTACAAAATTTTTGAAGAACTCATTAGAGACATAGTGGAAGTGTACGTCGATGACATTGTGGTCAAGGTCAAGAGCAAGGAGTCACTCCTTGACACCTTACAGGCTGTCTTCGACAAGTTGCGGGTTACGCGCACAAAGCTAAACCCAGACAAGTGTGTCTTCGGGGTTAGCTCTGGAAAACTTCTTGGTTACCTGGTAAGTCACCGGGGCATAGAAGCTAATCCAGCGAAGATCAAAGCCATTGAAGACATGCGGCCACCAGCCCGCATCAAGGATGTCAAAAAGCTGACTGGATGTCTAGCAGCCCTTAGCCGGTTCATCTCAAGACTGGCGGAACGGGCACTTCCCTTCTTCAAGTTATTGAGAAAGTCCGGGTCATTCCAATGGTCTGAAGAAGCAGAAAAGGCGTTCCAGGAGCTAAAACAGTTCCTCACCACCCTACCAACTCTCGTAGCTCTGAACCCTGGTGAGCCTTTGCTAATTTACATTTCAGCAACTGACGAAGTCGTCAGTATGGTCCTGGTTGCGGAGAGACCAGAACTATCCCATGCTCAGGAATCCAAACCCCTCCGGGAGGGTCCGGAGGTTCCTGAAAGCGAGTCTGGGTCCCATCTCCCAGACTTGAGTTCACAAAAAGTTATTTCAGAAGACTCAGACCCCTCCGGGAGGGTCCAGGTCGCTTCTGAAGAAGCTCCGGGTCCCTCCAGCCAGGACCCGGAGGTCCCCGAAGAAGGTTCGGATCCCTCAGGGAGGATCCAGGTCAGTGAAGAGGAAGCTCCGGGCCCCTCTGGGAGGGTCCGGACCATCCAGCGCCCAGTGTACTTCATCAATGAAGTACTTCATGACGCCAAGACTCGATACCTAGAGGTGCATAAGCTGCTCTACGCAGTTCTCATTGCCTCCAGGAAACTTCGCCATTACTTCCAAGCTCACAAGATTTCAGTGGTGACCTCCTACCCACTTCGAGCAATCTTGCATAATCCCAATTCAAATGGGAATATTGCAAAGTGGGCAGCGGAATTAGCTGAATTCGATCTCGAATTCATTTCAAGGCAAGCAATCAAGAGTCAAGCATTGGCGGATTTCGTGGCGGAATGGACTCCCTCTTCATCAAACCCTGGGGGCCCCAGTGAGCAGAAGCCGAAACACAAGGCTCCGGTCTTCACCGAGCCTCACTGGACCCTCTACTTCGACGGCTCCATGCAAAAGCAGGGGCCAGAGCTGGAACCCTTCTCCTCGCACCAACCGGGGAGAAGGTAAAATACATGGTACACCTTGACTTCAAGGCGACCAACAACATGGCGGAATACGAAGCACTCATCTATGGACTAAGGGTGGCACTGTCATACGGTGTCAAGCAACTGCTGGTCAAGGGAGATTCACAGCTCATCTTTAAGCAAGTGAAGGGTGAATGCTCCTGCAACAATCTCTAGCTAGTTGCTTACCTCCTTGAAGTCCAGAGGCTTCAGAAGGACTTCAAAGTCCTAGATCTCTACAATGTCCAGCGTGCCCACAACGCTGAAGCCGACGGACTCTCGACGAAAGCATCAACCGGAGCTCCGGCTCCTGATGGAACTTTTGTCCGGAGGTTGTCAAAACCCACTACTTAGCCTGCCGAACTGAGCGAAGGGGGCGAGATCAGCATCCCGAAGATGATGGTCCCGATGGCCCTGTTACCATGGCAGCCATCAAGGGTCGTAGGTGTTGCTGGAAGCTCCGAGCAACCCAGCACGCAAGACTCAAATGCTCAAGTTAGCTCCGACGCATGGATCTCGGAGATCCGGAACAACTTGAAAGACAACATCCTTCCTGACGATGATGTATCTGCTGACTGGATAGTCATATTGGCTAAAAGATACACGTTGGTAGAAGGGGATCTCTACCGGCGTGGTGCCAACGGCGTCCTAATGCGATGCATCACAAGGGAAGAAGGTTGCGAGCTCCTCGCAGAAATCCATGGAGGCGAGTGTGGGAACCACGCGTATTCCCGCACGCTGGTCGGTAAAGCCTTCCGACATGGCTTCTATTGGCCTACATCACTCCAGGATGCAACTGAGCTGGTGAAGAAATGCGAAACATGCCAATTTCATGCAAAGCAAATTCACACACTGGCTCAACCTCTACAAATGATACCTCCTACATGGCCCTTCGCCGTGTGGGGGATGGACATCTTGGGACCTTCCCAAGAGCCGTCGGAGGTTACAAGTTCCTGTATGTCACCATTGACAAGTTCACCAAGTGGCCGAAAGCAACTCCAGTTGTGACAATAAACAAGCAATCTGCTGTCAACCTTTTGCAGTCCATCGTATGCATATTTGGAGTCCCAAACAAAATCATTACTGATAACGAGACTCAATTCACAAGATCTGCATTTCAAGGGTATTGCGAAGACCTCGGCATTCAAGTTTGCTACGCCTCCGTAGCTCACCCGGCAAGCAATGGTCAGGCCGAAAGAGCAAATGCTGAAATCCTGAAAGGACTCAAAACGCGCACCTATGAGCGCTTGAAAAAACATGGAGCCAACTGGATTGAAGAGCTTCCGCCCACTCTATGGGCCAACAGGACAACTCCAAACCAGTCAACTGGAGAGACACCCTTCTTCCTGGTGTACGGAGCTGAAGCAATCATTCCTCCGGAAATCACCTTGGGGTCACTCCGGGTCCGGACCTTTGATGAAGCCACGCAGGATCAGCTCCGGCGTGAAGACCTAGACCTCCTTGAGGAGGGAAGGTGCCAAGCAGCTGTTTAGGATGCCCGATACCCCCAAGCCCTTCGGCGCTATCATCAGCGGCATGTACACAATCGACAGCTTGAGGAAGGCGATCTGGTGCTACGGAGAATACAATCCAGAGAAGGGTTAAACAAACTTTCCCCCAACTGGGAAGGACCCTTCCGAGTGATTAAAGTATCCCGTCCCGGAAGCGTTCGCTTGGCAACCGAGGATGGGACACCTCTCCCAAATCCTTGGAATATTGAGCACCTCCGTAAGTTCTACACCTAATATCATGGAGGTGAGTCTGTAGTAACTTGAGGTGTATGTTATAGAGTTATTGTACAGAGTCGGGTAGTTCCTCCGGGAGAACAGCCGGACCTTTCCCAAAAGGTCTGCAAAGTTCATGCAACGCTTGTCACAGTCTCAGGACTAAAAGTGTGCCTAGCTACCCTGGGTCAAACGAGAAATGAAACACGCTTAGCCTGGTTCCGTACCCTAAGAGTGTACTTGTTTCCCCTGTACCCCGGACCTATAATGAAAGACATCTTCATGTGAAACAGACTCCACGTGCATTTACTTTGTACAGGCTCAACATTTTTTATTTTTCTCTTTCTTGTCTATAACAAGGATGTGCATTTCTTAAGAAATTTTAGTTCGACCGGTTCAAATATGATTCGAGTTGTATTGTCGATTCTTTTGCATTCAAATATTGTTCATGGCCTACTCGCCTGAATGCCACCAAGCCAATCTAGGGCCGGAGTGTGCTATCGACTTAGCCTGATCAAGCACCCTAAGTACGCCACTCTACCTACACCCCGGTAGGCCGAAGTAAGGCGGGTCCAAGTATAATTGGATCCGGAAGAAAGAAGGCAATACATTCGGTTGCATTCAGAATCGTGTTTGACCTAAAATTTTCTTGAGAATCGTAAGCCACGACGAAGTTATAGGCAAGGAGCGAATTTTACTATTTTTCTTGGCTTCAGTGTGCAGGAAAAATAAAGAATTTACGTTGATGGAGAAAAGTCGGAGCTGACGAAGCTCTGACTCCCCCTAGGTGGCTTATAATCAATGTTAAACATTGAAAATGAGCATCACCGGAGCAACCAAGCTCCAGTAAAGCTAGGGGGGCCATCCGTCGACGCAGAATAAAAGATGGTGAGAAGATTCCACAAACGGAGTCTGCTGCCGATAAACCAAGCATTGGCAAAGGTCACTGCCGGAGCTACTAAGCTCCGACACCCCGGAGGTCTAACTATCTATGCTCTACGCGTTGATAGGAACTATTGCCGGAGCTACTGAGCCCCGACGGTAGTCAATACCGGAGCTTCAGAGCTCCGACAACCTCAGGGGGCCTTCATTATCGAAGACTTCGGACCTACATTCTACAAGTTCGAAGCAAACGAGTCTTCAACAAAACACAATATCCTCTTGGTACATGTTCACAATCAAATTGTGTACATCTACCAGGGGGCCAAGTGAAGACAAAAGTGTTGAAGACAAAAAATGAAATTCGCAAAAATTTGGATTTCATTCATCTGGAGACAAGGGATTACAAAATTGGGGAAGAAAAAGAGAGAATACAAGGGGAGCTACAGAGATGGTCCTAGATCCTATGGAAGAATTGAGCGACCTTCTGAGCAACCTCCGACATGTTGGCTCGGGTGGCTTCACCTTCTCCTTCGACGGGACCTTCAAGTACCGGGTCCAGAGGGAATTGGGGATTCCGGCTGGTGTAGCACGTCAGCACATATTCTGTGATGTTCTTCGCCAGGGACTGCCCCTCTACCTCCAACTGGTCCGCGATGACGTCAACCACCTTGGAGAGTTTGCTACCCGCCGAGCTCAACGCCTGCAACGCCAGGTCCGATTCCGGCTCCAGATCATCCGACGCACGGGACTGAAGCCCATCGGTGTCAGCACGTCGTTGGCTTTACTCAGGAACTCCCAAACTTGTAGGGAGTCCGCAGCCCTCAAGCCCTTCAGTTCCTCCAAGGATCTTTTGGCCGCTGCCAGTTCAGAATTCTCACGAGCGAGGCGCTCAACCTCTTTGGCATTTTGCTGAATCTTTTCAGCAACCTGCTTCTCGAGTTTTCCGAGCTCCTCCTCTTGGAGGTAGATCTTGTTCCGGCGGTCAACCAGGTTCTTCTCCCTGCCCCTCACTTTCTTCTCCCTGGCAGCAATGGCACACTCTTACTGGTAGAGTTCCTGCCCTCGCACCCAGGCCCTCTCCTCCTCCTCAGCGCAGCGCTCTTCCAATTTCTTGGCGTGCTCCTCGAGGCCCTTGTCAGCCAGAGCCACCTTTTCGGTGAGCTGCTCCTCCCTCTCCAGGACGTCATCCCACAACTCTAGGAGTTTTTGCTCTTCATCTTCGAGCCTCTTCTCCCTCTCCTCAAGTGCCTCCCGGCGCTTGATGTGAGTAGTGTTAATGGCTTCAAGCCTTTCTTGGCGTTCATCAGCCGCACTATTAGCTGCCTTGGTCTGCTCATAAATGGCCCGAGATTGAGCGTCGAGGGCGCGAGTCAAGCTCTCCCTATCATCTAATAATTTGCCCCAGTATTCCAGGCGTACCTTCTCCTGCTTGATCCATTCTTTGTCATCTGCCAGCCTCGACTGCGCCAGCTTGGTCTCGAAGTAGAGCTGGTTACGCCACCGCCTAAGGGTTTGGCACTCCTCTTCAAGAGCCTTGCTGTCGTGGTAGAACGCCAGCTGAACTTGACGCAGGCTGGAGCAAGCGTTGTCAATAGACAACGTCAGGGGAATGGGTTCCGGACCTGTTGGGGTCTCCTCCGCTGGTTCCAGCGGGTTCTCGCTTACAAAAATTGGGTCCCACTCCACAAGAGTTGTCCCTTGAGCCTCCACGGCACTTGGGCCGTCCTCCGGGATAGCCTCAGTTGCCATCGAGGAGGGTCCCGCGGAAGAAGTTCCGACCTTCGGAAGTGGTTCCGAAGGCCCCGCCGCCAGGTCTTCATTTGCCCCCTCAGGCAGGGGGCCAACAACTTAATCTGGGCATTCCGACTCAGCGGCAGGCACCTCCGCCGACAACACTTTCGGAGCAGGTGCTACTTCCGGCTCCGGTCTGGGCCCCTCCTCCGCTGATGGCTCGGCTGTTGGCATCCCGACCACCATGGGTTCGAGTGCTGATGCCTCCGCAATAACCGGCCCTGAGGCCGGAGCTTCAACCTAAACCGGCTCGGGCACCGGAAGGTCTTCAATTACAACCGGCTCTGAGGCCGAAACTTTGGAGGTAGCCAGCTCAATCGCCGGAACTTCGTCCACATCTGGCTCACTTGCCGGGACTTCAATTACCTTCGGCTCAACCGCTGGGGCTTTGACAATTTTCGGCTCAGGGGCCGGAATTATTGCTTCCTCCGGCTCAACGGCCGAAGCTTCCATCATCTCAACACCAAGACCCGGAGCTTCAACCTCCGGGGTAGGTGCCGCTGGCGCATCTTCTCTCCCGCGGTCCGGCGCTACCACAGGAGTCTCGGGGGATGAGTCGAGGTCCATGACCACGACAGCTGGTGCTGGAGCTATCGCAGCTTCAGCCACCACTTGGGGCGGCACCGGGACAGGAGCATGAGCTTTCGCCCTCACAGTTTCAGCTGCTGTGGCTGAGGGTGGAGCCTCACTCCTCTTCTTGGGAACGTTGCAGATGATGGATGAAGAAACTTAAAAAATAGTTACTACAACAAAAAAACTGTCTGAGGTAAAGATTAAAAATTACCTTGGGAGGCTTCTGCACCAGCTTGCGAGGAACCTCTTTCCCGGGCGTTCTGGGCTGACCATAGCCGCCGTCGGCGTGGAAGCTCCGGAAGGCCCCCCGGAACTCGTTGCAGCCACGAGCATTTCTTTGGTCGAGGCTCCCCTCAACCGGGAAGGACCACCGGACCTAGAGGCCTCAACTGGCCCTGGTGCTGGAGTCGCATGCCCAGAGCTAGCACCCCGGGAAGACGCCGCTGCGGGTACAGTCGCCGCAGTTGTAGAAGACCTCCCCCTCCGGGGAGAAGGAGATGATGCAGAGGTTACAGGCCTGACGGACCTTCCGTCGGCATGCTGCAGCTTCCTCTTTCGGCTCAAGGGTTCGTCCGCCAGCTCCTTGCCCTTGCCGACAACTTCGATCCTTGGCTTCGGGGCAGGGTCGGAGCCACCTTCAGAAGCCCCAGGGATCACCACCCTGGAGGTCGATCTTCTCTCGACGAAACCAAGGTCGTCAAGCACCGGCATCATCCGCCGGAGCTCCTTGCTGAACTCTACTTCCACGTTCAGAGGGAGAAAAGCTGGTGGCGGGGTCAAGACATCACCCGCGACGTCAATGCCGTGCTGGAACTTCTTGAGATGAAACTCCAAGGTTGCCCCCGCCATGTTGGACTTCAGCCCGGTCTCGACCCGGTCGTCGTCCATCACACTGTTGAGGGCCCAAGCGAGTTTTTCTCTCCTCTTCAGCGGTGCCCACCTGTTGACCAGGAAATTGCAAAATACCGCCTGAGGAGTTAATCCTCCCTCCACGCACTGGCAGATCCTGGTCAGAGCAGGGTTGAAGGCATCCGACAGCACCGGAGCTTCACTCCAGACTGCAGTGTCGATGTTGGGGAGGCCTTCGGGCAGCTCTAGCTTCTCGTTCTCCTCCACCTGGATGACTATCCAGTCCTTCTTCCAATCATCCCACTTCCCAGAGGGAAACGACCGGAAGTACTTGAATGGGCACTTCTTGCGCTTCACGAAATAGTAGAAGCCAAGGTAATCATTACTCCTACCGGTGGTATGGACGGTGAAGAAGGTCCGGAAGAGTTCAATGCAGGGGGGATGCCCACCCACATTTCACATAAGTGGACGAAGACAGACACAAGATGAATGGAGTGGGGGCCAAGGTGTTACAGCTGCATACCATAGAAGTCTAGCAGCATCAAGAAAAAGGAGGAAAAAGGTGGGATCAACCCCACCATGGCGTACGAAGAGAAGTACACCATTTCGCCGGCGTGCTCCTTCTCGAACAGGAGCTCTCCCCCAGCGCGGACCAGGCGGTTGAAGAAGTCCGGGGACCATCCCATGAGGGCCCGGACCTTCTTCAGGTCACCTTCGGGCTTCAAACGGCTCTCGCGGAGACCCAACTCCATCGCGGCACAGCAAGGCAACAGAGGAAAAGCGAGCACAAGTTGGGAGTTTGAGCGCAAGATCAGATGAGAGGCGTAAAGAACCCCAGACGGTGCACACTTTCCTTCTTAAGTAAGCCCTCGCAACGCTTGGATGGAAACCGCAAGGAAGTCGAAGATACTACTCAAAAATTCCACCCAGCCGATGACAAGAGGGCCCGGGACCACCCGGACAATCAAGTCGAGGTTCTTACCCAGGCGAACGGTTGTCATCATGAGACGGGGAAGCCCGAAGGCGGCTGCCTGACAAGGCGCACAGAATCAATATGATTTTCCTATTGGGAACCGGCGACCTTCAATTGCGTGAGATCTGCACGCCAAAGATCTCATTTGCCGCACACGGGATATGCCACGCGGCGAGGATTTAACTCCAAACCATCGCCAACGGCACATCCGAAGACCTTTGAAGACTCAGTTTAAAAGTCGAAGGATGGACTCACCTCCGGCAGAATGACTTCACCCAAGGGGTCTTCCCCAGAGGTGGGCTCAGGGGGCCACTGTCGGTACCCTGGGTACCATATACCCCTTGGGATTGCAAAGATCTCAAGGGAATGTCATCTACTTGATTTGAAGACCTTAGGAGGCCCACATGTCAGACATGACTGGACCCGCTTCTCCAATATGGTTAGTCCCAGGGTCGCCACATGTACTATCAGACCGGAGCTATCGCCCACATGGGGGAAGCTCCGGGCTATGTACCATAGCGGCACCCCCGGACCTAACCCCAGACCGAGGGAAGCTCCAGAACTGACACATGTTAGGTGGCACCGGACCTATCTGTTCCCCACAGTATGCTCTGGAGCTGCCACGTGTCCAACCATCGGATCTTCAGCCTCTAACCTCCGGAAGACTCCACAACGGCTCCGGGTCTTCAAAGGTGTAGTATCGAAGAGCACGTGAAAAGCTACCAGAGGGGGGGAGGGTGAATGGTAGATTTAAAAATCTTACGCAGCGGAAACAATTAAACCCCAAACCCTTTTGGCAGAAAAATGATCTGTTAAAGAAATCGTGTGTGAAACTAATCTAAATGTGTCTCACCGTGACAAACGTGATAGATATCAGATAGAATCAAGTCACAAAGACAACACAAAATGAATCACTCAAATCCGTCGAGAAAAACTCAAGTTATGATCGAAAGATCAAACAATGGTCAATCTGCCCTACCCGAGAAAAAACAGTTCTGGAACGCTGCAAAGAAACTCGTGTAGATCATAGACCACAAATCCAATGACCGTGAAATTTTTACATATGATAGACAATCAAGTTTTGAAGACAACCCAAAAATAATCACGTCAATTGGATCTGTAAAACTCGAGTTATGATAAAACCACCGACGAAAGGTAGTGCTGTCCAGAAACTCGACGAGTAAAACTTGTCTGGAACAAGTCGGACGAACAAGGCACAGGAGTTCCTTCAAACTACGAATTTTATTTAATAGAACACAAGAGGAACAGCCCCAAAGTCGTGCCCACGAGCTCTGGGCTCCCTTGCTTATATAACCAGCCCTTAGGCCAACCCAATACCAACTAGGACTCCAATCCTACTCAGATCACGAATCATATCTTTCCATAACTGCTCAAGATTCTTCTATACGCAGATAGAAGCAATCTTAAGACTTCCAAACACCTTAGGAATGTATCCCACATTCCTAAACAACTCAAATTCGTGACCCACACGAAATCCTATCATAACCAACTCAAATCTTTCCATATTTGAGTCAAACCCGACTCAGCCGCAGCCTGAGTCCATAACCTAGTCGGTTGGACCTTTTCGACCAACTCTTTACGTCAACATCTCTTCATCACGTCTCGGAACCATGTAGCCACGTCCATGCATTCCTTGCATACGTGCAAACATCTTCCAATGACGTCCACGATACCTTCATATGCATTGTTCTTGATTCAATCATGCTGCGCAACCTCCTGATTAGCTCAACCACAATTCCTCCCGAATTTAGTTGTTGGAACCTCATCTCCTCCCTGAGACTAGTCAAATGGATCCCGTCACCAGCCATGTCTTGAACTAAAGCAACACCTGAACATGAATAAACAACCAATCCATACGAGCCCAAGTCCTCGACTTGACTCAAGTTAGTTCCGAACACAACACCCTACGTGAGAACCTCACGTAAGCATGTTGCATAATATAGCAAAACGATATCAGCCATATCATCCAAAACGCACCAAAAACATAGCAAATTAATACTAAGCAATCTTTCCAATCATGTAAAGCAAGTACGAAACATTGCAAATGAAAAGCAGAAGCACTTCGGTCAAGTTCCAGACCTTGCCAGAGCAACCCGGAGCTTGAGCCGGAGCTAACAAGAGCTAGTAGAACCTAGCGCCGGAGCTTACCAAAACTAGTACAACCAAGCTCCCGCCAGAGCTTACAAAACTAGTAGGACCTAGCGCCGGAGCTAACCAGAACTAGTCGGAACTAGTAAACCCAAAAACCGGAGCTAGACAAAGTACGTCGGAGCTTAGCAAAAGCATGCCGGAGCTATCAAATATATGTCAGAGCTAAATATAAAGCTCACCAGAGCTAACCAAAGCTAGTCGGACCTTACCAAGAAGTCGAACCTAGCTTCGAACATAGTCGGAGCTACCCAAAACAAGCCGGACCTACCGTCAGACCTTGCTGTAGCTCGGAGCTAGAGTCGGACCTTGATAAAAAGGTGTTTTGGTGATATTCGAAACTTTTATCATCAAAGCCAAGTGTATTCACTACAAGCCAATGTATTCAGCACACATAGGTCTTACAATCTCCCCCTTGATGAATGCATTGGCAACACCATTTAAAATCCGAACATTGGCTTATTCACATAAAAGTTTTGAAGATAATTTCTCCCCCTTTGTAAATCAAAAATAAATCAAAAGTAAAATGAGAAGAAAATCCAAAAATTATCCCATATTATCTCTCTCCCTTTATTATCTCTCCTTATGCACATATTCTCTTTCTCTTCATGCTTATCTCTCCCCCTTTGACAATGTATTCAGCAAGTCATGAGCATATAAACAAATTATCTCTCCCTCTTTAGTTGTTATGAGTATATTATAACATATACATATAAACAAAGCTCATCCAAGTCATACTATCAAGTAACTTATACTATCACGTCAATGAGATACATAAAGTAGTGTAAGCCATGCTAGAGATCATATGTAATTTTCAATTTAAGCAAGTCATGATCTCACAAACTTAACTATTCCATAACTTGAAAGCAAGACACTAGTTGCTGCATTTTATTATTTTTCAAAGCACAAATTTAGATCATATGATATTTGCAAGAGATTATATGCGCATCCGCCTTATTCTAACCAACCAAGCCAAGCCTATGTCATTTGACAATCAGAAGCTTAAGGACATGGTTTTAGTCATACACAACTTCTTCCAAGTTCATATCTAAGTGCAATGACAAGCCATCTCAAAAGAGGAAGTGTGATGCATGCATATTCTCTTGATCTTTTCTCAATTTATATTTGTTCATAAAAACTCAACATGTGAGTTGATTACTTAATTAATTCTTTATGATTAAAAGAACTTGTGAACATGTAACAAGTTCAAAATAGCAAGAAAGGTCGATCATGACCAGTTTTAGTGTAAGTAATTATTCCAATTACTAGACATGGCAAAAACTACAAAATGTATAACACGAGTAATGTAGTAAGAACTTTCAGCATGTAAAAGGAATCACAAAGTCATATATGTATGAAATACTATGCTCATATTATTTTCATTTCAGATTCACACATAGACTTCCCAAGTTTCAAAAACTCCCCCTCAATTTAAGCCATGAGGATGCATAACCCCTATTTCACTACGAATGTAGCAAAAACGAGTGAAATCCAAAGGTTTTGTAAAAATGTCAGCCAATTGTTGTTCGGTATCTACATGGTGAAGCACAATGTTTCCTTTTTCAACATTATCTCGGAGAAAGTGATACCTAATATCAATGTGCTTAGTTCTAGAATGTTGCACGGGGTTTTTAGCAATGCAAATGGCACTAGTGTTATCACAAAACAGTGGAACACTATCAAGATCAACCCCATAGTCCTTAAGTGTTTGAACAATCCAAAGAATTTGTGAGCAAGCACTAGCAGCAGCTACATATTTAGATTCGGCTGTGGATTGTGCAACTGAATTTTGTTTTCTAGAGGACCAAGCAAAAAGAGAATTACCAAGAAAATGACAAGCACCGGAAGTACTTTTCCTATCAAACCTACAACCCCCAAAATTAGCATCCGAAAAAGCTTTCAAAGTAACGGTTGAGGAAGAAGGAAGAAAAATGCCAAATTCTTGAGTTCCATGTAAGTACCTGAGAATCCTTTTGATGGCTTGACGATGTGAAACACGTGGGGAGGCTTGAAACCGTGCACAAATACATACGCTGAATTGTATGTCTGGTCTTGATGCCGTGAGGTACAAAAGCGATCCAATCATGCTTCTATATTCTTTTTGATTCACGGGTTCACCGTCTTCATCAAGTTCAAGTGTTGTTGCTGTTCCCATTGGTGTCCGAAGATGCTTGCTTTTGTCCATGTTTAAGCGCCTTAGGAGGTCTTTGGTATACTTTGTTTGATGCACAAAGGTACCCTCCTTGGTTTGCTTGATTTGCAGCCCCCAAAAGTAAGTGAGTTCACCCGTCATACTCATTTCAAATTCGGAACTCATCATTGCTGAAAACTTGGACACAAGACCATGAGAAGCACAACCAAAGATAATATCATCCACATACACTTGAACGAATAATGAGTCATTGCCATGCTTAAGCACAAAAAGAGTTTTATCAACCATGCCCATGGTAAACCCCTTTTCAAGTAAGAATGTTTTTAACCTATCATACCATGCTCTAGGGGCTTGTTTGAGACCGTATAAGGCTTTGGACAGTTTGTAAACATGATTAGGAAAATCTGGATTTTCAAAACCCGGTGGTTGTTTGACATAAACCTCCTCATCTATGTAGCCATTAAGAAAAGCACTTTTAACATCCATTTGATATAGCTTAAAACCTTTAGATGCTGCAAAAGCTAAAAAAATTCTTATGGCTTCTAATCTAGCGACAGGAGCAAAAGTTTCATCAAAATCTAGACCTTCAACTTGAGTGAAACCTTGAGCAACCAACCTAGCCTTATTCCTAACCACAACCCCATCCTCACTTTGTTTATTTTTATATACTCATTTAGTTCCAATTAAAGTGTGACCTAGAGGTGGAGGTACAAGTTTCCAAACATTATTTCTTTCAAAATTTTCTAACTCTTCTTGCATGGCAATAATCCAAGATTCATTAGTGAGTGCGTGCGATATATCTTTGGGTTCAAAAGAAGCAACAAAAGCAGAATGAGCATGAGATTTTGGATCGCAAAACCTGGACCGTGTGACTCGTTCGTGCAAGCTTCCAATCATCTGTTGTGGGGGATGATCTTTGTAAAAACGTAGGGGAACATATGTCTCAAAAGCTTCTTCTTCATTAGGTTCATCGTAGATTGATGAGCTTGTGACTTGTGGACAATCAGGACCAACATAGGTGATAGCCGGAGCTTGTTCAATGTCCGGAGCTTGTTCAACAATAACAAGAACATACCATTTACCTCCGAAGGATTGAACACGTGAAGGTCCTACGGTGTCAAGATGCAAAAGATGACATGGTTCAGTTGTCATGATCACGTGAAAAGCTACCAGAGGGGGGGGGGGGGTGAATGGTAGATTTAAAAATCTTACGCAGCGGAAACAATTAAACCCCAAACCCTTTTGGCAGAAAAACGATCTGTTAAAGAAATCGTGTGTGAGACTAATCTAAACATGTTTAACCATGACAAACGTGATAGATATCAGAGAGAATCAAGTCACGAAGACAACACAAAACGAATCACTCAAATCCGTCAAGAAAAAATCAAGTTATGATCGAAAGATCAAACAATGGTCAATCTGCCCTACCCGAGAAAAAACAGTTCTGGAACGCTGCAAAGAAACTTGTGTAGATCATAGACCACAAATCCAATGACCATGAAATTTTTACATATGATAGACAATCAAGTTTTGAAGACAACCCAAAAAGAATCACGTCAATTGGATCTGTAAAACTCCAGTTATGATAAAACCACCGACGAAAGGTAGTGCTGTCCAGAAACTCGACGAGTAAAACTTGTCTGGAACAAGTCGGACGAACAAGGCACAATAGTTGATTCAAACTACGAATTTTATTTAATAGAACACAAGAGGAACAGACCCAAAGTCGTGCCCACGAGCTCTGGGCTCCCTTGCTTATATAACCAGCCCTTAGGCCAACCCAATTCCAACTAGGACTCCAATCCTACTCAGATCACGAATCGTATCTTTCCATAACTGCTCAAGATTCTTCTATACGCAGATAGAAGCAATATTAAAACTTCCAAACACCTTAGGAATGTATCCCACATTCCTAAACAACTCAAATTCGTGACCCACACGAAATCCTATCATAACCAACTCAAATCTTTCCATATTTGAGTCAAACCCGACTCAGCCGCAGCCTGAGTCCATAACCTAGTCGGTTGGACCTTTCCGACCAACTCTTTACGTCGACATCTCTTCATCACGTCTCGGAACCATGTAGCCACGTCCATGCACTCCTTGCATACGTGCAAACATCTTCCAATGACGTCCACGATACCTTCATATGCATTGTTCTTGATTCAATCATGTTGCGCAACCTCCTGATCAGCTCAACCACAATTCCTCCTGAATTTAGTTGTTGGAACCTCATCTCCTCCCTGAGACTAGTCCAATGGATCCCGTCACCAGCCATGTCTTGAACTAAAGAAACACCTGAACATGAATAAACAACCAATCCATACGAGCCCAAGTCCTCGACTTGACTCAAGTTAGTTCCGAACACAACACCCTACGTGAGAACCTCACGTAAGCATGTTGCATAATATAGCAAAATGATATCAGCCATATCATCCAAAACGCACCAAAAACATAGCAAATGAATACTAAGCAATCTTTCCAATCATGTAAAGCAAGTACAAAACATTGCAAATGAAAAGCAGAAGCACTTCGGTCAAGTTCCAGACCTTGCCAGAGCAACCCGGAGCTTGAGCCGGAGCTAACAAGAGCTAGTAGAACCTAGCGCCGGAGCTTACCAAAACTAGTACAACCAAGCTCCCGTCGGAGCTTACAAAACTAGCAGGACCTAGCGCCGGAGCTTTGGAACTAGTAAACCCAAAAACCAGAGCTAGACAAAGTACGTCGGAGCTTAGCAAAAGCATGCCAGAGCTATCAAATATATGTCGGAGCTAAAGATAAAGCTCACCGGAGCTAACCAAAGCTAGTCGGACCTTACCAAGAAGTCGTACCTAGCTTCGAACATAGCCGGAGCTACCCAAAATAAGCCGGACCTACCGTTAGACCTTGCTGTAGCTCGGAGCTAGAGTCAGACCTTGATAAAAAGGTGTTTTGGTGATATTCGAAACTTTTATCATCAAAGCCAAGTGTATTCACTACAAGCCAATGTATTCAGCACACATAGGTCTTACAAAAGGGGAATCAAGGACTTCAAGACCCGATTAAGTGTCATTAATACTATATTAATGACACTCGATCGGACGACCTTAATTAGCAGTAATGGTGCTATCAAAGCCCATAACTCGGTTATTAAGGGTAATTAAGCATATCAAATGTGTATCAATACTAGTAACCGTTGGGGCCACTTGTCGGGCCAGGCGAACTTGTAACGGCATGCCCTTGTACTATAAAAGGACAGGCCGACGATACATAGGACAAACTCACTCGACGTGCTCACTCTACACACTCAACTCACGTTGAACTCATACATCCAATACAACACCAACACACCCCGTGGAGTAGGGTATTACGCTCAGGCGGCCCGAACCACGTAAATCTTCGTGTCTCCTGTGTCATTTTACACTTCACCTTCTTGAATCTTCGCTCGCCCACCCCGAACTTCAAACTCCTCCAACACTTTAGTAGTGTCGGGAGATCTGCCGGATCAAAACCACCGACAGTACCAAACCCAATCCCGGGTCTCGTGCAAACTACACCATACCAAATTATCCAACCACCAGATTCCTATCCACTACTATTGTGTATCCACCACAATTAAAGTAATCATAAAGTTTAACATACCACAATTGTATGAAATCCCATTCTCAATGTCTAAGCATGGCTAAGCATAATTAATACTTGTCTACTTCCCAACCCACATCAGGTGACAAAGAATTATATAGAACAAGGCATGAAATATGAAATAGGACATCATTTTAATTAGCATGCATCTAACTAAAATCCTAAAATTGGTACAAGATGGTCAAGGGTACTTGCCTTCTTCGAAGACTTGATTGTTGGTGAAGTCTTGGTCTTGGAGATTAAAGTTGGGGTCATAGTACGACTCTAAATATGTTTCCCAAGCATAGCAAAGAGAAATAAAGGCTAAATAAGTAAAGAGCATACAATACATGGCATCACAACATACACATAGGCATAAAACTCTATACTAATGCGTCCCTACGAATTATTTATTATTTTACATAGCCAAAATATGCATTTTATATTTATATTACATTTTTAGGATTTATTTATGGCCAAAAATCATTTTTAATGAATTTTCTATGGCCAAAATGTATTTTAAACATTTTTACTAAATTTTCCATGGTCAAAATATATTTTATTTGCACTCTAAATTTTTATTAC
The DNA here is from genome assembly GCA_036927565.1 of Tuctoria greenei. Taxonomy (NCBI): domain Eukaryota; kingdom Viridiplantae; phylum Streptophyta; class Magnoliopsida; order Poales; family Poaceae; genus Tuctoria; species Tuctoria greenei. The sequence goes on along the minus strand of JAYESD010000003.1, from coordinate 35,713,352 downwards.
AGTATAAAAACATTTTACACAAATTTTCCTACTGTTTCTACATTTATTACCATTTTTATCTAATTTCTATACATTAAATACAATTTTTAACAATATTCTGTAAATAAATAATATTCCAGGGGCTAACTAATAAATTTCCTATACTGTACAGAGGCTAAAACCATAATTCTATTAATTTCCAGGGGCTAGATTGACTAATTAACTGATTAAATACATTTCCAGAGAGTTCAGGGGTTAGATTGCTAAATCGAGGGGCTAGACTTGAATTCCATGCAGCGCGTGCTCTTCTTCAGCGTCCACCACCTCCGGACGCATCCCGGGATGCAATGGAGTAGTGGAGGGCCGATGTGGAACACTTGGTTGCAGCAGCAGCCGACCGCATCAGCAACCAGGGTCCTCCTCCTTCAGGACGGGCCCCGTCGCAGCGACGGACCTTGTCTGGCAGACTTGGTCCACACGTTTCCAACAACAGGAGACGTGCTGCGTCGCAGCAAGTGACATCGTTGCCCTCCAGGGCAAGATGCACTCACACGGTATCAAGGCTTTCAACTCATGACCTCCGGGTGGAGCTTGATCGCCGATACCATCAACAAGACGGCCGAGTCCATATTGAGCGTGCTCGTGAAAGACGAGAAGCTCAGGACATTCCTGCTCCTGAAGGAGTAGGAGGAGGCTGCTCGGCCCTGGCCATGCATCTGCGTATGGTCAGGTGGCCACAGAAATTCCGGCCTCACCTGCCGGAGAAGTTTGACGCGACCGTTAATTCCGTTGAATTTCTTCAGATTTACTCCACTGCTATCCTAGCAGCTGGAGGAAATGAGGCCGTAATGGCCAATTATTTTCCAGTGGCTTTAACTGGGACCGCACGGTCCTGGTTTATGAGCATTCCACCCAACTCCATCAACAGTTGGGAGGAGTTGTGCCGGCAGTTCACCGCCAACTTCGGGAGTTCATACACCTGACCAGGCACTAAACTGGACCTTTTTGCAGTCGTGCAAAAAGGGGGAGAATCCCTACGATCATTCATCTAGAGATTCTCTCAGGTACGAAACACTATCCCTTCTATCTCTAGCGCTTCTGTCATTGTAGCATTTAGACAGGGTGTACGGGATAAGAAGATGTTGGAGAAACTGGTGATCAAGGAGATCACCAGTTTCACAGAACTCTTCAGCTTGGCTGACAAATGTGCCAGAGCTGCGGAGGGCTGTGAAATGCACTCCAAACCACCTCCGGAGGATCACAAAAAATCCTCCAAAGGCGAAACCACTACCTTCGGGAGTGGCAAGAAGAAGAAAAAGGCCAACGGAAAGAAGAAGTCGTCGGCCGGCGCATCTAATGCTGCAACTGCTGCAGCTCCGGGTGGCTGGGGGCCACGCCCTGAGAAGCAACCTCGACCGTCTTCTGAATACGGTGGCAAACCCAAGGTGTGGTGTCCAATTCACAAAACGGACAGCCACGGTTTGGAAGACTGTCGAGAGGTCCAAAACCTTGCCGAGCGCTACAACAAGCGCCGGGAAGAAGCTCCTTTCCGACAGAGGGAAGGAAAACCAAAACTTGACGAAGCTCCGATTGAAGAGGAGTTAGGTTTTCAGGATCCCAAAAAGGTCCTGAAAGCCATCTACACCTCCGTCGATGACGATTCTGATGTCTCGGACAATGAGCGTCGGAAGACCATGAACACCATTTTTGGTGGATCATGGGACATCACCTCCCGCCGCATACTCAAGACAATGCGTCGGTACATGGCTGCTGTAGCTCCTACAGCCAGGGCGGAGCCTCATCGGAAGTGGATGGACACAACCATCACTTTTGATGCTTCGGACTGCCCTCGAAGCATGGTTGGAGCAGGCCAGTTACCTTTGATGGTATCTCCTACCATCAATAACATCCAACTCCACCATGTTATGGTAGACGGAGGTTCGGGGATCAACCTCATAAGCTTCTAAGCTTTTACCAAGCTTCAACTCCGACCTTCGGATCTTCATCCCTCCCGACCTTTCTTCGGAGTAGGTCCGGGAGCCATTACCCCACTCGGTGCTATTACCCTCCTCGTTACCTTCGGGACCCGGGAGAAGTATCGCACCGAGAAGTTGGTCTTTGACGTTGCTCAGATCAACTTACCCTTCAATGCCATCTTGGGTAGGCCTGCTTTGTACAAATTCATGGCAGCTGCTCATTATGGCTACTTGGTGTTAAAGATGCCAACACCAGTAGGCATTCTCCAGATCTGTGGAGATCGTACTGCCAGAGTAACTGCTCTGGAAGAACTTCATGCGCTTACTACGGCGCAAGAGGAGGACTCCAGGCAGGAACAAGCTCCGAAACCCCCGAGCATTCGATAGCGAGGCTCGACTTCTGCACCTCGTGTGCAGCCAAGCGGCGACACCGACATTCCCGTCAAAGTCGTCCAAATCGGTTTCGATGCCGCTCGGACCACCCGTATATCAGGAGGACTGAATGACAAATAGGAACTCGCGCTCATCGCTTTCCTCCGGGCTAATGTCGACGTGTTTGCTTGCCAACCGTCACAAATGCCTGGGATCCCCAGGGAAGTGATTGAGCACAATCTAAAGATCTACCCTGACGCCCGGCCTGTACACCAGAAGCCTCGGAAGCAATCCGTGGAGCGACAAAACTTCATTCGACAAGAAGTGAAGAAGTTGCTCGAAGCTGGATTCATCCGAGAAGTCTTCCATCCAAAATTGCTGGCAAACCCAGTCATTGTGCCCAAGGTCGACGGGAAGCTTCGGATGTGTATCGACTAAACAACACTAAATAAGGCATGCCCAAAAGATCCATTCCCACTACCTAGAATAGATCAGATAGTGGATTCCACCTCTAGGTGTGAATTACTGTGTTTCCTAGACACATATTTTGGGTATCATCAAATCAGAATGTCTAGGGAAGATGAAGAGCATACCTCTTTTATCACAGTAGATGGATTGTACTGTTATACAACCATGCCATTTTGTCTCAAGAATGCAGCTTCAACCTTTGTACGAGCTATGTACAAAACTTTTGAAGAACTCATTAGAGACATAGTGGAAGTGTACGTCGATGACATCGTGGTCAAGGTCAAGAACAAGGAGTCACTCCTTGACACCTTACAGGCCGTCTTCGACAAGTTGCGGGTTATGCGCACAAAGCTAAACCCAAACAAGTGTGTCTTCGAGGTTAGCTCTGGAAAACTTCTTGGTTACCTGGTAAGTCACCGGGGCATAGAAGCTAATTCGGCGAAGATCAAAGCCATTGAAGGCATGCGGCCACCAGCCCGCATCAAGGATGTCAAAAAGCTGACTGGATGTCTAGCAGCCCTTAGCCGGTTCATCTCAAGACTGGCGGAACGGGCACTTCCCTTCTTCAAGTTATTGAGGAAGTCCGGGTCATTCCAATGGTCTGAAGAAGCAGAAAAGGCGTTCCAGGAGCTAAAACAGTTCCTCACCACCCTACCAACTCTCGTAGCTCCGAACCCTAGTGAGCCTTTGCTGCTTTACATTTCAGCAACTGATGAAGTCGTCAGTATAGTCCTGGTTGCGGAGAGACCAGAACTATACCATGCTCAGGAATCCAAACCCCTCCGGGAGGGTCCGGAGGTTCCTGAAAGCGAGTCTGGGTCCCATCTCCCAGACTTGAGTTCACAAAAAGTTACTTCAGAAGACTCAGACCCCTCCGGGAGGGTCCAGGTCGCTTCTGAAGAAGCTTCGGGTCCCTCCAGCCAGGACTCGGAGGTCCCCGAAGAAGGTTCGGATCCCTCAGGGAGGATCCAGGTCAGTGAAGAGGAAGCTCCGGGCCCCTCCAGGAGGGTCCGGACCATCCAGCGCCCAGTGTACTTCATCAGTGAAGTACTTCATGACGCCAAGACTCGATACCTAGAGGTGCATAAGCTGCTCTACGCAGTTCTCATTGCCTCCAGGAAACTTCGCCATTACTTCCAAGCTCACAAGATTTCAGTGGTGACCTCCTACCCACTTCGAGCAATCTTGCATAATCCCAATTCAAATGGGAATATTGCAAAGTGGGCAGTGGAATTAGCTGAATTCGATCTCGAATTCATTTCAAGGCAAGCAATCAAGAGTCAAGCATTGGCGGATTTCGTGGCGGAATGGACTCCCTCTTCATCAAACCCTGGGGGCCTCAGTGAGCAGAAGCCGGAACACAAGGCTCCGGTCTTCACCGAGCCTCACTGGACCCTCTACTTCGACGGCTCCATGCAAAAGCAGGGGGCCGGAGCTGGAACCCTTCTCCTCGCACCAACCGGGGAGAAGGTAAAATACATGGTACACCTTGACTTCAAGGCGACCAACAACATGGCGGAATACGAAGCACTCATCTACGGACTAAGGGTGGCACTGTCATATGGTGTCAAGCAACTGCTGGTCAAGGGAGATTCACAGCTCATCTTTAAGCAAGTGAAGGGTGAATGCTCCTGCAACAATCTCCAGCTAGTTGCTTACCTCCTTGAAGCCCAGAGGCTTCAGAAGGACTTCAAAGTCCTAGATCTCCACCATGTCCAGCGTGCCCACAACGCTGAAGCCGACGGACTCTCGACGAAAGCATCAACCGGAGCTCCGACTCCTGACGGAACTTTTGTCCGGAGGTTGTCAAAACCCACAGCTTAGCCTGCCGAACTGAGCGAAGGGGGCGAGATCAGCATCCCGAATATGATGGTCCCGATGGCCCTGTTACCATGGCAGCCATCAAGGGTCGTAGGTGCTGCTGGAAGCTCCGAGCAACCCAGCACGCAAGACTCAAATGCTCAAGTTAGCTCCGACGCATGGATCTCGGAGATCCGGAACAACTTGAAAGACAACATCCTTCCTGACGATGATGTATCCGCTGACTGGATAGTCATATTGGCTAAAAGATAAACGTTGGTAGAAGGGGATCTCTACCGGCGTGGTGCCAACGACGTCCTAATGCGATGCATCACAAGGGAAGAAGGTTGCGAGCTCCTCGCAGAAATCCATGGAGGCGAGTGTGGGAACCACGCGTCTTCCCGCACGCTGGTCGGTAAAGCCTTCCGGCATGGCTTCTATTGGCCTACAACACTCCAGGATGCAACTGAGCTAGTGAAGAAATGTGAAGCATGCCAATTTCATGCAAAGCAAATTCACTCACTAGCTCAGCCTCTACAAATGATACCTCCTACATGGCCCTTCGTCGTGTGGGGGATGGACATCTTGGGACCTTTCCCAAGAGCCGTCGGAGGTTACAAGTTCCTGTATGTCACCATTGACAAGTTCACCAAGTGGCCGAAAGCAACTCCAGTTGTGACAATAAACAAGCAATCTGCTATCAACTTTTTGCAGTCCATCGTATGCATATTTGGAGTCCCAAACAAAATCATTACTGATAACGGGACTCAATTCACAAGCTCTGCATTTCAAGGGTATTGCGAAGACCTCGACATTCAAGTTTGCTACGCCTCCGTAGCTCACCCGGCAAGCAATGGCCAGGCCGAGAGAGCAAATGCTGAAATCCTGAAAGGACTCAAAACGCGCACCTATGAGCGCTTGAAAAAACATGGAGCCAACTGGATTGAAGAGCTTCTGCCCACTCTATGGGCCAACAAGACAACTCCAAACCAGTCAACTGGAGAGACACCCTTCTTCCTGGTGTACGGAGCTGAAGCAATCATTCCCCCGGAAATCACCTTGGGGTCACTCCGGGTCCGGACCTTTGACGAAGCCACGCAGGATCAGCTCCGGCGTGAAGACCTAGACCTCCTTAAGGAGGGAAGGTGCCAAGCAGCTATTCAGGATGCCCGATACCCCCAAGCCCTTCGGCGCTATCATCAGCGGCATGTACACAACCGACAGCTTGAGGAAGGCGATCTGGTGCTACGGAGAATACAATCCAGAGAAGGGTTAAACAATCTTTCCCCCAACTGGGAAGGACCCTTCCGAGTGATTAAAGTATCCCGTCCCGGAAGCGTTCGCTTGGCGACCGAGGATGGGACACCTCTCCCAAATCCTTGGAACATTGAGCACCTCTGTAAGTTCTACACCTAATATCATGGAGGTGAGTCTGTAGTAACTTGAGGTGTATGTTATAGAGTTATTGTACAGAGTCGGGTAGTTCCTCCGGGAGAACAGCCGGACCTTTCCCAAAAGGTCTACAAAGTTCATGCAACGCTTGTCACAGTCTCAAGACTAAAAGTGTGGCTAGCTACCCTGGGTCAAATGAGAAATGAAACACGCTTAGCCTGGTTCCGTACCCTAAGAGTGTACTTGTTTCCCCTGTACCCCGGACCTATAATGAAAGACATCTTCATGTGAAATAGACTCCACGTGCATTTACTTTGTAAGGCTCAACATTTTTATTTTTCTCTTTCTTGTCTATAACAAGGATGTGCAATTCTTAAGAAATTTTAGTTCGACCGGTTCAAATATGATTCAAGTTGTATTGTCGATTCTTTTGCATTCAAATATTGTTCATGGCCTACTCGCCTGAATGCCGCCAAGCCAATCTAGGGCCGGAGTGTGCTATCGACTTAGCCTGATCAAGCACCCTAAGTACGCCACTCTACCTACACCCCGGCAGGCCGAAGTAAGGTAGGTCCAAGTATAATTGGATCCGGAAGAAAGAAAGCAATACATTCAGTTGCATTCAGAATCGTGTTTGACCTAAAATTTTCTTGAGAATCGTAAGCCACGACGAAGTTATAGGCAAGGAGCGAATTTTACTATTTTTCTTGGCTTCAGTGTGCAGGAAAAATAAAGAATCCACGTTGATGGAGAAAAGTCAGAGCTGACGAAGCTCTGACTCCCCCTAGGTGGCTTATAATCAATGTTAAACATTGAAAACGAGCATCACCGGAGCAACCAAGCTCCAGTAAAGCTAGGGGGGCCAGCCGTCGACGCAGAATAAAAGATGGTGAGAAGATTCCACAAACGGAGTCTGCTGCCGATAAACCAAGTGTTGGCAAAGGTCACTGCCGGAGCTACTAAGCTCCGACACCCCGAAGGTCTAACTATCTATGCTCTACGCGTTGATAGGAACTATTGCTGGAGCTACTGAGCCCCGACGGTAGTCAATACCGGAGCTTCAGAGCTCCGACAACCTCAGGGGGGCCTTCATATCGAAGACTTCGGACCTACATTCTACAAGTTTGAAGCAAACGAGTCTTCAACAAAACACAATATCCTCTTGGTACATGTTCACAATCAAATTGTGTACATCTACCAGGGGGCCAAGTGAAGACAAAAGTGTTGAAGACATAAAATGAAATTCGCAAAAATTTGGATTTCATTCATCTGGAGACAAGGGATTACAAAATTGGGGAAGAAAAAGAGAGAATACAAGGGGAGCTACAGAGATGGTCCTAGATCCTATGGAAGAACTGGGCGACCTTCTGAGCAACCTCCGACATGTTGGCTCGGGTGGCTTCACCTTCTCCTTCGACGGGACCTTCAAGTACCGGGTCCAGAGGGAATTGGGGATTTCGGCTGGTGTAGCACGTCAGCACATATTCTGCGATGTTCTTCGCCAGGGACTGCCCCTCTACCTCCATCTGGTCCGCGATGACGTCAACCACCTTGGAGAGTTTGCTACCCGCCGAGCTCAACGCCTGCAACGCTAGGTCCGATTGCGGCTCCGGATCATCCGGACGCACGGGACTGAAGCCCATCGGTGTCAACGCGTCGTTGGCTTTACTCAGGAACTCCCAAACTTTTAGGGAGTCCGCAGCCCTCATGCCCTTCAGTTCCTCCAAGGATCTTTTGGCCACCGCCAGTTCAGAATTCTCACGAGCGAGGCGCTCAACCTCTTTGGCATTTTGCTGAATCTTTTCAGTAACCTGCTTCTCGAGTTTTCCGAGCTCCTCCTCTTGGAGGTAGATCTTGTTCCGGCGGTCAACCAGGTCCTTCTCCCTGCCCCTCACTTTCTTCTCCCTGGCAGTGATGGCACACTCTTACTGGTAGAGTTCCTGCCCTCGCACCCAGGCCCTCTCTTCCTCCTCAGCGCAGCGCTCTTCCAATTTCTTGGCGCGCTCCTCGAGGCCCTGGTCAGCCAGAGCCACCTTTTCGGTGAGGTCCTCCTCCCTCTTCAGGACGTCGTCCCGTAGCTCTAGGAGTTTTTGCTCTTCATCTTCGAGCCACTTCTCCCTCTCCTCAAGTGCCTCCCGGCGCTTGATGAGAGTAGTGTTAATGGCTTCAAGCCTTTCTTGGCGTTCATCCGCCGCACTATTAGCTGCCTTGGTCTGCTCATAAATGGCCCGAGATTGAGCGTCGAGGGCGCGAGTCAAGCTCTCCCTGTCATCTAATAATTTGCCCTAGTATTCCAGGCGTACCTTCTCCTGCTTGATCCATTCTTTGTCATCTGCCAGCCTCGACTGCGCCAGCTTGGTCTCGAAGTAGAGCCGGTTACGCCACCGCCTAAGGGTTTGGCGCTCCTCTTCAAGAGCCTTGCTGTCGTGGTAGAATGCCAGCTGAACTTGACGCAGGCTGGAGCAAGCGTTGTCAATAGACAACGTCAGGGGAATGGGTTCCGGACCTGCTGGGGTCTCCTCCGCTGGTTCCAGCGGGTTTTCGCTTACAAAAATTAGGTCCCACTCCACAAGAGTGGTCCCCTGAGCCTCCACGGCACTTGGACCGTCCTCCGGGATAGCCTCAGTTGCCATCGAGGAGGGTCCCGCGGAAGAAGTTCCGACATTCGGAAGTGGTTCCGAAGGCCCCGCCGCCAGGTCTTCATTTGCCCCCTCAGGCAGGGGGCCAGCAACTTAATCTGGGCATTTCGACTCAGCGGCAGGCACCTCCGCCGACAACACTTTCGGAGCAGGTGCTACTTCCGGCTCCGGTCTGGGCCCCTCCTCCGCTGATGGCTCGGCTGTTGGCATCTCGACCACCATGGGTTCGAGTGCTGATGCCTCCGCAATAATCGGCCCTGAGGCCGGAGCTTCAACCTAAACTGGCTCGGGCACCGGAAGGTCTTCAACTACAACTGGCTCTGAGGCCGAAACTTCGGAGGTAGCCAGCTCAATCGCCGGAGCTTCATCCACATCTGGCTCACTTGCCGGGACTTCAATTACCTTCGGCTCAACCGCCGGGGCTTCAACAATTTTCGGCTCAGGGGCCGGAATTATTGCTTCCTTCGGCTCAATGGCCAAGGCTTCCATCATCTCAACACCAAGACCCGGAGCTTCAACCTCCGGGGTAGGTGCCGCTGGTGCATCTTCTCTCCCGCGGTCCGGTGCTACCACAGGAGTCTCGGGGGATTAGTCGAGGTCCATGACCACGACAGCTGGTGCCGGAGCTATCACAGCTTCAGCCACCACTTGGGGCGGCACCGGGACAGGAGCATGAGCTTCCGCCCTCACAGTTTCAGCTGCTGTGGCTGAGGGTGGAGCCTCACTCCTCTTCTTGGGAACGTTGCAGATGATGGATGAAGAAACTTAAAAAATAGTTACTACAACAAAACAACTGTCTGAGGTAAAGATTAAAAATTACCTTGGGAGGCTTCTGCACCAGCTTGCGCGGAACCTCTTTCTCGGGCGTTCTGGGCTGACCATAGCCGCCGCCAGCGTGGAAGCTCCGGAAGGCCCCCCAGAACTCGTTGCAGCCACAGGCATTTCCTTGGCCGAGGCCCCCCTCAACCGGGAAGGACCTCAGGACCTAGAGGCCTCAACTGGCCCTGGTGCTGGAGTCGCTTGCCCAGAGCTAGCACCCCGGGAAGACGCTGCTGCGGGTACAGTCGCCGCAGTTGTAGAAGACCTCCCCCTCCGGGGAGAAGGAGCTGATGCAGAGGTTACAGGCCTAACAGACCTTCCGTCAGCATGCTGCAGCTTCCTCTTCCGGGTCAAGGGTTCGTCCGCCGGCTCCTTGCCCTTGCTGACAACTTCGATCCTTGGCTTCGGGGCAGGGTCGGAGCCACCTTCAGAAGCCCCAGGGATCACCACCCTGGAGGTCGATCTTCTCTTGACAACACCAAGGTCGTCAAGCACCGGCATCGTCCGCCGGAGCTCCCTGCTGAACTCTACTTCCACGTTCAGAGGGAGAAAAGCTGGTGGCGGGGTCAAGTCATCACCCACGACGTCGATGCCGTGTTGGAACTTCTTGAGATGAAACTCCATGGTTGCCCCCGCCATGTTGGACTTCAGCCCGGTCTCGACCCGGTCATCGTCCATCACACTGTTGAGGGCCCAAGCGAGTTTTTCTCTCCTCTTCAGCGGTGCCCACCTGTTGACCAGGAAATTGCAAAATACCGCCTGAGGAGTTAATCCTCCCTCCACGCACTGGCGGATCCTGTTCAGAGTAGGGTTGAAGGCATCCGACAGCACCGGAGCTTCACTCCAGACTGCAGTGTCGATGTTGGGGAGGCCTTCGGGCAGCTCTAGCTTCTCGTTCTCCTCCACCCGGATGACTATCCAGTCCTTCTTCCAATCATCCCACTTCCTAGAGGGAAACGACCGGAGGTACTTGAATGGGCACTTTTTGCGCTTCACGAAATAGTAGAAGCCAAGGTACTCATTACTCCTACCGGTGGTATGGACGGTGAAGAAGGTCCGGAAGAGTTCAATGCAAGGGGGGATGCCCACCCACATTTCACAGAAGTGGAACAAGACAGACACAAGAAGAATGGAGTGGAGGCCAAGGTGTTACAGCTGCATACCATAGAAGTCTAGCAGCATCAAGAAAAAAGAGGAAAAAGGTGGGATCAACCCCACCATGGCGTACGAAGAGAAGTACACCATTTCGCCGGCGTGCTCCTTCTCGAACAGGAGCTCTCCCCCGGCGCGGACCAGGCGGTTGAAGAAGTTCGGGGACCATCCCATGAGGGCCCGGACCTTCTTCAGGTCACCTTCGGTCTTCAAACGGCTCTCGCGGAGACCCAACTCCATCGCAGCACAGCAAGGCAACAGAGGAAAAGCGAGCACAAGTTGGGAGTTTGAGTGCAAGATCAGATGAGAGGCGTAAAGAACCCCAGATGGTGCGCGCTTTCCTTCTTAAGTAAGCCCTCGCAACGCGTGGATGGAAACCGCAAGGAAGTCGAAGATACTACTCAAAAATTAAACCCAGCCAATGACAAGAGGGCCCGGGACCACCCGGACAATCAAGTCGAGGTTCTTACCCAGGCGAGCGGTTGTCATCATGAGGCGGGGAATCCCGAAGGCGGCTGCCTGACAAGACGCGCGGAACCGATACGATTTTCCTATCGGGAACCTGTGACCTTCAATTGCGTGAGATCTGCACGCCAAAGATATCATTTGCCGCACACGGGATATGCCACGCGGCGAGGATTTAACTCCAAACCATCGCCAATGGCACATCCAAAGACCTTTGAAGACTCAGTTCAAAAGTCGAAGGATGGACCCACCTCCGGCAGAATGACTTCACCCAAGGGGTCTTCCCCAGAGGTGGGCTCAGGGGGCCACTGTCGGTACCCTGGGTACCATATACCCCTTGGGATTGCAAAGATCTCAAGGGAATGTCATCTACTTGATTTGAAGACCTTAGGAGGCCCACATGTCAGACATGACTGAACCCGCTTCTCCAACATGGTTAGTCCCAGGGTCGCCACGTGTACTATCAGACCGGAGCTATCGCCCACAAGGGGGAAGCTCCGGGCTATGTACCATAGCGGCACCCCCGGACCTAACCCCAGACCGAGGGAAGCTCCGGAACTGACACATGTTAGGTGGCACCGGACCTATCTGTTCCCCACAGTATGCTCTGGAGCTGCCACGTGTCCAACCATCAGATCTTCAGCCTCTAACCTCCAGAAGACTCCACAACGGCTCCGGGTCTTCAAAGGTGTAGGATCGAATAGCACGTGAAAAGCTACCAGAGGGGGGGGTGAATGGTAGATTTGAAAATCTTACGCAGCGGAAACAATTAAACCCCAAACCCTTTTGGCAGAAAAACGATCTGTTAAAGAAATCGTGTGTGAGACTAATCTAAACGTGTTTCACCGTGACAAACGTGATAGATATCAGATAGAATCAAGTCACAAAGACAACACAAAATGAATCACTCAAATCCGTCGAGAAAAACTCAAGTTATGATCGAAAGATCAAACAATGGTCAATCTGCCCTACCCGAGAAAAAACAGTTCTGGAACGCTGCAAAGAAACTCGTGTAGATCATAGACCACAAATCCAATGACCATGAAATTTTGACATATGATAGAAAATCAAGTTATGAAGACAATCCAAAAAGAATCACAATAATTGGATCTGTAAAACTCGAGTTATGATAAAACCACCGACGAAAGGTAGTGCTGTCCAGAAACTCGACGAGTAAAACTTGTCTGGAACAAGTCGGACGAACAAGGCACAAAAGTTCCTTCAAACTACGAATTTTATTTAATAGAACACAAGAGGAACAGCCCCAAAGTCGTGCCCACGAGCTCTGGGCTCCCTTGCTTATATAACCATCCCTTAGGCCAACCTAATACCAACTAGGACTCCAATCCTACTCAGATCACGAATCGTATCTTTCCATAACTGCTCAAGATTCTTATATACGCAGATAGAAGCAATCTTAAGACTTCCAAACACCCTAGGAACGTATCCCACATTCCTAAACAACTCAAATTCGTGACCCACACGAAATCCTATCATAACCAACTCAAATCTTTCCATATTTGAGTCAAACCCGACTCAGCCGCAGCCTGAGTCCATAACCTAGTCGGTTGGACCTTTCCGACCAACTCTTTACGTCAACATCTCTTCATCACGTCTCGGAACCATGTAGCCACGTCCATGCACTCCTTGCACACGTGCAAACATCTTCCAATGACGTCCACGATACCTTCATATGCATTGTTCTTGATTCATTCATGCTGCGCAACCTCCTGATCAACTCAACCACAATTCCTCCTGAATTTAGTTGTTTGAACCTCATCTCCTCCCTGAGACTAGTACAATGGATCCCGTCACCAGCAATGTCTTGAACTCAAGCAACACCTGCACATGAATAAACAACCAATCCATACGAGCTCAAGTCCTCGACTTGACTCAAGTTAGTTCCGAACACAACACCCTACGTGAGAACCTCACGTAAGCATGTTGCATAATATAGCAAAACGATATCAGCCATATCATCCAAAACGCACCAAAAACATAGCAAATGAATACTAAGCAATCTTTCCAATCATGTAAAGCAAGTACGAAACGTTGCAAATGAAAAGCAGAAGCACTTCGGTCAAGTTTCGGACCTTGCCAGAGCAACCCAGAGCTTGAGCCGGAGCTAACAAGAGCTAGTAGAACCTAGCGTCGGAGATTACCAAAACTAGTACAACCAAGCTCCCGTCAGAGCTTACAAAACTAGTAGGACCTAGCGCCGGAGCTAACCAGAACTAGTCGGAACCAGTAAACCCAAAAACCGGAGCTAGACAAAGTACGTCGGAGCTTAGCAAAAGCATGTCGGAGCTATCAAATATATGTTGGAGCTAAATATAAAGCTCACTGGAGCTAACCAAAGCAGCCGGACCTACCGTCAGACCTTGCTGTAGCTCGGAGCTAGAGTCGGACCTTGATAAAAAGGTGTTTTGGTGATATTCGAAACTTTTATCATCAAAGCCAAGTGTATTCACTACAAGCCAATGTATTCAGCACACATAGGTCTTACAATCTCCCCCTTGATGAATGCATTGGCAACACCATTTAAAATCCGAACATTGGCTTATTCACATAAAAGTTTTGAAGACAATTTCTCCCCCTTTGTAAATCAAAAATAAATCAAAAGTAAAATGAGAAGAAAATCCAAAAATTATCCCATATTATCTCTCTCCCTTTATTATCTCTCCTTATGCACATATTCTCTTTCTCTTCATACTTATCTCTCCCCCTTTGACAATGTATTCAGCAAGTCATGAGCATATAAACAAATTATCTCTCCCTCTTTAGTTGTTATGAGCATATTATAACATATACATATAAACAAAGCTCATCCAAGTCAAACTATCAAGTAACTTATACTATCACGTCAATGAGATACATAAAGTAGTGTAAGCCATGCTAGAGATCATATGTAATTTTCAATTTAAGCAAGTCATGATCTCACAAACTTAACTATTCCATAACTTGAAAGCATGACACTAGTTGCTGCATTTTATTATTTCTCAAAGCATAAATTTAGATCATATGATATTTGCAAGAGATTATATGTGCATCTGCCTTATTCTAACCAACCAAGCCAAGCCTATGTCATTTGACAATCAAAAGCTTAAGGACATGGTTTTAGTCATACACAACTTCTTCCAAGTTCATATCTAAGTGCAATGACAAGCCATCTCAAAAGAGGAAGTGCGATGCATGCATATTCTCTTGATCTTTTCTCAATTTATATTTGTTCATAAAAACTCAACATGTGAGTTGATTACTTAATTAATTCTTTATGATTAAAAGAACTTGTGAACATGTAACAAGTTCAAAATAGCAAGAAAGTTCGATCATGACCAGTTTTAGTGTAAGTAATTATTCCATTACTAGACATGGAAAAAACTACAAAATGTATAACACGAGTAATGTAGTAAGAACTTTCAGCATTTAAAAGGAATCACAAAGTCATATATGTATGAAATACTATGCTCATATTATTTTAATTTTAGATTCACACATAGACTTCCCAAGTTTCAAAAACTCCCCCTCAATTTAAGCCATGAGGATGCATAACCCCTATTTCACTACGAATGTAGCAAAAACGAGTGAAATCCAAAGGTTTTGTAAAAATGTCAGCCAATTGTTGTTCGGTATCTACATGGTGAAGCACAATGTTTCCTTTTTCAACATTATCTCGGAGAAAGTGATACCTAATATCAATGTGCTTAGTTCTAGAATGTTGCACGGGGTTTTTAGCAATGCAAATGGCACTAGTGTTATCACAAAACAGTGGAACACTATCTAGATCAACTCCATAGTCCTTAAGTGTTTGAACAATCCAAAGAATTTGTGAGCAAGCACTAGCAGCAGCTATATATTCAGATTCGGCTGTGGATTGTGCAACTGAATTTTGTTTTCTAGAGGACCAAGCAAAAAGAGAATTACCAAGAAAATGACAAGCACCGGAAGTACTTTTCCTATCAATCCTACAACCCCCAAAATCAGCATCCGAAAAAGCTTTTAAAGTAATGGTTGAGGAAGAAGGAAGAAAAATGCCAAATTCTTGAGTTCCATGTAAGTACCTGAGAATCCTTTTGACGACTTGACGATGTGAAACACGTGGGGAGGCTTGAAACCGTGCACAAAGACATACGCTGAATTGTATGTCTGGTCTTGATGCCGTGAGGTACAAAAGCGATCCAATCATGCTTCTATATTCTTTTTGATTCACGGGTTCACCATCTTCATCAAGTTCAAGTGTTGTTGCTGTTCCCATTGGTGTTCGAAGAGGCTTGCTTTTGTCCATGTTGAAGCGCCTTAGGAGGTCTTTGGTATACTTCGTTTGATGCACAAAGGTACCCTCCTTGGTTTGCTTGATTTGCAGCCCCAAAAAGTAAGTGAGTTCACCCATCATACTCATTTCAAATTCAGAACTCATCATTGCTGAAAACTTGGACACAAGACCATGAGAAGCACAACCAAAGATAATATCATCCACATACACTTGAACGAATAATGAGTCATTGCCATGCTTAAGCACAAAAAGAGTTTTATCAACCTTGCCCATGGTAAACCCCTTTTCAAGTAAGAATGTTTTTAACCTATCATACTATGCTCTAGGGGCTTGTTTGAGACCGTATAAGGCTTTGGACAGTTTGTAAACATGATTAGGAAATCTGGATTTTCAAAACCCGGTGGTTGTTTGACATAAACCTCCTCATCTATGTAGCCATTAAGAAAAGCACTTTTAACATCCATTTGATATAGCTTAAAACCTTTAGATGCCGCAAAAGCTAAAAAAATTCTTATGGCTTCTAATCTAGCGACAGGAGCAAAAGTTTCATCAAAATCTAGACCTTCAACTTGAGTGAAACCTTGAGCAACCAACCTAGCCTTATTCCTAACCACAACCCCATCTTCACTTTGTTTATTTTTATATACCCATTTAGTTCCAATTAAAGTGTGACCTAGAGGTGGAGGTACAAGTTTCCAAACATTATTTCTTTCAAAATTTTCTAACTCTTCTTGCATGGCAATAATCCAAGATTCATTAGTGAGTGCGTGTGATATATCTTTGGGTTCAAAAGAAGCAACAAAAGCAAAATGAGCATGAGAGTTTGGATCACAAAACCTGGACCGTGTGACTCGTTCGTGCAAGCTTCCAATCATCTGTTGTGGGGGATGATCTTTGTAAAAACGTATGGGAACAGATGTATCACAAGCTTCTTCTTCATTAGGTTCATCGTAGATTGGTGAGCTTGTGACTTGTGGACAATCAGGACCAGCATAGGTGATAGCCGGAGCTTGTTCAATGTCCGGAGCTGGACACGTGTCAACTTCGGAACTACCAGGCAGTATCACCGGCTCTTCTTCATCTTCGAAAATACCCTCCCCCTGAGGATACAGATCTGGTCCTGCAACACCGGAGCTAGTACCTGGGCTAGCTTCATCAAAAGACACTTCACAAGTCTCCACAATTTTGTTAGTGTCAAGTAAGAGCACACGGTAGCCTCTAGTATGAGATGGATAACCAAGAAACATGCCATCAATGGATCTAGGTTCAAATTTATCAAGATTACCATGTTTCTTAACAAAGCATTTGCAACCAAAGACCCAAAAGTGTGTAACACTAGGCCTATGTCCAAACCGAAGCTCATATGGTGTTTTTCCTAGCTTAGCACGCAAGAAAACACGATTTGAGACATAACAAGTGGTTGCTAACGCATCAGCCTAAAATTTCCTAGGAATTTGATATTCATCAAGCATAGTCCTAGCCATCTCAACTAAGGTTCTGTTCTTTCTTTCTACAACACCGTTTTGTTGAGGTACATATGGTGAAGAGAATTTATGATCTATTCTATTTTCAGCACAAAAGTGATCAAAAGATTGATTTTTAAATTCAGTTCCATTATCACTTCTAATTGCTTTTAATGATCCTGGGTGATCAATTGATAATCTAAGAAATAAAGTTCTAAAGTGACTAAAAACTTCATTCTTAGATGCCATAAAGTAAACCCAAGAGTATCTAGAATAATCATCAACAATAACAAGAACATACCATTTACCTTCGAAGGATTGAACACGTGAAGGTCCTACGGTGTCAAGATGCAAAAGTTGACATGGTTCAGTTGTCATGATCATTGTGAGAGGAGTATGTGAACCTGCAACCATCTTAGCATGTCTACAAGAGGATCACACAATTTCTTTGTCCCCTTTAAGCTTAGGCAGCCCACGTATGCGATCAAGAGCACTAACACACGTTAGGTGATCAAAGCCTACATGACTAAGTCTACGATGCCAAAAATATAAATCCTTTGAATCATTAGCAACTAGACACCTATGCTTAGAGAAAGACATATCAAAATCAGCTTTAAAAACTCTTCCAAACCGAGACATGTTAAAAATAAGCTCACTATTTCAACTTACAACTTTGCAGCAGTTTTTATTGAAAATAATTTCCTGATTTTCATCTAGTAATTGTGAAACAGAAAGCAAGTTGTATTTCAAATTTTTGACAAGTTCCACATCCTTCAAAGTGTAGTGATCATTTACTCTAACCGAACTCTTAGCAATTATAGGAGTTGAAGAATTATCGGCAAAAGTAGCATTCTCTACACGTGACACAAAAGAGAGGGAGGATAACCAATCTTTGTTACCGGTCATGTGGCGTGAGCAACCTGAATCCACAATCCAAATGTTCTCCTTCCTCAAACGTGTAACCTAACATAGAAGCAAAATATGTCGATGACTCAATACTGGGGTTAGTCAAAAGGCATTTAGGAATCCAGTACTGAGTCACGCGATGTACAGCTGGAAAAACATGCGAAAGCTGAGACAAAACAGCAGGTTTATGAGTCAAAGTTTGAGATTTTTTATTCTTGACTACTGACCTATAAGGTGTTACTTGTGTATCACAAAAATCAGTAGCTCTGGAGGCAAACACCGAAGGTCCGGAGGTAAACTTTGAAAGTTTTTGACTCAAAACAGCAGGTTGTACATTCGGTTCAATGTGTGCAGCAAATTTTGCATGAAAGTTATGAGATCTAGCAACCATTCTTTCCCTTTTCTGTTGTTTAGCTAGTCTATAACAAAAATCTATGACATGACCATCTCTACCAAAGAAGGTACAATGAAATTTAACTTTGTGTTCATGTCTAGATGAGCAAGCAATATTTTTATTTGAAACCGAATGAGGCAACACTCCTGCAGATTTGAAAACCACTCCTTTTTGTTTAGGAACTGTTTGAATCAAACCACTTCCTAATCACTTTACAATTTTAGGTGGATGTGCCTTAGCATGAGCATGAGAATCAAAACCTAAACCAGTTTTATTATTGCAAGACTTTGAAGAATTTAGCAGTAAGTTTAGGTTCTTATTCCCATTACAAAACCAATCTAATATCCTATGCATGTCACCAAGTTTATTGGACAGATCAAGGCAATTTTCACATGAAGTTTTTCCTTTTAGTTTGCAATTTGAACAAAATTTAACTTCATGAGAACGTAAAGCATTGTTCATATAGAAATTTCATTCATAGCATCCTGTAGTTTCTTATCAAGATCATCACAAGTAGAACAATGCAAATCAATTGTAGAACAGCTAGCATCTTTCAAGTTTTTATCATTAAGTGCAGCAAGCTCTTTGTTCTTTTCAATTTCTAACTCAAGTTTATCTAGAGTGGAGGAGTGTGCACTTCTTAATGTGGACAATTGTTCAAAGATTAAGTCACATGAGGGACATGCATCATCACTAGGAATCAAAGTTTTTAAACGGTTAATTTCAGATTCTAGTGATTCAATTTTAGCAGCATTATCCCTAAGCTTTTTGTCCTTTTTCTTGACAATAATAGTTGCACGAGAAATAGCATCACACATTTCATTGCAGGTAGAACATACCTCATCGTCTTCACTGTTGTGTTCTGCATCCTCCTGACTTGATCTTGATCTTGTTTTGCCCGCCATGAAGCATAAGTTGGCCAAATCGTCATCATCTTCATCACTTTCAAAGTCTACATCACTTGAACTAAGTTCTTGAAGTGCGGTGATGAAGCTGTTAATCATCTTGCGTCCTATGGTACCCTTCTTTTTCTTCGTATCTTTTGCAGAGGAGTGCTTCGTTCTTGTTTTCTTTTCATCCCGGGAAGTAGGACCTGAAAGGTTAGGGCAATCTGTATGAAAGTGTCCTGTTTTACCACATTCAAAACAGCGTTGAGGTCCGGAGCTTCCTCTCCTTCTAGTTCTCACATTTTGCAATGCTTTTGAGAATCTAGTAGAGATGAGTGCCAACTCCTCTTCTGGAAATTCTCCGATCTGCTCCAGGGTTAGTGAGGACAACAAAGCAAGAGTATTGCGGGATGATGATTGGCCGGATCTAGACATATTACGTTATGAAACAAATGCAATAGACTTATTGGGGTTCTTACGTGAGATTATGTCATTTTCATGAGTTTTTAACTTGGAATATAGCACATCTAAAGTAAGTGAACTCATGACAGTAGATTCACAAATAGATGTGACTTTCATCTCCCAAATTGACATATCTAATGCACTTAGCAATTGTCTAGCATTTTCAGCATCTAAAAAATTAACATTGACACTACGCAAGTTGCTGAGAATCTTATTAAAGCGAGCAAAAAGGTCATCAATAGACTCACCGGGTTGCATCTCGAAGCGCATGTATTCCTTTTTGAACATGTCTTGCCTTACCTCTCTGATCGTGTTGGATCCTTCGTGGTAGTCACAAAGTGCTTTCCACACATCGTATGCAGATCGGAGGTGTGCAACACGATCGAAGTCGCTTTGTGTTAATCCTTGTATGATCAAGTTCCGAGCCTTGTTGTTGTTGTCGACATCTCTCAGATTTGTAGCTGTAAATTGATCGTTTGATGGCACTTCGTAAGGTTTGTATACCTTCTCCCATATTGCAAAGCCTTGTGCCTAGATGAAAGCCTCCATGCGTGCCTTCCAAACCTGAAAATCAATACCAGCAAACACACACGGTTTGGCGGAGTACTTCTCCATGATGATTAGTCAAAAACACATGCAAATCACAAAGATTAGAGCATCGTGGCTCTGATACCAATTGTAGGATCGAATAGCACGTGAAAATCTACCAGAGGGGGGGTGAATGGTAGATTTAAAAATCTTACGCAGCGGAAACAATTAAACCCCAAACCCTTTTGGCAGAAAAACGATCTGTTAAAGAAATCGTGTGTGAGACTAATCTAAACATGTTTCACCGTGACAAACGTGATAGATATCAGAGAGAATCAAGTCACGAAGACAACAGAAAATGAATCACTCAAATCCGTCGAGAAAAACTCAAGTTATGATCGAAAGATCAAACAATGGTCAATCTGCCATACCCGAGAAAAAACAGTTCTGGAACGCTGCAAAGAAACTCGTGTAGATCATAGACCACAAATCCAATGACCGTGAAATTTTTACATATGATAGACAATCAAGTTTTGAAGACAACCCAAAAAGAATCACGTCAATTGGATCTGTAAAACACGAGTTATGATAAAACCACCAACGAAAGGTAGTGCTGTCCAGAAACTCGACGAGTAAAACTTGTCTGGAACAAGTCGGACGAACAAGGCACAAGAGTTCCTTCAAACTACGAATTTTATTTAATAGAACACAAGAGGAACAGCCCCAAAGTCGTGCCCACGAGCTCTGGGCTCCCTTGCTTATATAACCAGCCCTTAGGCCAACCCAATACCAACTAGGACTCCAATCCTACTCAGATCACGAATCGTATCATTCCATAACTGCTCAAGATTCTTCTATACGCAGATAGAAGCAATCTTAGGACTCCCAAACACCTTAGGAACGTATCCCACATTCCTAAACAACTCAAATTCGTGACCCACACGAAATCCTATCATAACCAACTCAAATCTTTCCATATTTAAGTCAAACCCGACTCAGCCGCAGCCTGAGTCCATAACCTAGTCGGTTGGACCTTTCCGACCAACTCTTTACGTCAACATCTCTTCATCACGTCTCGGAACCATGTAGCCACGTCCATGCACTCCTTCCACACGTGCAAACATCTTCCAATGACGTCCACGATACCTTCATATGCATTGTTATTGATTCAATCATGCTGCACAACCTCCTGATCAGCTCAACCACAATTCCTCCTGAATTTAGTTGTTGGAACCTCATCTCCTCCCTGAGACTAGTCCAATGGATCCCGTCATCAGCCATGTCTTGAACTCAAGCAACACCTGCACATGAATAAACAACCAATCCATACGAGCCCAAGTCCTCGACTTGACTCAAGTTAGTTCCGAACACAACACCCTACGTGAGAACCTCACCTAAGCATGTTGCATAATATAGCAAAACGATATCAGCCATATCATCCAAAACGCACCAAAAACATAGCAAATGAATACTAAGCAATCTTTCCAATCATGTAAAGCAAGTACGAAATGTTGCAAATGAAAAGCAGAAGCACTTCGGTCAAGTTTCGGACCTTGCCAGAGCAACCCGAAGCTTGAGCCGGAGCTAACAAGAGCTAGTAGAACCTAGCGCCGGAGCTTACCAAAACTAGTACAACCAAGCTCCCGTCGGAGCTTACAAAACTAGCAGGACCTAGCGCTGGAGCTAACCAGAACTAGTCGGAACTAGTAAACCCAAAAACTGGAGCTAGACAAAGTACGTCGGAGCTTAGCAAAAGCATGCCGGAGCTATCAAATATATGTCGGAGCTAAAGATAAAGCTCACCGGAGCTAACCAAAGCTAGTCGGATCTTACCAAGAAGTCGGACCTAGCTTCGAACATAGCCGGAGCTACCCAAAACAAGCCGGACCTACCGTCAGACCTTGCTGTAGCTCGGAGCTAGAGTCAGACCTTGATAAAAAGGTGTTTTGGTGATATTCAAAACTTTTATCATCAAAGCCAAGTCTATTCACTACAAGGCAATGTATTCAGCACACATAGGTCTTACAAAAGGGGAATCAAGGACTTCAAGACCCGATTAAGTGTCATTAATACTATATTAATGACACTCGATCGAACGACCTTAATTACCAGTAATGGTGCTATCAAAGCCCATAACTCGGTTATTAAGGGTAATTAAGCATACCAAATGTGTATCAATACTAGTAACCGCCGGGGCCACTTGTCGGGCCAGGCGAACTTGTAACGGCATGCCCTTGTACTATAAAAGGATAGGCCGACGATACATAGGTGAAAGTTGCCTAGAGGGGGGGTGAATAGGCTAATCGACCTGCAAATGACTTAATAAAACGAGATTAAATCACAGGGGGCGGACTAGTCCGGTCTGGGGGCGGACTAGTCCGGTCAGCCGGTGTGAAGATCCCTAAAAGTGTTTCTAGCAAGTTTTATGGGGATTTTCTTGAGGCTACAGGTGAGGATATGTTTAATACAAGTTTAGAATCTATCAACACAAGAGTGAGTCAAGTTTTAACAAGATTAAACAATATGAGGCTCAAAACAAGACTAGCAACCCTAGAACGAAGTAAGTGATATACAAAATGCGAAGAACACGGAGACACCAGGAATTTTATCCCGAGGTTCGATTCCACACAAGAATCTACTCCCCGTTGAGGAGTCCACAAAGGACCAGGTTCACCAACCCTTCCCTCACCAAGTTTACCGCACGGGCCTAACTTGGTTCTCCACTATCTCAAAGTGCGAATACAAGATTCGTTGAGGCTTCTCACAATCTGAGGCTCCCACACCACAAAGATGATCAACAATGCAAGCACACTCAACACACAGCTCACAAAGACTCAATGAGTGCAAGAGATCAAACCGGGAGCACAAGCGCGATGTTCTTCCTCTTCTCCACCTCACTAAACCCTAATCCACACAAGAATTAGTTTTAGAGGGAAAGTTGGCAAGAAAGAGGCTTAAGAGTGCTCCAAGTTGGCTGTGGCGGCGCTAGGGTTCAAGAGTATTTGAAATGAGGCCGGGGGTCCCCTTTTTATAGGAGTCCCGAGCCCAAACTGCTGACCTCAGCAAAAGGGCGGACTAGTCCGGCCTCAGGCCCGGACTAGTCCGGCATAGGGGACCAATGACCCCTC
This sequence comes from Tuctoria greenei, assembly GCA_036927565.1. Lineage (NCBI taxonomy): Eukaryota > Viridiplantae > Streptophyta > Magnoliopsida > Poales > Poaceae > Tuctoria > Tuctoria greenei. The sequence goes on along the minus strand of JAYESD010000003.1, from coordinate 35,690,249 downwards.
TGACACTGTCGCACTGCGCGGCAATCGTCACGCTACCCACCAAAGTTCAAATCCAAATGGTAACTTCCACAACGGACTAGTCCGGCCCTTACCGGACTAGTCCGATCTCACACAGAACCTTTTGTTCCGTGTGAAAATGGACTAGTCTGGAGACCACGGACTAGTCCGGCCCCAAGGGCGGACTAGTCCGACCTTCCCAGACTTAGTCACAAAACCTCTCTGCACTCAGCACCACGGACTAGTCCGGCCCAAGGACGGACTAGTCCGATCTCACACAGGACCTTTTGGTCCGCCCCAAAACGGACAAGTCCGCTCTCTAGGACTTAGTCCCGAAACTCCACTTCAAGGGGTACCCCGGACTAGTCCGGTCCACTACGGACTAGTCCGAAGTCACACAGGACCTTCTGGTCCGTGTGAAAACAGACTAGTCTGGCCAGGAGCGGACTAGTCCGGCCCTAAGGCGGACTAGTCCGGCCATTCCTGCCAGACTACTCTAACTTCAACTTCAAATAGGATTTCTACCTCAACCACCACTCTTGAGCTCCTACTTTGATCTCATTGCACTTTACGCACACACCCTCCTATTTCTACGGCTAGTCTAACTCAACACGCTAGAAACCCTAGTTTCTACGCTTCGAGTTGACTCCGTTTCATTCCTTTTCCTTTTTGAGGGTTTGCGTCTCCGATCGAGTCCACAACTGTGTTAAGATCACATGAGCTCATTAGCGACTTAATTGTCGTCATCAATCATCCAAAACCCACGGGGAACCTAGATGCACTTTCAATCTCCCCCTTTTTGGTGATTGATGACAACACATTAAGTCCTTCAACAATAAAGAGTATTAAATTTGGTTTTCATAACTTGTGTGCGTATGAACGACTCCCCCTCAATGTATGCAACATGTAAAAGAGGTGGAGGAGATCTTTCATACCCACACACATTATGGTGGGTGCCTATGTGATGTGCTCAACAATTGTGACAAGACATAAAGAGCATCAATGTAACCAGAAGATTGATAATAAGAGCATTATATTGATATTTAACAACATTAGCAAGTCTTGCACAAATGTAAACATCCAAGTAGCATGAATAAGTTACAAACAAGGTCCAAATGACAAGAACACACCACACAAAACACAAAAGATCCAAGTAGCATGAATAAGTTACAAACGAGGTCCAAATGACAAGAACACACCACACAAAACACAAAAGACTGCTACTCCCTCCAAACACATACAACGGACTAGCTGACTCCCCCTAACTCTCCCCCTTTGGCATCAAGGCACCAAAAAGGAAAAGAAGAGGGGGACAAGGACCCAAGAGCTAGTCCTCGTCCTCATCACTATCGCCGTCGCGGGAGTCACTCTCCGTGGCCTCCGGGTCCTCGACGTCTTCCTCATGATCGTCGTCGTCGTCGTCGGAGCCCGGTGAGGAGGTACCCTCCGTCTCACCCAAGAGTGCCAACTCCTCGGGGGTGAGAAGGGGGTAAGGAGTGAGCTCGTCGTCGGAGGCCTCAGGGCTCATCGGAATCTCCATCTTGTCGCAGAGCTTCCTCACATACCTCTCAGTCCGCTGAGCTCGCACCTCGGCTTTGCGGCACGAGGTGAAGATGGACCTAAGAAACTTGAGGACTCCGCTGCTAGAGGAGCCACCGGGTGAGTGAGTGGCACGGCGAGAGGCTCCACCACGAGGTTCCTCCGGCTGAGAGGGAGGATCCGCGCTCTTCCGGCGCGGAGGGATCTGGACAGCAGGAGGCATCTGGGGTCGGAGAGGCTGGTGAGTGGTGTCCTTCACAAACACAAGCCCGGACACCTTCTCAATCAGACACATAATGTACGGGGCGTAACCACAGGCACGGTTGGGTGTGTGTGAGATGTTGTAGATATCATCAAAGATGTAATCTACAAGGTTGAACATCTCATGTCCATCGATGAGAGCCAACAGGTGCCTGAGGTGACCCTGGATGATCCCTGCATCCCCTTCCTTCGGAGCCACTGTCCTCCTGAGAATCCTGTTAAGGATGCTGTAGAACGGGAGGATGTTCCTGGCCAATCCAGCTTCACACTTGACATGAGGAGGGTACATATAGCTCATGTCATCCCTGTCCATGGCCTTGAGATTGGAGATGATGATCTCATGGTCCAGGTGACTCTCCAGACCAAGAGCCTGAGCAAACACCTCAAAGGTGGCATAGTACTGCTCACCGTTGGTCATCCAAGTGATTGCACGGTCACCACGCGAGTGGAAGTGAACCGTGGTATAGAACTGAACAATGACCTCCTCATTCCAGTCATACTTGAACCCGAGAATGTCCTTGATTCCATGGCGCTCAGCTGCCTCGATCACTGCGTCAAACGCCTCGTGCTTCTTCTTGGCCATATAGGTCCAGTCCACCCATTGAGCCTGGATCACTGGCTTCTTCATGGCCTGGTAGACTGTGCGATAGTAATCGCAATGGAAGTCACACCAGAACCGAGGGTCGGCGGTGGACCTCTCATACCTATAGACATTCTCGTCTCTGAGCCTCCTGGCCTGCTCAGCTCCTTTTCCTTTGAATGTGTTAGCTGAGAGGTTGGGCTGATGGTTTGGATTACGTGCTGGACTGTGCATCACCAGAGGGCCAACAGCTTGGGCCTTCCCTTTTTCACGAATGGCTACCCCTCCGGGTGCCTTCTTGGCGGGCACCTTGACAGAGGGCTTCTTCTTTTTCAGCTCGACAGGAGCCGGAGCCTTTCCTTTCTTAGGGTCACGCTCGACCTTGGGCTCTTCTTCCCTTTGGGCTTGCTCCTTGCCCTTTGCCTTCTCGCCAGCAGTGACAAGTCTCTTCCTTTTGGGAGCATTGGCCTCAGCGGCCCTGGAGTTGTGAGCCTCCCTGTCTTGCCTTTTCTTCCTCCTTAGCTCATTCAGGGAGTCTGCAGTTGCTCGAGCCAAGGCTTCTTCCTCATTGTAGATAGTGGCGGCTACTTTAGAGGCTTCGAGTGCCTTAAGCCGCCTTTCTTCTTTTTCCTTCTACACCTTAATGAGGGCAGCCTTCGTCCTCGCTTCGACGATTTGAGCCTTGGTGCGGCCCTCCTGGGGTATTTCCGCACCTCTCTCCTCGGTGCGGCCCTGATTGGTCTCGGGACGTTCTTCATCGCCCGTGGGGATGAGACGAGAAGGGGAGCGCTCTGAGTTAGACATGCTGCGAAAAGCATAGACGGGAAGATATGAGTTCAAGAAGATGGGAGTATTGCGGAAGAAGTCTCGAGAGAGGACTAGGATTAGGGTTTGCTCTGTGCAAACCGGACTTGTCCGCCCTAGGAGCGGACTAGTCCGCAGGGCGGACTTGTCCGCCAGGGGCCGGACTAGTCCGGGTTGCACAGGATAAACCCTAACCCTAATCGAATCATCGAAAAACTTTGGATCAGTGCGCAATACTCCTAGGCTATGATCACAAGGGTATATGGAGCAATATCTATGAAGGTGTTCCTATCAAAAACCTAAGGAATCAAAAATGGGGAAAGTTTTTGAAAAAGCTAGAATACCTTCTTAAATCCGCGAGAATCGACGAAATCGACGATGGATTGCGAAGGTGAAGTGCGGGAAAACGATCCCTCACTCCCAAGGGCTCTAATGCACGGATTGGAATCGAGATTTGGTGGATGGAGCGAAAAATCGCCAAAAAAGGCGGTTGCTTGAGCGTGGGAGAGGGAGAGGCGCAAGTGGGAGGAAGAAGAGGGGTCTGGGCCGACCCTGGGGGTTTAAGCCCCCAAGGGCCGGACTAGTCCGATGCCAGGACGGACTAGTCCGGTGAGCGGACCAGACGCGGACTAGTCTGCCTCCGGACTAGTCCGGCCTCAGAGCGGACTAGTCCGGTATGCGGACTAGCCGCGGACTAGTCTAGACCCGGACTTGTCCGTCCAAGGGGCGGGCTAGTCCGGTCCGACTGGGCTGAAAAACTGTATTTTAGAGCTTTTGCCCTCCAATCATTTGTCCTTTTGGACAACAAGCAATGCAAACAAGATAATTAGAGAAATAATGTGATAAAAACATGTTCAAATCCCAAGAAAAAGTTTTCTCAAACGGATTTTGAAGAGAAATCACGATAGAGAGGAGTTTTTCGAAATATAGCTCAAAAACTGAGAAATGTGGTTTAGGCCACATTCCTAGAATCCAAAATGTTGAGCTCACTTCTTAGCTCACAGAAACGCTTCTCATCAAGAGGCTTGGTGAAGATATCCGCGAGTTGATGTTCCGTCCTCACATGAGAAATTACAATATCTCCCTTCATTGAGTGATCTCGCAAGAAATGGTGTCGAATGTCTATGTGTTTGGTCCTAGAGTGCTCCACCGGATTATGGGCTATCTTGATGGCACTCTCATTGTCACACAAGAGTGGAATGTTGCGCAAGTTAATCCCATAATCCCTAAGGGTTTGTCGCATCTAGAGAAGTTGTGCACAACAACTTCCGGCTGCAACATATTCCGCTTCGGTGGTGGAGAGAGCAATAGAGTTTTGCTTCTTGGAGGACCAAGACACTAGAGATCGACCTAAGAATTGGCATGTACCCGATGTGCTCTTCCTATCGACTTTGCACCCCGCATAGTCCGCATCGGAATATCCAATGAGGTTAAACTTAGATCCTTTAGGGTACCAAAGTCCTAGGGAGGGTGTGTGTACTAGATATCTCAAGATCCTTTTAACGACGGTCAAATGACAAGCCTTAGGTGCCGCTTGAAAGCGTGCACACATACACACACTTAGCATGATATCGGGCCTAGATGCACAAAGATAGAGAAGTGAACCAATCATATACCTATATAACTTTTGATCCACACTTGGACCATCCTCATTTAGGTCTAGGTGTCCATTTGTCCCCATAGGGGTTTTGATGGGTTTTGCCTTATCCATGTCAAACTTCCTTAGAATATCTTGTGTATACTTAGTTTGACTTATGAACGTCCCTTCTTTGAGTTGTTTTACTTGAAATCCTAGAAAGAACTTCAACTCACCCATCATGGACATTTCAAACCTCTCCGTCATTATCTTGGAGAACTCATCACAAAACACCTTATTTGTGGAACCAAATATGATGTCATCCACATATATTTGGCACACAAAAAGATCTTCGTTGAAGTGCTTTGTGAAAAGGGTATAATCCGCTTTGCCTATCCTAAAACCATTTTCAACTAGAAAGTCTCTTAGGCACTCATACCAAGCTCTAGGAGCTTGCTTGAGGCCATAAAGAGCCTTTCGCAATTTGTAAACATGGTTAGGATAGTCTTGGTCTTCAAACCCTGGAGGTTGCTCTACATAAACTTCTTCCTTGATTGGGCCATTTAGGAATGCACTCTTAACATCCATTTGGTAGAGCTTGAAGTCATGATGAGTAGCAAAGGCTAGTAATATCCGAATTGACTCAAGCCTAGCTACGGGAGCAAATGTCTCATCAAAATCCAATCCTTCAACTTGTGAGTACCCTTTTTCCACAAGTCGTGCCTTGTTCCTAGTTACCACGCCATGCTCATCTTGTTTGTTGCGGAACACCCACTTGGTTCCAACAACATTAGCTTGTGGGTGCTTGACAAGCTCCCAAACCTTGTTCCTTTCAAAGTTATTGAGTTCCTCTTGCATGGCAACTACCCAATCCGGATCTCTTAAGGCATCTTCAACCTTATGGGGTTCCAAGGATGAGACAAAGGAGAAATGCTCACAAAAGTTTGCAACACGTGAACGTGTTGTTACTCCTCTTGTGATATCTCCTAGAATGTTGTCAACGGGATGATCCCGTTGAACACTTTGATGAACACGAGGATGCGGAGGTTGAGCTCTTGAATCACTTGCTTCATCTTCTTCACTTTGGTCTCCCCCTTGATCCAAGCCTCCTCCTTGATCTTCATTCCCATTATCATCTTGGGGAGTATCTAGTGGATCTCCAACTTGTCCAATGGGGGTTTGACCTACTTCATAATGATGATGGTCACATGGGCTTTGAGATGGTTCTTGTGGGCGAACATCTCCAAGTGCCATTCTCCTTAGAGCTTCTAGTGGAGGTTCCTCTTGATCAAGGGCATGTTGATCAACTTGCTCCACTTGAGAGCCATTGGTTTCGTCAAACACCACGTCACGTGCTACTTCAACAATTCCGGAGGATTTGTTGAACACACGGTACGCATGAGTATTTGAGTCATATCCAAGCAAGAAACCCTCATCGGACTTTGAAGCAAACTTCGAAGTCCTAGGCTTCTTGTTGAGGATATAACACTTGCTACCAAAAACACGAAAGTAGGAAACATTGGGTTTCTTACCAACGAGAAGCTCATAAGGAGTCTTCTTGAGGAGGCGATGAAGGTACAATCGGTTTACGGCATGGCAAGCGGTGTTAACCGCTTCCGCCCAAAACCGGTCCGATGTTTTGTACTCATCTAGCATCGTCCTTGACATCTCAATGAGCGTCCTATTCTTTCTTTCGGCAATTCCATTTTGTTGTGGAGAATAGGGAGCGGAAAACTCATGCTTGATGCCCTCCTCATCTAGGAACTCTTCTACTTGCATGTTCTTGAATTCGGTGCCATTGTCACTCCTTATAGCCTTTATCCTTAAGGTGAACTCATTTTGAGCTCTCCTTAGGAATTTCTTGAGGACACCGGGGGTTTCACTCTTATCATGCAAGAAGAGCACCCAAGTATATCTAGAGAAGTCATCAACGATGACTAGACCATACTTGTTGCCACCGATGCTAATGTAAGCAATGGGGCCAAAAAGATCCATATGGAGTAACTCCAAAGGTCTAGTTGTCGTCATGACATTCTTAGAGGGGTGTTGAGCTCCTACTTGCTTTCCCGCTTGGCACGCACCACATGGCCTATCCTTTTCAAATACCACATCCTTTAGGCCACGAACGTACTCTCCTTTAAGGAGCTTTTGAAGGTTCCTCATTCCAACATGGGCAAGCCTTCTATGCCAAAGCCATCCCATGTTGGCTTTCGCCATTAAGCATGTGTCAAGTTGAGCCTTATCCGTGGTAAAGTCCACAAGATACAGCTTTCCCTTGAGCACTCCCTTAAAGGCTATTGAGTCATTACCCTCTCTCAGAACATTCACACCCTCACTAGAAAAGACACACTTATATCCTTTATCACAAAGCTGTGATATGGATAGGAGATTATAGTCTAGGGAATCAACATGCAAAACATTAGATAAAGTATGCGAAGAGGAGATAGCAATTTTACCGGAGCCAAGGATTTTCCCTTGGCTATTATCCCCAAAGAAGATTCCTTCACTTGGGTCCTCGTTCTCCTCATACTCTATGAACATGCTCCTCTCTCCGGTCATGTGGTTGGTACATCCGCTATCCAGCACCCATTTCGATCCACCGGAGGAGTAAGCCTACAAAACAAGTTTATGCCTTCCTTTTAGGTACCCAAGCGGAGTTGGGTCCTTTCACGTTAGTAGTTAGGCATTTGGGCACCCACACGCAAGGCTTGGGGCTCTTGCGGAGTGGCCCAACATATCTAGCAAACACTTTGCCGTGTTTGTTCCTCTTAAGCACATAAGATGCATCAAAATCATGAAATAAAGGATGCGATTCAGATTTAGGCATTTTGCTGCTAGAGGGTGAGTTCTTTTCAATTTTAGTTGGAGATGAACTCCCCTTAACAAAGACAATCATGTCCTTGCCATACTTGGAGGTTTTGGCGTTATGCCTTCCACCTCTTGTATAGCCAAGACCATCCTTGACATGGGGAGGTCTTGTGTTGGTGTATGCACTTCGTGCATACGCCACCTTCTCCTTGTCAAAGATGGCACCCTTAGGTGCTTGCTTGCCTTGCGCTGAGTTGAGTTCATCCTTAAGCTTAAGGATTAAGTTAGAGCATTTGCAAGGCGGAGTTGCATTGGATGAGGCCTTTGAGAAGTTTGAGCTCTTAGAGGAAGAGGCTACATTATTCTTAAGGGACTCAATTTGAGTCTCAAGAATCTTGTTAACTTTTGTCAAGTTCCCAAGTTCTTCCTTGAGCCTAATTGAGTTCTCCTCAAGACTTGAACACGTTTTCTTACTTAGAGCAAGTTCGTGTTCCAATGCCTTGCTCTTCTCTCTTTCAAGCTCGAGAAGCTCGTTAAGCTCTTGGCATCTCTCCTTCTCAAGGATGAGCATGTCCTCCTGTCTGTTGATGAGATCCTCCTTCTCAAAGATCTCATCCATAAGCAACTTCATCCTACGCAAGGTGCTTTTGCTTATGTCCTTAAACATATGCTCATTTTCACTAGCACTATCAAATTCATCATGAGAGGAAATGGAGGAGGAGGAGTGAGATGTTACCTTTCTCCTTCCCTCCTTTTCCACAAGGCAAGTTGGTTTGTAGTTGTCGTTGAGGTTGGGAAAGAGCTTGCTTCCCTTGGAGCTCCTCCCGATGGCTATGGTAGCCATCTTCTCCTCTTCTTCGGAGGAGGAGGACTCATCGTTAGAGTCCCACTCCTTCCCCAAGTGGGCTTGTCCGGAGGGCCTCTTCTTCTTGAAGAATTTCTTATCTTGAGGCTTGCCCTCCTTCTTCTTCTTCGCTTCTTCATGTGGGCAATCAGCGATGAAGTGCCCATACTCGCCACAATTGTAGCAAGACCTCTTTGATTTGGGCCTTGCTCTTTCCTTCCCTTTGCCCTCATGATTGTATCCACCTTTCTTCCTCCTCATCATTCTCCTGAATTTGTTGATGAAGAAGGCCTCTTCCTCATCGGTGTTGAGGCTCTCCTCATCACTTTCCTCTTTCTCTTGTGAAGAGGGTGTTGCCTTGAGTGCAACGTTCTTCATCTTGCAGGCGGTGAACTTCTGAAGGTCGTTGTAGAAGAGCGCCTCCTTCTCCATGATCTCGTGGTTGATGATCCTTCCAAGGACCTCCTCCGGGGTCATTTGAGTGAACCCCGAGCTTTCTCGAATCATGGAGCAAAGAGCGACGTTCCTAGGCATGAATGCCCGGATCATCCTCTTCACAACCTCGTGGTCGGTCCACTTGGTGCAGCCATATGATCGGCTCTTGTTGATAAGTACCTTCAACCGGTTGTACATGTCTTGAGGGGATTCACCATCCAAGATGGCGAATCTCCCAAGCTCTCCTTCGATGAGCTCAATCTTGGCCTCCTTGACCACCCGATTTCCTTCATGCGCCGTCTTGAGGGTGTTCCATATGTCTTTGGCCACCTCAAGACCATCGACGCGGTTGAACTCATCTCTTGAGAGAGATGAGATAATCACACCCGCAGCTTGAGCGTTGCGGTGGATGAGGATGGCTTGTTCTTGCGTGATGTTGTGCTCATCCTTCGGGATCTCCACCCCGGTCATGACAATTTGCCACAATGCCGAATTGAGTGACACGAGGTGGATCTTCATGTTGTGTTTCCACATCCCGTAGTCGGTTCCATCGAATTGAGGAGGTTTCCCCAATGGGATGGAGAGGTAGTGGTTGTTGGCGGCAAGGCGTTCATACTTGAACCCTTGTCGATTGTAGTTGACCCCGCCGCCACCACTTGATGAGCTTGACGGCTCAACCACAGCAATCTTCAACTTCTCCCGGAGCTTCGCCTTGAGCTGGCGAGTCTCCTCATCATCCGTTGGCTTGTCTTGATAAGCCATTGTCTCCTCACGTGTTGGTTGAGAGTCGTTGGTCGACACCTCTTCAAACACCACTCCGGCCATCTCTCCGAGTTGTTAGACTCTTTGTGGAGAGTCCTGCTCTGATACCAATTGAAAGTTGCCTAGAGGGGGTGAATAGGCTAATCGACCTGCAAATGACTTAATAAAACGAGATTAAATCACAGGGGGCAGACTAGTCCGGTCTGGGGGCGGACTAGTCCGGTCAGCCTGCGTGAAGATCCCTAAAAGTGTTTCTAGCAAGTTTTAAGGGGATTTTCTCGAGGCTACAGGTGAGGATATGTTTAATACAAGTTTAGAATCTATCAACACAAGAGTGAGTCAAGTTTTAACAAGATTAAACAATGTGAGGCTCAAAACAAGACTAGCAACCCTAGAACGAAGTAAGTGATAAACAAAATGCGAAGAACACGGAGACACCAGGAATTTTATTCCGAGGTTCGATTCCACACAAGAATCTACTCCCCGTTGAGGAGTCCACAAAGGACCGGGTTCACCAACCCTTCCCTCACCAAGTTTACCGCACGAGCCTAACTTGGTTCTCCACTATCTCAAAGTGCGAATACAAGATTCGTTGGGGCTTCTCACAATCTGAGGCTCCCACACCACAAAGATGATCAACAACGCAAGCACACTCAACACACAGCTCACAAAGACTCAATGAGTGCAAGAGATCAAACCGGGAGCACAAGCGCGATGTTCTTCCTCTTCTCCACCTCACTAAACCCTAATCCACACAAGAATTAGTTTTAGAGGGAAAGTTGGCAAGAAAGAGGCTTAAGAGTGCTCCAAGTTGGCTGTGGCGGCGCTAGGGTTCAAGAGTATTTGAAATGAGGCCGGGGGTCCCCTTTTTATAGGAGTCCCGAGCCCAAACTGCTGACCTCAGCAAAAGGGCAGACTAGTCCGGCCTCAGGCCCGGACTAGTCCGGCCTAGGGGACCACTGACCCCTCTGACACTGTTGCACTGCGCGGCAATCGTCACGCTACCAGCCAAAGTTCAAATTCAAACGGTAACTTCCACAACGGACTAGTCCGGCCCTTACCGGACTAGTCCGATCTCACACAGAACCTTTTGTTCCGTGTGAAAACGGACTAGTCTAGAGACCACGGACTAGTCCGGCCCCAAGGGCGGACTAGTCCGACCTTCCCAGACTTAGTCACAAAACCTCTCTGCACTCAGCACCACGGACTAGTCCGGCCCAAGGACGGACTAGTCCGATCTCACACAGGACCTTTTGGTCCGCCCCAAAACGGACAAGTCCGCTCTCTAGGACTTAGTCCCGAAACTCCACTTCAAGGGGTACCCCGGACTAGTCCGGTACACTACGGACTAGTCCGAAGTCACACAGGACCTTCTGGTCCGTGTGAAAACGGACTAGTCTGGCCAGGAGCAGACTAGTCCGGCCCTAAGGCGGACTAGTCCGGCCATTCCTGCCAGACCACTCTAACTTCAACTTCAAATAGGATTTCTACCTCAACCACCACTCTTGAGCTCCTACTTTGATCTCATTGCACTTTACGCACACACCCTCCTATTTCTACGGCTAGTCTAACTCAACACGCTAGAAACCCTAGTTTCTACGCTTCAAGTTGACTCCGTTTCATTCCTTTTCCTTTTTGAGGGTTTGCGTCTCCGATCGAGTCCACACCTGTGCTAAGATCACATGAGATCATTAGCGACTTAATTGTCGTCATCAATCATCCAAAACCCACGGGGAACCTAGATGCACTTTTAATAGGACAGACTCACTCGACGTGCTCACTCTACACAGTCAACTCACGTTGAACTCATACATCCAATACAACACCAACACACCCCGTGGAGTAGGGTATTACGCTCAGGCGGCCCGAACCACGTAAATATTCGTGTCTCCTGTGTCATTTTACACTTCACCTTCTTGAATCTTCGCACGCCCACCCCGAACTTCAAACTCCTCCAACACTTTAGTAGTGTCGGGAGATCTGCCGGATCAAAACCACCGACAGTACCAAACCCAATCCCGGGTCTCGTGCAAACTGCACCATACCAAATCTATCCAACCACCAGATTCTTATCCACTACTATTGTGTATCCACCACAATTAAAGTAATCATAAAGTTTAACATACCACAATTGTATGAAATCCCATTTCCAATGTCTAAGCATGGCTAAGCATAATTAATACTTGTCTACTTCCCAACCCACATCAGGTGACAAAGAATTATATAGAACAAGGCATGAAACATGAAATAGGACATCATTTTAATTAGCATGCATCTAACTAAAATCCTAAAATTGGTACAAGATGGTCAAGGGTACTTGCCTTCTTCGAAGACTTGATTATTGGTGAAGTCTTGGTCTTGGAGATTAAAGTTGGGGTCACAGTACGACTCTAAATATATTTCCCAAGCATGGCAAAGAGAAATAAAGGCTAAATAAGTAAAGAGCATACAATACATGGCATCACAACATACACATAGGCATAAAACTCTATACTAACGCGTCCCTACGAATTATTTATTATTTTACATAGCCAAAAAATGCATTTTATATTTATCTTACATTTTTAGGATTTATTTATGGCCAAAAATCATTTTCAATGAATTTTCTATGGCCAAAATGTATTTTAAACATTTTTACTAAATTTTCCATGGTCAAAATATATTTTATTTGCACTCTAAAATTTTATTACAGTATAAAAACATTTTACACAAATTTTCCTACTGTTTCTACATTTATTACCATTTTTATCTAATTTCTATACATTAAATACAATTTTTAACAATATTCTGTAAATAATATGATTCCAGGGGCTAACTAATAAATTTCATATACTGTACAGAGGCTAAAACCATAATTCTATTAATTTCCAGGGGCTAGATTGACTAATTAACTGATTAAATACATTTCCAGAGAGTTCAGGGGTTAGATTGCTAAATCGAGGGGCTAGACTTGAATTCCAGGGAAGTCCACGGGGTAGCTGTTGAATTTCAAGGGGCCTGGGCGAAATTGCGGCGGCGGGAAATAAATTTCAAACATGGGCCGTTGGATCCGAATCGGGTGGCCCAGATTTAAAATGACCGAACCGATATGGTCGGTCTAATCTCGGTCGTTCGGTCGAAACCGACGGCTGAGGGACGGCCATGTCGCCTCTGGTGACGCCGGCGGCGCACGGTGCGGCGGCGGCCGAGTCCCGCGGCGGCGAGCTCGCCGGAGTAGGCCAAATCGACTAATTTTATGCCAAATTAACGCGCTACTTGCATTAAACGAGAGAGGGGGAGAAGGGGAACCCACCTAGGGGAGTTTTAGAGTCCAAAATCGGTCGGAGAAGGGTCGGCGACGAGGGATGGCGGCGGTTGGCGTCGGTGCCCATCGATCTTGGTGAATCCCCGACTAATTCTCCGCACCAACTTGCCCGGCGTGTTCCTGGCGACAAGGTGAAGAGGTTAGGGTGGAGGGAAGAGTGAGGCAACCGGCGAGGCGTCGGGAACACGCAAGACCAACCTCGACGTCGGTGAAGTTAGGGTTTGGGCGCGGGGAAGAAGAAATAGAGGGGGGAGGGGGAAATTTATAGAGGGAAAGCGTGCGGCGGTTGTCGGAGCACACGAATGGCAGTTCCCGGGGGAGATTCAGCGCGAGGAGAGGTGGTTGGAGGGGGTTGTGCGATGTGGGCGCGGCGCGGGAAAACGGAGGCGGTAGTTGCTCGGTGGGGGAGATGACAAGCGGGCCCCGCTCGGCAGAGAGAGAGGAGAGGAGGGGAGCTAGCTGGGCCGCGGTGAGGAGAGGGGGAAGTTGGGCCGGGGGAGAAGTTTGGCCCAATAGGGGGGGGGGTTACCCTTTTCTTTTTCTTTTTCATTTCTTTTCCTTTGATTTGATTTTCAATTCAAATTTCAACGAATTCTACTCGTTTGAACTTCAAAATTCACACACAAAAAAATGCAGACTAGAAAGAGCAAGGGTTTGATCAATTTTATTTACATAAAATATGGGTGTTACAACTCTACCCCCCTTAAAAGGAATCTCGCCCTCGAGATTCGCACGTCCTTAGAGAAAAGATGAGGGAATTCAGCCTTGAGATCTTCTTCTCTTTCCCATGTTGCTTCTGCTTCCGAGTGATGTTTCCATTGTACTTTACACATGCGAATAACTTTGTTTCTGGTAACCTTTTCTAATGTCTCAAGTATCTTGACAGACTGTTCCACATAAGACAAATCTTCTTGTACATTGACTGCTTCCATAGGCAATTGTTCCTCAGGCACTCTCAGACACTTCTTAAGTTGTGACACATGAAATACATTATGTACATCTGACAAGTGCGGCGGAAGCTCAAGCCAATAAGCCACTTCTCCTCGTCGGTCTAATATCTTGAACGTACCAATGTGTGGTATGACAACTTGCCTCTTACTTTAAATCTTCTCAACCCTCTCATAGGTGACACCTTCAAGTACACATAATCACCAACCTCAAATGTTAGATCACGTCTTCGAGTATCCGCATAACTCTTCTGTCTTGTTTGGGCTGCCTTTAGGTTCTTCCGAATTTCTTGCACTTGTCTTTCAACCTCTTTCAATACATCAGGACCGAAGACTTGGCTTTCCCCAGTTTGATTCCAAAACAACGGTGTCCTACATTTCCGCCCATACAATGCTTCAAAAGGAGACATCTTCAAACTGGCTTGATAACTATTGTTGTAAGAGAATTCGGCATATGGCAGATTTTTATCCCAACTTTGGCTATTCTTTAGAGCACACGCTCTCAACATGTCTTCTAATATCTGGTTGGTACGTTCTGTCTGACCATCAGTCTGATGGTGATACGCCGAACTAAAATTTAAACGGGTATTCATTGATTCATGCAACTTCTGCCAGAATCTTGAGGTAAATTGAGTGTCTCGATCTAAAATAATCTTCTTAGGAACTCCATGTAAGCATACAATCCTGGAGATATATAGTTCCGCCAACTTGGGACCATTGTAAGTTTCTTTCACGGGAATAAAGTGAGCAACTTTAGTCAAACGATCCACTATGACCCATATAGAATCATATCCAGACTGTGTCCTTGGTAGTCCCACAATGAAATCCATACTAATTTCTTCCCATTTCCATTCCGGCACTTTGATTGGTTGCAACAACCCTGCTGGTCTTTGGTGTTCCACCTTAATCAATTGACATGTATCACATATGGCCACATATTCTGCTACACCCCGTTTCATTCCATGCCACCAATATCGATCTTTAAGGTCTTGATACATCTTTGTGCTTCCGGGATGAATGGAGTATGATGAGTTATGAGCTTCCCTTAGTATCAACTCTCTAATTTCCTTGATATCTGGAACACAAATCCTCCTTCCAAGCCATAGGGTTCCTTGTTCATCCTCCCTAAAGTTCAGAGCTTTTCCTTTCTTCATTAATTGCTTGATCTCCTTGACCTTCTCATCATTCTTTTGTCCTTCTCGTATATCATGTTCAAGGGTTGAGTCTACTTCCATAGCAACTGCTTTAGTACTAGACACTAGACATAAGTTTAACCTTGCAAATTATTCACATAACTGAGGTTGAAGAGCTTGCACTGATAAATTATTACACTGTCCTTTTCTGCTTAGAGCATCAGCGACCACATTAGCCTTTCCTGGATGGTAGTTGATTCCCACATCAAAGTCATTTATTAACTCCAACCAACGATGTTGCCTGAGATTAAGATCTGGTTGTGTGAATATGTACTTCAAGCTCTTGTGATCTGTGTATATCTCGGTTCTTTTCCCCATCAAGTAGTGTCTCCATATCTTCAATGCATGGACAACAACTGCCAATTCTAAGTCATGGGTTGGATAATTCCTCTCATGTTTCCGAAGTTGTCTTGAAGCATAGGCTACGACATGTCCTCCTTGCATTAAGACACATCCTAAACCATGACCAGATGCATCACAATAAACTACAAACTCCTTCTGCATATCAGGCATTACCAATACCGGTGCACTGGTTAACCTCTTCTTCAACTCGGCAAATCTCACTTCACATTCGGGGGTCCACTTGAAAGCAACTCCTTTTCTAGCAACTTGGTTAGTGGTCGAGAGATCTTTGAAAATCCCTCAATGAATCGACAGTAATAACCAGTCATGCCTAAGAATCTTCGTATATCATGTACACTCTCAGGTGTTTCCCATTTAAGGACATCTGCCGCTTTGCCTAGATCCATTGCTATACCTCCTTCAGATATGACATGACCCAAAAATGACACTTCCTTTAGCCAAAACTCACACTTACTAAGTTTAGTATATAATTGGTGTTGGCGAAGCTTCTGTAGAGCCATCCTCATGTGCTCCTCATGCTCTTCTTCAGTCTTGGAGTAGATAAGTATGTCGTCGATGAACACCACTACAAACTTGTCCAAGTACTCCATGAATACCTTGTTCATTAGATACATAAAATATGCTGGAGCATTGGTCAATCCAAACGACATAACTGTATACTCATATAATCCATATCGAGAGACAAATACAGTCTTGGGAATATGTGAGGGTCTAATCTTCAGTTGGTGATAACCCGAGCGAAGATCAATCTTAGAGAACACACATGCTCCTCGCAACTGATCAAACAAATCTTCAATTCTTGGTAATGGGTACTTATTCTTGATTGCTACCGCATTTAAGGCACGGTAATCCACACACAACCTTTGAGTACCATCCTTCTTGGGTACAAATATGACTGGTGCTCCCCAAGGCGATGAGCTAGGACGAATATATCCTTTCCCCAATAACTCCTCAATATGATCCTTTAGTTCAGCTAGTTGTTTAGCATCCATTCTATACGGCCTCTTATATATTGGGGCCGTTCCAGGTACTAATTCAATGACAAACTCAATCTCTCGATCAGGGGGCATACCTGGTAAGTCATCTGGGAATACATTCGGAAACTCACTCACAACCCTGATGCCTTTTGTACTCTCAAGATGGTTGAGTTGTACAACTGCCTCTTGTGTCTGATCTGGCTTGAACTCCACTGTAGTGCCATCTGGGTGCGTTAAGCAAACTGTCCTAGTTGCACAATGAATTACTCCTTGATTCTTTGTCAGCCAGTCTATGCCCAGAATGATGTCTAATCCTTGTGAGTCTAACACTATTAGGTTGGCCCAAAAGACTACCCCCCTTATGTTTATACTCACTTTACAGCATAGATGCCTTGCCACCATCTCTCCTCCCGGAGAGTTTATCAACAATGGCCGATTCAAGAATGTAACTACCATGTCATGCTTCTTTATGAAATCTTTGGATATAAATGAATGTGTAGCACCCGAATCAAACAATACTGTGGCGGGGTGGGAATTAGCAAAAAACATACCGATCACCACATCAGGTGCTTCCTGCGCTTGCTCCAAAGTCACATGGTTGACACGTCCAGGTGCGTTCTGCTGCTTCTTTGGACAATTGTTGGAGTAATGTCCGCATTCTCCACACTTATAGCATTGAACCCCTGCAGCATTGTTCTGACTCTTATTGCCTCCTGGTTGATTCCTCGGTGGCTATCCATTGGGATGGTTAGCTGGGGCTAAAGGGCGAGGGGGTTGCATTTGCTGGCGAGGGGGTTGCATTGGTGGGCGTGGAGGTTGTTGTTGTTGGCGCATCTACTGATTGTAGGGTGTGGGTGGCCTATAGTTGGGGTTTGGGAATCTTTGCCCTGAGTAGTTCATAGGGCGAGTCATGGGTGTTGTAGGCTGAGGGGCGAAACGAGGGCGTACATTGCTGCTAGAGGCATGTCCCAAAGCCAATTTACTTTTCCTATCATCATCATCCAGTTCCTTCTTAGTCCTCTCCACCTCAAAAGCTTTGTCAACCAACTTCTGAAAGTCGCTATAGTCGCTGGAAGACATGGCAAACTTCAACTCCTTGTCCAGTCCATTCTTGAAACGAAATTGTTTCTTGGAATCAGTATCCACATCTGTTGGGGCATAGCGAGATAACTGGGTGAATGCATTCAAGTAGGCTCGCACAGTCATATGACCCTGCTTTAACATGAGGAACTCTTCACGCCTTGCTTGGACTTCTCCCTCAGGCACAAAGTGATTGCGGAAATTCGTCCTGAATTCTTCCCAAGTGATGTTCTCTGGACTTTGGTGGGCTTCAGTAAAGGCGGTCCACCAGTCGGCTGCAGGTCCCTGGAGTTGATGAGAGGCTAGAAGTACCTTCTCTCTTCCTTCACAATATATAAGCCTCAACTTGCTTTCCATCGTTCGAAGCCAATCATCGGCATCCATTGGTTCACTGACTGTGGCAAAGGTGGGTGGATGAGTGTTAAGGAAGTCCCTTAGAAAGGACCTGGGTGGAAAAGGTGGTGGTGGTGGAAGGTTGTATTGTGGTGGTGGTGGGGCTTGCTGCATATTGGTAACAATTTGGGTAAGGTTGTTGAGCAGTTGGGTTTGAATGGCCATCATCTGTTGCATCTGCTGCGTTGCTGGGGCTCCTCAAGCACCCCTACCATTCCATCCTGGCACACCTCCAAGTCCTTCCTCTTGGGGCACAGCACCCCTTCCACGACCTCTACCTCTACCTCTTCCAGCCATCTGTATAGGGAATAACTGAAAGTTTAGGATAATAGATAAGGTATAGAAGGGTACGCTATGGTAAACGGTCCCAACTACATGCATCAAGGGAAACATATATATATATATATATATATATATATATATATATATATATATATATATATATAAAGCAAGCAAATTCATTAATCAACTAGTGCGGATGTGGACAGGATGCTAATTCATTCCACAACTCGCACGACACACTAACAAGCCTATATACAAATGACGTGGATGTGGACAGGATGCCGAAGCATTCCACAACTCACGTCGCACACACACACACAACATGAAGCAAACTAATACAATACCATAGATAATACAACTCAAGACTAGAGAGGGTGCAACTACACGCTCCTACATACTAAGGGTGGGTGTCTTAAGTCGTCCAACAGGGTAACAAGTCTACCCCTACTCGTCAGAGTCCTCCTCGGTCTCCTCCTCGGGGTCCTCCTCCTCCGTGTCCTCCCCCGATCTCAAAGGTGAGTTCTCACGACGATCCGGAGAGTTTGGGTCTCAAGGCTCAATGTCTGAAGCATACTGAGGAGAGTTCGGGTCAGCTGCAGTGATCCTCGCGTATCGTCGGCGAAGCTGCTCGTAGCGGTCAACAAGGTCCCTACTGTCCTGAAGCTCCTACTGACAACGCTGGAGTCGTGAAGACAACTCCAGAACATCGTCCACCAACCTCTCGCTCTGAGCGAGGTACAGAGGCCCCTCGACGTCACGTCCAGTGAAGTCGGCTGTGTCACTAGGGCGCTGAGGGGTGTAGGCGTGCTCCGTGCACCCGAGGCGGAACCTGTGGGCATGACTCCAGTAGGTAGTCACCTCCCACGTAGCATCCTCCTCAGCCGCACGTTGGGGGCTCCTCCAAGCAGGAGAGAAGTGTGAGTGCAGCAGCTCCGAGTCGTAGTAGATGGATAGCTGGGAAGTCCACTCCAGTCCACCAGTAGAGGGTACAGAGACCCTGGTGGTGTGGTAGACGAAGCGAACACGATACTCACGATACCCCGTAGCACGAAGAAGAGAGCGAATACGGGCACGCATCCTCGGGACAACACGTCTAGAAGAGATCAGCACAGTCTCTCTCCTGGGTGTGTGAGGTGCGGAGCGGCTGGCTAGGGCGTGGTTAGGAACACGACCCCCAGTCGACTTACGCGCCTTGCTTGGTGCGCGCCATCTACAAACATTTTAAAAGAAGAGAGAGTAAGATCAATAATCAATAAATTAAGTTAGAATTAAAACAATAAGTACAATAAGATAAGAAGCACAAGGGTTGAGATGGAAAGCACAAAGTTTTGGAAATACTATTTTATAAGAAAATAGTATAGTCCTTATTTTCGACCATTTCTAACTAGGCTTGCGTCCTACGGGCAACACGGCTCTGATACCACTTTGTCACGCCCAGTCATCGTAAAGATGGACAGACGCTAATCACATGTACGCCAGGATCAGTTGAATCGTACATGCGTTGACGAAAGTGAAATATCATTACATAGCCATGTTCGAGTACATAAATAGTCTTACATTACGACCCGAAGGTCTACAAATACACACCACAACCTATTTACAACATCTAAACAGTTCACAAAGATTATACTACAGTGGAAGGCTAAATAGATAAGAACGGCTCCATCTCCACAGGCAGTCGCGCGAAGGATTGCCAGCCTAGCCCAAGTCTTCCGGGTTGACAAAGAAGTCTTCTGGTGCCACTTCTTCTTCATATTCTAATGGAAAAGTAAACGCTTGAGTACATAGAGTACTCAGCAAGTGTGGGAAGAGAATGACATGATTGGCTAAAGCAAGGGAAGGCCAATTATGGCTTAAGCACTATGCTTAGAACCTAACCTTAGCTTTCAATTATCAATAATTCAAGAAGTAATTCAACACATAATTAAAGATGATGAATGTAACTTGAATCATAAGTAACCACCATTTCCCAACCATAAGCTAATTATGAACTGGCCCCAAGCCGCTCTTGTCCGTGAGCACGGCTGTCATGACAGTTTTACCAAATCTCTGCAGAGAGTGTACCCTTTCCCCACAAGCAGTGATTTCATCCCCTGTTGCCAGGTGGACTAAGTGAACCTCCCTGAATGCCCGTGGTAGCTAACCACATTACACACTTATTTTGGTGTGAGGCCAGGAGATCACAACATGGTCTTTAGAAAGGTACTCCCGACTAGTGCTAGCCCTCTAAGGTTTCCACCACTGAGGCATTCCCGGAGTAACCCTCCGTCTCAGAGCCCCCTCTTGAGCCTTGCGGTTCCCAGAGCAGTACCCCTGCATCATTCCCCGCACCATCCAACTACTAGCATTTCATCGGGAGAAACCTAATTAATTGATCAAGTTGCCCCATCTTAGTCTCGTGGTGGTACTATAAAGATTAGTGGCTTCCTCCATAAACCGGTCCTTAGAATCCGGTGGTACCAAACCCAATCCCGAGTCTCGTGCAAACTGCACCATACCAAATCTATCCAACCACCAGATTCCTATCCACTACTATTGTGTATCCACCACAATTAAAGTAATCAAAAAGTTTAATATACCACAATTGTATGAAATTCCATTCCCAATGTCTAAGCATGGCTAAGCATAATTAATACCTATCTACTTCCCAACCCACATCAGGTGACAAGGAATTATATGGAACAAGGCATGAAACATGAAATAGGACATCATTTTAATTAGCATGCATCTAACTAAAATCCTAAAATTGGTACAAGATGGTCAAGGACACTTGCCTTCTTCGAAGACTTGATTGTTGTTGAAGTCTTGGTCTTGAAGATTAAAGTTGGGGTCGTAGTACGACTCTAAATATGTTTTCCAAGCATGGCAAAGAGAAATAAAGGCTAAAATAAGTAAAGAGCATACAATACATGGCATCACAACATACACATAGGCATAAAACTCTATACTAATGCGTCCCTATGAAGTATTTATTATTTTACATAGCCAAAATATGCATTTTATATTTATCTTACATTTTTAGGATTTATTTATGGCCAAAAATCATTTTTAATGAATTTTCTATGGCCAAAATGTATTTTAAACATTTTACTAAATTTTCCATGGTCAAAATATATTTTATTTGCACTCTAAAATTTTATTACAATATAAAAACATTTTACACAAATTTTCCTACTGTTTCTACATTTATTTACCATTTTTATCTAATTTCTATACATTAAATACAGATTTTAACAATATTCTGTAAATAAATAATATTCCAGGGGCTAACTACTAAATTTCCTATACTGTACAGAGGCTAAAACCATAATTCTATTAATTTCTAGGGGCTAGATTGACTAATTAACTGATTAAATACATTTCTAGAGAGTCTAGGGGTTAGATTGCTAAATCCAGGGGCTAGACTTGAATTGTAGGGAAGTCCAGGGGGTAGCTGGTGAATTTCCAAGGGCCTGGGCGAAATTGCGGCGGCGGGAAATAAATTTCAAACGTGGGCCGTTGAATCCGAATCGGGTGGCCCAGATTTAAAATGACCGAACCGGTATGGCCGGTCTAATCTCGGCCGTTCGGTCAAAACCAACGGCTGAGGGACGGCCACGTCGCCTCTGGCGACGCCAGCGGCGCACGGTGCGGCGGCAGCCGAGTCCCGCGGCGGCGAGCTCGCCGGAGTAGGCCAAATCGGCTAATTTTATGCCAAATTAACGCGCTACTTGCATGAAACGAGAGGGGGGGGAAGGGGAACACACCTAGGGGAGTTTTAGAGTCCGAAATTGATCGGAGATGGGTCGGCGACGAGGGATGGCGGCGGTTGGCGTCGGTGCCCGTCGATCTTGGTGAATCCCCGGCTAATTCTTCGCACCAACTTGCCAGGCGTGTTCCTGGCGACAAGGTGAAGAGGTTAGGGTGGAGGGAAGAGTGAGGCAACCGGCGAGGCGTCGGAAACATGCAAGACCAACCTCGACGTCAGTGAAGTTAGGGTTTGGGCGCGGGGAAGAAGAAACAGAGGGGGGAGGGGAAAATTTATAGAGGGAAAGTGTGTGGCGGTTGTCGGCGCACACGAATGGCAGTTCCCGGGGGAGATTCGGCGCGGGGAGAGGTGGTTGGAGGGGGTTGTGCGACGTGGGCGCGGTGCGGGAAAAGGGAGGCGGCAGTTGCTCGGTGGGGGGAGATGACAAGCGGGCCCCGCCCGGCGGAGAGAGAGGAGAGGAGGGGAGCTAGCTGGGCCGCGGTGAGGAGAGGGGGAAGTTGGGCCGGGGGAGAAGTTTGGCCCAATAGGGGGGGGTTTACCCTTTTCTTTTTCTTTTTCATTTCTTTTCCTTTGATTTGATTTTCAATTCAAATTTCAACGAATTCTACTCGTTTGAACTTCAAAATTCACACACACAAAAATGCAGACTAGAAAGAGCAAGGGTTTGATCAATTTTATTTACATAAAATATGGGTGTTACAGGTTAATAGTGTGATAACATGTTCTAATAGCAGCGTTATCGGTCTTGATAGTCTAGTGATTGTGCGTCATTAATATGGTATTAATGACGCGTTAATCAGGTCTTGTAACGGTCAATTGATAGCCCTTGAATGTCCGCACTGTTGAAGATTCCAGGGTCTTCCCGTTGTAGACATAGATCCGGACGTGTGACACATGGCAGCTCTAGAGCTTCCCTCTAGAGGAAGATAGGTCCGGAGCTACTAGACACATGGCGGAACCGGCGCTTTCCTTGTTGGGGAGTCAGGTTTGGCACGTGGCAGCACCGAAGCTACCCTGAGGAAGGAGGTAGGTCCGGAGCTACTGGACACGTGGCAGCACCAGAGCCACCCTGAGGAGGGAGGCAGGTCCGGAGCTACTTGGCACGTGGCAGCACCAGAGCCACCCTGAGGAGGGAGGCAGGTTCGGCACTACGGGACACGTGTTACCTCCAAACGTCCATATTCTGATACAGTGAGACTTGGCGCTTCTGTTTCTGTTACCAAGGGGTATCTGGTACACAGGGTACCGACAATGGCCCTCAGGCCCACCTCAGGGTGAGGCTCTGATCCTGAAGGTGGAGCCACTATCTCTTCCCACTTTGTTGCTTCAATTTTTCAATCGGGCAGTTAAAACGATGACACGCTCCTACGCCATCGCCATGTGGCCCTTCTTGGTTTGGTAGGTGAGTTACATGACATGCAGATGTCACACAATTGAAGGTCGCTGGTTCCCAATACGATTTCTGTATCGGTTCCCAGCACAATCTTTGTAGGATTGTCAGGCTGCTATCCTTCGGGCTTCCACACCTTCTCATCATGACAATGGTTCACCTGGTGCGACTTTTTTGACAAAGTGGACTCGGGTCCCCTTGTCATCGACGAGGTAACTTCGCAGAGCGTAATCAAGGTACAGATGCAGTTTTCATCCAAGCGTTGCAGAGTCTTAATAAAGGGAGATACTTTGTAAGGGGAGATAATTCTATGCATGCTCTGTTCTTGCGCATAACGTTCTCCGCTTGAACCCTTGCATTGCGCTCCCACTTTTGCTCCACTTTGCTGCAATCGAACTCGAACTTCTCCCCGGCAAGATCAAGAGCGATAGTGACCTGTTGAGAGTCCGGAAGTTGATGGGATGGACAAGCGATTCCTTCAACAACTCGATCCGCTGTGGAAAGCTCCCATTCAAGGAGGGATCTAGCGAGATGATCTTCTTCTCGGCGTACACGATGGTGGGCCTTGTCCCGCCTGTCTCCAGCTTCCTCCTCATACTGCTGCAGTCATATGGACTCCAACTTAAGCACCTCGGCCCCCATTCAATCTTGCTGGTGGCGATCTTTGTCCACTTCTGCGAGATGTGGGTGGGTGTGTCGCCCTGTATACCGCTGTTCCGTAGCTTCTTCACGCCCTGAGCAACTGGCAAAGGTAACCAGCTGATCGACTTCTACTACTTTGTGAGGCGCAAGAACCCCCCTTCCAGTACATCAAGTCGTTTGCTTCTGGGAAGTGGGAAACCTAGAAGAAAGAGTGGGTAGTGGTCCGAGTGGATCAACAGGATAGGCTGGAACTGCCAGAGGGATTTCCCAAAACCGATTCCGACTCTTGGGAAGAGATCCTAGAGCTGTCAGAAGAATACAATCTGGTGCTGACGAGGATTTGGGGCTTGGTTGAAGGGGGGGGGGGTAACCTCTATGATGGTCCTTGCCAACTTCTTGACCAACCGCTCGGCTCCACTCAGGCAACGGGAGTTCCCAGCTTGAAATTTCATTGGGGAAATGGACCCCTACCGGATTGAGGTTGGTCGCGGGACCAACTTGGATGAAAAATCCCTGAAGTTCCAACTGCAGAAGCTTTACAGCAGAACTTTTCACAGAGATGACATCACGCCTCCAGCAGAGTTCCTGCCTCTGAACATGGTTCTAGAGTTTAGGAGGGAGCTGCTGAAGGGAGTACCACTTCTCGATGACACGGGCCTTGCAATGAGCAAAGGAGCACCCGACTTGCAAGGATTGTGCTTCCCGAAGCTCCCTGTTAGCACGAAGAGTTCAGACATGTGCCAGTCAGTGGGAAGGGCAAGGCTTCCATTGAAGCAAAGAAGTCTAACTCAAGCCGAGGCCAGGGAAGAGAGCCTGCTGACACCTCCGGCCGCAAGAGGAAGCTTCGGGCTGGCGGGAGCTTCATCAGTGCAGCAGCGCTTCTCCCCCGCTCGACTTTGAGGTCATTGCTGATTGTGCCTCTACCTTCAGTATCTCTGGCCCCAGTGCTCAGTGGAATCTCCGAGCCCAGGAAATCGTCTTCGGCCCTAGTGCCAGCGGCGGGCGCTAGGTTCGGTAATTCTTCAACTCCGGTCCTGGGGCCATAAGCGGGCTTCGAATCTAGAACATCTTCCTCAACGGCAGCTCTGACCACTGGAAGTGAAGTAATGCATGTTCCATAGATTCTGGCTGAAGTGACGCCGGTGAATACTTTAACTCCTGGGGTGAAGTCCAGAGGTTCTACCTCACCTGCGACGGTGGGGTCAAGTGATTCCGGTCGTCCAAGGAAGAAGTTTCGTGCCGACTGGAGCGACAACATCCCCAGGTCATGATCGACACTTGAACTTGTGTTTTCTTTTTGCTTTTTGATTTTTCTTGAATTCTCTGTTCCTCTGTTTCCAGAGTATCGAGAGGAGGAGCTACTACTCTGGCACCTGCAGGCAACCAAGCCAGCGCTGCGACCGAAGAGACCACGCCTATCGAAGCCCACGTTGATGGTACGGGTTCTCCTATGGTCATGGCGGACGACACGATAGTTCTGACATCGAGATGACCTCAGCGCCAGCAGCCGAAGAAGCTGTGGTTGTGTCGAACCACAAAGGAGAAATACCGGAGCAAGCTTCAGCTGCTCTGGAACCAACAGTGGAGGTACCGACATCAACACCGGAGGTACCGATGCCTTTGGCTGATGTCGCTATGCCAGAGGTTGCCATGCCTGAGCCACCACCTACCTCGGAACCTACAGAAAATGCTGCACCGGAGCAGCTGGTTGACGCCACAATGGCGCCTGAGTTGGTGTCTGCAGATCCAACTCCGGGTTCATCAACATCCGCACTGGAGGTCGACGAGCTCCCGGAACTCAGCGCTGCAGGCGTTGAGTTGTTGAAGTCCATGCTCGTGCCATAGGCTCCGACAACTGTTCTAGAAGATTTAGGGAAACCACAGGAACCTCAGGTAGGTCCTAAGTCAATCCCCTTGGACATGTCGATCGAGAACGCCTGCTCGAGCCTTCGCCAAGTTCAGCTCGCCTTCGACTATGAGTGCAAGGCCCTGGAGGATGAGCGTGACACTCTAAGGCGCTGGCGCAAGCTGCTCTACCTCAAGACAAAGCTGACGCAGTCTCGGCTAGATGACCTAATAGATTTTCTCGAGACTGAGAAAGCTTGGCACGCGCATTTGAACAAGGCGCTAGATGAAAGAGAGGCTGCAATAAAATCCCTCAATGCCAAGAGTTGGGAGATCTACGAGCATGCAAAGAAAGTCAATGAATTGGCAGATGATCGCTCGGAGAGTCTCAATGCTTTAAGGGAACAACTCCTCAAGCGCCGAGATGCATTAGACAATAAGGAGGAAGAGCTCCAGAAGAGAGAAGACAAAATCTCTCAAAGGCTATCTCGCGGCAAGTAGGACTTGGCCAATCGTGAGAAGAAATTTATGTCCTGGCGCGAAGCTGAGAAGCAGCAAATATGGATGAAAGGGAGAAGGAGTCAGCAAGCGAGAGACTGATGTCTTTGCCATTGAAGGTAAGGTGAAGGCTAAGGAGAGGGACCTTGCAGAGAAGCAAGACTGCGTGAACCTTCGGGAGAAGCAAATCGCTGACCAAGAGAGGCAGTTCGCTGAATGGATTCAGCAACATGCTAAAGAGGTCGAGTGATTCTCGAAGGGGGGCTCCGCAGAGCTATCATCCACAAGAAAGTCACTGGAAGAGCTTCGGAGTACGAGGGCAATAGAGTCCCAACAGGTCTCGGACTTCCTTGGGCGAGCGTAGGATGCTCTGGTGCCACTGGGGTTCAGTCCGGTCCGACCGGTTGACCCAGAGCCAGAGATGGACAAAGCTTTGGTGGCATTGAACTCTTCCAGAGCTAAGCTGGATACGTTGGAAGATGTGATCGGCGACCAGTTCGAGATCGAGGGAAAATCCTTGGCGAAGAATGTTGCAGTTTATGTGCTGACATGCTTCCGCAGCCGGGATCCCTCTATGTCTCTAGCTCCAGTGATTGACGAACCCATTGCTGAGGAGGAAGAAGCTGCCAAGGCAAGCGTCCAAGAAGCCGCCCAAAAGGTTGCTACGTACTTCCAGCGGAACTCCAGTAGCTAGGATCCTTCCCTTTGGTACCTTCACCTTGTAAATCTCCAAATTTTGAATGAACGAAATCCTTTTGAATTTCATTTTGTCTTCAATGTATCATTGCCTTTATCTTGTTGGCCACTAGTAGATGTGCTCAATTGATTTAGGACATCTACCATAAAATTTTTGGCAATGTATTGAATGTCTTTTGATAGCTATGAAGTCATTGCTAATGTGATGGCTCTGAGGTCGGAGTCTTGCATCCGGAATCTCCAAGGACCCTTCGCAACATACTGGACGTCGACAGCGGGCCCCCTGAGAGTTGTCGGAGCATAGTTGGTTTGACGGCGCCCACTGTCAACATTTGAAACGTCAATGGTGGGCCCCTTGGGAGTTTTGGGAGCTTAGTTGCTTCGACGATGCCCACTGTCAACGTATTAAACGTCAACGGTGGACCCCTGGAAGTTGTCAAAGCTTAGTTGCTTCGAGGGTGCCCACTGTCAACGTATTAAACGTAAATGGCAGGCCCCTTGGGTGATGCCAGAGTTGGGTGATCTGGCGGTACCCACTATCAATCGTGGAAGTCGTCGACAACTATTTTTTCCTGCACATGAGAGATAAGAAAAGCAATAAAATTTGTCCTCTTTCCTATATCTTATTTGCGGCTTATTATCCTTCTTTGAATTTTAGATCCTAATAAACTAATTGTGACAATATAAGTACACTGATTAAACTTCCATAGGTCCGTGTGATTTTCGTACCCGCCTTACTGAGACCCACCAGAATAGGTAAAGTGGCGTATTTAGAGTTTTTGACCAAGCTAAGTCAATAGCGCACTCGGGACCTGTCATTGGCATTAGTTTTCAGGCGAGTAGACCATGCAGCAATACTAGGATCCAATAGAAGATTACCAATAAAACTTATGAATATATCACATGAATCTTTAGGACTAAATTTCAAGTGGATTGCACAACATCACTATTGACAAGAAGGTATAAGAAGGAAAAATAATGAGCACGCGCAAAGTAAATGCACGTAGAATCTGTTTTCATATAAATGTATTTCATTATAGGTGCGAATAACAGGAGAAGGCAAGGACACACTTAAAGTACTGGACCAAGTTAAGTGTGCTATACATCTTGGACCAACTTGACTCTGTTGATAGACTTATGAGATACATTTTATACAAATATAGACTCACCTTCGTGCTACTAAGTATAGAACTCGTGGAGATGCTCAATATTTTTGGGATAGGGAAGTGATATCCCATCCTCTGTTGCCAAGCGAACGCATCCGAGGCGGGAAACTTTGATAACTCGAAAGGGACCCTCCCAGCTGGAGAAAGTTTGTTCATCCCTTCTCGAGTGAGTATTCATCGCAGCACCAGATCGCCTTCTTCCAACTGCCGATTGCGCACATGCCTTTGATAATAGCACTGAAGCGCCTGGCGGTATCGCGCATTTCAGACAGCTGGTCGGCACCTTGCCTCGTCGACGAGGTCTAAGTCACCACGTCGGAGCTGGTCCTGCATGGCTTCATCATAAGTCCGGACTCGGAGAGACCCCATGGCAATTTCTGGAGGAATGACAACTTCGGCTCCGTACACCATGAACAAGGGTGTTTCTCCCATTGCCCGGTTGAGTGTTGTCCGACTTGCCCATAACGCAGACGGAACCTCTTCTATCCAGTTGGCATCATGATTTTTCAAGCCCTTATAAGTGTGTGTCTTGAGTCCCTTGAGAATTTTTGCATTTGCTCTTTCGGCTTGGCCATTGCTTGTCGGATGAGCTACTGATGCGTAGCTGACAGTTATGTCGAGGTCTTCGCAATACTCTTGAAATGCTGCACTTGTGAATTGGGTCCTGTTGTCAGTGATGACTCGGTTCGGAACTCCAAATCTGCAGACAATGGACTTCAAGAATTTGATGGTAGATTGCTGGTTGATTTTCACAACTGGAGTTGCTTCCGGCCACTTTGTTGACTTGTCGATGGCGACGTATAAGAACCGGTACCCTCCGACGGCTTTTGGGAAAGGTCTCAAAATATCCACTCCCACATGGCGAATGGCCATGAGGAAGGAATCATTTGTAGTGACTGCGCTGGTGTATGAATCTGCTTCGCATGGAACTGGCACGCTTCGCACTTCTTGACCAGCTCGACTACATCCTGGAGTGTTGTAGGCCAGTAAAAACCATATCAGAAGGCCTTACCCACCAGCGTGCGGGATGACGCGTGATTCTCACACTCGCCTCTATGGATCTCTACGAGAAGTTCGCAACCCTCTTCCCGTGAAATGCACCGCATTAGAATGTCGTTGGCACCACATCGATAGAGATCTCCTTCTATCAATGTGTATATTTTAGCCAGTCTGACAATTAGCTCAGTGGATACACCATCTTCAGGAAGGATGTTGTCTTTGAAGTAGTTCCGGACCCCCGAGATCCATGCATCATAACTTACTTGAGCTTCTGGATCTTGTGCGCTTGGTTGCTCGGAGCTTCCTGTAGCGCCTACGATCCTTGGTGGACCCATGGTAACAGGGCCATCGGGACCGCTAGCTTCGGGGTGCTAGTCTTGCCCCCATCACTCAATTCGGCAGGCTGAGCGGAAGATGCCAATAATCTCCTGACAAAAACCCTGTTGGGTGCCTGAGCCCCGGTTGAAGCTTTCGTCGCGAGATCGTCAGCTTCAACGTTGTTGAGACGCTGGATATGGTAGAGTTCCAGGACGTGGAACTCCTTTTCCAACTTCTGAACTTCAAGCAAATATGCAGCAAGTTGAGGTTTATTGCAACTACATTCGCCTTTGAGTTGTTTGATGATGAGCTGCAAATCTCCCTTCACTAGCTGTTGCCAGACGCAAATGATAGCACTATCTTGAGTTCGAAGATGAGAGCTTCGTATTATTCCATGTTGTTAGTAGCCTTGAAGTCAAGGCATACAATGTAATTAACCTTCTCCCCGGTCAGAGCGAGGAGAAGGATTTCATCTCCGCCCCCTGCTTCTGCATGGAGCCATCGATGTAGAGAGTCCAATGAGGCTTAATGAAGACTTAGATCTTAGGTTTCGGCTTTTGTTCGCTAAAGCCCCCCGGACTTGATGGAGAAGGTGTCCACTCCGCCACGAAGTTAGCCAACACCTGACTCTTGATTGCATGTCGAGACAGGAATTCAAGATCGAACTCTGCCAGCTCTGCAGCCCACTTGGCGATATTTCCGTTAAATTGGGGTTATACAATATAACACGCAGTGGATAAGATGTTACCACTGATATCTTGTGGGCTTAGAAGTAATGACGTAGCTTCCTTGAGGCAATAAGAACTGCGCACAACAGCTTATGCACCTCAATGTATTGAGTCTTGGCATCATGAAGTACTTCATTGATGAAATATACTAGCCGTTGGACAGTTCGGGCCCTCCTGGAGGGGTCCGAAGTTTCTTCTTCATCAATTCGGACTCTCCCGGAGGGGTCCAGATCTTCTTCTTGAGCGGTAGATACTCTCTCGGATGAGAGAGGTTGATCCACATACATCTTACCTTTAGGATTTGTGCCTGAGGGCTGGGACCCAGACTAACCCTCAGGTAGCCCTGGACCTTCCCGGAGGGGTCTGAACTCTTGAGTTGAAGATGTATCTAGTCTTTCCGCAATCAGGACCATGCTGACAACCTCCGTAGTTGCGGCGATGTAAAGTAGGAGACGCTCACCGGGTTCTCGAGCTACCATAATTGGTAGTGAGGTGAGGAGCTGCTTGAGCTCTTGAAATGCCTCCTCTGCTTCTTCAGACCAATGGTATGGCCCAAACTTTCTCAATAGTTTGAAGAAGGGGAGTGCTCGCTCTGCTAGCCTTGAGATGAACCGGCTGAGCGAAGCTAAACATCTAGTAAGCTTCTGGACATCATTGATGCGGGCTAGAGATCGCATTGCTTCAATGGCTTTAATTTTGACCAGATTTGCTTCAATTCCTCTGTGGGTTACCAAGAAACCATGAAGCTTTCCGAAGTTGACCCCGACGACACACTTGCCAGGGTTTACCTTCGTGCGCGTTAGGCGCAATTTGTCAAAGACTGACTAGAGATTGTCCAGTAGAGAATCGTTGTTCTTCACCTTGACAACGATGTCATCAACGTAGACTTCTACTAGGTCCCGAATCAGCTCCCCAAAGGTTTTGTGCATAGCTCGCACAAAGGTGGAGAGAGAATTTTTGAGACCCTAAGGCATTGTTGTATAACAATAGAGACCATCTATCGTAATAAAAGCAGTGTGCTCTTCATCTTCCTTAGACATTGGTATTTGATGAAATCCAGAATATGCGTCTAAGGAACATAAAAGCTCACAGCCAGAGGTAGAATCCACTATTTGATCTATTCTTGGTAGTGGAAAAAGATCTTTTGGGCATGCCTTATTCAATGTGGTGTAGTCGATGCACATCCAAAACTTCCAGTCGGCCTTTGGGACGATGACTGGGTTTGCCAGCCATCGTGTATGATGTACCTCTCGGATGAATCCAGCATCAAGCAACTTCTTGACTTCTTCTCGGATGAAGTTCTGCCGCTCAACAGATTGCTTCTAGGTCTTTTGTATAGGCTGTTTGTCGGGGTAGATCTTCAGATGGTGCTCAATCACTTCCTTGGGAGTCTCAGACATCTGTGATGGTTGTCATGCAAACACATCGACATTTGCCTGGAGGAAAGTGACGAGCGCGAGTTCCTATTTGTCATTCGGACCTCCCGATATACGAGTGGTATGAGTGGCATCATTGTCGCCGCTTGACTGCATCGGTGGTGCAGTTTTTGAGCTACGATGGCGCGAGCTCGAAGGTTGTCGAGCAGTCTGCTCCTTGTCGGATTTAGCTTCTTGCGCTGCTGTGAGTGCATGAAGCTTTTCTAGCGCAATGACCCCAGCAGTGCGATCCTCTCGAATCTGGAGGACGCTTGATGGAGTTGGCATCTTCAACACAAGGTAGCCATAGTGGACCACTGCCATGAACCTATACAGGGCTGGCCTGCCTAAGATGGTGTTGAAGGGTAAGTTGATGTGTGCCACATCAAATTCCAGCTTCTCAGACTGGTAGTTCTCCAGTGTCCCAAAGGTCACGGGAAGAGTAACAGATTCGAAAGGTGTTATAGCTCACAGACCCACTCCTAAGAATAGGCGTGAGGGCCTAAGGTCTGAGAGGCTGACATGGAGCTTCACAAAGGCTGCGAAGATGATCAAATTGAGAGTTGCGCCACCATCCACCAAGACATGGAAGAGCTGAATATTGTTGATAGTTGGGGAGACCATCAGGCGCACTTGTCCAACTCATGCCATGTTCTTCGGACAATCCGAAGCATCAAAGGTGATGGGAGTGTCCATCCACTTCTAATGGGGCTCCGCCTTGGCAGTGGGAGCAGCAGTAGCCATCTCTCAATGTAAAGTTTTCACAATGCGCAGAGAGGTAATGTCCCAGGACCCTCCATACATCATATGGAGAGTCTTCCGACGTTCGTTGTCGGAGTTGGTGTCAAAGTCATTAACGGTATTGTAGACTGCCTTCAACGTCTTCTTGGCATCTTGGAAGCCTAACTCCTGATCATAAGGAGTTTTGTCGACTTTTTGTTTTCCTTCCCGCTGGCGGAAAGGTGTGTCATCTTGACGCTTGTTGTTGCATTCAGCAAGCCTTTTGACCTCACAACAGTCTTCAACCTTGTGTGTCGTAGACTTATAGATTGGACACCACATCTTGTCACCATCTTCAGAGTGTGGTCGAGGTCGCTTGTCGGGACGTGGTCCTTGGCCACCTGGTGTTGTGGCAGCGACAGCTGTAGGTGTGCCGACAAGTGACTTTTTCTTGCCACTTTACTTCTTTTTCTTTTTGCCACTGCCATTGGCAGTAACTCCGGCTTTGGAGGCAGACTGACCAGCCTCTGCAACTAGTTTGGAGTGCATATCACGACCCTCCATAGCTCTGGCACATTTGTCAGCCAGGCTAAAGAGTTTCGTGACACTGCTGACATCATTGGTTGCCAGCTTCTCCAGCATCTTCTTATCCTGAACACCCTGTCAGAAGGTGACAACCATGGAGGCATTTGATATAGAAGGGGTGATGTTCCGTACCTGAGAGAATCGCTGGATGAAGGATCGCAGTGACTCTCTCAACTTCTGTTGTACGGCAAAAAGGTCGAACTCGGTGCTAGGCCTGGTGTAGGAGCTCCCGAAGTTGGCGGTGAACTGACGGCATAATTCCCCCCAACTGTAGATGGTATCAGGGGGTAGGCTCATAAACTAGGACCTAGCAGTTCCGGTCAAAGCCACTGGGAAGTAATTGGCCATGACGGCTTCATTCCCTCCTGCCGCGAGGACGGCGGTGGAGTAGATTTGAAGAAATTTGACGGGGTTGACTATCTCGTCATATTTTTTAGGAAAATGAGATCAAAACTTAGGTGGCCACTCCACCATGCGGAGATGTAAAGCGAGGGCCGAATAGCCGCCTCCAACTCCCAGCGGAGAAGGGTTTTCACGAGCAAGTCGCCTCTCACGACTACGCTCGATGTTGACACGACCATCCTACCTCATGTACCTACGGTCGAGCTCCGACCGGAGATCTTGAGTCGGGATCCTCGATGTCTTATGAGTACGACAAGCCCCTGAGGGCAGAGACGTCGCGTGCAAATAGAGCGCACGTCTCATGAGGTTTGACGCCATAGGACCAAGTTTTCCAAACAAGGTCTTGTTACAGGAAGGTGCCTGCTATGCATCGGGCAGACCCTGGTTGTTGAGCGTTGTGGCTGCGGCTGCAACCAGATGCTCAACGTCAGCACACCATTGTTTCAGCGCGGCTGGAGGAGCTTCCGACGCTGGAGGTCGTTGAAGGAGAGTCCACGCTATGTTCAGCGCGTTCTCTGGGTTGTTGGTCGATTCCGCCACGCAAAGACACCATCCTGCTGTCCAGCGTTCGCTGCTGCAGCAAGTGGTGGTGGTGGTGGGACGATATTGGTCGATTGCTGAGCATTGGCAAAATTTCCACCAACTGTTTGCCCAGTCAGTCCGTTCGAAGCAGCAGCAAAGTTCACAATCTTAAAGATCTTGAAAGCTGCCCCTACCTGGCGCACCTGATGTCGAAGTGTTCTAACAATTCTTCCGGTACTACTAAGAAGTATCCCGTGAAGGTTCGTATTTAGGCAGTAAGCAAAATCAAGATCCAAGACAGTGAGACACTGGGAGTTTTATGTGGTTCGAGCCACCTGAGCGTAATACCCTACTCCACGGGGTGTTTGTGTATTGTACGACGAGTGAGAATGTGTGTCTTGTGTGAGTCGTTCCTTGTCCTTCTATCGTGCAGCACAATCCTTTTATATGTTAAGGACTTGCTGTTACAGTATGTGTCGTGGTCCGACAGGTGGTCCCGACTATAATAACCATCTTATACACGATCTACGAGTGTTAAGGGAGGTTAATAGTGTGATAATGTGCCTTAATGGCAGCACTATCGGTCTTGATAGTCCACTGATGGTGCGTTATTAATATGGTATTAATGACGCGTTAATCAGGTCTTGTAACAGTCAATTGATAGCCCTTGAATATTCGCACCGTTAAAGATTCTGGAGTCTTTCCGTTGTAGACATAGATCCAGACATGTGACACGTGACAGCTCTGGAGCTTTCCTCTGAAGGGAGATAGATCTGGAGCTACTAGACATGTGGCGGCACCGCAGCTTTACTTGTTGAGGAGTCAGATCCGGCACGTGACAGCACCGGATCCATCCTAAGGAGATTGGTCCGGAGCTACTGGACACGTGGCAGCACCAAAACCACCCTGAAAAGGGAGGCGGCTCTGAAGCTACTGGGCACGGAGCAGCACCAACGTCGCTCTGAGGGGTGAGGCATATCTGACACTGCGAAACACATATTACCTCTAGACATCTACATTCTGGTACAGTAGAACTTAGCGCTTCTAAGAGGTACAGATACGAACTTAGCGCTTCCAAGGAGTACCGGTACGAACTTAGCGCTTCCAAGAGGTACCGGTTCACAGGATACCCACAGTTACCGTCCTTATTTAATATGTTACGGTTCATATAATAAAGTTGGCTCGCCAATCACTACTTTTTGTTTAGCTAGCAGTCCATTTTACCTCGGCTATTTGCTATCTTTCTCATTAGATGTCAAATGGGAAATATCAGGAAAAAGGGATAAATGGAAAATTTTACAGTCCCAAACACACTATTATTTATTGACTTGTACACTTAAAATACGATGAACATACAACCCACATCAATGCTAGCGCTTCCAAGGAGTACCGGTACGAACTTAGCGCTTCCAAGAGGTACTGGTATGAACTAGCGCTTCCAAAGGTACCGGTACACATACCGACAGTTACCGTCCTTATTTAATATGTTACGGTTCATATAATAAAGTTGGCTCGCCAATCACTATTTTTTGTTTAGCTAGCAGTCCATTTTATCTCGGCTATTTGCTATCTTTCTCATCAGATGTCAAATGGGAAATATCAGGAAAAAGGGGATAAATGGAAAATTTTACAGTCCCAAACACACTATTATTTATTGACTTGTACACTTAAAATACAATGAACATACAACCCACATCAATGCTAGACCTGTAACAGAAATTCTCTATAGGATTCAAGTTCCCATTGGTTTTCTCAATAACCACACCAGTTTCAGAAGGTATCCGTCTGCAGCAACACCAGGTCTTCACGGGTGAGTTGCGCCTCCCTGCATATGATCACTGACTGGAGGGGGGTTGACCACAGGAATATCCAAGCTATCGCCTCCTGCCTCAGTGGAGACCTCACGCACATCACCTTCCTCGGGAGAGACCTCCCGCACATCACCCGCTTCTGGAGAGACCTCCCTAACATCACCCGCCTCTGGAGATACTTCCCGCACATCAGGAATCAGTGCTTCTGACTGCTGGAAGCTGCCCCACCCTGCATCGCCGATAGGACGGATGTCCACCCCATCCACAGCCAGTTGGACTTCAGTACTGTTGCTAGAAACCAGGACTGATCTAGAGTCGCTTACACAGGCTTTGTCCACATCATCATCAGATGCATCGACATGCTTTGTTAAGGGAGGGGAGTTGTCTGTGCCAGAGCATGATTCAGATCTCTCCTCGCATACTTCCTTTGTGCTGCTCTGTTTTCTGCATTAGTAAAGATTTGTATTTAGTCATTATCGATCCCAACAACTCGTAATAGATATACCTACATTTCTTGTAGATTCTACTTTTAAATGTGCGTGCGTGTATATATGTGTGTGTTCAGATAAGATACGAGATGAACCTCCGGACTTGTGACTGGAGAACACCAACCAAGGCTAGAAGTTCCTCCTTTTCTTTCTCAACAGCATGCAAGTTTTCAGTGCTTTCTTTTATCCTAGCTGCAGCGTCTGCTTCAGAAGCCCTTGCTTTCTCCTCTGCTCGGGCAATAGTTGCTTCCTGTATCACCGCTTGTTCCCTAGCTTTTCCTAGTTCAATGCGCCACATATGAGCCTCTTGAAGTGCAGCATCTCTTTCCTTCATCAACTGGTCCTTCTCTTTGCTAAGGCTAATAACCTTCTCTTCAGATTGTCTCAGCTGCATGTCCATATGATCATGTTCCCAGCAAGAATTCAGGGTACCAACGAAACATAACTAAATATAAAAAACATACCTTAAGCATTGATTGTTCCATTTGTATTTCCATGGCTTGTTTCAGGCGCTCAATCTCCAAACACAGAAGTCGTCTCTGTTCATCCATTGTCTGAGCTGCTGATGCAGCAGCTTCTGCAGCCTCTACAGTTTCTGTCAATTTGTCTGCTATTTCCTTGATTGTAGCATCACGAGAACGAATATCCTTAGCTAAATGCTGCAACTCCTCGTCTTTCACACGGAGGGTCTCCTGAGAGAGGGGGGGAAACATCAAGGTTAGGCAACCAAAGATGACCCAGTCGTGCACTAATCTGTGTGTACGATTGCAGAGCAGTAGTCACCAATATCTAGTAGTCACCAATATCTAAAAAGTTAGGCAATCTAAATCCTGAAACTACTATACTGAGGACCAGTAAATTTTGGAAGGACGACATGCCATAAAAGACATGGCGTCATTTTAAACCTCCTAAGAAAAGCAAATTGTCAATTGCGGATAATAGAGCATTTTGTTCTGCTATTATGAATAGAGTAAAATGCACTTATGGTCCCTAAAGGCCTAAACTTGTCGCGGAGTGTCATCTAGGTCCACAAACTCTCAAAGTGCATATTTAGGCCCCTAAACTTGCTATATTATATATCTAAGTCCAAATTACCAAAAATACCCCTATGTCGATTGATATAGCTGTTACTGAGCTTTCTTTTTCATACTTCATTCTCTCCTCGAATCAGTGTTGTCATTATAATTTAGACTGGGGTTATTATTTGACTACATAACAGTGTGATCATAGATAAAGAGATGTGGAGCCATGCTTAGAAGGAGCCACATCAGCAGCACCAGGGGTATTTTCAGAACATTGAACCTAAATGACACATTTCAGCAAGTTCAGGGACCCGAATATGCACATTGAGAGTTCAGGGACCTAGATGACACTCCTAGATAAGTCTAAGGACCACCAGTGTATTTTACTCCTATGAATACTTTCTGAACTTGTTGAGAGCATATTGTGTCTAAGCCATCTGGTGCTAGCTAATATTACACTTGATGGTATCAAAAATATTAACAGAAATGATAGTGTGTAGTTATGTGTTATGATGAGGTAAAGCAGAGTCAATTAGGTAGTTTACAGCGGTCTCAACAAACAAGGCAGTCGACAGGTGTTAACAACAAAGTCTACTTTTGAGAACTCCACATTATTTTGCAGAAAATCATTTGAAAGTTACTGTAAGTCATTATACACTAGTAGTTAAGTCAGGCAATAACAATCATGGATAGACAAATGCATACCTTCATGATGGTTAGGTCATCAAGCTGGCCTTCGGTGGAGTTATTTGTACCCAACCCAAGAGCTGCCCTCATTGAAACCTTCAATGCTGCTTCTACTTCCTTGGTAGCCTCCATAGCTGTTGCATTAGCATTAGCAACTGCAGTAGCAACAGTACCTAACGTAGCTGGAGAGCCATTCCCAGCCAAAGAATTGATTGCTTCTTTATGAGCTCGTAGTACTAACTGAGTTGCACTGTTTAACAACATCAACTAACTAGTCAGGATGCAGTAAAAAGAAAGGACTCCAATACTACAGTTGTAAAGGGATGTAAGCAAATAACAAAAAAATAGTTCAGATGCATCCACAGGAATAAATTTCCAACATTATATTAGCTTATGGAAAGTGGATTTTTCTCTGGAATACTCAAAATGTCAAATTAGTAAAAATGCAGGATCTGATGTTGAAAAAGATTCATTACATGTAATTCCTTCAACTCATTCACTGATTATATTCCAGTTAGGTATTATTGCTAGAATATTAAAATTAAAATATTTAGTTTAACTATGCAGACTCTTATCATGGGCTGTCAGATCAACGTGGACGTGGATCACATTGTTTAGATCAGTATCATCAGGGATTAGTAGGACACTGCCAACACCAAATAAATAGCAATCCACTCGATTTTATGCTCACGTTGAACGTCACATACTTGCACTCAGTTTTTTTTACTAGATAGTCTGCCGGTTAAAATAAAATTTGAGATCTATAACAAAGCATATAACGAATAGACTGATGATCGATCAGAAAGCTTACAGTAATGTTGATACCCAAGCTTTCGCAGCACCAGGAGTTTCAGCACAAAGAAAGTATTCCTTCTTTTGAGGAGTTGCAATGTCTAAAAAGAGTAAAGGAATACTACAAACTTGAAACATGTGACACCTATATATTTAATTATTGACGACGTGCTTTTTGAAAATGTATGAAATCAAAATATAAAGGGATAGGATACATAAACAGCAACCATCATACTTTGGCATCCCTCTGCAAAAAAAATGAGCAATAGGCCAATAGTTGTAAATTGTAACCTTCAAAATTAGATAATCCATATCAAGAAAAGCTTATGCAATCTTACTGAAAGTTCACAGGAGATAATGTAATGGTGCTTGAGGCATCAAATAGAATGGTGCCCTTAATGGTAGTTTCATTTCTCCGAAGCCTGCAACAAAAAAAGATCACCTGATAACGATGTGATCGTAGGAAATGACTTGGTATTCTCAGTTATGAAATAGTAAAGGTTCCTACTTGTACTCCATCTTTCCAGAGGTTGGGTCTAGTATAACCCATCGCTCATTCCATTTTCTCAGCTGTTTGAGAGAAGATTACAGAAGTTCAGAAATTGCTCGATAATGCTCAAAACGGTAAAAACCTAATAAGCGGAAGAGAAAAAAAACTATATCTGCCGCAAGCATGCGGCTATGCATAAATGCATAGTTTGACAGTTGTTAATTCCAGGTGAACAATGGACATTGAAATAAGAGTAAAATGCATCAACGGTCCCTGAACTTGTCTGAGTGTGTCATCTAGGTCCACGAACTTTTAAAGTGCATATTTGGATCCATGAACTTGTCGAAGTGTGTCATTTGGATCCAAAATACCGAAAATACCCCTATGACTATTAACATAATTGTTATTTGAGTTTCATTTTTCATATTTGTTCTCTCTACAAATCAGTATTGTTAGCCTCCAATATGAACTATGATAACAACATTTATTTAGAAAGAGAACCAATATGAAAAGTAAAGTTCAAATAACATTCATATGAATAATCATATGGGTATTTTCGGTACTCTGGACCCAAATGACACACTTTAACAGTTCATGGACTCAAATATACACTTTAGAAGTTCGTGAACCTAGATGACACACCCAGTCAAATTCAGATACCATTGATGCACTTTACCCTTGAAATAATTTTCTATGCAAGACAGTTGCAGGTGGAGCATACTAAAACGTAGTAACATATGCATAAATAAATTCCCATGCAGTATTCCTAAACTGTAACCTGCCAAGCCACATAGAACTTGCATTGTATGGAATCTGATATGACAAGAAATGGCACTCAGAGCATACTGTTGTACAATCACAGACCGAAAATTCCCATAACCAACCATATATATAGTTAAATAACTATACCATCCTAACACCAAATTTAGCAAACTTCCCCATGCCTAAACACCAAGGTTAACCGAATATTAGACTAAATTACAATCTGCACGCGCATGACTGACCACCAATCGACCTCCCTATCTCACATTAACCATGGGGAAAAGACAAGAAACATCATACCGTCTCAGATCGCTTCAGCAGGGGCCCCTGCAGCAAGTACCTCCCGGACCCCGACGATAGCTGCCGTTTCACCTTCTCCAGACTGCTCTCCGTATCCCTAAACCTCTGCAAAATTCCCATGGCCAAAATGGAAAATCAATCAAAGTACACCAATCTTTAGAGAGAAAATTCCAGAAATGGTTGTGCTGGGACGCGGCGCGCGTACCGGGGAGCTGCCGTTGGTGGCCATGGCGTGAGGCCGCGGAGGCCGCAGAGAGGGAGGTAGGGTTTGGGGCACCGAGATGGCGACGGCGATGGGCGGGAAGGTGGCGGTGGGCGACCGGCCGGTGGGGACGGATGGCGTTCAGATCGGTGGAAGTGGAAGCCTCGCCCGCTGCCGGGAATGCTTCTGCTACTCTTGTCGGCACTACTCGCGAGATGTCGGTCATGTAGCATGGGCACACTGGAGGACCCAAGCGTCAGTGATACTGCTGTCTCTTGCACGTGGGGCCGGCGTAGGCTGGGTAGGAGGTCTGGACTCTGGTTGTCTTGTTTGGGTGGTCCCGGATCCATCCCCATTGCTTGCTCCACCGGTAACTTCGGGGCAAAACTAAAATACATAAATAAATATTAGTGCACCATAATCCTCTTAATCATTTTTTGATAACGGATGATAGTCCCGACTTTTCCTTCAATGAGGTTATAATAATGTTTACAACTGAATAAAAACACATCAACTCACAATCTATTGTGTAAAACAAGATGATCTGAACTCACGCATGATCTGAACTCCATATACCGGCATCTGCCCATATTATGTTAACCTCTCCTTACATTTATTATAGCTGTGTCCAGATTTATCACTCATGGGTTCTTTTCTGTAGTATTTGCATTTAATATTAGAGACAAATCTTGATTTTTTTAATTTTAACCTGAAATTTACTCGCAATGGGAATCGAACTCAAACATGAGGGGTGTTACCAAAGTACTTAGACCATCTGCACTCGTGTACTCTAAACCATATTATATATTCTAAATCATATTATATATACTTTGTACTTCTAATATGTGCATTCTGTAAATTTACTTTAAATTTTTTAGTAACTTTTCCGGTAGTCTTTCCATTGACCTTTTCCAACGTGACATCCTCTTGATCATGGAAGCCATTTCCCAAATGATTTAGGATCCAGTGGAACCATGACATATAAGT
The DNA here is from genome assembly GCA_036927565.1 of Tuctoria greenei. Classification (NCBI taxonomy): domain Eukaryota; kingdom Viridiplantae; phylum Streptophyta; class Magnoliopsida; order Poales; family Poaceae; genus Tuctoria; species Tuctoria greenei. The sequence goes on along the minus strand of JAYESD010000003.1, from coordinate 35,648,889 downwards.
TTATGTTGATTTATGCACTTCAAAAGAAAACTCTGATTATTTGTCTTTGCAGGAATGCACCATTATATTATGTCTTACATTGCACATTTTGATAATCTATAGCTAGTCCCTTGTGTACCAAGAGAACATTTTGCGTGTCTGTATATGTGACATAAGATTGAAAAAAAACCTTGCTTGGTGTATGAAGATATGGTTCCCGGCTCGATCCAAAAGTAAAATGTGATTTTTAACATAAATGGGAAGAAAGAGGTTCAGCAAGATATGCAAGATTCCATTCCAAAATAAATATGGCTAAAAATATTTATTGTTTCCAACTTTCGTAATCCTCTTTATCATCCACACTTTCATTGTAATATGACTTCAAAAACGACCACTGATATAAGGATATATAAACAAATCCACCCTAGTTAATTTAAAAGTCACTGACGATGTCTTGCATACATGATGAAACTTGTCTGATACTCAATAACATATCTTCATTCAAATATTAAAAACCTAATAAGCTTCTGGTCACATTACTAGAAAAAAGCATTTTCACAAGCGGCTCGATTTTTTTACACGTGCCGGCCGTTAAAAAATTCATTTGTGTTGTCGAATGCTTTAATAGCTATATATGATAATGTAACTTCACAGTCGGCTCACATATACGAGCCGCCTGTGTAAATTGACCTATTTTTACAGGCAGTCTTTGGAAGACGAGCCACCTGCATAGGCTATTAATACAGGTGGCTGATGCGATCGGACACATCGAGCGGGCGCGCCAGTTAACGAGGTGCCTTAAACGCGTGCAGTGCATGTGCATCCTTTGCTTCAATTCGAACTGCTTCGCGTCCCATCACCACTGCGCGTGTCAAGAGACGAATCGCCAAGCTGCTATGCTTCACCTGTGCACTACAGGAAACGTTGATACTTACATCGGCCAGTTTAATTTATGTCGGCTGGCCGACGTAAATAAATTAACTTACGTCGACTGTAGAAACCCGACGTAAGTAAGTTAACCTATGTCGACTGCCGACGTAAGTAATGAGCCCGACAACAGTAAATGAACACTTACGTCGGCCTGGACAACAGGCCGACTAAATAAGTGGATCGACGTAAATAAGCCTTAACTTACGTCGGCTAATAGGATGGCTGTCGTAAGTTACATCGGCCGACGTATGTTTATTATTTAGCCAATGTAAGTTACGTATTTTAACCTATCCTGCGCGCGCCTTCTCTTTTCTTCCTTACCCATCGCTTTCTCTTCTCCCCGCCGCCCGCTCCCGACGCCGCCGCTCCCCGCCGCCGCGCCGCCGCCGTCCGCCGCCGCCAGTTATCCTCCCCTCCCCTCCCCTCCCCGACCGCCGGCCCGGCTCCCCCGCCCCCTCCCCTAGCTAGCACCGCCCCGCCCTCTCTCCCCGATCACCGCCGTCTGTCCCTCCCTCCCCCTCCCCCTCCACCTCCCCTACAAGGCTGAGCGCCGCCCACCTCCCCCTCCCCTCCCCGGCCCCCTCCCCCTCCACAGACCCCCCACCCCCACCCCCACCCCCACCCCACACCCCCTCCACATTGAAATTTGAATTTAATTGAATTGCTACGTTTAAATTTGATTTGATTTGAATTGAATTGAATTGTTGAATTTTGAAATTGAATTGAATTGAATTGTTTAAATTATGCTTAAATTGCTTAATTGTTTATTTAATTATGCTTAATTAGTTAATTTGATTACTTTAGATTATGTTTATTTAATTATACTTAAGTGGTTAAGTTGTTTAATTGTGCTTAATTTGCTTAGTATAGATTATGCTTAATTAGTGTAGTGTAGATTATGCTTAATTGGTTTATGTCGAGGGCGACGTCGGGGGCGGCCGACTGTCGCGGCACTTAGGTTTTGTCGTGGCTATAGATGGCCAATGGGCTGTGCCGGGCTGGCCTGGCCCGAGCCCGGCCGGTCTCGTGTATGAAAACATTATGCCCGACGTGGCCCGAAAATTTGCCGTGCTGGGTCGGGCCGGCACGACTGGCCATAAGCCAAAGCCAAGCATGACGGATTCCATTTTTCCCTGTCTGGCCGTGTCGGGCCCGTTCGCGGGCCAAGCGTCTCGTGTCGACCCGAAGCCTGGTCGAGCCTTTGGTATATATGTAGCGTATATACGGCCCATCGGGCCCAACCATAGCGTATATAGGCAGTGTGGGTCACGATCGTGACCCGTGACTGGTGACATGAGGTGAATCGTTAGGGTTAAGTGTATATGGGCCGAGCGGCCCATTACTAACCCTAAAAGTCTGTAGCTAGGTATCTCTTCGCCGCAAGGACCCCCGTACGTTCACATCTGCGTGTTTGTGAGTACGTATAAGTCCATAAAAACTCAAAAAACGGATGTTGCGAGTATTTGTCCTTGACTCACAAGATCCGTAAGACAACAGGTTTCCGAGCTAACTAGTTGCCCCCCTTTGTACTTTAAGAACTACACCGGATAGGGGGGTGTAGTGTTAAATATGCGGTGTTATGCTACCAAAATTTCCTAATTTCAGAGACGGGTGATAATCAAACATTGATGAATCATTAGGATTAAGTGATCAACCCAGATGGGCACGACACGCAATAAGTGTGATCATGTTGTGTAGACCATTGTAGTTGTGGCCATCTCCATAGCTTCTTCGCCAACAGTTTTGTCGTATCGCCGGGGTCCTCACCTCGCCTCCTTTGGATGAGAGTCTAGGAGTCGTCGCTCGTTGGGCTCGCCTCGCATCCTCATAGATTCAATATGAGGCGAGGGAGTTGAGGGCGGCCGAGCTGGGTCTGAGGTCAAGCCCGAGCATGGCCCGTGTCGGGCTTTGAACTGGCACGGACCCAGTTCACTATCTCTCTCATTATTTCCTCTACCATGCATAAATTAATGAGAAACTAACAGTAATTTGTCTGGCTATTAATTGCAGGGTTAAAATGGGCGAAGATCGTAGTTGGATGTACACTGGTTGGAAGAGCAGAACTGGTGGTCACTCATATGAGTGGTACGCTAAGACAGAAGCTTTTGTGGAATGAGCTTTTTCATTGTCAAATAGCGATAAGGCACAGTGCCCATGTACGAAATGCCGAAACGGAACATTTATGGACAAAGTGGAACTTACGATGCACTTGTGTCAAAACGGTTACATGTCACATTATGAGTTGTAGAACTTCTACAACGAGATAGTTTCTCAAGCTGTACAAGAAGTGGAAGCTGACAATGATGATGCCACAGAGGTTGATATGATGGATGAGATGCTGGAAGCTATACGACCAGAGCTTACAAAAGATCCTCAAACAGCAGAGGTTAAAGAGTTCTTCAAACGTCTCAAAGATTCAGAAGAGGCACTGCATGGACACACTAAAATGTCAATCCTCAATTTTGTGACTAGACTTATGGCAATTAAGTCTAAGTTCTTCTTTTCTAACAATTGTTACAACATGCTCATCGATTTGTTAAAAGATGCCCTTCCACAACCCAACAAAGTGCCTAAGGATATGTACAACTCAAAGAAAATTCTTTTCGGTCTCGGTATGAAGCACAAGAAGATTGATGTGTGTCCGGACAACTGCATGCTTTTCTGGAGAGAGCATGCCAATGAGAACAAATGTTTGAAATGTGGTCAACCGAGGTTTGTCGAAGTTGTTAATCACGATGGTAATACTGTGACGGCGGAAGTCGCACGTAAGCAGCTTCGTTACTTACCTGTGACACTGAGGTTGAAGCGGTCGTTCCTTTAAAAAAACGGTCAGACACATGAGATGGCACAAAGAAGGTGAGCGTGAGAACAATGAAGTCATGCCGCACCCGTCCGATGGTGAGGCATGGAAGGCGCTTGTCGGTGGTTTGGATCCGGCAGATCTCCCGACACTACTAAAGTGTTAGAGGAGTTTGTGGTTCGGTGTGGGCGCGCGGAGATTCAAGAAGGTGAATTGTAAATGACGCAGGAGACACAAGAATTTACGTGGTTCGGGCCGCCTGAGCGTAATACCCTACTCCACGGGTGTGTTGGTGTTGTATTAGCTGTATGAGCTTGTACTGAGCGTCTGTAGAGCGCGTGTGTAGATGTGTCTGAACGTCGTCGGCCTGTCCTTTTATAGTACAAGGGCAGGCCGTTACAAATTAGACTGGCCCGGCATGTGGCCCCGGCGGTTACTAGTATTGATACTTATTCAACACGTTTAATTGCCTTTAATGACCGGGTAATGGGCTTTGACAGCACCGTTACTGGTAATTAAGGTCATCCGATCATGTGTCATTAATATGGTATTAATGACACTTAATCAGGTCTTGAAGTCCTTGAGTCCCCTTTGAAGATTCGGAGCCGTTGTGGAGTCTTCCGGAGGTTAGAGGCTGAAGATCCGACGGTTGGACACATGGCAGCATCAGAGCACACTGTGGAGAACAGATGGCTCCGGTGTTACCCGACACGTGTCAGCACCGGAGCTTCCCTCGGTCTGGGGTTAGGTCCAGGGGTGCCACTTCGGTACGTAGCCCGGAGCTTCCCCCTTTGCGGGTGGTAGCTCCGGTTTGATAGTACACGTGGCGATCCTGGGGCTAACCATGTTGGAGAAGCGGGTCCGGACATGTCTGACATGTGGGCCTCCGAAGGTCTTCAAATCAAGTAGATGACTTTCCCTTGAGATCTTTGCAATCCCAAGGGGTATATGGTGCCCAGGGTACCAACAGTGGCCCCCTGGGCCCACCTCCGGGGAAGACACCTTGGTTGAAGTCATTCCACCGGAGGTGGGTCCATCCTTCGACTTTTGAACTGAGTCTTCAAAGGTCTTCAAATGTGCCGTTGACGATGGTCCGGAGTTAAATCCTCGCCGCGTGGCGTATCTTGTGTGCGGCAGGTGAGATCTTTGGCGTACGGATCTCACGCAATTGAAGGTCATCGGTTCCCGATATGAAAATCGTATCGGTTCCGCGCGCCTTATCAGGTCGCCGCCTTCGGGCTTCCCGCCTCATGATGGCAACCGTTCACCTGGGTAAGAACCTCGACTTGATAGTCGGGGTAGTCCCGGGCCCTCTTGTCATCGGCTGGGTGGAATTTTTGAGTGGTATCTTCGAATTCCTTGCGGTTTCCATCCAAGCGTCGCAAGGGCTTACTTAAGAAGGAATGCGCGCACCGTTTGGGGTTCTTTACGCCTCTCATCTGATATTGCGCTCAAACTCCCAACTTGTGCTTCACTTTTCTTCTCTTGCCTTGCCGTGCCGCGATGGAGTTGGGTCTCCGCGAGAGTCGTTTGAAGACCGACGGCGACCTGAAGAAGGTCCGGGCCCTCATGGGATGGTCCTCGAACTTCTTCAACCGCTCGGTCCGCGCCGGTGGATAGCTCCCGTTTGAGAAGGAGCACGCTGGCGAAATGGTGTACTTCTCCTCGTACGCCATGGTGGGGTTGATCCCACCTTTTTTCTCCTTTTTCTTGATGCTGCTAGACTTCTATGGTCTGCAACTATATCACCTTGGCCCCCACTCCATTCTTCTTGTGTCTATCTTCGTCCACTTCTATGAGATGTGGGTGGGCATCCCCCCGTGCATTGAACTCTTCCGGACCTTCTTCACCGTCCATACCACCGGCAGGAGCAATGGGTACCTTGGCTTCTACTACTTCATGAAGCGCAAGAAGTGCCCATTCAAGTACCTCCGGTCGTTTCCCTCTGGGAAGTGGGATGACTGGAAGAAGGACTGGATAGTCGTCCGGGTGGAGGAGCACAAGAAGCTGGAGCTGCCCGAAGGCCTCCCCAACATCGACACGACAATCTGGAGTGAAGCTCCGGTGCTGGCGGAAGCCTTCAACCCTGCTTTGACCAGGATCCGCCAATACGTGGAGGGAGGACTGACTCTTTAGGCGGTGTTTTGCAACTTCCTGGTCAACAGGTGGGCACCGCTAAAGAGGATAGAAAAACTCGCTTGGGCCCTCAACAACGTGATGGACGACGACCGGGTCGAGACCGGGCTGAAGTCCAACATGGTGGGGAAAACCTTGGAGTTCCACCTCAAGAAGTTCCAGCACGGCATCGACGTCGAGGGTGATGACTTGACTCCGCCATCAGCTTTTCTCCCTTTGAACGTGGAAGTAGAGTTCAGCAGGGAGCTCCGGCGGAAGATGTCTGTGCTTGACGACCTTGGTGTCGTCGAGAGAAGATCAACCACGAGGGTGGCGATCCCTGGAGCTTCCGAGGGTGGCTCCGACCCTGCCCCGAAGCCAAGGGCTGAGGTCGTCGGCAAGGGTAAGGAGCCGACGGAAGAACCCTTGAGCCGGAAGAGGAAGCTGCATTACGTCGATGGAAGGTCCGTCAGGCCTGCCACCTCTGCATCAGCTCCTTCTCCCTGGAGGGGGAAGTCTTCTACAATCGCGGTGACCGTACCCGCAGTGGGGTCCTCCCGGGGTGCTAGCTCCGCGCATGCGACTCCAGCATCGGGGCCTGTGGAGGCCTCTAGGTCCGGAGGTTCTTCCCGATCGAGGGGGGCCTCGACTAGGGAAACGCCCGTGGTCGCAACAAGTTCCAGGGGGCCTTTCGGAGCTTCCACGCCGGCTATGACCAGCCCAGAACGTCCGGGAAAAAGGTTCCGCGCAAGCTGGTGCAGAAGCCTCCCAAGGTAATTTTTAATCTTTACCTTGGATAGTTATTTAATTGTAGTAACTATTTTTTAAGTTTCTTCATCCATCATCTGCAGCGTTCCCAAGAAGAGGAGTGAGGCTCCACCCTCAGCCACAACAGCTGAAGCTGTGAGGGCGGAAGCTTCTGCTCCTGTCCCGGTGCCGCCCCAAGTGGTGGCTGAAGCTGCGACAGCTCCGGCACCAGCTGTCGTGGTCATGGACCTCGACTCATCCCTATAGACTCCCGTGGTAGCGCCGGACCGCGGGAGAGAAGATGCGCTAGCGGCACCTGTCCCGGATGTTGAAGCTTCGGGTCCTGGTGCTCAGATGATGGAAGCTCCGGCCGCTGAGCCAGAGGAAGCTGTAATTCCAACCCCAGAGCCGGAAATCGTTGAAGCTCCGGCGGTCGAGCCGGAGGTGATCGAAGTCCCGGCGTGCGCGCCAAATGTTGAGGAAGTCCTGGCGGTTGGGTCGGCTACCTCAGAAGCACCGGCCGCAGATTCGGTCGTTGTTGGAGCTCCGGCCGCAGGGCCGATTGAGGATGAAGATCTTCCGGCTCCCGAGCTGGTTGTTGTAGAGGCGTCGGAGCTCGAGCCCCCATCAGAGGAGGTGCCCAGGCCGGAGCCAGAAGCGGCCCCTGCTCCGGAAGTGACGACGTCGGAGGTACCCGTGGCTGAGCCGGAGTGCCCTGGTGAAGTCGCTGGCCCCCTGCCTGAGGGGGTGAATGAAGACCTGGTGGCGGGGCCTTCCTCGATGGCGACTGAGGCCATCCTGGAGGACGGCCCTAGTGCCATGGAGACTCAGGGGACCACTCTTGTGGAGTGGGACCCAATTTTTGTTTCTGAAAACCCGCTGGAACCAGCGGAGGAGACCCCAGCAGGTCCGGAACCTATCATGTTGTCACTGTCTATTGACAACGCATGTTCCAGTCTGCGTCAAGTTCAACTGGCCTTCTTCCACGACAGCAAGTCTCTTGAAGAGGAACGCCAAACCCTTAGGAGGTGGCGTAACCGGCTCTACTTCGAGACCAAGCTGGCGCAGTCGAGGCTAGCGGATGATAAAGAGTGGATCAAGCGGGAGAAGATCCACCTGGAATACTGGGGCAAATTATTGGATGGCAGGGAGAGTATGACTCGCGCCCTCGATGCTCAATCCCGGGAGATCTATGAGCAGACCAAAGCAGCTTACAGTGCGGCCGATGAACGCCACGAAAGGCTTGAGGCCATTAACACTACACTCATCAAGCGCCGGAAGGCACTTGAGGAGAGGGAGAAACGACTCGAAGATGAAGAGCAGAGACTCCTAGAGCTGCGGGATGACGTCCTGAGGAGGGAGGAGGAGCTCACCGGCTCTAGCTGACAAGGGCCTTGAGGAGCGCGCTAAGAAATTGGAAGAGCGCTGCATTGAGGAGGATAAGAAGGCATGGGTGTGAGGGCAGGAACTCCACGAGCGGGAGTGTGCCCTTGTCACCAGGGAAAAGAAAGTGAGGGGCAGGGAGAAGGACCTGGTCGATCGCCGGAACAAGATCCACCTCCGGGAGGAGGAGCTCGGAAAACTCGAGAAGCGGGTTGCTGAGAAGATTCAGCAAAACGCCAAAGAAGTTGAGCGCCTCGCCCGTGAGAATCCCGAACTGGTGGCAGCCAGAAGATCCTTGGAAGAATTGAAAGGCTTGAGGACTGCGGACTCCCTACAAATTTGGGAGTTCCTGTGCAAGGCCAACGACGCGCTGACACCGATGGGTTTCAGTCCCGTGCGCCCGGATGATCCGGAGCCGGAGCCGGACCTAGCGTTGCAGGCGTTGAGCTCGACAGGTAGCAAGCTCTCCAAGGTGGGCGATGTCATCGCGGACCAATTAAAGGTTGAGGGGCAATCCCTGGCGAAGAACGTCACAGAGTATGTGCTGACGTGCTACACCAGCCGGAACTCCCAATTTCCTCTGGACCCGGTGCTTGAAGGACCCGTTGAAGGAGAAGGGGAAGCTGCCCGAGCCAACGTGTCGGAGGTTGCCCAGAAGGTTGCTCAATTCTTCCATAGGGTTTAGGACCATCTCCGTAGTTCCCACTTGTATCCTTTCTTCTTCTTCCTCAATTTTGTAATCCCTTGTCTCCAGATGAATGAAATCCCCAAATTTTTGTGAATTTCACTTTTTGTCTTCAACACTTTTGTCTTCACTTGGCCCCCTGGTAGATGTACACAATTTGATTGTGAACATGTACCAAGAGGATATTGTGTGTTGTTGAAGACTCATTTGCTTCGAACTTGTAGAGTGTAGGTCCGAAAATTTCGATAGTGAAGGCCCCCTGAGGTCAAACTGACTACCGCCGGAGCTTAGTAGCTCCGGCAATAGTCCCTATCAACGCATATAGCATCGATAGTTATCCCTCCGGGTGTCGGAGCTTAGTAGCTTCGACACTGACCTTTGCCAACACGTAGCTTGTCGGTAGCAGACTCCACTTGTGGGGTCTTCTAACCATCTTTTGTTTTACGTCGACGGCTGGCCCCCCTAGCTTTACCGAAGCTTGGTTGCTCCGGTGATGCTCGTTTTCAATGCTTAACATCGATTACAAGCCATCTAGAGGAGTCGGAGCTTTATTAGCTCCGGTTTTTCTCCATCAACGTGGATTTTACTTTTCCTGCACACTGAAGCCAAGAAAAATAGTAAAATTCGTTTCTTGCCTATAACTTCGTCGCGGCTTACGATTCCCGAGAAAATTTTAGGTCGAACGCGATTCTAAAGACAATCGAATGTGTTGTCTTTTCTTCCAGATCCAATTGTACTTGGACCCGCCTTACTTCGGCCTGCTTGGGTGTAGGTAGAGTGGCGTACTTAGGGTGCTTGACCAGGCTAAGTCGATAGCACACTCCGGCCCTAGATTGGCTTGGCGGCATTCAGGCGAGTGGGCCATGAACAATATTTGAATCCAAAAGAATCGACAATACAACTCGAATAGTATATGAACCGATCGAACTAAAATTTCTTAAGAATTGCACGTCTTTGTTATAGACAAGAAAGAGAAAAATAAAAAATATTGAGCCTGTACAAAATGAATGCACGTGGAGTCTGTTTCACCTGAAGATGTCTTTCATTATAGGTCCGGGGTACAGGGAAAACAAGTACACTCTTAGGGTACAGAACCAGGCTAAGCGTGTTTAATTTCTTGTTTGTCCCAGGGTAGCTAGCCACACTTTTAGTTCTGAGACTGTGACAAGTGTTGCATGAACTTTGCGGACCTTCCGGGGAAGGTCCGGCTGTTCTCCCGGAGGAACTACCCGATTTTGTACAATGACTCTATAACATACACCTCAAGTTACTACAGACTCACCTCCGTGATATTAAGTGTAGAACTTACGGAGGTGCTCTATGTTCCAAGGATTCGGGAGAGGTGTCCCATACTCGGTAGCCAAGCGAACACTTCTGGGATGGGATACTTTAATCACTCGGAAGGGTCCCTCCCAGCTGGGGGAGAGTTTGTTTAACCCTTCTCTGGATTGTATTCTCGGTAGCACCAGATCACCTTCCTCGAGCTGTCGGTTGTGTACATGTCGCTGATGATAGTGCCGTAGGGCTTGGCGATATCGGCATTCTGAACAGCTGCTTGGCACCTTCCCTCCTCGAGGAGGTCTAGGTCTTCACGCCGGAGCTGGTCCTGCGTGGCTTCGTCGAAGGTCCGGACCCGAAGTGAACCCAAGGTGATTTCTGGAGGAAGGATTGCTTCAGCTCCGTACACCAGGAAGAAGGGTGTCTCTCCAGTTGATCGGTTTGGAGATGTCCTGTTGGCCCATAAAGTGGGCGGAAGCTCTTCAATCCAAATGGCTCCATGTTTTTTCAAGCGCTCATAAGTGCGCATTTTGAGTCCTTTAAGGATTTCAGCATTTGCTCTCTCGGCTTGGCCATTGCTTGCTGGGTGAGCTACGGAGGCGTAGCAAACTTGTAGGCCGAGGTCTTCGCAATATCCTTGAAATGCAGAGCTTGTGAATTAGGTCCCATTATCAGTGATGATTTTGTTTGGGACTCCAAATCTGCATACAATGGACTGCAAAAAGTTGATAGCAGATTGCTTGTTGATTGTCACAACTGGAGTTGCTTCTAGCCACTTGGTGAACTTGTCAATGGCGACGTACAGTTACTTGTAACCTCCGACGGCTCTTGGGAAAGGTCCCAAGATGTCCATCCCCCACACAGCGAAGGGCCATGTAGGAGGTATCATTTGTAGGGGCTGATCCAGTGTGTGAATTTGCTTTGCATGAAATTGACATGCTTCGCATTTCTTCACCAGCTCAGTTGCATCCTAGAGTGCTGTAGGCCGGTAGAAGCCATGCCGAAAGGCTTTACCAACTAGCGTGCGGGAAGACACGTGGTTCCCACACTCGCCTCCATGGATTTCTGCGAGGAGTTTGCAACCTTCTTCCCTTGTGATGCACCGCATTAGGATGCCATTGGCACCGCGCCGGTAGAGATCCCCTTCTACCAACGTGTATCTTTTAGCCAATCTGACTACCCGATCAGCGGATACATCATCGTCAGGAAGGATGTTGTCTTTCAAGTAGCTCCGGATCTCCGAGATCCATGCATCGGAACTAGCTTGAGCATTTGAGTCTTGCGTGCTGGGTTGCTCAAAGCTTCCGGCAGCACCTACGACCCTTGATGGCTGCCATGGTAACAGGGCCATCGGGACCGTCAGCTTCGGGATGCTGATCTCGCCCCCTTCGCTCAGTTCGACAGGCTGAGCTGTTGGTTTTGACAACCTCCGGACAAAAATTCCGTAAGGAGCTGGAGCTCCGATTGACGCTTTCGTCGAGATTTCGTCAGCTTCAGCGTTATGGGCATGCTGAACATGGTGGAGATCTAGGACTTCGAAGTCCTTCTGAAGCCTCAAGACTTCCAGGAGATAAGCAGCTAGCTGGAGATTGTTGCAGGAGCATTCACCCTTCACTTGCTTAATGATGAGCTGCAAATCTCCCTTGACCAGCAGTTGCTTGACACCAGATGACAGTGCCACCTTTAGTCCGTAGATGAGTGCTTCGTACTCCGCCATGTTGTTGGTCGCCTTGAAGTCAAGGTGTACCATGTATTTCACCTTCTCCCTGGTTGGTGCAAGGAGAAGGATTCCAGCTCCGGCCCCCTACTTCTGCATGGAGCCGTCGAAGTAGAGGGTCCAGTGAGGCTCGGTGAAGACTGGAGCTTGATGTTCTGGCTTCTGCTCACTGGGGCCCTCAGGGTTTGATGGAGAGGGAGTCCATTCCGCCACGAAGTCTGCCAAGGCTTGACTCTTGACTGCTTGCCTTGAAATGAATTCAAGATCAAATTTGGCCAATTCCGCTGCCCACTTTGCAATATTCCCAGTTGAATTGGGATTATGCAAGATTGCTCGAAGTGGGTGAGAGGTCACCACTGAGACTTTGTGAGCTTGGAAGTAATGGTGAAGCTTCCTGGAGGCAATAAGAACTGCATAGAGCAGCTTATGCACCTCTAGGTATCGAGTCTTGACATCATGTAGTACCTCACTGATGAAGCATACCGGGCGCTGAATGGTCTGGACCTTCCCGAAGGGGCCCGGAGCTTCCTCTCCACTGACCCGGATCCTTCCACTGCCATTTTGGATGGAAGACTTCTCGGATGAATCCAGCTTCAAGCAACTTCTTCACTTCTTGTCGGATGAAGTTCTGTCGCTCTACAGATTGCTTCCGAGGCTTCTGATGCACAGGCCGGGCGTCGGGGTAGATCTTCAGATTGTGCTCAATCACTTCCCTGGGGATCCCAGGCATTTGTGACGGTTGCCAGGAAAACACGTCGACATTAGCCCAGAGGAAAGTGATGAGCGCGAGTTCCTATTTGTCGTTCAATCCCCCCGATATACGGGTGGTTTGAGCGGAACGGAAACAATTTGGACGACTTTGACGAGAATGTCGGTGTCACCGCTTGGTTGCACACGAGGTGCAGAAGTCGAGCCTCGTTGACGAATGCTCGGGGGCTTTGGAGCTTGCTCCTGCCTGGAGTCCTCTTCTTGCGCCGTGGTGAGTGCATGGAGTTCTTCCAGAGCAGTTACTCCGGCAGTACGATCTCCGCGGATCCGGAGAACGCCTACTGGTCTCAGCATCTTCAACACCAGATAACCATAATGAGCAGTTGCCATGAATTTGTACAGGGCAGGCCTACCCAAGATGGCGTTGAAGGGTAAGTTCATCTGAGCGACGTCGAAGACCAACTTTTCGGTGCGATACTTCTCCCGTGTCCCGAAGGTAATGGGGAGAGTAATAGCTCCGAGTGGGGTAATGGCCCCCGAACCTACTCCGAAGAAAGGTCGGGAGGGGTGGAGATCCGAAGGTCGGAGATGAAGCTTGGAAAAAGCTTCGAAGCTTATGAGGTTAAGCCCCGAACCTCCGTCTACCATGACATGGTGGAGCTGGATGTTATTGATGGTAGGAGATACCATTAAAGGTAACTGACCTGCTCCAACCATGCTCCGAGGGCAGTCCGAAGCATCAAAAGTGATGGTTGTGTCCATCCACTTCCGATGAGGTTCCGGCCTGACTGTAGGAGCTACAGCAGCCATATCCCAACGCATAGTCTTGATGACGCAGCGGGAGGTGATGTCCCATGATCCACCAAAAATGGTGTTCATGGTCTTCTGACGCTCATTGTCAGAGACGTCAGAATCATCGTCGACGGAGGTGTAGACGGCCTTCAGGACCTTTTTGGGATCCTGAAAACCTAACTCCTCTTCAACCGGAGCTTCGTCGACTTTTTGATTTCCTTCCCTCTGTCGGAAAGGAGATTCTTCCCGGCGCTTGTTGTAGCGCTCGGCAAGGTTTTGGACCTCCCGGCAGTCTTCCAAACTGTGGCTGCCTGTTTTGTGAATTGGGCACCACAACTTGGGCTTGCCACCGTCTTCAGAAGACGGTCGAGGTCGCTTCTCGGGGCGTGGCCCCCGGCCACCGGGAGTTGCAGCAGCTGCAACATTGGATGTACCGGCCGACAGCTTCAGCTTGCCGTTGGTCTTTTTCTTCTTCTTGACGTTCCTGGAGGTAGCGGCTTCTTCTTTGGAGGATTTCTTGTGACCCTCCAAAGTTGGTTTGGAGTGCATCTCACGGCCCTCCGCAGCTCTGGCACATTTGTCGGCCAAACTAAAGAGTTTCGTGACACTAGTGATCTCCTTGATCGCCAGTTTCTCCAGCATCTTCTTGTCCCGTACACCCTGTCTGAATGCCACAATGACAGAGGCGCTAGAGATAGAAGGGATAGTATTTCGTACCTGAGAGAACCTCTGGATGAATGATCTCAGGGATTCTCCCCCTTTTTGCACGATTGCAAAAAGGTACAGTTCAGTGCCTGGTCGGGTGTATGAACTCCCGAAGTTGGCGGTGAACTGTCGGCACAGCTCCTCCCAACTGTTGATGGAGTTGGGTGGAAGGCTCATAAACCAGGACCTGTCAGTCCCAATTAAAGCCACTGGGAAATAATTGGCCATTACGGCCTCATTTCCTCCGACTGCCAAGATTGCAGTGGAGTAGATTTGAAGAAATTCGGCAGGATTGACAGTCCCGTCAAACTTTTTCGGCAGGTGAGGCCGGAACTTCTGTGGCCACCTGACCATACGCAGATGCATGGCCAGGGCTGAACAGCCTCCTCCTACTCCTTCAGGAGCAGAAAGGTCTTGAGCTTCTCGTCTTTCACGAGCACGCTCAATATGGACTCGGCCGTCCTGTTGGCGGTATCGGCGATCCAGCTCTGCCCGGAGGTCATGAGTTGAAAGCCTGGATACCGTGTGAGTGTGTCGTGCCCCGGAGGGTAATGAAGTCACTTGCTGTGATGCAGCACGTCTCATGTTATTGGAAACATGCGGACCAAGTCTACCAGACAAAGTCCGCCACTGCGATGGGGCCCGTCCTGAAGGAGGAGGACCCTCGTTGCTGATGCGTTCGGCTGCTGCTGCAACCAAATGTTCCACATCGGCCCTCCACTGCTCCAGTGCATCCCGGGATGCATCTGAAGGTGGTGGGCGTTGGAGAAGAGCACGCGCTGCATGGAGCGCGTGTTCCGGGTTGTCATGATTTGCCGACGCAGTGATTGATGCCGGTGCACCATCGCGTTGCCCAGCTTGATTTGCTGGTGGAGACGGCGGTGGTGGCAGTGTGACTCCTGCTGGCGCAGAGGCTCCTGCTGGTGGCTGCATATTGGAGGGATTGCCCCCAACAGCTTGAGCAGCAGGTTGACCGTTGGATGATCCAGCAGCTGAGTTCACCATTCTCGAAATCTCAGGCGCCCCTACCTGGCGCGCCAACTGTCGGTGGTTTGGATCCGGCAGATCTCCCGACACTACTAAAGTGTTAGTGGAGTTTGTGGTTCGGTGTGGGCGCACGGAGATTTAAGAAGGTGAATTGTAAATGACGCATGAGACACAAGAATTTACGTGGTTCGGGCCGCCTGAGCGTAATACCCTACTCCACGGGTGTGTTGTATTAGCTGTATGAGCTTGTACTGAGCGTCTGTAGAGCGCGTGTGTAGATGTGTCTGAACGTCGTCGGCCTGTCCTTTTATAGTACAAGGGCAGACCGTTACAAATTAGCCTGGCCCGACATGTGGCCCCGGCGGTTACTAGTATTGATACTTATTCAACATGTTTAATTGCCTTTAATGACCGGGTAATGGTCTTTGACAGCACCGTTACTGGTAATTAAGGTCGTCCGATCATGTGTCATTAATATGGTATTAATGACACTTAATCGGGTCTTGAAGTCCTTGATTCCCCTTTGAAGATCCGGAGCCGTTGTGGAGTCTTCCGGAGGTTAGAAGCTGAAGATCCGACGGTTGGACACATGGCAGCATCGGAGCACACCGTGGAGAACAGATGGCTCCGGTGTTACCCGACACGTGTCAGCACCGGAGCTTCCCTCGGTCTGGGGTTAGGTCCGAGGGTGCCACTTCGGTACGTAGCCCGGAGCTTCCCCCTTTGCGGGTGGTAGCTCCGGTTTGATAGTACACGTGGCGACCCTGGGGCTAACCATGTTGGAGAAGCGGGTTCGGACATGTCTAACATGTGGACCTCCGAAGGTCTTCAAATCAAGTAGATGACTTTCCCTTGAGATCTTTGCAATCCCAAGGGGTATATGATGCCCAGGGTACTGACAGCGCTGGACTGGTTCGACCCAGAATTCGCCCGTGAAGCGAGAAATGTTTGCATCGGGTTGGCGACAGATGGGTTCACGCCGTTCAGCACAAACGCCGCACCATACTCCTGTTGGCCTGTCTTTGTCATTCCGTACAATCTTCCACCGGCTTTTTGCATGAAGAATGAGTTTATGTTTCTTAGCCTCATTGTACCTGGGCTAGATCAT
The DNA here is from genome assembly GCA_036927565.1 of Tuctoria greenei. Lineage (NCBI taxonomy): Eukaryota > Viridiplantae > Streptophyta > Magnoliopsida > Poales > Poaceae > Tuctoria > Tuctoria greenei. The sequence goes on along the minus strand of JAYESD010000003.1, from coordinate 35,632,955 downwards.
CCTGGGTCACGTCTCAACGTGATGTTGAAACCGTTGATCGAAGAGTTGAAAATGTTGTGGATAGGAGTCGAAGCGTACGACTGTTACAAGAAGCAGAAATTCAACCTCCGAGCTGCTTATTTGTGGTTCGTTCATGATTTTCCGGCATACGACATGTTTTCTGGATGGAGCACTCATGGTCGGTTGACGTGTCCGATATGTGCCTCGGATATCGATTGCTTTCGACTGACCCATGGAGGCAAGATATCTTACTTTGATTGTCATAGACGTTGGCTGCCTCTGAATCACTTGTTTAGACAACAGAGGAATGTCTTCAGAAAGAACACCGTTGTCACTAAAGGACCACCGAAACGTCTTAACGGGTCAGAAATATCTGATATGTTGGACAAATTGGTGCCAGATGAAGGTCGTCCTGGATATTTCGAAGGTTACGGAGACAAACACAATTGGACTCACATATGTGGACTTTGGGAGTTACCGTATGTGAAGTCGTTGATTCTAAGGCACAACATTGATGTTATGCATCAAGAGCGTAACATGGCCGAATGTATCATAAACACATGCCTGGACATGACAGGCAAAACAAAAGACAATTTAAAAGCTCTAAAGGATCTTGCCGAGCTTTATAACCGTCAAACTCTTGAGCTCTCCGAAAATGGTGGTAAACCACATGCTCCTTTCTGTCTTCGACCTAAAGAAAAAAAAAAGAAGTTCTCGAATGGTTGCAAAGGTTGAAATTCCTAGATGGTTATGCAGCTAGTCTGAGACGAGCCGTGAATGTGAAAACGGGAAAGCTCATTGGGTTGAAGAGTCATGATTATCACATAATCATGGAAAGACTTCTGCCTGTTATGTTTGGAGGCTATTTTGACGATGCAGTTTGGAAGGTGTTAGCCGAGCTTAGCCACTTCTATAGGCAACTCTGTGCTAAAGAAATCACGCCAGAGATGATGACTAAATTGGAAAAGGAGATTCCGGTACTTTTGTGTAAGATGGAAAAAAATTTCCTCCAGGATTTTTCAATCCAATGCAACATTTCTTAATTCATCTTCCATTTGAAGCGAAAGTGGGCGGTCCCGTGCAATATAGGTGGATGTATCATATTGAAAGATCACTTAGATATCTGAAACCAATGGTTGGTAACAGGGCAAGGGTTGAAGGTTGCATCGCCAAAGCTTTTACTCTCAAGGAAGTAGGATACTTCTCAAGTGTTTACTTTGCAGAGGAACACAATGTTAATACTTCGGTAATGCGGTACAATATGGATGAGCAACCTCCTTGTAGTGATCTCTCCATTTTTGCAACAAGAGGCACTACTATTGGTAGTTACACTTCCTACGATGTTAGCGAAAAAGAAAGGCGTGCTGCATTCTTCTACATGTACGCTAATATGGAAGAAATGAATGAATATTTCAAGTAAGTGTTTCTCCTACACTTATGCTTTTCACCATCTTTTCTGACACATGTATTCTAAAAGGTTCTCTTTTTCGTGTAGTATGTTCGACAAGCAAAATTGGAGACATAGACATCAACCCACGAGCAAGCAAATAGAACAGATTCGACGGGAAGGAATAAACGGGGGATCTAATTTTCTCTCCTGGTTTCGAGATCATGTAACGTTTTCTCGATAACTAATCAATGTTAACAACGTTTTCTTATAACATAAGAATGCTTACGTTTTCTAATCACTCCATATCTTGGACAGTGCCAAAAAGATGCCAACGTCCATGAAGATTTGCGACAACTATCTCGTGGAGTGGTTAATGTTAGAAGTTATGGTCGATATGACATCAACGACTTTCGATTCCGTACAACTCAATTTGAATCTCTTCGTCCTCTCGCGGCAACATGTAATACCGGAGTTGTGATGAGGGCAATCGATTCACAAGATCATGAAACGTAGTACTACGAGATTATTAAAAAAATCCTTGAATTCACTTTTTCGCAAACAAGCCAATTTGAGTGGTATTCTTTAACTGCGAATGGCTTGATTCCATTCATGGAATTCGAGTAAACGGGGCATGGTCGAAGTAAAACACAAGGAACGGTTGAAAGGATTCGATTCATTAGTTCTTGCACACCAAGTAGAGCAAGTGTACTATCTACCTTATCCATGCAATAAATTCAGAGCTTGGTGGGTGGTACATAAGGTGAATCCTCGTGAGCGGTTATACGCTCCAGGAGATGATGATTACCACAACGAAGCTGAGGTTGATTCTGTCTACCAAGAGGAAGAGTTACCAGACTCCTTGTCAATTGAGACTTAGTTGGAGATGCTCAAGATATCGAGGCTGGCACGGAAGCGGAAACAAAATCAGAATCAGAAACTGAAGATATCGATGACATAGTCGAACTTGCTAATTTGCGCAAACGAAAACGATATGCGGAAGAATAAGATCGATGGGCTAGTTTAAGGAGTAGGGTGCATGATCGTGATGTTGATGAATTTTGAAGTAACGTTTTATTCACTAATTTAACATTACTTTTGTATATTATCTTTGCATATTAATCATTTATTTCTTGCAATAGGATGTCGTCAAAGGGGAAGGGGAAGGGGAAGCCAGTGAGAGGGTTTGAGCCGCCGTGAGACCCTTGCTCAGGGACCTCATTACCTTCGAGCCGACGTTCCCTCTTTCTGGCGCACGCTCCACTCTCAGTTGTCGTGTGCTTTCAGCGGACGGAGGTAAATTTTAGTTTACAATAAAGTTATTTCAGAAATTGCAGTTGTTATTAATTATTTATTGTCAATCTTTTCCTTTTGTGCAGTCTAACTCAGAGACTTCTGAGTCAGAGTCAGAGGCTAGGGGGCCACTACAGGAGCCCGACTCAGAAGCTAGGGGGCCACTACAAGAGCCCTCTAGTGCTAGCCTCCCTTCGGAGCTGGCTAGCGCTAGCCTCCCTGTGCAGCCGGCTACCACTAGCCTTCCTGGGGACTCGGGTGGTTCCGTAGAGCCTTCAGGGTCACAGGACGCGGCAGCGTCGCAGCAGAGGCGACGGACGAGGAGGACCCACTTTGCGGCTCCTCCTCCGGTTACTACTCAGCGGACCACGATCCGTCCAGTTGGAGACAGGTAAATACTGTACATAGTATATTAAATATTAGATGTTGTTTTCCTTTACTTAATGATTTAATATATTTTGTAGATGTTGGTACGACTTTTCGTTCACGGGGGTCGAGAAGCACCACAGGCAGCAGGTTAACAGTGTCCTGGGTGCTATCGTGAAGTTGCACTACCCCGGTGTCATTGACGGTTTTCCTACCCTGTCGTGGGATGACTACGCTCGTGTCTCTCACCCGGTCCACGGCACGGTTCAGGGAGCCGTGTGGCACGATTTTATGGTAAGTTTAATTGTTTCATTTTTTCAACTCGTTTGAATTGTTAATGCATATCACTTAAATATTTGTTTGCTTAAAGCTGAGGTACTAAGCAGAGGAACCCAACATGGAGGACCACGCGAGATGGGTGTTCCATTACAATGCTCGGAAGCTCATGATGGTGGCGTTGTCGTACGCCCGGATTCAGGCCGTCAACGCATACTACAAGTGGCACCCCTGAGAGCAGGAGCAGGAGCAGCAAAGGGGTGTATTTAGGAAGGACTCCAACTTGTACTTGACAGAGGAGCAGTACGCAGAGGTAAGTTTTTAATATTGTTAAATATTTACAATATCTACGTATGTTAACTGCGTTGATGAAAAATGAAATATGTGCAGGTTAGTATTTCCTAGTTACAGGGTAACATCGAGGTGTACTTAGCTCTCTGTCGGTACTGGGCTAGCGACGCTTTCATCAATAAGTCCACAAAGGCTAGAAAGTGCCACATGGGGTCCGAGGGCAAGCACAACTATGGCGGCGACAGCTACTTGCGTTTGGCTAAACGCATGGTAAGTACCTTTTCAATTTATTTATGTGTTCTCAATATATTATTTATCTCACTGACACGGCTGTACAGGAGCGAGAGATGGGTCATGAGCCGATCGCGACTCGGGTTTGGAAGAGAGGTCACAAGGGAAGTGACCCTTCTCAGCCAGGGCAGTGTAGTCAGGTCGCAGCCGACCAACTGGTAAGTTTTCAAAATTCATCAATTTCATTATAACTAATACTATTATTGGCATGCTTACAAAATTTATTTGTTTTGTAGACAAAGTACGTGCAGGAGGTCACGAAGATACACGGTGCGGATTACGATTGGGAAAGCGCACCGATCGACCCCCAAGCCGCGTACGCAAGCGGAGGCGGGAAGGCCCACAGACGGTGAGTTCTTCGTGTGTTTCATTTCTTTTTCAATTAATCTTCTTCTACTTAGTATTTTCATTCTTTTGCAGGTTTGCCATTTTTGATGGAGTTGTCAACTCGAGGTCGACGCGACCTTTGAGAGGCGCTTCATCGTCGCAGGCTTCGTCCGTTGGGACCAGTGGTTGTCTCTCGCAGACCCAGCTGGAGCTCCAGGCTATGAGGGAGACATTGACGCAAACCCAGGCAGAGCTGGAGAGGACGAGAGCGTAGGCAAGGGAGGAGCAGCATAGGACGGCCTTAATGATGGCCCAAATGCAAGCAGTGGTGACGGTAAGTAATTTAAAGTACCGTAGTTAAATTTCACAATACTTCAATAACATATATCTTCTAATATTTTGCAATGGCAGGCTCTTGCTCGACACAATGGTCGGAATATCGAGATTCCTACGCTTCCGCTGCAGTAGACATCGGAGCAGGTGATAAACTCTCTCTTTAATATTGTTGTATCCATTTTAGTATTTTACATAGAGAGATAAGGAGGTAGAACATAGAGGTAGATCTTGATGACTTGTCAGATATTGATTCCTATAGTGATGAGGAAGTTAAGTGTATCTAATCAAGCTTTAGTAGTTTTTTACCATGGCAGAAATGATTAGTATATAGTTAATAAGTTGTGATCAGTGCTTCCAGTTAACAAAGGGCTAGTGGTTCATAAGCTTGACCTGTTACCTAAAGTCTCCAACTCTAATACATGCTAGTTTGCTATATATATATATATATATATATATATATATATATATATGCAACATTACTTCATTTGAAACTACATCATGCTTCCTTCTTTTGTCACTGATGTTCTTGGACTCTGATGTTATCACTGAGTTGACATTGATGCTTACTAGTGATTATGTTTTTTTTTGCAGGGTTCGGGAACGCGCCGAGAAGATTCCGGAGGCAGTGGAGGGGCTAGCGTGTAGCCTGGTGGATGTTTTGTTATTGTTGATGTTTTGGAACTTAATTTGCGACTGTTTTGCGTTCTGTATATCTGTTATGTGTATATGTGTATCTGTATATCTGTTTTGTGTTCTCGCTATCGAGCGAGGTAGTTAGTTTCTGTTTTTTTTAAATCAAAAACTTAACTTACGTCGGCTATAACCGTTGATAGTAAAATTGATCCCGATCTTCCGAAAGGTAATGGATAAGTCGATTGATGTGGAGAACTCGACGTTGATGATCCGCGGCACTCGAGCGGTTCGAGTACCCCTGCAATCACTACACCACGGCTCCGTTGGTTATCAACCGTGCTGCACACGCTTGACCTCGCCAAGAAGGCTAATCCCTGCAAGTGCAATCGAGAACACGAGCAAGAACGTAGAAGACACGATCGGAATTCGCGAAATTGGGGTCTCACAAACCGTAGAACGGCGATTTTATTGATCTAAGCAAAACCCAATTGTTCATGGCGGCTACTATGGAGTATATATAGGTGGGAGGACGTCCAAGGGGGTGTTAGGGTCGTGACCTAACCCTAAGACACGAAAATAATGGACTTAGACTTGATACAAGGCCCAATGGCCCAATACGGTGGCGCAGCACCCTGACAGATTCTGTACTCGATTTTGTTTCGACGATTCCCGTCGACTCCGAAGGAATTTTGACATGGGACCAGAGCCATTGGAAAGGTTATCCTCTCCTCTTTCCGTGCATATGTAGAACGTCCAAAACGGAGTTCGTATGCGTCCTGGGCGTCCGTTTTAGTGCGTACTGCTCCTGGACTCCGAGTTGGTTACGATTTGGAGTTTGGTTCGGTTTCCATCTTCTTTGAACGAATTCTCTGGTCTTCCACGTCCCTAATACTCCCTCCAAGTACTCCTTGAACCTCTCCATGGATCCTAATCACAAATAAATCATTAAGTAGCAATCTATGCTCAAAAACACATAAGGAAATATATAAGAACGAGTTCACCTCTGAAATTAATTGTTGTGTATGAACTCTATTGATTGCATCTTGTATATTCAGCAGAGTGTTGTTTGTATCCATATAAGTGATGTCCTCATCATCCTCCCCTTCTTGAATTGGAGTCGTCCTCGACTCAAGTTCATCTTCTATCATGTGTGGGTCCATATGTGCAACGCCATCAAATCTTCTTGTAAGCATGAAAGGAGGAGGCCAAGGTGGTGGACGGCATAGTGCACCATCTTGATCTTGTCCATCAAATAAGAGTGCACATTCACTTGAGCCAGGATCCCAAACAAATAAACATTGTGTCATGTTTGTAAGTGCAATAATAATATGCATGATCTCATCATTCTCCCCTTCTTTATGACAAGCCGTCCTCGGCTTGCTCGTATGTCCAGCAAAAAGTCTTGCTTTGGGGGTAGAGTTTAGGCCCGAGTGAGCACTGTCCATATTGCACAACTGCAGTGAAAAATGTTTTTGTTGTCCCTGCTGAAAGGAAAAAATACTAGAAAAACTTGACAAGATATTATTAGCGTTAGTACATTCATTTACTTGACCATGTTGTTGTAGCACAAAAGGAGCTTCCTCATTTGAACATACGTAAACTTTATGCACCATAAACACACCACTATGTTCATATTTGCCTATTGCATGAAAAATATTTCTACTTAACAAAGGCAATTCAGATTGGGAAAATATTCTCTTCTTTACTATATCTAGATCACAAAGAGTGTCAAATTCAATATAACCCAAAGTATTTAGAGAAGACAAAAAAATCAGCTCATCATTTTCAGCAGTAGTGGTGATCAAATTATGAATTTCAGCACAAGTAGGTGAATCCAAAACACAATCATCTTGTACATTAACTTGTTTTTGCATAGGTATAATAGAGTTATCAGCACACAACTCTTTCGTAGCGCAATGATCAGCAGGAAAATCAACATGTGACAATGGTGTATAAATAAACGATTCTAATATTTGCTCCTCAAAAATAGCATGATTGGTGGAAAAATTCAGAACATCCAAAAACTTTGTATTTGTAGAATGTTTTGCCTTACCATGTTCAGCAGTGATTTCGAGTGCATTATGAGTTGATCCATCTAAAATTTCACAAGTGTTGTCAAAAGCCTCGTTCTCTTTTGCATCATCTATATTATTTTCTATATTGTCCTGCAAAACGTTAGACACAAAAGGAGGTGCAACAAGAAATTTCTCCTCAAATTGCTGAATTTCTTCTTTGCACATAGATACATTAGCAAAAGTTTCTCGCATAAGAATTTTCGTTTCTTTCCATGTTCGAGGTTTTTCTATATCGCTTAAGTTGTCCCACCAAGTTAATGCACAATCAACTAATGCACTAGAAATATTTCTAATCTTCCTCCTCTCACACATATGACATTTTCCAAAATTTTTATCTAACTCTATTTCCCAAGCAATATATTCATCATAACCAAGACCATCATAAGAAGGAAGAGATGGGAGAATGTAATTACTTCTTGTGGAAGGTGTTATAAAGGTGGTCTGAATGTCATGTGAATCCTTGGTTGATGTTTGATTTTTAGTGAGCAACTCCATCGCCGTCTTCATCATATCCATCATCTCAGCATATAATGCATGATTCTTGCTTTTACCTGACATTGTTAGTAGCAAACAGAAGACAACCCAAAAAAAATTTGTTATCCCTATCAACTACAAAGGATAATGAAAAAGTGGAAGTGGAATCACACACTCTCAAGCGTCTTACCACGCTCTTACAAGTGTTCTTACCGACACTGCAGGTGGCAAACGGTGGCCGGTATGAAGAAACCAATGAAGTGTGGGATGATTGCAAAGGTGTATCGATTCTGCTCAAGAGTAAGGTGTAGCTTGGATGACACTTTATTTGTAGCAAGGATTAGCAACAATGAAATCAGATAGTAAAGTTGAATAAGTGTCCAAAGTATTTGTCAAAGTTGCTGGCCTAAATTTGTTCCTAGTAGTTCAAGCTAGCAAGACATGAGACAAAACTAGATGACACAAAGAATGCAAGCACTTCTGTTTTTTTGTTGTTTTTTTTCCTCTTTTTTTGTGCGGCTTTTGTTTCTTGTTTTGCACTTGCCTTTTTCTTTTTTCTTCCTTTTTTTTTTCAGAATGTGCTGCAAGGGAAGAACACAATGAAAATCAACCCAAGATATCTCGTGTGTCTGTCGCAGATTTTCTGCTCAATCTTCCAAGGACAAATAGGCACACTTATAGGCTCTAAATTGGAAAACTTAGAACAACAAGATTGTAGATATATCTCTCCTCTTTAATTTCAATATATGGAAGACCTATTTTGGAAAAGAACAATAGGAGATACTGACCCCGAAATACAGACTGTTCAGAATTTTTAGGTCAATAACAGATTCGGATCTAATGCAATTTAGACATCGATAACTATATTTTCTGGGATAATGATGAATATGACAGTTATAGAGCACTTCTTAAACTTTCCATAAAGTGCAAGAACACCAAAATCCGAGTTCGTATGAGCAAGATATGATGAAAATACCGAACTGGACAGAGGTGAATCTAATCTGGACGTGATTCAAAAGTATGAATCAACACAATGCAAAACTCAAACTAAGACCAAAAACACTTTCTAAACCAGCAATATGACTCAACAACGGACACAAACTCAACAAAACCAAACTGAATAACAAAGTTGCAAAGGCTCAATGTGGTTTGGACAAAGTAATGAACAGATCTACTAAACTGCATGTTTTTTTGTGGCTTTTTTGTGGACTCTAGGTATGAAAAACAAAACTAATGTAATGGATAGATGAATTACCTAACGGGCAACCTGGAAATCTGATACCAATTGATAGTAAAATTGATCCCGATCTTCCGAAAGGTAATGGATAAGTCGATTGATGTGGAGAACTCGACGTTGATGATCCGCGGCACTCGAGCGGTTCGAGTACCCCTGCAATCACTACACCACGGCTCCGTTGGTTATCAACCGTGCTGCACACGCTTGACCTCGCCAAGAAGGCTAATCCCTGCAAGTGCAATCGAGAACACGAGCAAGAACGTAGAAGACACGATCGGAATTCGCGAAATTGGGGTCTCACAAACCGTAGAACGGCGATTTTATTGATCTAAGCAAAACCCAATTGTTCATGGCGGCTACTATGGAGTATATATAGGTGGGAGGACGTCCAAGGGGGTGTTAGGGTCGTGACCTAACCCTAAGACACGAAAATAATGGACTTAGACTTGATACAAGGCCCAATGGCCCAATACGGTGGCGCAGCACCCTGACAGATTCTGTACTCGATTTTGTTTCGACGATTCCCGTCGACTCCGAAGGAATTTTGACATGGGACCGGAGCCATTGGAAAGGTTATCCTCTCCTCTTTCCGTGCATATGTAGAACGTCCAAAACGGAGTTCGTATGCGTCCTGGGCGTCCGTTTTAGTGCGTACTGCTCCTGGACTCCGAGTTGGTTACGATTTGGAGTTTGGTTCGGTTTCCATCTTCTTTGAACGAATTCTCTGGTCTTCCACGTCCCTAATACTCCCTCCAAGTACTCCTTGAACCTCTCCATGGATCCTAATCACAAATAAATCATTAAGTAGCAATCTATGCTCAAAAACACATAAGGAAATATATAAGAACGAGTTCACCTCTGAAATTAATTGTTGTGTATGAACTCTATTGATTGCATCTTGTATATTCAGCAGAGTGTTGTTTGTATCCATATAAGTGATGTCCTCATCAACCGTGCTGACGTAAGTTAGCCCAGTTTAACTTACGTCGGTGTGTCCCAACTGACGTAAGCTGTGTCACTTAAATTACGTTGGTTTGGTTCAACCGACGTAAGTTACACCACATAACTTATGTCGGCCTGCTGTGGCCGACGTAAGTAATCCGGCCCAGCCCACAGCCCATCCCGGTACATGACTTACGTCGGCTGCTGCAGACCGATATAATTAGGATAACTTACGTCGGCGACCAATGTAAGTTACCTTAATTACGTCCAAATCGCTACGTCGTCCAGCCGCCGACGTAATTAAGGAAAAACCGACGTAATTAAGTTACTTACGTCAATTTAGGCCTTAATTACGTCGGCCTTGGTCGACGTAATTGATCGATATTCCTGTAGTTGTCATCGTCTTCTCCGCACAACCACTCTTCCTCTCTTCCCAAAACCGCGCCAAGAACACCATAGCTAACAAAACACTCCGCCACCAAGTCCGCCGAAGCCCGCCGAAGGAGCCCAATGGGAAGTGTCCCCGACCAGACTCCCCCCTCCCGGACATGGAGTGGGCTCTCCGAAAGATGGCGTGCGATGTATTTGATAATACATCACGCTCCATGCGCCGCTTTGGGCTCGATCCCTTTACAGAGTATACTGAAGTGAGGTCCACGTGTCACTACGTCTTCGGCATGACGCACTTGGCCGGTCGCCTCAACACTCTCTGGGAGATAGGGGTGGGCATTCGGTTAATCTGGTTGAATCAGTTCACTGAATTCGGTTAACGATTAATAGAAATCAATAACCGAACATGACCGAACAAAAATATTAACCGCATAATTCGGTTACGGATAATTCCATGCGGTTATTCGGTTAACCACAAATAGAATAAAACAAAATTTAAGCATTAAATTAAATGAAGCAAATGTGAGCATTTAAACAATAAATCAATGTGAAATGAACTCAAGCATAAAAAACCAACATTTAAGTCAACATACAAGTATACATCCATGTTTAATAAATTATAAGCTAAGAGAAACAAATCTAGACATGAACTAATCTATCTGAGTGCGCTTATTTCGGTAGTACAGTTAACCAGGTCGATAACCGAAAACCGAATTACAGAAAAAACATAATCAATCCGATAACCGAACACCGAATTAACCACAATTTTTGGTTAATTTGGTACGGTTAATTCGGTTAATGGTTATCCGGTTAACCGTGCCCACCCCTACAGGGAGACGCTGGCGGTCGAGCTCGACGTCGGCAGCCGCGACAACCTGGTGGCGGCGATGTCAAAGAGATTGGGCTTCCTGTCTCCGCCAAGGGAGACGCCCCCGTGCGGCCAGGAGCCCAAAGAGGAGTAGTAGTAGTTTTTTTCCTTGTTTTTAGTTGTGTTGTTTTTTTTTTCGTTTGTGTTTTTCTTTTTTGTAATAGATTGTTTTTAAGGTAATGAACTTTTATTTTTGGTGTGCAAAAATAGTTTTAATCTTGCTGTCCTAACGATAAATTAATAAAAATGAACTAATATCATATTGTCCTAAAGATAAATAAAATATTTATAGATATGTATTATAAGAACATAAACTAATAGACTATTTATCTCTTTCATGGATGTGTTACACATTGTTAGTGTAGAAAATCATTATAAATATATATCGCATAAGTTGATCAAAAAGTATCTTAAGTTTTCTCAGGCAGTTATTAAGACTAAAGACACTTGTAAAAATAGTATTCTTAGAAGCGACTGCTCAGCTTCCCAAGCAGTTAGTAAGACTATGCCACCTGAGGAAATTAATTTATTTAAAATGTTTTCTCGGGCAGTGATTAAGATAGTGCCGCCCGTGGAAAATATTTTCTCTATAAGTAAAGTGTCGGTCGCGCCCCGCAACTCTAACATTTTTATTTTGCCGCCAAGCCCTCCCTCACCATCCCAAAACCCTCACCCTCACCGTCCTCATCGTCATCGTCAACGCGGAGCGTTGTCCTCACCCTCAGTGTTGCCGCCCAACGTCGTCCACGCCGTCACCGTCCACACCGAGGGTCGTCGCCGCCAAGCGTCCTCCTCACCCTCGTCGTCGCCGTCCACGCAGAGCGCCATCCTCACTCTTGGCGTTGCCGTCGAGCGACGTACTCACCCTCGACATCGACGCGTCATCTTCGCCATCGCCGTCCACGCTGGGCACCGTACTGACCCTCGGCGTCGCCGCGAGCACCGTTCTTAGGCTCGCCTTCGCCGCCAGGTCTGTCCCTCTTCATCCGTCACATATCTGCCTTCATACTATTATAGTGCAGTAAGATACTGTTAGATATGTTGCTCTTTGTGTTGTTATTGTTTTATTACTGTTAGATACTTATCTTGTGTAATATATTATTATATTGTAGTAAGATACTGTTAGATACTTATCTTCTATGAAGAAAAAGTTAATGTTCTTTGTAGTGTTATAGTCACAATTGACCTTCTTAGTCTTGCATTAAGATTTATTGCACAATTCATTTTGTTGTTACAACTAAGAGGTAGTGTGAGACATAACTTGGTATATACAACCAGTATGGACAACCCGTTTCAATGCATCAATCTCAATTCTAATATAGATAATCAGTATTTTGAAAATGTTGCCCTTACAATCAATGTGAAGGTCAGTGCATTCGACAACCATGTCTGTTGTCCCATTTAGCAATGTTCTTTATCTGTTCTGGATATTAATATGTATATATTGTATGTATCAGGCTGGAGGACGCAATTGCAAATAATCTACCATTAATCTCGGAATACTATGGAGAATTTACTAATCCTCCTTGATGACTATGATAGTGTGGAAGTAGTGTCTTCTCTCTTTGTCTTTATTAGGCACCAAGCTGAAAACGGAGAAGACATTAATGTTACAAAGTAGGAGGTGGAACTTCAACAACCATGTCTTCCGGATTGCAGCTCGATCTAGATTAAAGTAGACACAACCATTTTTCTATTCATAGAACACATGTGTTTCCTACTCATTGCAATGTTAGAGAGAGCAAACTATGAATTGCAATGTATGAACTATACATTATAGATGCGAGCTGAGAGAAACTATGAATATTATGTATTGAACTATATTTTGCAATGTACACACTATGAATTGCAATGTATGAAGCTATGATTTGCAATGTATGAACTATGAATTGCATGTATAGACTATAAATTGCATTAAATATATTTGTGATTGCTGTTATTTAAATTTGATCAGGAAATTAGAGATAATAGTATTTAATTAGTATTGTCCTAATGCTTTATCACATGCGGATTTGCATGTTAGGACCCGCCTGAAATAATACATCATCATAAGCGGCACGTTATACATAAACAACTGTCTGTGGAAAACCATTAGCACAAGTGGTTTCTATAAAGCCGCTTGTGAAAATGCCCTATTTTCACAGGCTCTTCGTTTTAGACGATTTTAAAATCTGCTTGTGATAATATGTTTAGAGCCGCATACGATAAATTTTTTTATAGTAGTATCATATAACCTTAGAACTTGTTTTCATTATTTTTTTGGTATATATAACTAGAAACTTCAAACTGATGGTCAGTGGCTAGCCCTCCCACTCTCCAGTTTGTCCATCACTTGTGGTGATTACCAGCAATTCATGTCTTTTAGACTTTGGTTTGCAAACGTCACATCGTGCATCTGCTAGCCCCCTCTTCAGTTAGCCGGCTGCCCGGCTCGCTTCGTCTATCACTGGTGTGAGTAGCATTCATGCATGTCTTGTAGACATTGGTGCACGTAGTTGTGTGTGCTATTCTTAAGCTTTTTATTGTTAGTGCAATCAGCTGTCATTTGTATGCATATTGATAACAGTAAACCTTTGACAAGCTCAAATTAATTTATTTGACTTTAACGGCAGCATCACATATTTCTTAAATGAATACTTCCTCTATTTCAAAATATTCTGTCACTCTAGTTAATTTTTGAACTAAAGAGTGACGACTATTTTAAGATGAATAGAGCACTTTCCATCATATCTAGCTGCACATGGAATTCTTGGTTGTTTTTTCCTATGTTTTCCGTAGGTACATATGAAAAAGAAGCGGATGTTTTAATTTTACTCCGATGATGTGAAGATCATCTATGCTGATTTGATGTACTCTCTCCGTCTTCAAAAGTTTGTCGTTTTGTAGTTCATTTTTAAACTACAAAGGAACAAATTTTTGAAAATGAAAAGAGTAATCTAAAAGTTAAGAGCAGAATTAAAAAAATAGTGATTTGTTACAGTGGGTTCTCCGAGGCTGATCGAAGCGCCATGGCGCAGCGGCCTGTTATCCTTAAAGTCGGAAACTTGCAGCTTTCGCCGCTACCCGTTCGGGTTATGCTGACCCCAGTCATGCTCAACTTTGAACGGGCAGGCCAACCAGCGCACGCACAGGCCCCAGCCATAGAGACATAGAGTCCACGGTAACATCCACACTACCTTAATGCTCCCGCATGGATTACAACCTCACGCGACTGAGCTCAGGTGATACTAAAGTATCTGCAGTGTTATGCTGTAAAACATATTAGAAAGTATTTTTACAAAGTGTAAATACTGGAAGTATAAAATTTATAAAGTATAATTTAGAGGATAGAATATGTTTTAGAAATTGCTCATGCCGATAGTCTAAACAGGTGAATAGGTAACGGGTTTGCTAGTAACCTTTCCTTCTTCGCAATGAATAATGGATATGTCGGCACCTGTGGATGCATGCGAACACCGCACCACCTTGAAAGGCAACTCATATGAAATAGTTTTAAGGAATAACTCTCTCCGTTTCCAATTAAATACTTATTATTTTTAATTTATTTTTGAACTAAGAAATGACAAGTATTCAGAAATGTAGTGATTATTTATCGTGGAACATCCGCATATATGTGCAACATATATATATAGGAAGCTTCATTGTTTGACCGATGACATATAGTATATAGAGCGATGAAAAAGTTCTCCCATTTCTAATTAAATTGAAGTAGTACAAGGTTTACAAGTGGTCAAAGCCTCACAATCTTAAACATACTCAGAGTATGATATCTCAAGAATCCGGATGAACTAGTTGATCCTATAGTCAGGTCCCAAGCATGAAAAAGTCCAGCAGGTTTAACCAGCAGTAACAAGAGAAGAGCATCTGGTTTTAGTCCGTGCCAGCAAGGGTCAGGGCAAAGCATGTCACCTTTGACATGTCAGTAGCTGATCCACATACCTTTGTAGTACTTAACATCACATGCGCCTAAGCCTCGAGCTAGCTGAAATCTACACCCTTTTCCAGACTTTTCCTGCCACCAGCCTCCATGTGACGCCTCTGATGTCAGTCGTACATTTGCTCCCCAACACCCATATAGGTTAATTTAGTCACCTGCACATCCTCTCAATTTACCAAAACAAGATGGGAGCACTTATGTCCTAACATGGGTTATCGGGTTCCTGCTCTATTATTACATGACACCACTCTCTGAAGCTCTGCATGACCAAAACACTCATGAAAAGTGAGTCTACAAATGGAGCATCACAGAGCTCTGCTGTCAGGTAATGAGGTAACTCATCAATCTCCATTAAGCTGGGAGCACCAACACTCTCAGTTTGGCATGTATGCAGTGCTAACTGAGAAAAGGTTCTCTTTAACTTTATAAGCTCCCAACATGCATGCATATATTAGACGATCCAGAGATAGGGCCAGGAAGAAACAGATAGTCCAACCCCCACACAATGCTGGTCAAAAAAGCCCACAGAAAGGGGGGGGGGGGGGGGGGGGTCGAAAAAGCATGCATAAGGAGCCAAATAGATGCCACTTTGCTCTCCTCCATCCTATTTCAGTGTGTCATGTGAATGTGATTCTACAAGCATGCATGAATGAGTTGTTATTGGTAGCAGCAGTACTTCCCACATTATATAGCTAGCTTCCCACTGCAATGGCATCACCTAGCCCTAGCTTATTGTTTGTGAGTTGTGAGATCACCATCAGCTGATATTGCTGTGACTACACCATGGCTTTGGTTTCAAAATGCTAGTAGCTAGGTGATCTCATCAGCACATCAAATCTACAGCACCAGCAGCAGGCCAGCGGTGCACAGCTAGAAGCCATGGAAACCATGGGCGGCGCTGGCGCCCTGACGGCGGCGTCGAGGGATTACCGGCACGGGAACTGGACGCTGCCTGAAACCATGCTGCTGATCGAGGCGAAGAGGAAGGTGCATGAGGAGCGGTACCCGGGGGACCAGGGCCTGGCGCGGTGGCGTTGGGTGGAGGACTACTGCTGGCGCGCCGGCTGCCGGCGCAGCCAGAACCAGTGCAACGACCGCTGGGACAACCTCATGCGGGACTACAAGAAGGTGCGCGCCTACGAGCTGGCGCGGGGGGGCCGCGGCGAGCCGAGCTACTGGGCGATGGGCAGGGCGGAGAGGAAGGAGAAGGGCCTCCCCAGCAACCTCCTTCGCGAGATATACGACGCCATGACAGAGGTCGTCGAGAGGAAGATGAGCAGCGGCGGCGGCGGGGCGTCCTCCTTCAGCCTCCTCGACGTCCCCGTGCAGGCTTCCCCGCTCGCGCAAGCCTTGCCCCGACCTATGCAACCTCTAGGTACGGCTCCTCCAAGAACCCCTCTCCCTCTCGAGCTATTGCGCGCGCGCTCTCAGATTTCCTTTTACTGACTGATGGATGATGGTTCCTTTCTTAAACAAAGAACAAGTGATGACGCGCGGCGGGTACGGCGTGCCGCATCACTGCAGTTCCGAGTTGCCGGAGAGGAAGAGGCGGCGGCCGTCACTGGACGAGCGGCCGCCAGAGTGCAGCAGCACGCCGGCCTCTGCTGGAACGCACTTTCATCATCAAGAACATGGGCACTGCGGCCCCCGAGAGGACGATCACAGCGACGAGAGCTCCGACGACGACAGCGACGATGAGGAGGCAGTCCTGAGCGGGGCGATCGGCCGGTGCGCGGCGATCCTGTCCGAGGCGCTGGAGAGCCGGGAGGCCGCGGAGGAGCGGCGGCACCGGGAGGTGATGGCGGTGGAGGAACGCCGCGGCCGCGCGTTGCAGGCGCGGCGGAATTCCAGCGAGCAGTGCGTGGCCGGGCTGGCCGCCGCCGCGAACCAGCTCGCCGGCTCCATGCTGGCACTCGCCGCCGCCAAGCACAAGGGCGGCCCCGGCCCCGCCACGCCCAAGTAGGTAGCTAGCGAAGGAAGCATGCAGGAGTGTGGGCGTCCCCATATGATGACGCCGCCGTGCGCGCACGCGGCGGGCCATCGAGTGGGCGTCGACCAAATCGAGATCATCCCTGCAGCAGCATGCTGGCTGGTGCATGGCTCTCGTCTCATCTCGTAGGCTCGTAGCTCGAGATCGTCAGCGTCGCGTGTGCTGCGGCGAGTCCCAGACGCATGAGCTTTCTGCATGTAGCCATGTAACTAGCTGGGTTGGTTCTGATCGTCTGGTCGAATCTGACAGCTCTGGACCGGACTATAGTAGGATGCGTGGTAGAGGTGTACTAGCACCATGGCTTTCTCTGCGCTGGAAGCCTGGAACTGGAACCGTGCCCCGTCTTTTTTTTTGTTGCATCAGCCATGTTTTTAATTGCATAATAACGATAGGGCATTGGCTACATTTTCTAACCCTGCCACGCAACGTTTTATTTTGGGTAGATTTGGCGCTTCGAACTATGATTCGTTTTATTTTTGGGTGGATGGTGTTTCCAACATACTCTCTTTGTCTTTGCACCTGTCACAATCTTTTCTACCAAAAACAGGAAACTAACATATCCAAAAAAATCTGATCTTAAATCAAACATTGGAATATAAAAGATAATAAATATAGATAGCCTATTACCCTCTGGCGTGCAAGAGGTCATTGTGACCCTTGAGATCAGTTCAAATGGACGGTATACAATTATATATGGCTAACGTAAAAAGGGCCTTTTATTTAGTGGTTAGTTATAGCAGGGGCGGCTGGGATTTGAACTTTGAAGTGGCTATCTCTGGTAGCTATTCCCGTAGAATCAAATGTTGTCCAACGTAACTTGTGAATTTTTGTACCCATGTCATGCACGGATGCTAGAGATAATGCTCATATCTTAGTTCGTTTTGCATGTTCAATGCTATTCCCTCCATGTCAAATTACTTTATCACTCTCTAGTTTATTTTTAAATTAAAAAGTGACAAATAATTTTGGACGAAGTATAAACTTAGTTAGTTTCGCGTAGATATATATGGTTCTGTTTATATGCTAGACAATTACAGATCCCACTGATATGAATTTGTTGACGTTGGTTAATCTAAATGTGAGGTAAAATAAAAAAGTAGGGAGAGGTGCTTTAGCATGTACGCTTAACTATATATATTTGATAATTTACATAGGGACGACTAGAATGCAAACACCTCTTTGGTGCAACCCTCTCTGGTGCAAACGTGTATGAAACAATCTTAGAGCACATGATCATTATTCTACGATCACTATATGACGGGATTCTGTATCCCGGGTACCCGAAGTTCGGGACTCAACGATGGTACGCGGTCACTATACGGATACAAAAGGAGCGAGAGGTGCTTTAGCAAGTATACTTATCTATGTATTCGATAATTTACATACAGAGACGACTAGAATGCAAATACCTCTTTGGTGCAACCCTCTCTGGTGCAACCGTGTAAAAGAATAATCTTATACCTCGTGATCTTGATCCTACTAGCACTATATTTTTTCACTTAAATCGTACCATCTAGCAACACACATTGAGGGAAAAAAGTGTACACCACTGTCTGGTGGAAGAAATTAAGTGAAAAAATGATGGTAGGACGAAAATCAGGTGACCTACAAAAACTTTTTGTATAATGGTACTAAAAGTTATTTGTATTCTAGAAGTTCATAGAGTTTCAGATTTTATATCTTCCAAATTTGTGGAGCTATTAGCTTACAGACAAAAGTAATGAAAAAATAATGCTAGATCGTTACTACCAATTAAACACGCTGCCCCCACTCCCGTTAGCAACGGATGATATAATTGGCAGTGCCTGAAAGAGATCTGGCAGCACTCATGATGAATCGATCTCCTCTTACGTACTGCCAGCCTGCTTGTCGTGCTGATTGTTATACATGCATGGTACCTTGAGGCACACGTTCATGCGAAAAGGCTGCTATGTCGTGTCCTTCGAGGCGCGCAACAAGTACTAGCAGCGAGCATCATTATCATGCATCGTCCCATGCATTGCGTGCGTCTAGTAGATCTATATGAAGACTAGCTTTTGAAAAAAACATCTATCACTACAGGAAACGCGATCATTTGCGAAGGTTAAAGTTATTTACAACGGTCAGCACTAAGCCGTCGCAAACCTCCAAAGCCGTCACAAATAGGTTGTTAATTTGCGATGATCGTCCTGAAAGCCGTCGCAAATGCGCCGGCCGTCGCAAATAGGTGTTATTTGCGACGGCCCAAAAAAAAGTCATCGCAAATACGTTTAATTGCGACGGCCAACCCTAGAGCCGTCGCAATTAAAGAGGCCTTGCAAATTAATACGATATACTAGGTCCTCCTTTGGCCTGACTCACTTAGTCCCAACGCCGCTGCCTAAGTGCCACCGCCCTAGCTCAGAGTGCACGCCGCCGCCTCTCAGGTAAGCTCCTCCCCTCCCCTCCATCCATAGCCCTCCTCCCCTCCCTTCCCTCCATGGCCGCCCCTCCCCTCCCCTCCCTCCATGGCCGAGCTCCCCCTCCCCTTCCTCCATAGCCAACTCCCCTCCCCTCCCTCCATGGTCGAGCTCCCCACCTCCATGGCCGAGAGGCCGACCCCCCTCCCTCCATGGCCGACCCCCCCTCCATGGCTGACCCCCCTCTCCTCCCTCCATGGATTATGCAATTCAATTATGCAATTCAATTTTGAGTGCAATAGAATTGCTAATTATGCAACTCAATTTTGAAATGCAATTGAATTTAGAAATTCAATTTAATTGTTGATTATACAATACAAATTTGAATTATGTTAATTACATGTTTATTAAATTGTTGATTATGAAATTAGATCTCAATTTTTAATTGCTAATATAATTACATGTTAATACTTACATGCAATTGCCTTCTTTAATGCTTTTTTATATTTAATTGTTTATGTTTAGGTCAATGCTTAATTAAGTCTATGTTTAGAATAAAATTGTTTATGTTTAGATTTATGTTTATTAATTGATAAATTACAATTTAGTAATTATTATGCTCTAAAATTGTTTACGTTTAGTTGAATTGCTTAGTGTAACTATATGTACAAAAATGGGATTCGGGTCGGCTTGATCTGACACAACCCATTTAAGGCCCGACAAGGCCCATTTAGTTGGAAGTTAAAGTATGTGTCTAAATGGACACGAAGACGAACGACGAAGTTGCAGACGGCAAGCACCCGTGCGTGTGGATGGCGGACCTCGACAGATCCAGTTCCCTGTCTCCCTCTCGTTCTTTCCTCCTCTCTCGTCTTGAAGAGCTGCAACCCCCAGCGAGCAGCAGACAGGGCGATGCCCCCCCCCCCCCCCCCCCCCCCCCCGGAGCGGCATACACGGCGGCTCCGAGACGGCACGGAAGCGAACCACAATGGTAATCATCACAAATAAAGTCTCCTAGCCATAATTGGCGAAGGTAACGTCGTTCGTCCATAGGATGTCATTACTTATGACAAGCTCCCGCGTGTGGATGGCAGGCCCCGACGAGTGGTTTTACCCCGTTCATTCCTCCTTTTTCGTTCTTTCCTCGCCTCCTCCGTTGTTATTGGACAATTGACCCCAAAGCTTGAAGAACTGCACCATTTTTGGGGTGTGCAGTGTAAAATAAGCGAGGTTATGCTGCCAAAATTTTGTTCAGATTCAGGTTTTGTGTCTTGTCAGAAGCAGGATAAATCCTGCATACATTAATGATAATTTCTTCGGCTTTAAACCGCAGAGTCAAACATGAGTGAATATCATAGTTGGATGTATACTGGCTAGAAGAGCAGAATCGATGGTCACTCGGATGAGTGGTACATCAAGTTAGATAAATTCTTGGATCGAGCATTTTCGTTGTCAACGAATGATAAGATGCGGTGCCCATGTATAAAATGTCAGAACACCAAGTTTTTGAGCAGATTGGATCTTTCGTTTCACTTATGTCGAAACGGTTTCACGCCACATTATGAGGTGTGGACCTTCCACGACGAGGCTAAATCTTGAGTCATAGTAGAAGTGGATGAGGATGATGACATAATGAGGGTTGATAGGATGGATGAGATGCTAGAAGCTCTGGAAGCAGAAGATTCTTTTACAAAGGAGGCAGACGAGTTCTTCGAGGAGGTCAAGAAATCACAACAGCTGTTGCATGAACACACGGATGTGACCATCCTTGCCTTCTTGACCAGATTTATGGCAATTAAGTCTAAGTACTTTTTTCCATCGACTCCTACAACGATCTCATGAAATTGATCTGCGATATCCTTCCAAAACCTCACAAAGCGCCTAAAGATATTGTCGACTGTTGGAGTCGGCAGATCTCCTGACACTACTAAAGTGTTGAAGGAGTTTGTAGTTCGGTGTGGGCGCGCGGAGACTCAAGAAGGTGAATCACGATTGGACACGAGAGACACAGTGGTTTACGTGGTTCGGGCCGCCTGAGCGTAATACCCTACTCCACGGGTGTGTGGTGTTGTATTAGTTTATGAATGAAAGCTCACGTCAATGCGTGTGTGCCTGAGAGCGTTCGAGAGCCCCCTCGTGTATCGTCGGTCTGTCCTTTTATAGTACAAGGACAAACCGTTACAAGTTAGCCTGGCCCGACATGTGGCCCCGGCGGTTACTAGTATTGATACACGATTAATTGCTGTTAATAACCCTGTAACGGGCTCCGACAGTGCCGTTACAGGTGTTAAGATTGTCCGATTAAGTGTCATTAACATGGAATTAATGACAATTAATCGGGTCTTGAAGTCCGCGGCTATCCTTTGAAGATCCGGAGTCGTTACAATGTCTTTCGGAGGTTTGAGGCGGTCAGCTCCGACGTTTGGACACGTGGCAGCTCCGGAGCTTGCTTGTGGGAAGCGGGAAGCTTCGGGGTGGCCTGGCACGTGTCAGGTCCGGAGCTTCTCTCGGACAGGGGTTAAGTCCGGAGGTGCCGTTTCGGTACCTAGCCCGGAGCTTCACCCTTGTGGGTAGTAGCTCTAGTCTGGCAGTACACGTGGCAACCTAGGGGTTAACCATGTTGGAGAAGCAGGTCCGGTTATGTCTGACAAGTGGGCCTCCGAGGGTCTTCAATTTGAGTAGACGTCCTTCCCTTGAGATCTTTGTAACCTCAGGGGGTGTATGGTTTTTAGGGTACCGACAGTGGCCCCCTGGACCTACCTCCGGGGAAAGTCACCGGAGTGAAGTCATTCTGTCGGAGGTGGGTCCATACTCACGACTCTTGAACTGGGTCTTCAAGGGTCTTCGGAGGTGCCGTTTGCGGGGCTTTACGGTTAAATCCCGACGCGTGACGCACCTCAGGCGGCAGATAAGATCTTTGACGTGCGGATCTCTCGCAATTGAAGGTCTCCGGTTCCCGATACGAAAACCGTATCGGTTCCGCGCGCCTTGTCAGGTCGCCGCCTTTGGGTTTCCCGCCTCGTGATGACAACTGTTCGCCTGGGTAAGAGCCTCGACTTGATCGTCAGGGTGGTCCCGGGCCCTCTTGTCATCGGCAGGGTTGAATTCTTGAGTAGTATCCTTGACTCCCCTGCAGTTTCCATCCAAGCATTGCGAGGGCTTACTTAAGAAGGAAAGCGCACCGTCGGGAGTTCTTTACGCTTCCATCTGTTCTTGCGCTCAAACTCCCAACTCGTGCTTTGCTCCTCTTCTCTTGCCTAGCTGTGCTGCGATGGAGTTGGGTCTGCGTGAGAGTCGCTTGAAGACTGACAGCGATCTGAAGAAGGTCCGGGCCCTCATGGGGTGGTCTTCGGACTTCTTCAACCGCTCAGTCCGCGCCGGCGGAGAGCTCCCCTTTGAAAAGAAGCACGCTGGCGAGATGGTGTACTTTTCCTCGTACGCCATGGTGGGGCTGATCCCACCGTTTTCTTCTTTCTTCTTGATGCTACTGGACTTCTATGGTCTGCAGCTGTACCACCTTGGCCCTCACTCCATTCTCCTTGTGTCCATCTTTGTCCACTTCTGCGAGATGTGGGTGGGCATCCCTCCCTGCATCGAGCTCTTCCGAACCTTCTTCACCGTCCACACCACCGGCCGAAGCAATGAGTATCTTGGCTTCTACTACTTCGTGAAGCGCAAGAAGTGCCCATTCAAGTACCTCCGGTCATTCCCTTCCGGGAAGTGGGATGACTGGAAGAAAGATTGGATAGTCGTCCGGGTGGAGGAGCATGAGCGGTTGGAGTTGCCAGACGGTCTGCCCGACATTGACACGTCGGTATGGAGCGAAGTTCCGGTGCTGGCGGAAGCTTTCGACCCTGTCCTGACCAGGATCCGCCAATGTGTGGAGGGAGGATTGACTCCCCAGGCGGTGTTCTGCAACTTCCTGTCCAACAGGTGGGCGCTGCTGAAGAGGAGGGAGAAGCTCGCCTGGGACCTCAACAGCGTGATGGACGAGGACCGGGTTGAGACCGGTTTGAAGTCCAGCATGGTGGGGAAGACCCTGGAGTCTCACCTCAAGAAATTCCAGCACGGCATCGACGTTGACGGAGATTACTTGACTCCGCCGCCGGCCTTCCTCCCTCTGAACGTGGAAGTTGAGTTCAGCAGGGAGCTCCGGCGGACAATGCCCGCGCTTGACGACCTTGGTGTCGTCGAGAGAAGATCAACCACCCGGTTGGCGATCCCCGGGTTGTCTGAAGACGGCTCCGCCCCTGTCCCACAGCCAAGAGCTGAGGTCATCGGCAAGGGCAAGGAGCTGGCGGAGGAGCCGGAGAGCCGGAAGAGAAAGATGCGACATGCTGACAGAAGGTCCGTCGGGCCTGCCACTTCCCCCCCGGTTCCCCCTCCTCAGGAAGGAAGATCCTCCGCCGCCGTGGCGACTGTCCCCGTGGTGGGGTCCTTCCGGAACGTTACTGTTCTGACGGTTGGATCCTCCCGGAGTGCGACTGTCCCCGCGGTGGATCCCTCCTGCGGTGCTAGCTCCGGGCGCGCGACTCCGGCATCTGGAGCGGTGAGGGCCTCCAGGTCCAGGAGTTCCTCCCGATCGAGGAGGGCTCCGACCCGGGAAACGCCCGCGGCTGTGGCAAGTCCTGGGAGTCCTACCGGAGCTCCTACGCCGACCGTGGCCAGCCCGGACCGTCCGGGAAAGAGGTTCCGCGCAAGCTGGTGCGGGAGCCTCCCAAGGTAATTTTTATTTTTTACTTCGATTAACTTTTTAATTGTAGCATCTGTTTGCTCAATTTCTTCGTTCTTCATCTGCAGCGTTCCCAAGAAGGGGAGTGAAGCTCCACCCTCAGCCACAGTGTCTGAGGCTGCGAGGGCTTCTGCTCCAGTCCCGGTGCCGCCCCAAGCGGAGGCTGCGACAGCTCTGGCACCGACTGTCGTGGTCATGGACCTCGACTCGTCTCCAGAAGTTCCCGTGGTAGCGCCGGACCACGGGAATGAAGATGTGCCAGCGGCACCCGTCCCGGAAGTGGAAGCTCCGGGTCCTGGTGCTGCAGTAGTAGAAGCTCCGGCTGTTGAGTCGGAGGAAGTAGCAGTCCCGGCTTCGGAGCCAGAAAGTACTGAAGCCCCGGCGATTGAGCCGGAGGTGGCTGAAGCCCCGGCATGCGAGCCGGAAGTCGAAGTAGTTCCGGCAGTTGAGCCGGTTACTTCCGAAGCTCCGGCCGCAGAGCCGGTGATTGTTGGAGCGCCGGCCGCAGAGTCGGCGGCTGAAGAGGCGAGGGAGCTTGAGCCTCCCTCAGAAGAGGTGTCCCGGCCGGAGCCAGTAGCGGCTCCTGCTCCGGAGGCGACGACGTCGATGGTACCTGTGGCAGAGCCAGAGTACCTGAACGAAGTCGCTGGCCCCCAGCCTGAGGGGGCAAATGAAGACTTGGTGGCGGGACCTCCTTCGATGGCGACTGAGGCCGTCCTGGAGGAAGGCCCTAGCGCTTTGGAAGCTCGAGGTTCCACTCTCGTAGAGTGGGACCCAATTTTTGTACGTGAAGACCTGCTGGAACCAGCGGAAGAGATCCCAGCAGGTCCGGAGCCCATCTCGCTGTCGATGTCCATCGACAACGCCTGCTCCAGTCTACGTCAGGTCCAACTGGCCTTCTTCCACGACAGCAAGGCTCTTGAAGAGGAGCGCCAAACCCTTAGGCGGTGGCGTAATCGGCTCCACTTTGAGACTAAGCTGGCGCAGTCGAGGCTTGCGGATGACAAGGAGTGGATCAAGCGGGAGAAGATCCGCCTGGAGCTCTGGGGTGAGCTGCTGGACGAGAGGGAGAGCATGACTCACGCCCTCGATGCTCAATCCCGGGAGTTCCACGACCAAGCTAAGGCTGCTAACGACGCGGCCAATGCTCGGTTTGATCAACTCGAGGCCATCAGCACCGCACTCATCAAGCGCCGAGAGGCACTTGAAGGGAGGGAAAGACGGCTCGAGGATGAGGAGCAAAAACTCCTAGAGCTACGGGATGACGTCTTGCGACGGGAAGAAGAGCTCGCCGAGAAAACAGCTCTGGCGGACAAGGGCCTCGAGGAGCGCACTAAGAAATTGGAAGAGCGCTGCCTCGAGGAAGAGGAGAAGACCTGGGTGCGGGGGCAGGAACTCTACGAATACGAGTGTGCCCTTATCGCCCGGGAGAAGAAAGTGGAGGCTAGGGAGAAGGACCTGGTCGACCGCCGGAACAAGATCCACCTCCGGGAGGAGGAGCTCGGAAGACTTGAGAAGCGGGTTGCTGCGAAGATCCAGCAAAACGCCAAAGAAGTTGAGCGCCTCGCCCGCGAGAATTCGGAGCTGACGGCGGCCCGGAGATCCCTGGAAGAGATGAAGAACTTGAGGAAGGCGGACTCCCTGCAGATTTGGGAGTTCCTGGGCAAGGCCGACGACGCGCTGACGCCGATGGGTTTCAGCCCCGTGCACCCGGATGATCCGGAGCCGGAGCCGGACCTCGCGTTGCAAGCGTTGAGCGCCGCAGGCAGCAAGCTCTCCAAGGTGGGCGACGTTATCGCGGACCAGCTGGAGGTCGAGGGGCAATCCCTGGCTAGGAACGTCACAGAATATGTGTTGACGTGCTACACCAGCCGGAACCCTCGATTTCCTCTGGACCCGGTGCTTGAAGGCCCCGTCGAAGGAGAAGGCGAAGCTACCCGAGCCCGCGTGTCGGAGGTCGCCCAGAAGGTCGCCGAGTTCTTCCATAGGGTCTAGGACCGTCTCTTTTAGCCTTTACTTGTATCTTCTCTTCTTCCTCAATTTTTTAATCCCTTGTCTCCAGATGTAATCTCTGGTCTTCAGATGAAATGAAATCCCCAATTTTTTGCGAATTTCATTTTTTGTCTTCAACATCTTTATCTTCACTTGGCCCCCTGGTAGATGTGCACAATTTGATTGTGGACATGTACCAAAAGGATGTTGAGTTTTGTTGAAGCCGAATTTGCTTCGAACTTGTGGAATTTAGGTTCGAAGTTTTTGATAGTGAAGGTCCCCTGAAGTTGTCGGAGCTTAGAAGCTCCGGCACTGTCCATCGCTGGAGCTTAGTAGCTCCGACAATAGCCTCTATCAACACGTTGAGCGTCGGTAGTTAATACTCCAAGGTGTCGGAGCTTAGCAGCTCCGGCAATGACCTTTGCCACACTTAGTTTGTTGGCAACAGACTCCAGTGACGGGGTCTTCTCACCATCTTTTAGTCAACGCCGACGGTTGACGCCCTGGTGGGAGTCGGAGCTTGGTTAGCTCCGTTTTTTCTCCATCAACGTAGGGTTCATTTTTCCTGCACACTTAAGCCAAGAAAAATAGTAAAATTCGTTCCTTGTCTATAACTTCGTCGCGGCTTACGGTTCTTAAGAAAATTTTAAGTTGAACACGATTTTTAATCTGACTGGATGAATTGTCTTTTTTTTTAGATCCAATTGTCCATGGACCCACCTTACTTTGGCCTGCCGGGATGTAGGTAGAGTGGCGTACTTAGGGTGCTTGACCAGGCTAAGTCGATAGCGCACTCCGGCCCTAGAATGGCTTGGCGGCTTTCAGGCGAGTTGGCCACAAACGATATTTAAATCCAAAAAATCTGATAATTCAACTCGAATCGTATGTAAACCGGTCAAACTAGAACTTCTTAAGAATTGCACGTTTCTGTTATAGACAAGAAAGAGAATAATAAAAATGTCGAGCCTATGCAAAAATGAATGCACGTGGAGTCTATTTCACATGAAGATGTCTTTCATTATAGGTCCGGGGTACAGGGGAAACAAGTACACTCTTAGGGTACGGAACCAGGCTAAGTGTGTTTGGTTTCTCGTTTGACCCAGGGTAGTTAGCCACACTTTTAGTCCGGAGACTGTGTCAAGTGTTGCATGAGCTTTTCAAACCTTTCGGGAAAGGTCCGGCTGCTCTCCCGGAGGAACTACCCGACTCTGTACAATGACTCTATAACATACATTTCAAGTTACTTAAGACTCACCTCCGTGGAATTAAGTGTAGAACTTACGGAGGTGCTCGATGTTCCAAGGATTTGGGAGAGGTGTCCCATCCTCGGTAGCCAAGCGAACGCTTCCAGGACGGGATACTTTGATCACTCGAAAGGGCCCTTCCCAGCCGAGGGAGAGTTTGTTTTGCCCTTCTCTGGATAGTATTCTCCGTAGCACTAGATCGCCTTCCTCGAGCTGTCGGTTGTGTACATGCCGCTGGTGATAGCGCCGTAGAGCTTGGCGGTATCGGGCATTCCGAACAGCTGCTTGGCACCTTCCCTCCTCGAGGAGGTCTAGGTCTTCGCGCCGGAGCTGGTCCTGCGCGGCTTCGTCGAAGGTCCGGACTCGGAGGGAACCCAAGGTGATTTCCGGAGGAAGGATCGCTTCAGCTCCGTACACCAGAAAGAAGGGTGTTTCTCCGGTTGCCCGACTTGGAGAAGTCCTGTTGGCCCATAGAGTGAGCGGAAGCTCTTCGATCCAATTAGCTCCATGCTTTTTCAAGCGCTCATAAGTGCGTGTTTTGAGTCCTTTAAGGATCTCTGCATTTGCTCTCTCGGCTTGTCCATTGCTGGCAGGATGAGCTACGGAAGCGTAGCAAACTTGTATGCCGAGGTCTTCGCAATATCCTTGAAATGCGGAGCTTGTGAATTGAGTCCCATTATCAGTGATGATCTTATTTGGGACTCCGAATCTGCTCACAATGGATTGTAGAAAATTGATTGCAGATTGTTTGTTGATCGTCACAACGGGAGTTGCTTCCGGCCACTTGGTGAACTTGTCGATGGCGACGTACAGGAACTTGTAACCTCTGACGGCTCTTGGGAAGGGTCCCAAGATGTCCATCCCCCACACAGCGAAAGGCCATGTGGGAGGTATCATTTGTAAGGACTGAGCAGGTGTATGAATTTGCTTTGCATGAAATTGGCATGCTTTGCATTTCTTCACCAGCTCAGTGGCATCCTGGAGCGCTGTAGGCCAGTAGAAGCCGTGCCGAAAGGCTTTTCTGACCAGCGTGCGGGAAGATACGTGGTTCCCACACTCGCCTCCATGGATTTCTGCGAGGAGCTCGCAGCCTTCTTCCCTTGTGATGCCCCGCATTAGGATGCCGTTGGCACCGCGCCGGTAGAGATCCCCTTCTACCAACGTGTATCTTTTAGCCAATCTGACTACCCGATCAACGGATACATCATCGTCAGGAAGGATGTTGTCTTTCAAGTAGCTCCGGATCTCCGAGATCCATGCATCGGAACTGACTTGAGCATTTGAGTCTTGCGTGCTGGGTTGCTCGGAGCTTCCGGCAGCACCTACGACCCTTGATGGCTGCCATGGTAACAGGGCCATCGGGACTTCCCTGGGGATCCCAGGCATTTGTGACGGTTGCCAAGCAAATACGTCAACGTTAGCCCGGAGGAAAGTGATGAGCGCGAGTTCCTATTTGTCATTCAATCCACCCGATATGCGGGTGGTTTGAGTGACATCGGAACCAATTTGGACGACTTTGACGGGGATGTCGGTGTCGCCGCTTGGCTGCACACGGGGAGCAGAGGTTGAGCCTCGTTGCCGAATGCTCGGAGGTTGTGGAGCTTGCCCCTGTCTGGAGTCCTCCTCTTGCGCAGTGGTGAGTGCATGGAGCTCCTCCAGAGCAGTTACTCTGGCGGTGCGATCTCCACGAATCCGGAGAACGCCTGCTGGTGTTGGCATCTTCAACACCAAGTATCCATAATGAGCAGCTGCCATAAATTTGTATAGGGCAGGTCTACCCAAGATGGCGTTGAATGGTAAGTTGATCTGAGCGACGTCGAAGACCAACTTCTCGGTGCGGTACTTCTCCCGTGTCCTGAAGGTAACGGGGAGAATTATAGCTTCGAGTGGGGTAATGGCCCCCGGACCTACTCCAGAGAATGGTCGAGAGGGCTGAAGATCCGAAGGTCGAAGCTGAAGTCTGGTAAAAGCTTCAAAGCTTATAAGGTTCAGCCCCGAACCTCCATCCACCATAACATGATGGAGCTGGATGTTGTTGATGGTGGGAGATACCATCAAGGGTAATTGGCCAGCTCCGACCATGCTTTGAGGACAGTCCGAAGCATCAAAAGTGATGGGTGTGTCCATACAGTCCGAAGCATCAAAAGTGATGGGTGTGTCCATCCACTTCCGATGTGGCTCCGGTCTAGCTGTAGGAGCTACAGCAGCCATATCCCGCCGCATAGTCTTGATGACACGACGAGAAGTGATGTCCCATGATCCACCAAAGATGGTGTTCATGGTTTTCCGACGCTCGTTGTCGGAGACGTCGGAGTCATCGTCGACGGAGGTGTAGACGGCTTTCAGGACCTTTTTGGGGTCCTGAAACCCTAACTCCTCTTCAACCGGAGCTTCATCAACCTTCTGTTTTCCCTCCCTCTGTCGGAAAGGAGACCCTTCCCGGCGCTTGTTGTAGCGCTCGGCAAGGTTTTGGACCTCCCGGCAGTCTTCCAGCCTGTGGCTGCCCGTTTTGTGAATGGGGCACCACATTTTGGATTTGCCACCGTCTTCGGAAGACGGTCGAGGTCGCTTCTCGGGGCGTGGCCCCCGGCCACCAGGGGTTGCAGTGGCTGCAACGTTGGATGTGCCGGCCGACGGCTTCTTCTTGACGTTGGTCTTCTTTTTCTTCTTGCCACTCCCGGAGGTAGCGGCTTCTTCTTTGGAGGATTTTTTGTGATCCTCCAAGGCTGGTTTGGAGTGCATTTCACGGCCCTCCGCGGCTCTGGCACATTTGTCTGCCAAGCTGAAGAGCTCCGTGACGCTAGTGATCTCTTTGATCGCCAGCTTCTCCAACATCTTCTTGTCTCGTACACCCTGTCTGAATGCCACAATGACAGAAGCGCTTGAGATAGAAGGGATTGTGTTGCGTACATGAGAGAACCTCTGGATGAATGACCGCAAAGATTCTCCCCCTTTTTGCACGACCGCAAAAAGGTCTAGTTCAGTGCCCGGTCGGGTGTATGAACTCCCGAAGTTGGCAGTGAACTGACGGCACAGCTCCTCCCAACTGTCGATAGAGTTGGGTGGAAGGCTCATAAACCAGGACCTGGCGGTCCCAGTTAAGTCCACTGGAAAGTAGTTGGCCATTACGACCTCGTTTCCTCCAGCTGCTAAGATTGCAGTGGAGTATATCTGCAGAAATTCTACGGGGTTGACAGTCCCGTCGAATTTTTCCGGCAAGTGTGGCCGGAACTTCTGTGGCCATTTAACCATGCGCAGGTGCATGGCTAGGGCGGAACAGCCTCCTCCTACTCCTTCCAGAGTAGAAAGGTCTTGATCATCCCGTCTTTCTCGAGCTCGCTCGATATGGACACAGCCATCCTGTTTGCGGTATCGGCGATCAAGCTCCGCCCGGAGGTCATGTGTCGAAAGCCGAGATACCGTATGGGTGCGTCGTGCCCCAGAGGGCAACGACGTCACTTGCTGTGACGCAGCTCGTCTTCGGTTGTTGGAGACATGAGGACCAAGTCTTCCAGACAACGTCCGTCGCTGCGACGGGGCTCGCCCTGAAGGAGGAGGACCCTGGTTGTTGAGGCGTTCGGCCGCTGCTGCGACCAAATGCTCAACATCAGCCCTCCATTGCTCCATGGCATCTTGAGATGCATCCGGAGGTGGTGGTCGCTGGAGAAGAGCACGTGCTACATGGAGCTCGTGTTCTGGGTTGTCACGACTTGCCGGCGCAGTATGTGACGCCGGCGCACCATCATGTTGCCCGGCACGTCTTGCCGGAGAAGATGGTGGTGGTGGGAGTGTGACT
This sequence comes from Tuctoria greenei, assembly GCA_036927565.1. Taxonomy (NCBI): domain Eukaryota; kingdom Viridiplantae; phylum Streptophyta; class Magnoliopsida; order Poales; family Poaceae; genus Tuctoria; species Tuctoria greenei. Next base: position 35,601,700 of record JAYESD010000003.1, on the reverse strand, counting down.
CCTGCTGGTGCTGAGGCTCCTGCTGGTGGCTGCATGTTGGAGGGATTGCCCCCGACAGCCTGAGCAGCAGGTTGCCCGTTGGATGATCCAGCCGCACAATTCACCATTCTTGAAAATCTCAGGCACCCCTTCCTGGCGCGCCAACTGTCGACTGTTGGAGTCGGCAGATCTCCTGACACTACTAAAGTGTTGAAGGAGTTTGTAGTTCAGTGTGGGCGCGCGGAGACTCAAGAAGGTGAATCACGATTGGACACGAGAGACACAGTGGTTTACGTGGTTCGGGCCGCCTGAGCGTAATACCCTACTCCACGGGTGTGTGGTGTTGTATTAGTTTATGAATGAAAGCTCACATCAATGCGTGTGTGCCTGAGAGCGTTCGAGAGCCCCCTCGTGTATCGTCGGTCTGTCCTTTTATAGTACAAGGACAAACCGTTACAAGTTAGCCTGGCCCGACATGTGGCCCCGACGGTTACTAGTATTGATACACGATTAATTGCTGTTAATAACCCTGTAACGGGCTCCGACAGTGCCGTTACAGGTGTTAAGATTGTCCGATTAAGTGTCATTAACATGGAATTAATGACAATTAATCGGGTCTTGAAGTCCGCGGCTATCCTTTGAAGATCCGGAGTCGTTACAATGTCTTCCGGAGGTTTGAGGCGGTCCGCTCCGACGTTTGGACACGTGGCAGCTCCGGAGCTTGCTTGTGGGAAGCGGGAAGCTTCGGGGTGGCCTGGCACGTGTCAGGTCCGGAGCTTCTCTCGGTCAGGGGTTAAGTCCGGAGGTGCCATTTCGGTACCTAGCCCGGAGCTTCACCCTTGTGGGTAGTAGCTCCGGTCTGGCAGTACACGTGGCAACCTAGGGGTTAACCATGTTGGAGAAGCAGGTCCGGTTATGTCTGACAAGTGGGCCTCCGAGGGTCTTCAATTTGAGTAGACGTCCTTCCCTTGAGATCTTTGTAACCTCAGGGGGTGTATGGTTTTTAGGGTACCGACAGATATGTATCAGTCGATGATCCGAATATCTGGTCTCGATATGAACTATGAGAAAATCGATGTGTGCTCAGACAACTGCACGCTATTCTGGAAAGAGCATGCCAATGAGAACATGTGCTTTAAATGTGATAAATCAAGGTATGTCGAAGTTGTTAATAATGATGGCGATAATGTGATGACAAATGTCGCACATAAACAGCTTCGTTACTTGCCTGTGACACCTCGGTTGAAGTGGTTGTTTATTTCAAAAAGAACCACAAGACACATGAGATGGCACAAAGAAGGTAAACTTGAGAACAAATAATTCTTGACGCATCCGTTCGACGATGATGCATGGAAGGCGCTAGAATGTTTCGATCCATATTTTTCTCGTGATGCGAGAAATGTTCGCATCGGGTTAGCGACAGACGGATTCTCATCGTTCAGTACAAATGCCACACCATACTCCAGTTGGCCCGTCTTTGTCATTCCGTACAACCTGGCACTGGCTTTGTGTATGAAGAACGAGTTCATGTTCCTCAGCCTCATTGTACCTGGACCTAATTGTCGGTACCCTAAAAACCATACACCCCCTGAGGTTACAAAGATCTCAAGGAAAGGACTTCTACTCAAATTGAAGACCCTCGGAGGCCCACTTGTCAGACATAACCGGACCTGCTTCTCCAACATGGTTAACCCCTAGGTTGCCACGTGTACTGCCAGACCGGAGCTACTACCCACAAGGGTGAAGCTCCGGGCTAGGTACCGAAACGGCACCTCCGGACTTAACCCCTGACCGAGAGAAGCTCCGGACCTGACACGTGCCAGGCCACCCCGGAGCTTCCCGCTTCCCACAAGCAAGCTCCGGAGCTGCCACGTGTCCAAACGTCGGAGCTGGCCGCCTCAAACCTCCGGAAGACATTGTAACGACTCCGGATCTTCAAAGGATAGCCGCAGACTTCAAGACCCGATTAATTGTCATTAATTCCATGTTAATGACACTTAATCGGACAATCTTAACACCTGTAACGGCATTGTCGGAGCCCGTTACAGGGTTATTAACAACAATTAATCGTGTATCAATACTAGTAACCGCCGGGGCCACATGTCGGGCCAGGCTAACTTGTAACGGTTTGTCCTTGTACTATAAAAGGACAGACCGACGATACACGAAAAAGGCTCTCGAACACTCTCAGGCACACACGCATTGACGTGACCTTTCATTCATAAACTAATACAACACCACACACCCGTGGAGTAGGGTATTACGCTCAGGCGGCCCGAACCACGTAAACCACTGTGTCTCTCGTGTCCAATCGTGATTCACTTTCTTGAGTCTCCGCGCGCCCACACCGAACTACAAACTCCTTCAACACTTTAGTAGTGTCAGGAGATCTATCGACTCCAACAGTCGACAGTTGGCGCGCCAGGAAGGGGGCGCCTGAGATTTTCAAGAATGGTGAATTCTGCGGCTGGATCATCCAACGGGCAACCTGCTGCTCAGGCTGTCGGGGGCAATCCCTCCAACATGCAGCCACCAGCAGGAGCCTCAGGACCAGCAGGAGTCACACTCCCACCACCACCATCTTCTCCGGCAAAACGTGCCGGGCAACATGATGGTGCGCCGGCATCACATACTGCGCCGGCAAGTCGTGACAACCCAGAACACGCGCTCCATGCAGCGCGTGCTCTTCTCCAGCGACCACCACCTCCGGATGCATCTCAAGATGCCATGGAGCAATGGAGGGCTGATGTTGAGCATTTGGTCGCAGCAGCGGCCGAACGCCTCAACAACCAGGGTCCTCCTCCTTCAGGGCGGGCCCCGTCGCAGCGACGGACGTTGTCTGGAAGACTTGGTCCACATGTCTCCAACAACCGAAGACGAGCTGCGTCACAGCAAGTGACGTCGTTGCCCTCTGGGGCACGATGCACCCATACGGTATCTCGGCTTTCGACACATGACCTCCGGGCGGAGCTTGATCGCCGATACCGCCAACAGGATGGCCGTGTCCATATCGAGTGAGCTCGAGAAAGACGGGATGCTCAAGACCTTTCTACTCTGGAAGGAGTAGGAGGAGGCTGTTCCGCCCTAGCCATGCACCTGCGCATGGTTAGATGGCCACAGAAGTTCCGGCCACACTTGCCGGAAAAATTCGACGGGACTGTCAACCCCGTAGAATTTTTGCAGATATACTCCACTGCAATCTTAGCAGCTTGAGGAAACGAGGCCGTAATGGCCAACTACTTTCCAGTGGCCTTAACTGGGACCGCCAGGTCCTGGTTTATGAGCCTTCCACTCAACTCTATCGACAGTTGGGAGGAGCTGTGCTGTCAGTTCACTGCCAATTTCGGGAGTTCATACACCCGACCGGGCACTGAACTAGACCTTTTTGCGGTCGTGCAAAAAGGGGGAGAATCTTTGCGGTCATTCATCCAGAGGTTCTCTCAGGTACGCAACACAATCCCTTCTATCTCAAGCGCTTCTGTCAATGTGGCATTCAAACAGGGTGTACGAGACAAGAAGATGTTGGAGAAGCTGGCGATTAAAGAGATCACCAGCGTCACGGAGCTCTTCAGCTTGGCAGACAAATGTGCCAGAGCTGGGAGGGCCGTGAAATGCACTCCAAACCAGCCTTGGAGGATCACAAAAAATCCTCCAAAGAAGAAGCCGCTACCTCCGGGAGTGGCAAGAAGAAAAAGAAGACCAACGGCAAGAAGAAGCCGTCGGCCGGCACATCCAATGTTGCAGCCACTGCAACCCCTGGTGGCCGGGGGCCACGCCCCGAGAAGCGACCTCGACCGTCTTCCGAAGACGGCGGCAAATCCAAAATGTGGTGCCCCATTCACAAAACGGGCAGCCACAGGCTGGAAGACTGCCGGGAGGTCCAAAACCTTGCTGAGCGCTACAACAAGCGCCGGGAAGGGTCTCCTTTCCGACAGAGGGAGGGAAAACAGAAGGTTGACGAAGCTCCGGCTGAAGAGGAGTTAGGGTTTCAGGACCCCAAAAAGGTCCTGAAAGCTGTCTACACCTCCGTCGACGAAGACTCCGACGTCTCCGACAACGAGCATCGGAAAACCATGAACACCATCTTTGGTGGATCATGGGACATCACTTCTCGTCGTGTCATCAAGACTATGCGGCAGGATATGGCTGCTGTAGCTCCTACAGCTAGACCGGAGCCACATCGGAAGTGGATGGACACACCCATCACTTTTGATGCTTCGGACTGTCCTCAAAGCATGGTCGGAGCTGGCCAATTACCCTTGATGGTATCTACCACCATCAACAACATCCAGCTCCATCATGTTATGGTGGATGGAGGTTCGGGGCTGAACCTTATAAGCTTTGAAGCTTTTACCAGACTTCAGCTTCGACCTTCGGATCTTCAGCCCTCTCGACCATTCTCCGGAGTAGGTCCGGGGGCCATTACTCCACTCGGAGCTATAATTCTCCCCGTTACCTTCGGGACACGGGAGAAGTACCGCACCGAGAAGTTGGTCTTCGACGTCGCTCAGATCAACTTACCATTCAACGCCATCTTGTGTAGACCTGCCCTATACAAATTTATGGCAGCCGCTCATTATGGATACTTGGTGTTGAAGATGCCAACACCAGCAAGCGTTCTCCGGATTCGTGGAGATCGCACCGCCGGAGTAACTGCTCTGGAGGAGCTCCATGCACTCACCACTGCGCAAGAGGAGGACTCCAGACAGGGGCAAGCTCCAAAACCTCCGAGCATTCGACAACGAGGCTCAACCTCTGCTCCCCGTGTGCAGCCAAGCGGCGACACCGACATCCCCGTCAAAGTCGTCCAAATTGGTTCCGATGTCACTCAAACCACCCGCATATCGGGTGGGTTGAATGACAAATAGGAACTCGCGCTCATCACTTTCCTCCGGGCTAACGTTGACGTATTTGCTTGGCAACCGTCACAAATGCCTGGGATCCCCAGGGAAGTGATTGAGCACAATCTGAAGATTTACCCCGATGCTCGGCCTGTGCATCAGAAACCTCAGAAGCAATCTGTAGAGTGACAGAACTTCATCCGACAAGAAGTGAAGAAGTTGCTCGAAGCCAGATTTATCCGAGAAGTCTTCCATCCAAAATGGCTGGCGAACCCAGTCGTTGTGCCCAAGGCCGGCGGGAAACTTCGGATGTGCATCGACTACACCACACTGAATAAGGCATGTCCAAAAGATCCATTCCCACTACCTAGAATAGATCAGATAGTGGATTCCACCTCCGGGTGCGAGTTACTGTGTTTTCTAGACGCATATTCTGGATATCATCAAATCAGGATGTCTAGGGAGGATGAAGAGCATACTTCATTCATCACAGTGGATGGATTGTATTGTTACACAGCCATGCCCTTTGGTCTCAAGAATGCAGCTTCAACTTTTGTACGAGCTATGTACAAAACTTTCGAAGCACTCATCAGAGACATAGTGGAAGTGTACGTCGATGACATCGTGGTCAAAGTCAAGAACAAGGAGTCCCTCTTGGACACCTTGCAGGCTGTCTTCGACAAACTGCGGGCCACCCGCACGAAGCTAAACCCAGACAAGTGCGTCTTCGGGGTTAGTTCCGGAAAGCTTCTTGGTTTCCTGGTAAGTCACCGGGGCATAGAGGCTAATCCGGCGAAGATAAAAGCCATTGAAGACATGCGGCCACCAAGCCGCATCAAAGACGTCAAAAAATTAACTGGATGTCTAGCAGCCCTCAGCCGGTTCATTTCAAGACTGGCGGAAAGAGCACTTCCCTTCTTCAAGTTACTGAGGAAGTCCGGACCATTCCAATGGTCTGAAGAAGCAGAGAAGGCATTCCAGGAGCTGAAACAGTTCCTCACCACCCTACCAGTCCTGGTAGCTCCGAACCCTGGTGAGCCTTTGTTGCTTTACATTTCAGCTACTGACGAAGTCGTCAGTATGGTTCTGGTTACGGAGAGACCGGAACTACCCAATACTCAGGAATCCAGACCCCTTCGGGAGGGTCCGGAGGTTCCTGAAAGCGGGTCTGGGTCCCTGCTCCCAGACTCAAACCCACAAGAAGCCACTTCAGAGGACCCGGACCCCTCTAAGAGGGTCCAGGTCATTTCTGAAGAAGCTCCGGGTTCCTCCACCCAGAACCCGGAGGTCCCCGAAGAGAGTCTGGACCCCTCCGAGAGGGTCCGGATCAATGAAGAGGAAGCTCCGGACCCCTCCGGGAGGGTCCGGACCATTCAACGCCCGGTATACTTCATCAGTGAAGTGTTACATGATGCCAAGACTCGATACCTAGAGGTGCATAAACTGCTTTATGCAGTTCTTATTGCCTCAAGGAAGCTTCGACACTATTTCCAAGCTCACAAAGTCTCGGTGGTGACCTCATATCCACTTCGAGCGATCCTGCATAATCCCAATTCAACTGGGAATATTGCAAAGTGGGCAGCGGAATTGGCTGAATTCGATCTTGAATTCATTCCGAGACAAGCAATCAAGAGTCAAGCGTTGGCAGATTTCGTGGCAGAATGGACTCCCTCTCCATTAAACCCTGGGGGCCCCAGCGAGCAGAAGACGGAACCTCAAGTTCCAACCTTCACTAAGCCTCACTGGACCCTTTACTTCGACGGCTCCATGCAGAAGCAGGGAGCCGGAGCTGGAATCCTTCTCCTCGCACCAACTGGGGAGAAGGTGAAATACATGGTACACCTTGAATTCAAGGCAACCAACAACATGGCGGAGTATGAAGCACTCATCTATGGATTAAAGGTGGCACTATCATACGGTGTCAAGCAATTGCTGGTCAAAGGAGATTCACAACTAGTCATCAAGCAGGTGAAGGGTGAATGCTCCTGCAATAATCTCCAGCTGGCTGCTTACCTCCTTGAAGTCCCCAGAGGCTTCAGAAGGACTTCGAAGTCCTAGACCTTCACCATGTTCAGCGTGCTCACAACGCTGAAGCTGACGAACTCTCGACCAAGGCGTCAACTGGAGCTCCGGCTCCTGACGGAACCTTTGTCCGGAGGTTGTCAAAACCCACAGTTCAGCCTGCCGAACTGAACGAAGGGGGCGAGATCAGCATCCCGAAGCTGACGGTCCCGATGGCCCTGTTACCATGGCAGCCATCAAGGGTCGTAGGTGCTGCCGGAAGCTCCGAGCAACCCAGCACGCAAGACTCAAATGCTCAAGTCAGTTCCGATGCATGGATCTCGGAGATCCGGAGCTACTTGAAAGACAACATCCTTCCTGACGATGATGTATCCGCTGATCGGGTAGTCAGATTGGCTAAAAGATACACGTTGGTAGAAGGGGATCTCTACTGGCGCCGTGCCAACGGCATCCTAATGCGGTGCATCACAAGGGAAGAAGGCTGCAAGCTCCTCGCAGAAATCCATGGAGGCGAGTGTGGGAACCACGCATCTTCCCGCACGCTAGTCGGAAAAGCCTTTCGGCACGGCTTCTACTGGCCTACAGCGCTCCAGGATGCCACTGAGCTGGTGAAGAAATGCAAAGCATGCCAATTTCATGCAAAGCAAATTCATACACCTGCTCAGTCCTTACAAATGATACCTCCCACATGGCCTTTCGCTGTGTGGGGGATGGACATCTTGGGACCCTTCCCAAGAGCCGTCGGAGGTTACAAGTTCCTGTACGTCGCCATCGACAAGTTCACCAAGTGGCCGGAAGCAACTCCCGTTGTGATGATCAACAAACAATCTGCAATCAATTTTCTACAATCCATCGTGAGCAGATTCGGAGTCCCAAATAAGATCATCACTGATAATGGGACTCAATTCACAAGCTCCGCATTTCAAGGATATTGCGAAGACCTCGGTATACAAGTTTGCTACGCTTCCGTAGCTCATCCTGCCAGCAATGGACAAGCCGAGAGAGCAAATGCAGAGATCCTTAAAGGACTCAAAACATGCACTTATGAGCGCTTGAAAAAGCACAGAGCCAATTGGATCGAAGAGCTTCCGCCCACTCTATGGGCCAACAGGACTTCTCCAAGTCGGGCAACCGGAGAAACACCCTTCTTTCTGGTGTACGGAGCTGAAGCGATCCTTCCTCCGGAAATCACCTTGGGTTCCCTCCGAGTCCGGACCTTCGACGAAGCCGCGCAGAACCAGCTCCGGCGCGAAGACCTAGACCTCCTCGAGGAGGGAAGGTGCCAAGCAGCTGTTCGGAATGCCCGATACCGCCAAGCTCTACGGCGCTATCACCAGCGGCATGTACACAACCGACAGCTCGAGGAAGGCGATCTGGTGCTACGGAGAATACTATCCAGAGAAGGGCAAAACAAACTCTCCCCCGGCTGGGAAGGGCCCTTTCGAGTGATCAAAGTATCCCGTCCCGGAAGCGTTTGCTTGGCTACCGAGGATGGGACACCTCTCCCAAATCCTTGGAACATCGAGCACCTCCGTAAGTTCTACACTTAATTCCACGGAGGTGAGTCTTAAGTAACTTGAAATGTATGTTATAGAGTCATTGTACAGAGTCGGGTAGTTCCTCCGGGAGAGCATCCGGACCTTCCCCGAAAGGTTTGAAAAGCTCATGCAACACTTGACAGAGTCTCCGAACTAAAAGTGTGGCTAACTACCCTGGGTCAAACGAGAAACCAAACACACTTAGCCTGGTTCCGTACCCTAAGAGTGTACTTGTTTCCCCTGTACCCCGAACCTATAATGAAAGACATCTTCATGTGAAATAGACTCCACGTGCATCCATTTTTGCATAGGCTCGACATTTTTATTTTTCTCTTTCTTGTCTATAACAGAAACGTGCAATTCTTAAGAAGTTCTAGTTTGACCGGTTTACATACGATTCGAGTTGAATTATCAGATTTTTTGGATTTAAATATCGTCTGTGGCCAACTCGCCTGAAAGCTGCCAAGCCATTCTAGGGCCGGAGTGCGCTATCGACCTAGCCTGGTCAAGCACCCTAAGTACGCCACTCTACCTACATCCCGGCAGGCCAAAGTAAGGTGGGTCCATGGACAATTGGATCTAAAAGAAAAGACAATTCATCCAGTCGTATTAAAAATCGTGTTCAACTTTAAATTTTCTTAAGAACCGTAAGCCGTGACGAAGTTATAGACAAGGAACGAATTTTACTATTTTTCTTGGCTTAAGTGTGCAGGAAAAATGAACCCTACGTTGATGGAGAAAAAACGGAGCTAACCAAGCTCCGACTCCCACCAGGGCGTCAACCGTCGGCGTTGACTAAAAGATGGTGAGAAGACCCCGTCACTGGAGTCTGTTGCCAACAAACTAAGTGTGGCAAAGGTCATTGCCGGAGCTGCTAAGCTCTGACACCTTGGAGTATTAACTACCGACGCTCAACGTGTTGATAGAGGCTATTGCCGGAGCTACTAAGCTCCAGCGATGGACAGTGCCGGAGCTTCTAAGCTCCGACAACTTCAGGGGACCTTCACTATCAAAAACTTCGGACCTAAATTCCACAAGTTCGAAGCAAATTCGTCTTCAACAAAACTCAACATCCTTTTGGTACATGTCCACAATCAAATTGTGCACATCTACCAGGGGGCCAAGTGAAGATAAAGATGTTGAAGACAAAAAATGAAATTCGCAAAAAATTGGGGATTTCATTTCATCTGAAGACCGGAGATTACATCTGGAGACAAGGGATTACAAAATTGAGGAAGAAGAGAAGATACAAGTAAAGGCTAAAAGAGACGGTCCTAGACCCTATGGAAGAACTCGACGACCTTCTGGGCGACCTCCGACACGCGGGCTCGGGTAGCTTCGCCTTCTCCTTCGACGGGGCCTTCAAGCACCGGGTCCAGAGGAAATCGAGGGTTCCGGCTGGTGTAGCACGTCAACACATATTCTGTGACGTTCCTAGCCAGGGATTGCCCCTCGACCTCCAGCTGGTCCGCGATGACGTCGCCCACCTTGGAGAGCTTGCTGCCTGCGGCGCTCAACGCTTGCAACGCGAGGTCCGGCTCCGGCTCCGGATCATCCGGGTGCACGGGGCTGAAACCCATCAGCGTCAGCGCGTCGTCGGCCTTGCCCAGGAATTCCCAAATCTGCAGGGAGTCCGCCTTCCTCAAGTTCTTCATCTCTTCCAGGGATCTCCGGGCCGCCGTCAGCTCCGAATTCTCGCGGGCGAGGCGCTCAACTTCTTTGGCGTTTTGCTGGATCTTCGCAGCAACCCGCTTCTCAAGTCTTCCGAGCTCCTCCTCCCGGAGGTGGATCTTGTTCCGGCGGTCGACCAGGTCCTTCTCCCTAGCCTCCACTTTCTTCTCCCGGGCGATAAGGGCACACTCGTATTCGTAGAGTTCCTGCCCCCGCACCCAGGTCTTCTCCTCTTCCTCGAGGCAGCGCTCTTCCAATTTCTTAGTGCGCTCCTCGAGGCCCTTGTCCGCCAGAGCTGTTTTCTCGGCGAGCTCTTCTTCCCGTCGCAAGACGTCATCCCGTAGCTCCAGGAGTTTTTGCTCCTCGTCCTCGAGCCGTCTTTCCCTCCCTTCAAGTGCCTCCCGGCGCTTGATGAGTGCGGTGCTGATGGCCTCGAGTTGATCAAACCGAGCGTTGGCCGCGTCGTTAGCAGCCTTAGCTTGGTCGTGGAACTCCCGGGATTGAGCATCGAGGGCGTGAGTCATGCTCTCCCTCTCGTCCCGCAGCTCACCCCAGAGCTCCAGGCGGATCTTCTCCCGCTTGATCCACTCCTTGTCATCCGCAAGCCTCGACTGCGCCAGCTTAGTCTCGAAGTGGAGCCGATTACGCCACCGCCTAAGGGTTTGGCGCTCCTCTTCAAGAGCCTTGCTGTCATGGAAGAAGGCCAGTTGGACCTGACGTAGACTGGAGCAGGCGTTGTCGATGGACATCGACAGCGAGATGGGCTCCGGACCTGCTGGGATCTCTTTCGCTGGTTCCAGCGGGTCTTCACGTACAAAAATTGGGTCCCACTCTACGAGAGTGGAACCTCGAGCTTCCAAAGCGCTAGGGCCTTCCTCCGGGACGGCCTCAGTCGCCATCGAAGGAGGTCCCGCCACCAAGTCTTCATTTGCCCCCTCAGGCTGGGGGCCGGCGACTTCGTTCAGGCACTCTGGCTCTGCCACAGGTACCATCGACGTCGTCGCCTCCGGAGCAGGAGCCGCTACTGGCTCCGGCCGGGACACCTCTTCTGAGGGAGGCTCAAGCTCCCTCGCCTCTTCAGCCGCCGACTCTGCGACCGGCGCTCCAACAATCACCGGCTCTGCGGCCGGAGCTTCGGAAGTAACCGGCTCAACTGCCGGAACTACTTCGACTTCCGGCTCGCATGCCGGGGCTTCAGCCACCTCCGGCTCAATCGCCGGGGCTTCAGCACTTTCTGGCTCCGAAGCTGGGACCGCTACTTCCTCCGACTCAACAGCCGGAGCTTCTACTACTGTAGCACCAGGACCCGGAGCTTCCACTTCCGGGACGGGTGCCGCTGGCGCATCTTCATTCCCGTGGTCCGGCGCTACCACGGGAACTTCTGGAGACGAGTCGAGGTCCATGACCACGACAGCCGGCGCCAGAGCTGTCGCAGCCTCCGCTTGGGACGGCACCGGGACTGGAGCAGAAGCCCTCGCAGCCTCAGACACTGTGGCTGAGGGTGGAGCTTCACTCCCCTTCTTGGGAACGCTGCAGATGAAGAACGAAGAAATTGAGCAAACAGATGCTACAATTAAAAAGTTAATCGAGGTAAAAAAGAAAAATTACCTTGGGAGGCTCCCGCACCAGCTTGCGCGGAACCTCTTTCCCGGACGATCCGGGCTGGCCACGGTCGGCGTAGGAGCTCCGGGAGGACTCCCAGGATTTGCCACAGCCGCGGGCATTTCCCGGGTCGGAGCTCTCCTCGATCGGGAGGAACTCCTGGACCTGGAGGCCCTCACCGCTCCATATGCCGGAGTCGAGCGCCCGGAGCTAGCACCGCAGGAGGGATCCACCGCGGGGACAGTCGCACTCCGGGAGGATCCCACCGCCGGAACAGTAACGTTCCGAAAGGACCCCACCACGGGGACAGTCGCCACGGCGGCGGAGGATCTTCCTTCCTGAGGAGGGGGAACCGGGGGGGAAGTGGCAGGCCCGACGGACCTTCCGTCAGCATGTCGCAGCTTTCTCTTCCGGCTCTCCGGCTCCTCCGCCAGCTCCTTGCCCTTGCCGATGACCTCAGCTGTTGGCTGTGGGATAGGGGCGGAGCCGTCTTCAGACAACCCGGGGATCGCCAACCGGGTGGTTGATCTTCTCTCGACGACACCAAGGTCGTCAAGCGTGGGCATCGTCCGCCGGAGCTCCCTGCTGAACTCAACTTCCACGTTCAGAGGGAGGAAGGCCGGCGGCGGAGTCAAGTAATCTCCGTCAACGTCGATGCCGTGCTGGAATTTCTTGAGGTGAGACTCCAAGGTCTTCCCCACCATGCTGGACTTCAACCCGGTCTCAACCCGGTCCTCGTCCATCACGCTGTTGAGGGCCCAGGCGAGCTTCTCCCTCCTCTTCAGCGGCGCCCACCTGTTGGACAGGAAGTTGTAGAACACCGCCTGGGGAGTCAATCCTCCCTCCACACATTGGCGGATCCTGGTCAGGACAGGGTCGAAAGCTTCCGCCAGCACCGGAACTTCGCTCCATACCGACGTGTCAATGCCGGGCAGACCGTCTGGCAACTCCAACCGCTCATGCTCCTCCACCCGGACGACTATCCAATCTTTCTTCCAGTCATCCCACTTCCCGGAAGGGAATGACCGGAGGTACTTGAATGGGCACTTCTTGCGCTTCACGAAGTAGTAGAAGCCAAGATACTCATTGCTTCGGCCGGTGGTGTGGACGGTGAAGAAGGTTCGGAAGAGCTCGATGCAGGGAGGGATGCCCACCCACATCTCGCAGAAGTGGACAAAGATGGACACAAGGAGAATGGAGTGAGGGCTAAGGTGGTACAGCTGCAGACCATAGAAGTCCAGCATCATCAAGAAGAAAGAAGAAAACGGTGGGATCAGGCCCACCATGGCGTACGAGGAAAAGTACACCATCTCGCCAGCGTGCTCCTTTTCAAAGGGGAGCTCTCCGCCGGCGCGGACCGAGCGGTTGAAGAAGTCCGAAGACCACCCCATGAGGGCCCGGACCTTCTTCAGATCGCTGTCAGTCTTCAAGCGACTCTCACGCAGACCCAACTCCATCGCAGCACAGCTAGGCAAGAGAAGAGGAGCAAAGCACGAGTTGGGAGTTTGAGCGCAAGAACAGATGGAAGCGTAAAGAACTCCCGACGGTGCGCTTTCCTTCTTAAGTAAGCCCTCACAACGCTTGGATGGAAACTGCAGGGGAGTCAAGGATACTACTCAAGAATTCAACCCTGCCGATGACAAGAGGGCCCGGGACCACCCCGACGATCAAGTCGAGGCTCTTACCCAGGCGAACAGTTGTCATCACGAGGCGGGAAACCCAAAGGCGGCGACCTGACAAGGCGCGCGGAACCGATACGGTTTTCGTATCGGGAACCGGCGACCTTCAATTGCAAGAGATCCGCACGTCAAAAATCTTATCTGCCGCCTGAGGTGCGCCACGCGTCGGGATTTAACCGTAAAGCCCCGCTAACGGCACCTCCGAAGACCCTTGAAGACCCAGTTCAAGAGTCGCGAGTATGGACCCACCTCCGACGGAATGACTTCACCCCGGTGACTTTCCCCGGAGGTAGGTCCAGGGGGCCACTGTCGGTACCCTAAAAACCATACACCCCCTGAGGTTACAAAGATCTCAAGGAAAGGACGTCTACTCAAATTGAAGACTCTCGGAGGCCCACTTGTCAGACATAACCGGACCTGCTTCTCCAACATGGTTAACCCCTAGGTTGCCACGTGTACTGCCAGACCGGAGCTACTACCCACAAGGGTGAAGCTCCGGGCTAGGTACCGAAACGGCACCTCCGGACTTAACCCCTGACCGAGAGAAGCTCCGGACCTGACACGTGCCAGGCCACCCCGGAGCTTCCCGCTTCCCACAAGCAAGCTCCGGAGCTGCCACGTGTCCAAACGTCGGAGCTGGCCGCCTCAAACCTCCGGAAGACATTGTAACGACTCCGGATCTTCAAAGGATAGCCGCGGACTTCAAGACCCGATTAATTGTCATTAATTCCATGTTAATGACACTTAATCGGACAATCTTAACACCTGTAACGGCATTGTCGGAGCCCGTTACAGGGTTATTAACAACAATTAATCGTGTATCAATACTAGTAACCGCCGGGGCCACATGTCGGGCCAGGCTAACTTGTAACGGTTTGTCCTTGTACTATAAAAGGACAGACCGACGATACACGAAAAAGGCTCTCGAACACTCTCAGGCACACACGCATTGACGTGAGCTTTCATTCATAAACTAATACAACACCACACACCCGTGGAGTAGGGTATTACGCTCAGGCGGCCCGAACCACGTAAACCACTGTGTCTCTCGTGTCCAATCGTGATTCACTTTCTTGAGTCTCCGCGCGCCCACACCGAACTACAAACTCCTTCAACACTTTAGTAGTGTCAGGAGATCTGCCGACTCCAACAGTCGACACTAATCATCCTAGGTCACGTCTCAACGTGATATTGAAACCGCTGATCGAAGAATTAAAAATGTTGTGGACAGGAGTCAAAGTGTACAATAGTTACAAGAAGCAGAAATTCAACCTTCGAGCTGTTTATTTGTGGTCCGTCCATGATTTGTTGACATACGATATGTTTTCCGGATGGAGCACTCACAGTCGTCTGATGTGTCCGATATGTGCTTCGGACACAGATTGCTTTAGACTAACTCATGCAGGCAAGATATCTTATTTCGATTGTCACAGACGTTGGCTGCCTCCGAAGCACATATTTAGGCAACAGAGGCATATCTTTAGAAAGAACAGGGTTGTCACTAAAGGACCACCGAAACATCTCAATGGGTCCGAAATTTCTGATATGTTTGACATACTGGTGCCAGATGAAGGTCGTCTTGGATATTTTGTAGGTTATGGAGAGGAACACAATTGGACTCACATATATGGACTTTTGGAGCTACCGTATGTGAAGTCCTTGATTCTAATGCACAACATTGACATGCATCAGGAGCGTAATATGATCAAAAGTATCATAAGCACATGCATGGATATGTCCAGCAAAACGAAAGACAATATAAAAGCTATACTAGATTAGACAGACATTTGTCACTGTCCAACTCTTGAAATATCTGAAAGTGGTGGTAAACCACGTGCTTATTTCCGTCTTCGATCTAAAGAAAATAAAGAAGTCATGAAATGGTTGAACACTTTGAAATTTCCATATAGTTACGCATCTAGCCTGAAACAAGCCGTAAATGTGAACACAGGAAACCTCACTAGGTTGAAGAGTCATGATTATCACATTAATATGTAAAGACTCTTACCTGTTATGTTTCGGGGCTATCTAGATGAGGCAGTGTGGATGGTTCTAGCTGAGCTCAGCTATTTCTATAGACAGCTTTGTGCTAAAGCAATCAAGATAGTAGGGATGATGGATAAGTTAAAGAAGGAGATACCTGTACTTTATGTAAGATGGAAAAAAGTTTCCACTGGGTTTCTTCAATCCAATGCAACATCTGCTTGTCCATATTCTATTTGAAGCTAAAGTTGGCAATCCTGTGCAATGCAGGTGGATGTATCACATTGAAAGAGCGCTACGATATCTGAAACCAATGGTTGGCAACAGAGCAAGGGTGGAAGGGTGCATCGCTGAAGCATATGCTCCTAAGGAAGTAGGATAGTTTTCAAGTGTCTACTTTGCAGAAGAACACAATGTCAATACTTTAGCGATGCGGTACAATGTGGATGAAGCACCCCCTTTAAGCAATCTCTCCATTTTTCAAACGAGAGGCACTACCGTTGGTAGCTAATGACCTACGTCCTACCCGAATGTGATAGGACTGCTGTTTTACTCTACATGTATGCAAATATATAAGGCATGCAAGAATACTTCGAGTAAGTGTTTGTCCTATATTTATGCTAATCGACATATTTTGCTACACATGTATTCTAAAAAAATTGTTTTTTTACATTCAGCGCTGTCGGTACCCTGCGTACCGGGTACTCTTTAGTACCGCGAAGAGTACAAGGGAGTTCTACTTGTCAGAGTTGAAGGTCTCCTCGGGTCCCACATGTCACGTTGCACCGGACCCGCTCCCCTCATATGGATAGCTCCTGGGTCAACACGTGTAAAGGAAAATCGGAACTAAGCTCCCAACGAAGGAAAGCTTCGGTGACAACACATGTACAACGACCCCGGACCTAACCCCCAGCAGAGAGGAGCTCCGGTGCCGACACGTGTACAGCAGCCCCAGACCTAACCTCCCGTAAGGGAAAGCTCCAGAGCTTCCATGTGTGGAGCCTCTGGACCTTCATCGATGTATACACTAGCAGATCCCCTTCAGCACGAACAATCAAGGGTAATTAAAGTGGCAGTTACAAGGATTAATTACGTGTCGTTAATGTTGTATTAATGACACGCAATCAGAGCCCTGCTAATAGGGGTAACGCAGCCATTAAGGCACGTTATCACATTATTAATCATGATTAATACCCTTTAGACAGTGTATTAGGCCATTAAATACGCCAGGGCCACATGTTGGGCCAGGCAAGCTTTGTAACAGTCGGTCCTTAGAACTATAAAAGGGTTGTGCCGCACGTACCCAATGACATCTGATCTCATCTGAGCCGATCCAAGCTAACCCGCTTACTAAGAAATAGACTCACACAATACAATAACACAAACCCCATGGAGTAGGGTTTTACGCTCAGGCGGCCCGAACCACATAAATCTCTGGTGTCATCATCTTGATCTTGATATCTGCGTACGCCAACTATAACAAGAACCTCCGCGGGCTGCTTCTTAGCAGGTCTGGGGGAAGTGTCGTTTCAAACACTTCGACATTTGGCGCGCCAGGTAGGGGGAGGGCGGTCCCGAGATCACAAGATGGTGAATTCTGCTGCAGGATCATCCAATGGCAATCGTGCTGAACAACCTGCTGGTGGCAATACTCTCAATGCGCCACAGCCAGCAGGTGCCATTGCTCCAGCAGGCACTATAGCACCATCTGCTCCAACAAACAATGCTGGTCAACAAGATGGGGCATCTGCGTCAATCACTGCATTGGCAAACAACAATCCTGAGGATGCGC
Organism: Tuctoria greenei; assembly: GCA_036927565.1. NCBI lineage: Eukaryota > Viridiplantae > Streptophyta > Magnoliopsida > Poales > Poaceae > Tuctoria > Tuctoria greenei. The sequence continues at coordinate 35,584,593 of JAYESD010000003.1, read as the reverse complement.
TCATTGCTGCGCGAGCTCTCTTACAACACCCACCGCCTCCAGGTGCACCCCAGGGTGCTATGGAGCAGTGGAGGGCTGATGTTGACCATCTGGTTGCAGCTGCGGCTGTAGGCATCAGCAATCAAGGTCCTCCTTCTTCGGGGCGAGCACCATCACAACGACAGACCTTGTCCGGCCGACTTGGTCCACAAGTCTCACAACAAAGGAGACGTGCTGCATCCCAGCAGGTGACTTCGTTGCCTCTCGGGGCACGACACACCCACACCATTACCAGGATTCCGACTCATGACCTGCAGTCGGAATTGGATCGCCATTACCGGCAGCGGGACGATCGTGTCCATATCAAACATGCTCGTGAAAGGCGAGAGGCTCGAAACAACCCAACTCTTCAGAGAGTAGGAGGAGGATGTTCTGCCTTGGCCATGCATTTATGCATGGTCAGATGGCCACAGAAGTTCCGACCTCACTTGCTGGAAAAATTTGACGAAACTGCCAACCCCGCCGAATTCCTTCAGATCTACTCTACTGCCATACTGACAGTGGGGGGTGATGAGGCTGTGATGACCAATTACTTCCCGGTGGCTTTAACTGGGACTGCAAGGTCCTAGTTCATGAGTCTTCCACCCATCTCCATTAATAGTTGGGTGGAGCTATGCCAACAGTTCACTGCCAACTTTGGGAGTTCTTACACCCGGCCTGGCACTAAATTGGATTTGTTTGCTGTAAAGAAGACATTAGGGGAATCGCTGCGATCCTTCATCCATCGGTTTTCTCAGGTATGGAATACTATTCCTTCAATCTCGAGCTCTTCTGTTATCGTTGCATTCAGACAGGGTGTTCGAGATAAGAAGATGCTGGAAAAGCTAGCCGTTAAAGAAGTTACCAGCGTCACGGAACTCTTCAGCCTAGCTGACAAATGTGCTAGAGCTGCGGAGGGCTGTGAAATGCATTCTAAGCCAGCTCCGGAGGCCAACTAGAAGTCCTCCAAAACTGAAGCCGCTACCTCCGGTAGTGGCAAGAAGAAAAAGAAGCCCAACAACAAAAAGAAGCTATCGGCTGGTGCACCAGCCGCTGCTGTTGCCGCAACTCCTGGTGGTCGGGGGCCACGCCCCGAGAAACAACCTTGTCCTTCATCAGAAGATGAAAATAGTTCTAAAGAATGGTGTCCGATTCACAAGACGAACCCACACAGCTTGGAAGAATGTCGGGAGGTCTAGAACCTTGCCGAGCGCTACAACAAGCACCGGGAAGAAGCTTCTTTCCGTCAACGGGAAGGAAAGCAAAAAGTCGACAAAGCTTCGGCTGAAGAGGAGCTAGGTTTTTAGGACCCCAAAAAGGTCTTGAAAGCTGTCTACAACACTGTCGACGACGACTCCGACGTCTCTGGCAACGAGCACCGGAAGACCCTGAACACCATCTATGGAGGTTCTTGGGACATCACCTCTCGCCGCATCCTCAAGACAATGCGGCGGGACATGGCCGTGACAGATACCACTGCTAAGGCGGAGCCACATCGGAAGTGGATGGATACTCCCATTATTTTTGATGATTCAGACTGCCCCCGAAACATGATCGGGGCTGGCCAACTATCGTTGATGGTGTCACCCACCATTAACAATATTCAAATCCACCATGTAATGTTGGACGGAAGTTCTGGGCTAAACCTCATAAGCTTCAGCTCCGGCCTTCGGACCTTCGCCCATCCCGACCTTTCTCTAGAGTAGGTCCGGAAACCATTACTCCTCTTGGTTCCATCACACTCCCAGTGACCTTCGGGACCCGGAAGAGCTACAAAACTGAGAAATTGGTCTCCGACGTTGCGCAGATTAGTCTGCCATTTAATGCCATTCTGGGCAGGCCAGCTTTATACAAGTTCATGGCCGCAGGTCATTATGGTTACTTAGTGTTGAAGATGCCAACAGCCACGAGCGTTCTCCGGATCCGCGGAGATCGCACCACATGAGTTACTGCTCTAGAAGAACTCTATGCGCTTACCACAGCGCAAGAGGAAGCATATGATATGGATCCAGCCCCGAACCCTCCGAGCATTCATCATAAAGGCTCTACCTTTGCACCCCGTGTGCAACCAAGCGGCGACACCGACGTTCCTGTCAAGGTCGTCCAAATTGGTTCCGATGTTGCTCGGGCTACCCGTATATCGGGGGGTCTGAACAACAAATAGGAACTCGCGCTCATCACTTTCCTCCGGGCTACTGTCGACGTATTTGCATGGCAACCATCACAAATTCCTGGTGTCCCTAGGGAGGTGATTGAGCATAATCTGAAGATTTACCCAGACGCATGGCCTGTACACCAAAAGCCCCGGAAGCAATCAATCGAGCGACAAAACTTGATCCGACAGGAAATTAAGAAGTTGCTCGAAGCTAGATTAATTCGAGAAGTCTTCCATCCAAAATGGTTGGAAAACCCAGTTGTTGTACCCAAGGCCGGTGGAAAACTTTGGATGTGTATCGACTACACCACCTTAAATAAGGTATGTCCAAAGGATCCATTTCCACTACCTAGAATAGATCAGATAGTGGACGGGACTCCACCTCCGGGTGTGAGCTATTGTGTTTCTTAGATGCATATTCTGGATATCATCAAATCCAAATGTCTAAGGAAGATGAAGAGCATACTTCCTTCATAACAGTAGATGGATTGTACAGTTATACTGCCATGCCATTGGGTCTTAAAAATGCTGCTTCAACATTTGTGCGATCTATGTACAAAACATTTGGAGAGATAATTAGAGACTTGGTGGGTGTGTATGTCGATGACATCGTTGTGAAGATAAAAAACAAGGAGTCACTCCTTGACAACTTACAAGCCATCTTCGACAAACTGCGCACCACGCACACCAAGCTAAACCCGAACAAGTGTGTCTTCGGGGTTAGCTTCGAGAAGCTTCTGTGGTTCTTGGTGACTCACCGAAGAATGGAAGCAAATTCGGCAAAGATCAAGGCCATAGAAGATATGCGGCCCCCAGCCCGCATTGAAGATGTACAGAAGCTAACTAGATGCCTAGCTGCGCTCAGCCGGTTTATCTCAAGACTGGCAGAACGGGCGCTACCCTTCTTCAAACTCTTGAGAAAGTTCAGACCATTTCATTGGTCTGAAGAAGCAGAAAAGACATTTCAAGAGCTGAAACAACTTCTCACTACACTACCGATATTGGTAGCTCCTAATCCTGGTGAACCTTTACTGCTTTACATTTCGGCAACCATCAAAGCTGTTAGTATGGTCCTGGTTGCGGAAAGACCAAAGCCACATCCAATCCAGGAGTCCAGACCCCTCCGGAAGGGTCCGGAATCACCTGAATACGTGATTGGGTCTCAGCTCCCAGACACAGAACCTCAAAAAAAATGCTAGGAGATCAACCTCATTCATCTGAGGAGGTTCACCTGGCTGACCAAGATGATCTGGATCCTCCTAGCGAGGTCCGGGTCGAATAAGAAGGAGTTTTGGACCCCTCCGGGAGGGTCCAAGAAGCATAGCCTGAAGGTCCAGAACCCTCCAGCAGGATCCGGGTCGATGGAGACGAAGCTCCGGGTCCTTCTGAAAGGGTCAGGACCATCCAACGCCCTGTGTACTTCATCGGTGAAGTACTCCATGACGCCAAGACAAGATACATTGAGGTGCATAAACTGCTCTACGAAGTTCTTATTGCCTCAAGGAAGCTTCATCACTACTTCCAAGCCTACAAAAATATCAGTGGTAACTTCTTTTCCACTGCATGCTATTTTGCATAACCCTAATTCTACTGGGAACATTGCAAAGTGGGCAGCGGAACTGGCCAAATTCGAGCTAGAATTCGTGTCAAGACAAGCAATCAAAAGTCAAGCCTTGGCTGACTTCATTGCGCAGTGGACCCCCTCTCCATCAAACCCTGGGGGCCACAGTGAACAGAAACCAGAACCCAAAGTTCCGGTATTCACCGAGCCTCACTGGACCCTCTACTTCGACGGCTCCATGCAAAAGCTGGGGGCCGGAGCTGGAATCCTTCTCCTGGCTCCGACTAGGGAGAAAGTCAAGTACATGGTACACCTTGATTTCAAGGCAACCAACAACATGACGGAGTATGAAGCTCTCATCTACGGACTCAAGGTGGCACTATCTTATGGTGTAAAATAGATGTTGGTGAAGGGAGATTCACAAATCATCATAAAACAAGTCAAAGGTGAATGTTCCTGCAACAATCCTCAACTAGTTGCTTATCTCCTTGAAGTGCAGAGACTTCAGAAGGACTTCGAAGTCCTGGATCTTTATCATGTTCAGTGTCTTCATAACGCTGAAGCCGACGAACTCTCGACGAAAGCCTCAATCGGAGCTGTCGGTACCCTAAAAACCATACACCCCCTGAGGTTACAAAGATCTCAAGGGAAGGACGTCTACTCAAAATTAAAGACCCTCGGAGGCCCACTTGTCAGACATAACCGGACCTGCTTCTCCAACATGGTTAACCCCTAGGTTGCCACGTGTACTGCCAGACCGGAGCTACTACCCACAAGGGTGAAGCTCCGGGCTAGGTACCGAAACGACACCTCCGGACTTAACCCCTGACCGAGAGAAGCTCCGGACCTGACACGTGCTAGGCCACCCCGGAGCTTCCCGCTTCCCACAAGCAAGCTCCGGAGCTGCCACGTGTCCAAACGTCGGAGCTGGCCGCCTCAAACCTCCGGAAGACGTTGTAACGACTCCGGATCGTCAAAGGATAGCCGCGGACTTCAAGACCCGATTAATTTTCATTAATTCCATGTTAATGACACTTAATTGGATAATCTTAACACCTGTAACGGCACTGTCGGGGCCCGTTACAGGGTTATTAACAACAATTAATCGTGTATCAATACTAGTAACCGTCGGGGCCACATGTCGGGCCAGGCTAACTTGTAACGGTTTGTCCTTGTACTATAAAAGGACAGACCGACGATACACAAAGCACGTTCTAAGGCTCTGGAACGCTCTCAGGCACACAAGCTAATACAACACCACACACCCGTGGAGTAGGGTATTATGCTCAGGCGGCCCGAACCACGTAAACCACTGTGTCTCTCGTGTCCAATCGTGATTCACCTTCTTGAGTCTCCGCGCGCCCACACCGAACTACAAACTCCTTCAACACTTTAGTAGTGTCAGGAGATCTGCCGACTCCAACAGTCGACAGTTGGCGCGCTAGGTAGGGGGGCCTGAGATTTTCAAGAATGGTGAATTCTGCGGCTGGATCATCCAACGGGCAGCCTGCTGCTCAGGCTGTCGGAGGCAATCCCTCCAACATGCAGCCACCGGCGGGAGCCTCAGCACCAGCAGGAGTCACACTCCCACCACGACCATCTTCTCCGGCAAGACGTGCCGGGCAACATGATGGTGCGCCGGCGTCACATACTGCGCCGGCAAGTCGTGACAACCCAGAACACGCGCTCCATGCAGCGCGTGCTCTTCTCCAGCGACCACCACCTCCGGATGCATCTCAAGATGCTATGGAGCAATGGAGGGCTGATGTTGAGCATTTGGTCGCAGCAGCGACCGAACGACTCAACAACCAGGGTCCTCCTCCTTCAGGGCGAGCCCCGTCGCAGCGACGGACGTTGTCTGGAAGACTTGGTCCACATGTCTCCAACAACCGAAGACGAGCTGCGTCACAGCAAGTGACATCGTTGCCCTCTGGGGCACGACGCGCCCATACGGCATCTCGGCTTTCGACACACGACCTCCGGGCGGAGCTTGATCGCCGATACCGCCAACAGGATGGCCGTGTCCATATCGAGCGAGCTCGAGAAAGACGGGATGCTCAAGACCTTTCTACTCAGGAAGGAGTAGGAGGAGGCTGTTCCGCCCTAGCCATGCACCTGCGCATGGTTAGATGGCCACAGAAGTTCCGGCCACACTTGCCGGAAAAATTCGACGGGACTGTCAACCCCGTAGAATTTCTGCAGATATACTCCACTGCAATCTTAGCAGCTGGAGGAAACGAGGCCGTAATGGCCAACTACTTTCCAGTGGCCTTAACTGGGACCGCCAGGTCCTGGTTTATGAGCCTTCCACCCAACTCTATTGACAGTTGGGAGGAGCTGTGCCGTCAGTTCACTGCCAACTTCGGGAGTTCATACACCCGACCGGGCACTGAACTGGACCTTTTTGCGGTCGTGCAAAAAGGGGGAGAATCTTTGCGGTCATTCATCCAGAGGTTCTCTCAGGTACGTAACACAATCCCTTCTATCTCAAGCGCTTCTGTCATTGTGGCATTCAGACAGGGTGTACGAGACAAGAAGATGTTGGAGAAGCTGGCGATCAAAGAGATCACCAGCGTCACGGAGCTCTTCAGCTTGGTAGACAAATGTGCCAGAGCTGCGGAGGGCCGTGAAATGCACTCCAAACTAGCCTTGGAGGATCACAAAAAGTCCTCCAAAGAAGAAGCTGCTACCTCCGGGAGTGGTAAGAAGAAAAAGAAGACCAACGGCAAGAAGAAGCCGTCGGCCGGCACATCCAACGTTGCAGCCACTGCAACTCCTGGTGGCCGGGGGCCACGCCCTGAGAAGCGACCTCGATCGTCTTCCGAAGACGGCGGCAAATCCAAAATGTGGTGCCCCATTCACAAAACGGGCAGCCACAGGCTGGAAGACTGCCGGGAGGTCCAAAACCTTGCCGAGCGCTACAACAAGCGCCGGGAAGGGTCTCCTTTCCGACAGAGGGAGGGAAAACAGAAGGTTGACGAAGCTCCGGCTGAAGAGGAGTTAGGGTTTCAGGACCCCAAAAAGGTCCTGAAAGCCGTCTACACCTCCGTCGACGATGACTCCGACGTCTCCGACAACGAGCGTCGGAAAACCATGAACACCATCTTTGGTGGATCATGGGACATCACTTCTCGTCGTGTCATCAAGACTATGCGGCGGGATATGGCTGCTGTAGCTCCTACAGCTAGACCGGAGCCACATCGAAAGTGGATGGATACACCCATCACTTTTGATGCTTCGGACTGTCCTCAAAGCATGGTCGGAGCTGGCCAATTACCCTTGATGGTATCTCCCACCATCAACAACATCCAGCTCCATCATGTTATGGTGGACGGAGGTTCGGGGCTGAACCTTATAAGCTTTGAAGCTTTTACCAAACTTCAGCTTCGACCTTCGGATCTTCAGCCCTCTCGACCATTCTCCGGAGTAGGTCCGGGGGCCATTACCCCACTCAGAGCTATAATTCTCCCCGTTACCTTCGGGACACGGGAGAAGTACCGCACCGAGAAGTTGGTCTTCGACGTCGCTCAGATCAACTTACCATTCAACGCCATCTTGGGTAGACCTGCCCTATACAAATTTATGGCAGCTGCTCATTATGGATACTTGGTGTTGAAGATGCCAACACCAGCAGGCGTTCTCCGGATTCGTGGAGATCGCACTGCCAGAGTAACTGCTCTGGAGGAGCTCCATGCACTCACCACTGCGCAAGAGGAGGACTCCAGACAGGGGCAAGCTCCAAAACCTCCGAGCATTCGGCAACGAGGCTCAACCTCTGCTCCCCGTGTGCAGCCAAGCGGCGACACCGACATCCCCGTCAAAGTCGTCCAAATTGGTTCCGATGTCACTCAAACCACCCACATATCGGGTGGGATGAATGACAAATAGGAACTCGCGCTCATCACTTTCCTCCGGGCTAACGTTGACGTATTTGCTTGGCAACCGTCACAAATGCCTGGGATCCCCAGGGAAGTGATTGAGCACAATCTGAAGATTTACCCCGACGCTCGGCTTGTGCATCAGAAACCTCGGAAGCAATCTGTAGAGCGACAGAACTTCATCCGACAAGAAGTGAAGAAGTTGCTCGAAGCTGGATTTATCCGAGAAGTCTACCATCCAAAATGGCTGGCAAACCCAGTCGTTGTGCCCAAGGCCGGCGGGAAACTTCGGATGTGCATCGACTACACCACACTGAATAAGGCATGTCCAAAAGATCCATTCCCACTACCTAGAATAGATCAGATAGTGGATTCCACCTCCGGGTGCGAGTTACTGTGTTTTCTAGACGCATATTCTGGATATCATCAAATCAGGATGTCTAGGGAGGATGAAGAGCATACTTCATTCATCACAGTGGATGGATTGTATTGTTACACAGCCATGCCGTTTGGTCTCAAGAATGCAGCTTCAACTTTTGTACGAGCTATGTACAAAACTTTCGAAGAACTCATCAGAGACATAGTGGAAGTGTACGTCGATGACATCGTGGTCAAAGTCAAAAACAAGGAGTCCCTCTTGGACACCTTGTAGGCTGTCTTCGACAAGCTGCGGGCCACCCGCACGAAGCTAAACCCAGACAAGTGCGTCTTCGGGGTTAGTTCCGGAAAGCTTCTTGGTTTCCTGGTAAGTCACCGGGGCATAGAGGCTAATCCGGCGAAGATAAAAGCCATTGAAGACATGCGGCCACCAACCCGCATCAAAGACGTCCAAAAATTAACTGGATGTCTAGCAGCCCTCAGCCGGTTCATTTCAAGACTGGCGGAAAGAGCACTTCCCTTCTTCAAGTTACTGAGGAAGTCCGAACCATTCCAATGGTCTGAAGAAGCAGAGAAGGCATTCCAGGAGCTGAATGAGTTCCTCACCACCCTACCAGTCCTGGTAGCTCCGAACCCTGGTGAGCCTTTGTTGCTTTACATTTCAGCTACTGACGAAGTCGTCAGTATGGTTCTGGTTGCGGAGAGACCAGAACTACCCAATACTCAGGAATCCAGACCCCTTCGGGAGGGTCCGGAGGTTCCTGAAAGCGGGTCTGGGTCCCAGCTCCCAGACTCAAACCCACAAGAAGCCACTTCAGAGGACCCGGACCCCTCTAAGAGGGTCCAGGTCATTTCTGAAGAAGCTCCGGGTTCCTCCACTCAGAACCCGGAGGTCCCCGAAGAGAGTCTGGACCCCTCCGAGAGGGTCCGGATCAATGAAGAGGAAGCTCCGGACCCCTCCGGGAGGGTCCGGACAATTCAACGCCCGGTATACTTCATCAGTGAAGTGTTACATGATGCCAAGACTCGATACCTAGAGGTGCATAAACTGCTTTATGCAGTTCTTATTGCCTCAAGGAAGCTTCGACACTATTTCCAAGCTCACAAAGTCTCGGTGGTGACCTCATATCCACTTCGAGCGATCCTGCATAATCCCAATTCAACCGGGAATATTGCAAAGTGGGCAGCGGAATTGGCTGAATTCGATCTTGAATTCATTCCGAGACAAGCAATCAAGAGTCAAGCGTTGGCAGATTTCGTGGCAGAATGGACTCCCTCTCCATTAAACCCTGGGGGCCCTAGCGAGCAGAAGACGGAACCTCAAGTTCCAACCTTCACTAAGCCTCACTGGACCCTTTACTTCGACGGCTCCATGCAGAAGCAGGGAGCCGGAGCTGGAATTCTTCTCCTTGCACCAACTGGGGAGAAGGTGAAATACATGGTACACCTTGACTTCAAGGCAACCAACAACATGGCGGAGTACGAAGCACTCATCTATGGATTAAAGGTGGCACTATCATATGGTGTCAAGCAATTGCTGGTCAAAGGAGATTCACAACTCGTCATCAAGCAGGTGAAGGGTGAATGCTCCTGCAATAATCTCCAGCTAGCTGCTTACCTCCTTGAAGTCCAGAGGCTTCAGAAGGACTTCGAAGTCCTAGACCTTCACCATGTTCAGCGTGCTCACAACGCTGAAGCTGACGAACTCTCGACCAAGGCGTCAACTGGAGCTCCGGCTCCTGACGGAACCTTTGTCCGGAGGTTGTCAAAACCCACAGTTCAGCCTGCCGAACTGAACGAAGGGGGCGAGATCAGCATCCCGAAGCTGACGGTCCCGATGGCCCTGTTACCATGGCAGCCATCAAGGGTCGTAGGTGCTGCCGGAAGCTCCGAGCAACCCAGCACGCAAGACTCAAATGCTCAAGTCAGTTCCGATGCATGGATCTCGGAGATCCGGAACTACTTGAAAGACAACATCCTTCCTGACGATGATGTATCCGCTGATCGGGTAGTCAGATTGGCTAAAAGATACACGTTGGTAGAAGGGGATCTCTACCGTCGCGGTGTCAACGGCATCCTAATGCGGTGCATCACAAGGGAAGAAGGCTGCGAGCTCCTCGCAGAAATCCATGGAGGCGAGTGTGGGAACCACGCATCTTCCCGCACGTTGGTCGGAAAAGCCTTTCGGCACGGCTTCTACTGGCCTACAGCGCTCCAGGATGCTACTGAGCTAGTGAAGAAATGCAAAGCATGCCAATTTCATGCAAAGCAAATTCATACACCTGCTCAGTCCTTACAAATGATACCTCCCACATGGCCTTTCGCTGTGTGGGGGATGGACATCTTGGGACCCTTCCCAAGAGCCGTCGGAGGTTACAAGTTCCTGTACGTCGCCATCGACAAGTTCACCAAGTGGCCGGAAGCTACTCCCGTTGTGACGATCAACAAACAATCTGCAATCAATTTTCTACAATCCATCGTGAGCAGATTCGGAGTCCCAAATAAGATCATCACTGATAATGGGACTCAATTCACAAGCTTCGCATTTAAAGGATATTGCGAAGATCTCGGCATACAAGTTTGCTACGCTTCCGTAGCTCATCCTGCCAGCAATGGACAAGCCGAGAGAGCAAACGCAGAGATCCTTAAAGGACTCAAAACACGCACTTATGAGCGCTTGAAAAAGCATGGAGCCAATTGGATCGAAGAGCTTCCGCCCACTCTATGGGCCAATAGGACTTCTCCAAGTCGGGCAACCGGAGAAACACCCTTCTTCCTGGTGTACGGAGCTGAAGCGATCCTTCCTCTGGAAATCACCTTGGGTTCCCTCCGAGTCCGGACCTTCGACGAAGCCGCGCAGGACCAGCTCCGGCGCGAAGACCTAGACCTCCTCGAGGAGGGAAGGTGCCAAGCAGCTGTTCGGAATGCCCGATACCGCCAAGCTCTACGGTGCTATCACCAGCGGCATGTACACAACCGACAGCTCGAGGAAGGCGATCTGGTGCTACGGAGAATACTATCCAGAGAAGGGCAAAACAAACTCTCCCCCAGCTGGGAAGGGCCCTTTCGAGTGATCAAAGTATCCCGTCCCGGAAGCGTTCGCTTGGCTACCGAGGATGGGACACCTCTCCCAAATCCTTGGAACATCGAGCACCTCCGTAAGTTCTACACTTAATTCCACGGAGGTGAGTCTTAAGTAACTTGAAATGTATGTTATAGAGTCATTGTACAGAGTCGGGTAGTTCCTCCGGGAGAGCAGCCGGACCTTTCCCGAAAGGTTTGAAAAGCTCATGCAACACTTGACACAGTCTCCGGACTAAAAGTGTGGCTAACTACCCTGGGTCAAACGAGAAACCAAACACACTTAGCCTGGTTCCGTACCCTAAGAGTGTACTTGTTTCCCCTGTACCCCGGACCTATAATGAAAGACATCTTCATGTGAAATAGACTCCACGTGCATTCATCTTTGCATAGGCTCGACATTTTTATTTTTCTCTTTCTTGTCTATAACAGAAACGTGCAATTCTTAAGAAGTTCTACTTTGACCGGTTTACATACGATTCGAGTTGAATTGTCAGATTTTTTGGATTTAAATATCGTCTGTGGCCAACTCGCCTGAAAGCCGCCAAGCCATTCTAGGGCCGGAGTGCGCTATCGACTTAGCCTGGTCAAGCACCCTAAGTACGCCACTCTACCTACATCCCGGCAGGCCAAAGTAAGGTGGGTCCATGGACAATTGGATCTAAAAGAAAAGAAAATTCATCCAATCGTATTAAAAATCATGTTCAACTTAAAATTTTCTTGAGAACCGTAAGCCGCGACGAAGTTATAGACAAGGAACGAATTTTACTATTTTTCTTGGCTTAAGTGTGCAGGAAAAATGAACCCTACGTTGATGGGGAAAAACCGGAGCTAACCAAGCTCCGACTCCCACCAGGGCGTCAACCGTCGGCGTTGACTAAAAGATGGTGAGAAGACCCCGTCACTGGAGTCTGTTGCCAACAAACCAAGTGTGGCAAAGGTCATTGCCGGAGCTACTAAGCTCCGACACCTTGGAATATTAACTATCGATGCTCAACGTGTTGATAGAGGCTATTGCCGGAGCTACTAAGCTCCAGCGATGGACAGTGCCGGAGCTTCTAAGCTCCGACAACTTCAGGGGACCTTCACTATCAAAAACTTCGGACCTAGATTCCACAAGTTCGAAGAAAATTCGTCTTCAACAAAACTCAACATCCTTTTGGTACATGTCCACAATCAAATTGTGCACATCTACCAGGGGGCCAAGTGAAGATAAAGATGTTGAAGACAAAAGAATGAAATTCGCAAAAAATTGGGGATTTCATTTCATCTGAAGACCGGAGATTACATCTGGAGACAAGGGATTACAAAATTGAGGAAGAAGAGAAGATACAAGTAAAGGCTAAAAGAGACGGTCCTAGACCCTATGGAAGAACTCGGCAACCTTCTGGGCGACCTCCGACACGCGGGCTCGGGTAGCTTCGCCTTCTCCTTCGACGGGGCCTTCAAGCACCGGGTCCAGAGGAAATCGAGGGTTCCGGCTGGTGTAGCACGTCAACACATATTCTGTGACGTTCCTAGCCAGGGATTGCCCCTTGACCTCCAGCTGGTCCGCGATGACATCGCCCACCTTGGAGAGCTTGCTGCCTGCGGCGCTCAACGCTTGCAACGCGAGGTCAGGCTCCGGCTCCGGATCATCCGGGTGCACGGGACTGAAACCCATCGGCGTCAGTGCGTCGTCGGCCTTGCCCAGGAACTCCCAAATCTGCAGGGAGTACGCCTTCCTCAAGTTCTTCATCTCTTCCAAGGATCTCCGGGCCGCCGTCAGCTCCGAATTCTCGCGGGCGAGGCGCTCAACTTCTTTGGCGTTTTGCTGGATCTTCGCAGCAACCCGCTTCTCAAGTCTTCCGAGCTCCTCCTCCTGGAGGTGGATCTTGTTCCGGCGGTCGACCAGGTCCTTCTCCCTAGCCTCCACTTTCTTCTCCCGGGCGATAAGGGCACACTCGTATTCGTAGAGTTCCTGCCCCCGCACCCAGGTCTTCTCCTCTTCCTCGAGGCAGCGCTCTTCCAATTTCTTAGTGCGCTCCTCGAGGCCCTTATCCGCCAGAGCTGTTTTCTCAGCGAGCTCTTCTTCCCGTCGCAAGACGTCATCCCGTAGCTCTAGGAGTTTTTGCTCCTCATCCTCGAGCCGTCTTTCCCTCCCTTCAAGTGCCTCTCGGCGCTTGATGAGTGCGGTGCTGATGGCCTCGAGCTGATCAAACCGAGCATTGGCCGCGTCGTTAGCAGCCTTAGCTTGGTCATGGAACTCCTGGGATTGAGCGTCGAGGGCGTGAGTCATGCTCTCCCTCTCGTCCAGCAGCTCACCCTAGAGCTCCAGGCGGATCTTCTCCCGCCTGATCCATTCCTTGTCATCCGCAAGCCTCGACTGCGCCAGCTTAGTCTCGAAGTGGAGCCGATTACGCCACCGCCTAAGGGTTTGGCGCTCCTCTTCAAGAGCCTTGCTGTCGTGGAAGAAGGCCAGTTGGACCTGACGTAGACTGGAGCAGGCGTTGTCGATGGACATCGACAACGAGATGGGCTCCGGACCTGCTGGGATCTCTTCCGCTGGTTCCAGCGGGTCTTCACTTACAAAAATTGGGTCCCACTCTACGAGAGTGGAACCCCGAGCTTCCAAAGCGCTAGGGCCCTCCTCCGGGATGGCATCAGTTGCCATCGAAGGAGGTCCCGCCACCAAGTCTTCATTTGCCCCCTCAGGCTGGGGGCCGGCGACTTCATTCAGGCACTCTGGCTCTGCCACAGGTACCATCGACGTCGTCGCCTCCACTGGCTCCGGCCGGGACACTTCTTCTGAGGGAGGCTCAAGCTCCCTCGCCTCTTCAGCCGCCGGCTCTGCGGCCGGCGCTCCAACAATCACCGGCTCTGCGGCCGGAGCTTCGGAAGTAACCGGCTCAACTGCCGGAACTACTTCAACTTCCGGCTCGCATGCTGGGGCTTCAGCCACCTCCGGCTCAATCGCCGGGGCTTCAGCACTATCCGGCTCCGAAGCCGGGACTGCTACTTCCTCCGACTCAACAGCCGGAGCTTCTACTATTGCAGCACCAGGACCCGGAGCTTCCACTTCCGGGACGGGTGCCGCTGGCGCATCTTCATTCCCGTGGTCCGGCGCTATCACGGGAACTTTTGGAGACGAGTCGAGGTCCATGACCACGACAGCCGGCGCCGGAGCTGTCGCAGCCTCCGCTTGGGGCGGCACTGGGGCTGGAGCAGAAGCCCTCGCAGCCTCAGACACTGTGGCTGAGGGCGGAGCTTCACTCCCCTTCTTGGGAACGCTGCAGATGAAGAACGAAGAAATTGAGCAAACAGATGCTACAATTAAAACGTTAATCGAGGTAAAAAAGAAAAATTACATTGGAAGGCTCACGCACCAGCTTGCGCGGAACCTCTTTCCCGGACGATCCGGGCTGGCCACGGTCGGCGTAGGAGCTCCGGGAGGACTCCCAGGACTTGCCACAGCCGCGGGCGTTTCCCGGGTCGGAGCTCTCCCTGATCGGGAGGAACTCCTGGACCTGGAGGCCCTCACCGCTCCAGATGCCGGAGTCGCATGCCCGGAGCTAGCACCACGGGAGGGATCCACCACGGGGACAGTCGCACTCCGGGAGGACCCCACCGCCGGAATAGTAACGTTCCGGATGGACCCCACCACGGGGACAGTCGCCACGGCGGCGGAGGATCTTCCTTCCTGAGGAGGAGGAACCAGGGGGGAAGTGGCAGGCTCGACGGACCTTCCGTCAGCATGTCACAGCTTTCTCTTCCGGCTCTCCGGCTCCTCCGCCAGCTCCTTGCCCTTGCCGATGACCTCAGCTCTTGGCTGTGGGACAGGGGCGGAGCCATCTCCGGACAACCCGGGGATCGCCAACTGGGTGGTTGATCTTCTCTCGACGACACCAAGGTCGTCAAGCGCGGGCATCTTCCGCCGGAGCTCCCTGCTGAACTCAACTTCCACGTTCAGAGGGAGGAAAGCTGGCGGCGGAGTCAAGTAATCTCCGTCAACGTCGATGCCGTGCTGGAATTTCTTGAGGTGAAACTCCAAGGTCTTCCCCACCATGCTGGACTTCAACCCGGTCTCAACCCGGTCCTCGTCCATCACGCTGTTGAGGGCCCAGGCGAGCTTCTCCCTCCTCTTCAGCGGCGCCCACCTGTTGGACAGGAAGTTGCAGAACACCGCCTGGGGAGTCAATCCTCCCTCCACACATTGGCGGATCCTGGTCAGGACAGGGTCGAAAGCTTCCGCCAGCACCGGAACTTCGCTCCATACCGACGTGTCAATGTCGGGCAGACCGTCTGGCAACTCCAACCGCTCATGCTCCTCCACCCGGACGACTACCCAATCTTTCTTCCAGTCATCCCACTTCCCGGAAGGGAATGACCGGAGGTACTTGAATGGGCACTTCTTGCGCTTCACGAAGTAGTAGAAGCCAAGATACTCATCGCTTCGGCCGGTGGTTTGGACGGTGAAGAAGGTTCGGAAGAGCTCGATGCAGGGAGGGATGCCCACCCACATCTCGAAGAAGTGGACAAAGATGGACACAAGGAGAATGGAGTGAGGGCCAAGGTGGTACAGCTGCAGACCATAGAAGTCCAGCAGCATCAAGAAGAAAGAAGAAAACGGTGGGATCAGCCCCACCATGGCGTACGAGGAAAAGTACACCATCTCGCCAGAGTGCTCCTTTTCAAAGGGGAGTTCTCCGCCGGCGCGGACCGAGCGGTTGAAGAAGTCCGAAGACCACCCCATGAGGGCCTGGACCTTCTTCAGATCGCTGTCCGTCTTCAAGCGACTCTCACGCAGACCTAACTCCATCGCAGCACAGCTAGGCAAGAGAAGAGGAGCAAAGAACAAGTCGGGAGTTTGAGCGCAAGAACAGATGGGAAGCGTAAAGAACTCCCGACGGTGCGCTTTCCTTCTTAAGTAAGCCCTCGCAACGCTTGGATGGAAACTGCAGGAGAGTCAAGGATACTACTCAAGAATTCAACCCTGCCGATGACAAGAGGGCCCGGGACCACCCCGACGATCAAGTCGAGGTTCTTACCCAGGCGAACAGTTGTCATCACGAGGCGGGAAACCCAAAGACGGCGAACTGACAAGGCGCGCGGAACCGATACGGTTTTCGTATCGGGAACCGGCGACCTTCAATTGCGAGAGATCCGCACGTCAAAAATCTTATCTGCCGCCTGAGGTGCGCCACGCGTCGGGATTTAACCGTAAAGCCCCGCCAACGGCACCTCCGAAGACCCTTGAAGACCCAGTTCAAGAGTCGCGAGTATGGACCCACCTCCGACGGAATGACTTCACCCCGGTGGCTTTCCCCGGAGGTAGGTCCAGGGGGCCACTGTCGGTACCCTAAAAACCATACACCCCCTGAGGTTACAAAGATCTCAAGGGAAGGACATCTACTCAAAATTAAAGACCCTCGGAGGCCCACTTGTCAGACGTAACCGGACCTGCTTCTCCAACATGGTTAACCCCTAGGTTGCCACGTGTACTGCCAGACCGGAGCTACTACCCACAAGGGTGAAGCTCCGGGCTAGGTACCGAAACGGCACCTCCGGACTTAACCCCTGACCGAGAGAAGCTCCGGACCTGACACGTGCCAGGCCACCCCGGAGCTTCCCGCTTCCCACAAGCAAGCTTCGGAGCTGCCACGTGTCCAAATGTCGGAGCTGGCCGCCTCAAACCTCCGGAAGACGTTGTAACGACTCCGGATCGTCAAAGGATAGCCGCGGACTTCAAGACCCGATTAATTGTCATTAATTCCATGTTAATGACACTTAATTTGATAATCTTAACACCTGTAACGGCACTGTCGGGGCCCGTTACAGGGTTATTAACAACAATTAATCGTGTATCAATACTAGTAACCGCCGGGGGCACATGTCGGGCCAGGCTAACTTGTAACGGTTTGTCCTTGTACTATAAAAGGACAGACCGACGATACACAAAGCACGTTCTAAGGCTCTGGAACGCTCTCAGGCACACAAGCTAATACAACACCACACACCCGTGGAGTAGGGTATTACGCTCAGGCGGCCCGAACCACGTAAACCACTGTGTCTCTCGTGTCCAATCGTGATTCACCTTCTTGAGTCTCCGCGCGCCCACACCGAACTACAAACTCCTTCAACACTTTAGTAGTGTCAGGAGATCTGCCGACTCCAACAGTCGACAGGAGCTCTGGATCCTAATGGAATCTTCGTCCGGAGGTTGTCAAAACCAACAGCTCAACCTGCCGAACTGAGTGAAGGGGGCGAGACCAGCACCTCGAAGCTGGCAGTCCCGATGGCCCTGTTACCATGGCGTCCACCAAGGGTCATAGGTACTATTGGAAGCTCTGAGCAACCCAGCACGCAAGACTCAAAAGCTCAAGTTAGCTCCAATGCATGGATCTCGGAGATCCGGAGCTACTTGAAAGACAACATCCTTCCTGAAGACAGTGTATCTGCTGGCCGGATTGTTAGATTGGCTAAAAGATACACATTGGTAGAAGGGGATCTCTACCGACATGGTGCCAATGGCGTCCTAATGCGGTGCATTGCAAGGGAAGAAGACCGCGAGCTCCTCATGGAAATCCATGGAGGCGAGTGTGGGAGCCATGATTCTTCCCACACGCTGGTTGGTAAAGCCTTTTGGCATGGCTTTTACTGGCCTACAGCACTTCACGATGCGGTAGAGCTAGTGAAAAATGTGAAGCGTGTCAGTTCCATGCAAAATAGATTCACACACCGGCTCAATCGCTACAAATGATACCTCCTACATGGCCATTCCTGTGTGGGGCATGGACATTTTGGGACCTTTCCCAAAAGCTGTCGGAGGTTACAAGTTCCTGTATGTCGCCGTCGACAAGTTCACTAAGTGGCCGAAAGCAACTCCAGTTGTGACAATCAACAACGAATCAACAATCAAGTTCTTGAAGTCCATTATATGCAGATTTGGAGTTCCGAACAACGTCATAACTGACAACAGAACTCAATTTACAAGTACTGCATTTCAAGAATATTGCGAAGACCTCGGCATTCAATTAAGCTACGCCTCAGTAGCTCATCCAGCAAGCAATGGCCAAGCCAAGAGAGCAAATGCAGAAATATTAAAGGGACTCAATATGCACACGTATGAGCATCTAAAAAAACATGGAGCCAACTGGATTGAAGAGCTTCCATCCACATTATGGGCGAACAGGACAACACCTAATCGGTCAACTGGGGAGACTCAATTCTTCTTGGTGTACGGAGCGGAAGGAGTCCTTCCCCCGGAGATCACCTTGGGGTCCCTCCGGGTCCGGACCTTTAATGAAGCCATGCAGGACCAGCTCCGACGTGAAGACCTTGACCTCGTCGACGAGGGAAGGGGCCAAACAGCTGTTTGTAATGCACATTATTGCCAAGCGCTCCGTCGCTATCATCAAAGGCATGTGCGCAGCCGATAGCTCTAGGAAGGCGATCTGGTGCTTCGGAAGATACTAACTTGGGAGGGAATGAACAAACTTCTCCCCAGCTGGGAAGGTCCATTCCGACTGATCAAAGTATCCCGACCCAGATGCGTTCACCTGGCAACTGAGGATTGGATTCCGCTCCCTTATCCTTGGAACATCGAGCACCTCCATAAGTTTTATGCTTAGAATCACGGAGTTGAGCCTGTAATTACACATGATGTATGTTATAGAGTCGATAAACGGATAGGAATAGGTCCTCTGGGAGAACATCCGGACCCCTCCGGGAGGGTCTGGGAAGTTCAAGTACACTTCATACAGTCACTGCACTAAAAGTGTAACTACCTACCCTGGGTTAGTACAAGATGTATAGCGCACTTAGCTTGGTCCCGCACCCTAAGTGTGTCCTTGTCTCCCCTGTAATCCAAACCTATAATGAAAGACATTGTTGTGTAAAAACAGACTCCACGTGCATTTATTTTTGTACAAGGCTCGACCTATCAACTTATTATTTTTTTAACCTTCTTGTCTATAATGAAGTTGTGTAATTCTTCTTGAGTTTTCACCAAGTTATTCATATGCATTGCAAGTTATATTGTTGGTCTCTTTGGATCTTAACATGCTGTATAGTCCACTTGCCTGAACGCGAAGCCAACATAGGTCCGGAGTGTGCTATCAACTTAGCCTGGTCTTGCACCCTAGGTACGCCACTCTATGTACACTCCAGCAGGCCTCAGTAGGGTGAGTACTAGAAAAGTATATGGGCCCGGAAAGATTACATCGATATACTTGTTACCATATCGAGTTTCTTCGGATTTAAAACTCAAATAAGAATGATAAGTCACAAACGATTTATAGACAAGAGGACGAATTTTACTCTTTTCTTGTATTTAATATGCAGGAAAACAGAAATTCATAGCGATGGCGGACGACGCCGGAGCTACTAAGCTCCGACATCCTCCAAGGGGGCTCGCCATCAACTTTTAATATGTTGACAGTGGGTGACGTCGGAGCTACAAAGCTCCGACAACCCCTGGAGGCATAAATTCAACTATTCGTGCAACGATATCAGGAGCTACCGAGCTCCGACTGTCAACGTTTATATGTTGATAATGAGAATTGTCGGAGCTACCAAGCTCCACAATCCCAGGGGGCCTGCCTTTAACGCCTCAGAATTTTGATGACTTTGGACCTAAAATCTACAAGTGTGAAGCGTTCAAGTCGTCAACATACTGCCACAACCTTTGGTACATGTACACATGTACCAGGGGGCCAACAAGATATAGCACAATATATTGAATACAAAGTGAAATTCATGACAGCAAGGAGGATTTCATTAATCAAAAGTACTCAATTACAAAATTGGGGTTACAAGGGGCAAAAGGAGAAAAGTCCTAGCCACTGGAGGATCTAAGTCCTGTGGAAAAACAAAGTAACCTTCTCAGCAGCTTCTTGGACACTAGCTCTAGCGGCATCCTCTTCCTCGGCGATGATTCCTTCAAAGACCAGATCAAGAGAGAATTGGGGTCTCGACTTTTGTAACATGCCAAGACATACTCAGCGACGTTCTTGGCCAAAGATTTACCCTCCGTCTCCAGCTGATCGGCGATGACATTACCCATTGCGTCGAGTTTGCTACCAGCAGAGCCAAGTGCCACTAGCGTCTGGTCCAGCTCCTGTGCTGGGTCCTCCGGGTGTACTAGACTGAAACCAAGAGAACTAAGGGCCCTGTCCGCACATCCCAAGAAGTCACATACCATCACGGACTCGATTTCCTTCGAGCTCTGCAGCTCTTCCAGTGACCTCCGGGCGGCCGCTAGCTCCGAACTCTCCCGAGCAAGGCGTTCCACCACTTTGGCATGTTCTGCATACTTTCAGCAACCTGCTTCTCGCGGTCGGTCAGCTCTGACTCCCGGAGGTGGATGCGGTTTCGCCTCTCCGCCAGGTCTTTCTCCCTGCCTCTCACCTTCCCTTCCCTAGTGGCAACGTCAGCTTCTCTTTTCGAGAGCTCCTGCCCCATCTTCCATTATTTCTTCCTTTCATCTTCACTCCACTGCTCAAACTTCTTTGAGCGATCCGCCAAATTCTGTTCGCCCAGAGTCAACTTCTGTGTGACTTCTGTCTCTCTTTTCATGACATCCTCGTACTGCTCCAGGAGCTTTTCTTCCATGGCCTCCAGGTCCGCCCGATGCTTCAGGAGAACCTCGTTCAATTCATTGAGGCTTTTGTGACGCTCATCAGCAGCATCACGCCTCTCCTTGGCTTGCTCAAGGATTTCCCTGGAGTTAGCGTCGAGCGCCCGGATGACAACCTCCTTCTCCTCAAGCAGCTTATCCCAGTACTCTAACCGGGCCTTCTCCCTCTTTATCCATTCCTTCTGGTCAGCTAGCCTCGTCTGGGCAAGCCTGGTCTCAAAATGGAGTCTGTTGCGCCAACGACTCAAGGTGTTGCGCTCCTCCTCCAGGGCTTTGATCTCATGATCGAAGGCAAGTTGGACTTGTCAGTGACTAGAGGAGGCCTTGTCTATAGACAATACCAGAGGGATAGGCTCCAGGCCTGCTGGGACCATCTCTACAGGCTCTAGAGGATTCTCCATTACAAAAATAGGGTCCCACTCTACAGAGGGGACCCTTGAGCTTCAGCGGCACTAGGGCCGCTCTCCAGAAGCCGTTCTGCAGCAGCAGAGGAAGAACCCACTAGGGGAACCCCCACCTCCGGAGAAGAAGTTGAAGGCACTTCTTCAGGGTCTTCGGTCGCTTGCTCTGAAGGTGGAGGACCCATCGCCACTTCTTTAGGCAGCTCCGGCTCTGGTTCAGCTACCTCTGGGGCAATGGCAGGGGCTTCATATGGGGCATCTACCGCTGCTGGCTCAGACGCTGGCACGTCAGCTTCCTCCGATTTAATGACCAGAGCTTCAGACGCCTCCGGCTCAACTGCCGGACATTCAACTGCTTCAGGCACAAGGGCCAGAGCTTCAATGATTTCCGGCTCAATAGTCGGGGCTTCAATTACCTCTGGCTCAACGGCTAGGGCTTTGACGACTTCCAGCTCAAAGGCCGGAACTTCTGGCATCGCCGATGCTGGAGCATCAGCCTCTGCCACCGTCCCCAGGGGTACATCTTCGACTTCTCCCCCGTGGTCTGGCGCTACCACAGGAGCTTCAGGCGAGGACTCCGAGTCCAAGTCCATGACAGCTGGCGCTGGAGCTGTCGCAACTTCTGCCTCCACTTGAGGAGGAGGCTTAGTGCTTGAAGCCGGAGCTTCGACAGGTGTAGCCCCAGCCGCTGCAACAAGCGCTGAAGTTCCTGGCCCCTTCTTCGACACCCTAGAAATAAAGGGAAGAGAAGATTAAATACACATAAAAAACAAGACTAGCATTTTAGGGTGAGCAATCAATGCATACCTAGGGATGCTACCACCCTAGTCGCCTCGGAACCTCTTCTTTTGAGGCCCGGAGCCAGCGCCCACCAAGTCTGGTGAGACAACGACTTCGGACCTCAGTTGAGGGCCCCTTGCAGCAGCCGGAGTCCTCTTGTCCGGAGCTTCTCTTTGTCGGAAAGAACTCTCGGGCCTGGAACTTTTAGCCAGCGCTGAGGCCGGGGTTGATTGCCCGGAGGGGACACCCCTTTAAGACACTTGCGCCGAAGCAGGAGTAGCTGCAGAAGGCATCCCCCGCCGGGGAGAAGAAGCCATGGTAGAAGGAGCAGGTCTGACGGACCTCCCGTCGGCATGCTTCAACTTCCTCTTCCGGCTCGAGGGCTCACCCGACTCTTTACCTTTGCCCTTAACGATGTCTTCAACCCTCCGTCTCGGGGCAGAGGCAGGACCTCCTTTGGAAGCTCTGGGGATCACCACCCTGGTGGTCGGACGCCTTTCCACCTCACCAAGGTCATCAAGCACCGTCATCCTCCTCCGGAGCTCCCTACTAAACTGTGCCTCCATGTTCAGAGGGAGGAAAGCTGCCAGCGGAACTAAGTTGTCGCCGTTGATGTTTATCCCATGCTGGAATTTCTTAAGGTGAAGCTCCAAAGCTTCGTCATTCAAGTTGGATTTCAAACCGGTTTCAATCCGGTCATCATCCATCACGCTGTTGAGGGCCCACACGAGCTTCTTCCTCTTCCTCAGCGGAGCCCATATATTAACCAGGAAGTTGCAAAAGACCATATGAGGAGTCACTCCACCCTCCACGCATTCGCGGATCCTGGTCAAGATGGGGTTGAAGGCATCTGACAGCACTAGAACTACACTCTAGGCGTCGGTGTCAATGTTGGGGAGACCTTCGGGCAGCTCCAACTTCTCACGCTCCTCCACTGCAATGATGATCCAATCTTTCTTCCAGTCGTCCCATTTGCCAAAAGGAAACAACTTCAAGTATTTGAAGGGGTAGTTCTTGCGCTTCATGAAATAGTAGAAGCCAAGAAGCTCAATCCCGTTGCTGGTGGTGTGGATGGTGAAGAAGGTGCGGAATAGCTCGATGCAGGGGGGAATACCCACCCACATCTCGCAAAAGTGGACGAACATCACCACTAGAAGAAGAGAATGGGGGCCAAGGTGATACAGTTGCAGACCATAAAAGTCCAGCAGCATCAAAAGAAAAGTAGAGAAAGGTGGAATGAATCCCACCATGGCATACGCCGAGAAGTACACCATGTGGCCACTGCGCTCCTTCTTGAATGGGAGCTTGCTGGCGCGAACAAAGTGGTTGAAGGAGTCGCTGGACCACCCCATATAGGTCTGGACCTTCTTCAGATCATCGTCACTCTTGAGGTACTCTTGTTAAGACCCAACTCCATCGCGACAAAGTGGAGCAAAGGAATGGAAGTTAGGCGGAGTTTGGGAGGCTCTGAGCACAAATTTGATCGAAGGCGTAAAGAGTCCTCAAACCGTGCGCACTTTCCCTCTTAAGTAAGCCTCAGCGACGCTTGGATGGAAACCACAGTGAGAACAAAGGCACTTTTCAAAAGTCTACCCCATCAATGACGAGTGGGTCTGGGGCCACCCCGACGAAGAGATTGAGGTTCTTACCCAAGGCGAACCGTTGTCATGATGAGCGGCAGGAAAATCGATGGCGGCACCCTGATAGGGCGCACGGAACCGATACGGTTTTTGTATTGGGAACCGACAACCTTCAATTGCGTGAGATCCTCACTCAAAGATCTTATCTGCCGCATTCGTAACAAGCCACGCGTCAATGGTTCACTCCCGGACCATCGCTCCAATAGCATATTAGAAGACTCTTGAAATCGAAGTGCGGGAATTGAGAATGGCGCCACCTCCGGTAGAATAAATTAACCCAAAGGGTTTCTCCCAGAGGTGGGCCCGAGGGCCACTGTCGGTACCCTGCGTACCAGGTACCCCTTAGTACCGTGAAGAGTACAAGGGAGTTCTACCTGTCAGAGTTGAAGGTCTCCTCGGGCCCCACATGTCACATTGCACCAGACCCGCTCCCCTCATATGGGTAGCTCCTGGGTCAACACATGTAAAGAAAAACCGGAACTAAGCTCCCAACGAAGGAAAGCTTCAGTGACAACACGTGTACAACAACCACGAACGTAACTCCCAATAGAGAGGAGCTCCGGTGCCGACATGTGTACAACAGCCCCGGACCTAACCTCCCGTAAGGGAAAGCTCCGGAGCTTCCACCCGTGGAGCCTCCGGACCTTCATCGACGTATACACTGGCAGATCTCCTTCAACACGAACAATCAAGGGTAATTAAAGCAGCAGTTACAAGATTTAATTACGTGTCGTTAATGCTGTATTAATGACATGCGATCAGAGCCCTGTTAAGGGGTAACACAACCATTAAGGCACGTTATCACACTATTGATCATGCTTAATACCCTTTAGACAGTGTATTAGGCCATTAAATATGCCAGGGCCACATGTCGGGCCAGGCAAGCTTTGTAATGGTCAGTCCTTAGAACTATAAAAGGGTTGCGCCGCACGTACCCATGGACATCTGATCTGATCTGAGCCGATCCAAGCTAACCCGCTTACTAAGAAATAGACTCACACAATACAACAACACAAACCCCGTGGAGTAGGGTGTTATGCTCAAGCGGTCCAAACCACATAAATCTCTGGTGTCATTATCTTGATCTTGATCTCTGCGTACCTCAACCATAACAAGACCCTCCGCAGGTTGCTTCTTAGCAGGTCCGGAGGAAGTGTCATTTCAAACACTTCTTCAAGCGTGTTCCACAGACAATGTTGGCCATATAGGCATCAACCTACGGCCGAACAAGTAGAAGGGACGCGAAATGAAGGAATAAATGGAGGGTCAAGTTTCATATCCTGGTTTCGAGATTATGTAATACTCTCTCATCTTCTATATATTATAAGTTACTATTATTAAAGAATTATTATTTTAACTTACGATCATTTTTGACAGTGCCGAACTCACAATGTCTATAAAGATTTGCGACGACTATCTTATGGATTGGTGAATGTTAGAATCTATGGTCGATATGATGTAAATGGCTTTCAGTTCCGTACAACTCATTTTGAAGCTCTTTGTCCTCTCGCGACAACATCAAATTCCGGTGTTGTGACGAGAGCAATTGACACTCAAGGGAATGTAACCAATTATTATGAGATCATTAACAAGTGGAGAAAGTGTATTATCTACCTGATCCATGCACAAAGCTCAGTGCTTGGTGGGTGGTGTATAAGGTGAATCCTCGTGAGCGGTTATATACTCTTGGGGATGATGGTTACCATGATAGTGAAGATGTTGAAGAAGTGTACCAAGAAGAATAGTTGCCAGACACTTTTATCGTCAAGCCTGATGCAGGACTCGATCAATTAGTTAGAGATGTTGAAGATGTAGAGACAAATGATACGCGAAAACGAAAATTAGAACAGGTCACGATATAAGATTGTTGGGCTGGTTTAAGGAGTAGGGCACATGATAATGATGTTGATGAATTTTGAAAGTGATTACAAGTAACGTTTTCTTGAATATAGTAACATGAATTTTGTATATCTTATTTGCATATACTGATTATCTATTAAAACAGGATGTCGTCAAATAAGGGTAAGAAGGTGGTGCCGATGAGGGGGTTCTTCTCATCTAGAGCCGAGGTCACTTTCGCTGGTGCCTCATCAATTGGGAGCAGACGCTCTCAGCTGCTGGGGCATGTTCTGAGCAGCTCTAGGACTTCATCACAGTAGCCCACATAGGTAAATTTCACTATTCTTCAGCAAATTTTTCAAATTCAATTTCCAATTAAACTTATAAATCATTTGAATGTTGTAGTCCTCGCTGACTAACTTAGAGGCTACGACGCCAGTTGAGCTTGGCTACCCTTGGGTGAGTTAGCCCTCGGCTGGCGAGCCTTCTGTTCCTGAGCTCTTTGGTTTGGCTCGTGCCAAGCCTTCTGGGTCACTAGACGTGGTGCCCGAGCAGATGCGAAGGACAAGGAGGACTCACTTTGTCAGTCCTTCTGCGGTCCCTTCACAAAGGATCATGATTCATCCGGTCGGAGACAGGTAATAAAATCGTAGTGTTCAATTCTGGTTTTTTTGGTTACTTAAGTAATGAATCAATAAATATCTTGCAGTGCTTGGTACGATGCATCTTACCGGTGAGAGACACCACAGACAAGTGAACGGTGTCGTCGGGTCCTTAGTGCGTTTGCGCTATCCTGGGGTCATCGACGGGGTGCCTGCTACTTCGTGGGAGGACTACGCACGCGCCCATCACCAGGGGCATGACAATGTTCAGGAGGTCGTATGGGCCGATTTTATGGTAAATATGTTAAATAAAGTTTCTAAGTTTTAACTCTTAAACTCTTTTAATGACCATGTCTTCAATATATTCTTTAATACAAAAAAGGTATATTTTAGAGGATCTGGACGACCCTCACATGTTTGAGCATGCGAGGAAGGTGTTTCACATCAATGCTGCGAAGGCAGTTCGACAAGCTTTGTTGAACGCTCGTGTTCAAGTTATCAATGATCACTTGAAGGCGAACCAGCACCACGTGCTACACTTTCGGCAGGAGAGCGAAAGGTACCTGATGGAGGAGGAGTATGCGTAGGTACGTGGGGTGTACTAAATATTTTTATGATAATTTCCTCAATGGTATTTTTAACGACCTACAACTATGTGCAAGGCCATGTGAGCTGGTTGCAGGGTCGGTCCAATGCATACCGGGCCCTTTGTCGGTACTGGGCTAGCGATGAGTTTAAGGATAAGTCCCAGAGGGCTCAAGGGTGCAGAGGGGTTGAGGGGAAGCACAACCACGCCCAATATAACCACATGTGTTTAGCTAACAAATGGTAAGTGTATCTACCTTATGTTTATATATTCATAATATAGTGTTTATACTAACACGTATTGACAGGAGCGCGAGACAGGGGTGCTGTCGACCCTTGCTGATATCTGGAAGAGAGGTCACAGAGACCCTTCTCAGCCTCAGGGGTGCAGTTCAGCCACAACTAAGCGGATGATAAGTTTAGAAACCATTCATATTAAATATAACTATATGGATTGTTGAACTTACATAATTTTCTTGTTTTTCATGCTAGGTACGGGGAGGAGACTAGGAGGATACACGACACAAATTTTGATTGGGAACATATGACACCCGGTTCTGAAAAATGAATCAAGTGCAGTGTATGTGTGCTCAGGATGTCCATTAGACATACACATCAAAATCACAAATGATAATCAGAATATGACCATGTCACAAATAATAAATATACCTTGATTCTATTGCAGCGCAAAGAATCTAGCATAGGCGACTCCAACTCCATAGCGATCGACAGTAGTACACACACCTAGTACTCCATGACGACCTCCAAAATACTTCTTGTAGCTGAATTAATGTGGGAATAGCAAGGGTGAGCACATGTCGTACTCAGCAAGTGTGGTAAAATAATGACATGTAGCTTAAACAAGGAATGATAATAAATAATGGCTATTTGATAAAAAGTACATTTAAAACATGTAAAAAGCATCCTACAATGTCTATGTGAATTTAATCCTATCATAACCCAAGTAATTATCATAACATGTATTCAACATTCTCATTTACCATCATAATTCATTTATAACCAGCCATCAATTAATATCGTAACCATTTGCCAATTTCATCTCCTCTCATAACTGACCAACTCATATAACCAATCCCATACCAAATCATCCCAAATCCCAAGTCCAATTCTAATCATGTGAGGGTCCAGGTCGCTCATAACCGGGAGCATGGTTATCATGATGGTTTTTAACATTTTGTAGAGGTTGTACCACTTTACCCACAAGTTCGTGATTTCGTCCCCTTTCGGTGACTAAAGAACCTCCATTATGCCCGTGACCCTTCGGTCACATTACACACTTCCATAGATGTGTGGCTAAGAGATCACAAAATAGCCTTTACAAAGTGATTACTAGCATATTTATACCCCACTGAGGTTAGACCGGTGGTAATGTCTCCAACTGAGCACATCCAACCAAGGGCCCCCTCTTGAGTCATTCAGATCCCAGGGTAGTCCCACCAATCTCTACAAACCCATCCAACTACCCTTTCCTCGAGCATTCTTAATGGTCCAAATAGTATTGGCAAAATACTAATTAGTTAGCTAAGCCACACCCATACTTGGCCCTGTGGTGGCACTGTAAATCCTGAATGGTCGCTCCACGAACCGGTCCTTAGATCTAAAGCAAGCGAAACCACCAAAACGGTCCAACCCATTCAACATAACCGGCTTGCTTAGATCCCTAGGCACCATGTTACTAAAGGGTCATTGTTATCTAATTCCACCATTCATGTGTTCAATAGTTCATAATTAGGCAATTTGATTATTTCCTAAATCCAATTGAGTATAGCGATGCAAAAGTGTAAAAATACCCTTCTCGACTCTCTACACTGTGTTCAAGCAACAAGGGTGGTCATACAAAGCTAGTAAAATCCTACAATTGTATTTTCCCATCAATTGACACAAGCATGCAATTTTGCAAACAAAATATTTAAAAACCCGAATCAAAATGATCAATGACACTTGCCTTAATATTCTGCAATTTGATGGCTCAAGCAATTCAAAGTCTTGCACATGAAGATTATTGAATATTCGCTTCTTGATCATAACCTCTTGAGCGTACCCGTCTACTCGCAATCAAGCACATACACAAGCAACATACACAATAAATGCATTGCAAACATTAATTAATACGCAAAATATGGATGCATGAAAAAATATGTTTATATTAATGCTATATGCATTTGTATAGCTTTTTAGTAATTTTCTATAATGATTACTATTTATTTGAGCAAGTTTGGAATTAATTACAATTAATTCAGAAGCAAAATAATTATTTAAGAATATTAAATAAGTTGAAAATATTATTAATAACTTTCTAGAATTTATTCTAAATTTTGTAGAATTTTTCTGGATTTAATTATATACCTTATGATTTAATTAGTCTCAAGTTCTATTTATTAAATATGGAAAACATATTAAATAATACTAAAAATATAAATTTAGTTAGATCTAGAATAACATATTGATCATGTACAATTTAATCTAACTTGTAAGTTTCAAAGTGATTTAAGATGGTTTGACTATGATTAATGACTACTCAAATAAAACACGTCCTACACGTGACTCAATCCAAGTATTAGAACTAAAATAGTTGTCTAGATCTATACTGTAATACCTACCGTGTGAGTAGCTAGTCTCGACGATTGTGGTAACGACGATGCAGCGCATGTCTCTTTTGAAGCAGCGACTCCTCCTTTTTCTTCCTTCTTTTTCTCTTCCTTGTCTTAGCGGCTGGCGTTTCTCTTCTCTGGACGGTGGCTCACGGTCGACAGAGGGCGGAGCAGCAAAGCTTTGCCCTTTTTCCCGGCGCTACATACGGGAGCTGGCGTGGCCTACGGAGGGAGCAGACGCGTTTTATGGGGGCGGGGCCTGGTGGACGCACCCATGGAGTGAGTCCCGATCGGGCATGGCGCGCGCCTGGTCCGAGCAAAAGACTCGGCTCTGCGGTGCCTTTCCTTTTTTTTTCATTTTTTCCCTTGGTTATGCGGCCAGCTGCTTGGTGTTGATTTGGTTTTTTTATATTCCTTTTTTTTTAAATGCGGTGAGCGGTCATTGTGCGGCTATGGCTCTTGCCACCATGTTGACTTTTGTTTATTTTTTCTTCCTCTTTTGTTTTATTTATTATATTTTCTTTGTCTTTTTTCTTTTCTTTATGAATTGTTATTTATTATATATTTCTTTGTCTTTTATTTTTCGTTCTTTTACCCTATTTAATAATTATTATATCTTTCTTTTATATTAGATCATTCTTTCATTATTTTTTCTTGCCGTGCGGCAAGGCTCTTTGTGCGACAGGTGATATGGTCAGCGGTTGACTTTTTGTTTATTATTTATATATAGTGCATTGAGTTGTTAAAATGTGTCAACCCAATAGTACCGGACACGTAAAGGAACGGACTAGTCCATGAAGGTACAGGGAGCTGATTGAACAAGTCCGGTTTGGCATCGGACAAGTCCGCAAAGGAACAAAAAGTCCAATGGATAAGTCTGGTGTTATGCCGGATAAGTCCGGGGTTGGGGAAAATTTGTTTAAGTCTGTGCATACCGGACTAATCCGATATTATACCGGACAAGTCCGTTGTTGTCTATTAAAGGCATTCGGACTAGTCCGTTACTAATCCGGTGCTTAGCTTAATATTTACTTGCATCTTTATTAATTCTTTTACGTTTGTTCCTTTTCATCCCTAGTTACATTTATTTCTTTTATCCTATATTTGTTATGGCAAATAAATTACTTTTGGCGTATTTATTTTGGTAACTAGTTTTCAATACTTGAGATGAATGCAAAATGCGAGATGAGATGCATATATTTTATATTTTTCTTTATAAATACATTTTCTTACTATTATTAACTTTAAATTTCCATTTAAGTTTTTGGTTTGTCAAAGCTCAAAAATCACGGTGTTACAGAACATGAGCCAATCGACCCTCAAACCGCGTATGCAAGCGGAGGTGGAAAAGCCCACAGAAGGTGAGTTCATAAGTCATTTTATCGTTTTCAATTCAAAATATTCAAGATATTTTAATTTCATATTACTGATTCTTTTTTTATAGGCTCGCTTTATTCGACAGAGTTGTTGAGTCGAGGGCGGCGAGACTTGCGAGAGGCAGCTCCACGCAGGCTTTGTCGGCGGGCTCGAGTCGCCGTGTCTCGCAGGTGGAGACTCCCGCCTGTAAGGTCCAGGAGAGCCGCGAGCAGTACCAGTCGGACATGGAGGCGCAGAGGGCAACGATGGAGGCCACCATTTCCTACCAGCGAGCCTTCATGGAGCAGATGCAGTAGACGATGGAGATGAAGAGGCAGCGATAGCAGTAAGTTAAAGTAATTTAAATTTATCACATTCTTAATAATATGTAATAACCTGTAACATTTGCAGTGACAAAGTTTCTTTGAAGCCTACGAAGTCTAGGGGTTGCACCCCGAGCTACCTCTACTGCCACCGCCAATTCCACCACCAGAAGTTGACCTACCGCTGCCGCTGCACATTTCTCCGGGTTTGCAGGTAATCAAAATCGTTGTTACTTAGTCTTAATTCATCAAATGTAGGCAAATCTAATTCAACTTAGTTATTGTAGTCTTACTTAGTCTTAAATAATCAAACATAGCAAATATAACTCAAATTAACTAAAGTAAGCTCAATATGATCAATTCTAGCTTGTTTAATCAATTCTAGTAAAAACAAAGTTCTAAACTAATCAATATGTCAAAAAACTTCTATGTGTTGCAGAGATCGGTGAGGGAGGCTCAAACTCCGTCGCCGTCTATATCGGCGCCTGGAATGATGCGCGGCAAGGATGTTGGCGGCTCCAGAGGTAGCTAGAATTGAGTAGAAGGGCTAGCGGATTGTTTTGTATTGTTTGTGTTGTGATGGAGACGTTATATATTGTGTTTTGGAGGCTGCTGCTGTTATGTGCTGCTGATGTTATATATTTTGTCTCTGTCGTGTTTCTGGCCATCGAGTTGGGCATCACTTTCTATTTTTTTTACAACCTTATTTGCGACAACTTTTATACAGTACCGTCAGAAATAAGGGTTCTGGCCGTCGCAAATTAACCTATGTTATTTACGATGGTCGAGCCATCGCAAATAGGTCCTTAATTGCAACGGCCACCGCCAGCTGTCGCAAATTGTCGGGTCCGACGCATTCACTGGGCCCGGGCCCTTATTTGCGACGGCCATTGTAAGCCATCGCAAATAACCTTATTTGCGATGATGGCCATCGCAAATAACCTTAATTGTGACAAAACATGGGCAACGTCCGGAAACCGTCGCAAATATCTTATTTGCGATGGTTTTTTTACTTTTTTTTTGCGACGGCCCTGACCGTCACAAATCATCGGGATTCCTGTAGTATATATAAAGACATAGTCTTAGAGAAGTAGATTATATAGGTTGTTCAAGTATATACACTACTACTAGGGATGAAAATGGTACGGTAAATTTTTGGATCATCTGACGCCGTTTTCAAAATTTTCTGATGCGATTATCATTTTTGACAATTTCCAAAATTTTTGATCTGATTACCGTTTTTATCGAATATTAAAATATAGTAAATGGAATGGAAACGATTTAGACTAATTTTCGACTGAATTGTCAGAATACCGTATTTTAATGGAAAATTTTCGAACAATAACCAAATAATTTTCGAATAGTAGGTTGGGTCTAATGATCTGACATGTAATAAGCTCAATTCTTT
The DNA here is from genome assembly GCA_036927565.1 of Tuctoria greenei. NCBI lineage: Eukaryota > Viridiplantae > Streptophyta > Magnoliopsida > Poales > Poaceae > Tuctoria > Tuctoria greenei. The sequence continues at coordinate 35,552,360 of JAYESD010000003.1, read as the reverse complement.
AAGTTCTTTATTCAGATACTTGTTTGGATAAGGACTTAATCTAATAACATACAAATATTTATTTACTTTAAAATGTGTTTCTAAAGTTGTTGGTACTTTGTGTACCGGGTACCCCTGACATCGCAAGCGAAGCCGAAGAGTTCCTATGTCCAAGTGGTGAACGTCCAAAGGGGATACACATCCCGCGGAACCGGATCTATCTCCCACCGTAGGGTAGCTCCAGTGTAGCCACATGTTAAGAAGAGTCGGACTTAGCTCCCTCGTTTGGGTAGCTCCGGTGTTGCCATGTGTCCTGCAGAGCCGGACCTGTCTCCCTCCTCAGGGAAGCTCTAACACTGCTATGGCACCGAACCTATCCCCTAGTAGAGGGAAGCTCCCGAGCTTCCACGTGTCAATGCTCAAACCTATGTCAGCAACGGGAAGACAACAGGATCTCCAACGGTACGTACATTCAAGGGCTATCAATTAGCCACTACAAGACCTGGTTAACACTCATTAATGCCATATTAATGACACACAATCAGAGTAATATCAAGGTTGGTAACACCGTCATTAAGGCAAGTTATCGCGCTATTAACCGTCCTTAACACTGTAGATCGTGTACAGGGTAGTTGATACAGTCAGGGCCACTTGTCGGGTCAAGCGCATACTGTAACAACCAGTCCTTGGTATATAAGAGGATTGCGCCGCACGGTAGAAAGACAAGCTAATCTGAACGAATCTCAAGCCACCCAAACTCATACAATCAACACAAACCCCGTGGAGTAAGGTATTACGCTCAGGCGGCCCGAACCACGTAAAACCCCTGGTGTTCACCTCTTGTCTAGATCTTGACTTGTGCCCCAACCAAATACGAACCTCTGCGGACTACGTCTTAGTAGTACCGGGGGAAGTTTCATAGTCCACACTTCGACATTTGGTGCGCCAGGTAGGGGGCTTTCAATCTTTCAAGATGGTGAACTCCACCGCCGCTTCATCCAACGGATCGTATATGCAGCCTACTGGAGGAAATCCCTCCAACGTGTAGCAGCCGACCAAAGTTGTGATTCCGGCGGGTGTCATTCTTCCACCACCACCACCATCTCAGCAGGATGGTGTATTTGTGTCGATCTCCGCATCGACAAATAACCCTGAGAACGCGCTTAACACAACACAAACTCTCCTCCAGCGCCCACCAGCGTCGGGAGCTCCTCCAGCCGCGCTAGAACAGTGGTGTGCTGATGTTGAGCATTTAGTTGCATACGCAACAATGCAATCAACAACCAAGGTCCGCCCCATGCAGGGCAGACACCTTCACGGAACAAGATCTTTTATGGTAGAGTTGGTCCTCAAACATCGCAGCTCAGGAGACGTGCGCCCTCCTAGCAAGTGATGTCACTACCCTCTGGAGCTCGCCATACTCACATGGAGACGAGGCTCCCGACTCAGGATCTCTGGTCAGAGCTCGATCGTCGCTACATGCGGCAAGACGACCATGTCAACATTGAGTGTGCTCGCTAGAGGCACATTGCTCGAGAAAACCCTTCTCCTTTTGGAGTTGGGGCGGCTGTTCGACTCTAGCCATGCACCTCCACATGGTCGAGTGGCCACTCAAGTTTCGGTCACATCTGCCGGAGAAATACGACGGGACAGTCAACCCCGTTGAATTTCTTCAGATCCACTCCACCGCCATCCTCGTGGCTTGAGGCAATGAAGCTGTTAGGCCAACTTCTTCCCCGTAGCCTTAACTGGGACTGCAAGGTCCTGGTTCATGAGCTTACCACCTGACTCCATCAACAATTTGGTGGAAATCTATCGCCAATTCACCGCCAACTTCGGGAGCTCCTACACCCGACCTGGCACCAAGCTGGACCTCTTCGCTGTATAACAGAAGTCGGAGGAGTCGCTGAGATCCTTCATCCAGCGATTCTCTCAAGTATGGAACACCATCTCTTCTATCTCCAATGCTTCTATCATTGTCGCATTTTGACAGGGGGTCCGAGATAAGAAGATGCTGGAGAAGCTGACAACCAAGAACATCAGTAGCGTCATAGAGCTCTTCAGTCTGACTGACAAATGCACTAGAGCTGCGGAGGACCGTGAAATGCACTCCAAACAAGCTGTGGAGGCAAGCAATCCTCCAAAGCTGAAGCTACTGCCTCAGGCAGTGGAAAAAGAAGAAGAAGAAGAAGAAGAAGTCAAGTGATAAGAAGAAGTCACTTGCCAATACGACTACTACTGCCGCTGCCGCAGCTCTGGTGGCCGGGGGCCACGCCCTGACAAGCGACCTCGACCATCATTTGAAGATGGCGATGGCGAAAAGATGTGGTGTCCGATCCACAAGTCGACAACCCACAATCTTGAAGACCGTCGAGAGGTCAAGAGGCTTGCTGAACGCAACAACAAGCATCAAGATGAGACCCCTTTTCGTCAGTGGAAAGGGAAGCAGAAAGTAAATGAAGCTCCATCTAATCAGGAGGTAGTCTTCCAAAACGCCAAGAAGGCGTTGAAGTTTGTCTACAACACGTCGACAACGACTCCGACATCTCCTACAATGAGCGTTAGAAGACTCTCCATATGATGTATGGAGGGTCCTGGGATATCACCTTCCGGCGCATCCTGAAGTCCATGCATCGAGAGATGGCTGCTGCTGCTCCTACTGCCAAGGTGGAGCCACATCGGAAGTGGATGGATACTTCCATCACCTTTGATGCTTCAGACTATCTGAAGAACATGGTCAAAACTGGATAATTTCCCATGATGGTCTCCCTAACTATCAACAACATCCAACTCTACCTTGTCCTGGTGGATGGAGGCGTGACGCTCAACCTCCTCAGCTTCACGGCTTTCGTGAAGCTCCAGATCAACCTCTCGGACCTTCGTCCCTCATGCCCATTCTCAGGAGTGGGTCCAAGATCTATCACCCCTCTTGATCTGTTACCTTACATGTGACCTTTGGGACACAGGACAACTACAGATCCGAGAAGCTAGTGTTTTATGTAGCTCACATCAACCTACCCTTCAATGTGATCCTAGGCAGGCCAACCCTGTATAGTTTCATGGCCATGGTCCACTACAACTACCTCGTGATGAAGATGCCGACTCTTTCAGGCGTCCTCCGAATCTGAGGGGACCACACTACTGGAGTCACTGCGCTGGAGGAACTTCATGCGCTTGCAATAGCGTAGGAAGAAAAATCTGGCAAGGAGCAAGCTACTCAACCTCCGAGCTCACATTAGCGTGGCTCATCTTCTGCACCTCGTGTGCAACCAAGCAACGACACCGACACATCCATCAAAGTCGTCCAAATTGGTTCTGATGTCAACCAGACCGCTCGTATATCGGGAGGCCTGGCTTACAAATAGGAACTCACACTCGTAACTTTCCTCTGGGTGAATGTCGATGTGTTTGCATGGCAACCCTCACAAATGCCTGGGATCCCTAGGGAGGTGATCGAGCACTGTCTGGAGATCTACCCCGACGCACGACCCATACAATAGAAGTCTCAGAAGCAATCTGTTGAGCAACATAACTTCATCAAACAAGAAGTTAAGAAGCTGCTCGACGCTGGATTCATCCGGAAGGTTCACCATCCATGGTGGCTGGCAAACCCAGTTGTTGTACCAAAGGCTGGCGGGAAGCTTTGGATGTGCATCAACTACACTACATTGAATAAGGCATGCCCAAAAGACCCATTTCCACTACCTAGAATAGATAACGTAGTGGATTCTACCTCCGGGCGTGAGTTACTGTGTTTCTTGGACGCTTATTCTGGATATAATCAAATTCCAATATCTAAGGAAGACAAAGAGCATACTTTGCCTTCATCACAGTAGATGGGTTGCATTGTTACACTGCCATGCCTTTTGGTCCTGGAGCTGATTAGGGACCTGGTGGAAGTCTACATCGATGACATCGCCGTCAAGGTGAAGAAATAGGAGTCACTCCTGGACAATCTTCATGCCGTCTTCGACAAGCTGCGCCTGACGCATACGAAACTCAACCCGGACAAGTGTGTCTTCGGGGTAAGCTCTAGAAAACTCCTTGGTTTTTTGGTAACTCATCGAGCAATTGAGGCAAATCCGGCCAAGATTAAAGTCGTTGAAGAGATGCGGCCTCCAGCCCGTATCATGGACGTTTGGAAGCTAACTGGATGTCTTCATGTCAAGGTTGGCAGGGCGAGCATTACCCTTATTCAAGCTATTGAGGATGTCTGGACCATTCCATTGGTCTGAAGAAGCAGAGTAGGCGTTCCAGGAGCTCAAGTAACTAATCACCACACTACCAATCATGGTAGCTCCAGAGCCTAGTGAGCTTCTTCTGCTTTATACCGCTACAACTACAGAAGTTGTCGGCATGGTTTTGGTTGCAGAAAGACTGCAAGCATCTTCAACTCAGGAGCCTAGACCCCTCCGGAAGGGTCCGGAGCTAACTGAAGGCGAGTTTGGGTCCCAGCCCCAGGCCCAGATCCTAAAGGCAAGATGCCTGTGGATCAACCTCCTTCATCCGAGGGAGTACCCACTCAAGAAGAAGAAGGTTAGGACCCCTCTGGGAGGGTTCGAGTTGATGAAGAAGAAGCTTTGGACCCTATGAGAGGGTTTGAACTGTCCATCGACTGGTGCATAAGCTGTTGTATGCAGTCCTTATTGCCTCAAGGAAGCTTCTTCACTACTTCCAAGCCCACAAGATTTCAGTGGTAACTTCTTATCCACATCAAGCTATTTTACATAATCCCAATTCTACGGGAAATATCACCAAGTGGGCAGTGGAGTTTGCAGAAAGATCTTGTCTTGAGCTTGTCTTTGCTCTTGCGTTCACGATGGTAGCTCCCCTCCTTCTTCTCAACATCCTCTTGAAGTTCTTGATGAAGAGTGTCTCTTCCTCATCGGTGTTGAGGCTCTATTCATCACTCTCTCCTTTTTCTTGGGATCTTGAGGATGTTGCCTTGAATGCAACATCTCTCATCTTGGAGGAGGAAACCTTTTGAAGGTCATTATAGAACATAGCCTCTTGCTCCATCATCTCATGGTTGATGATTCTCCCTAACACTTCTTTGGAAGTCATCTTATGGAATGCCGGACTTTCATGAATTAGTGAGCAAAGAGTAACATTTCTAGGCATGAATGCCGGAATTATTCTCTTCATCACTTCGTGGTCCGTCCACCGGGTTCTTCCATAGGATCGACTCTTGTTGATGAGGGTCTTGAGGCGGTTGTACATGTCTTGGGGGATCTCACCATCCACGATAGTGAGCCTCCCAAGTTCTCCTTAAATCATTTCAATCTTGGCCTCCCTTATGACACGGTTGCCCTCATGTGCTATCTTGAGTGTGTCCCATATTTCTTTGGCCACCCCCAACCTTTCAATCCGGTTGAACTACTCTCGATACAATGAGGAGGTGATCACTCCAATCGCTTGAGCATTGCGATGGAGTAGAACCGCTTGCTCCAGGGAACGTCTTCCTCATTCTTGGGAAGATGAACACCTGTCAAGACAATTTGCCAGAATCTAGGGTTTAAGGAAATAAGATGCATCTTCATGTTATGCTTCCACATAGAGTAGTTGTTTCCATCGAATTGGGGAGGTTCCCCAATAGGAATAGACAAATAATGATTGCTAGTAGTTAAGCGCTCATAGTTGTAAGGATACTGGGAGTAGCCTTGTGAACTACTCCCATTGTTGTTGTTGATTGGATCGATCGCCTTGGCGTCCTTCTTGGGAAGACCTAGCTTCTCACGAAGTCGCAACTTGAGTAGACACACTTCCTCGTCGTCATTGGGATCATCTTGTAGTACATCAATGTTATTCATCTTGTCGTCATCGACGATCACTGGAACCTCATTGTCACCCCTTACGACCATCTCCTCTCCGAGTCTTGGTGGAGAGTCCTACTCTGATACCAATTGAAAGTTGCCTAGAGGTTGGGTGAATAGGCAATATGACCTGAAATTGCTTAATCAAACAAGATTAAATTCCTGAGGCTGAACTACTCTGGTATGGGCCAGACTAGTCCGCTCAGCACGAGGTGAAAACCTAAAAACTTGATTTCTACATGTTATTTGCGGAATTTAGGTTGATGAAAGTTAGATGCAATGTCTAGCAACCTAATATAACTTGCATTACCAAATGTAAACAAATAGGTTGCAAGATTTCATTGAAGAATGATTCAAAGAATGATATGAACCCTAATAGTAATTCTAGTGAATACCAAAATGTAAAACGACAAGCAAGACACGATTTATTCTGTGGGTGGTTCATCTCCACAAAGAAGCCTACATCCACTTTGAAAAGTCCACACAAGGATCGGGTCTCACTTGACCCTTTCCTCACCAAGCCATCACAATGGTCGGCTTGGTTTCCACTATATCCAAGGGGTAATCACCAAGTTTCTTGGGACTGCTCACAAGTTAAGGCTCCCACGAATCAATACAACAAGGAGCACACGAAGCTCAACTCACACAAGCCACAAAACGCAACACCAAGTGCTAGAGATCAAACCGAGAGCAAAAGCACGATGATATTCCTTCACTCTCCTTCCCAAACCCTAATCTCTTCAAGATTTGGTCTTAGAGGGCAAGTAGGATGAGTAGAAGGCTTTGGAAGGCTCAAGGACAGTTGGTGCGACGCTAGGGTTCAAGATACTTCAAACAGGGTCCGGGTGTCTCCTTTTTATGGGGGTCCCGACAACTAACCGTTGCCATCAACACAACCCTGGACTAGTTCGGCCCTGTACCACAGACTAGTCTGGCCTTTTGGGACCACCGACAATTCGACGTCACCGATCGACAAAACAGGTGACATCCCTGCCAAACGTTTGAATTTCAAACGGTCACTGGCAGCACAGACTAGTCCGTCCCAAAATGGACTAGTCCGAAGTCGGACATAACACTTTGTTCTGGCTAAAACAGACTACTCTGGGAGAGCGTGGACTAGTCCGGCCCCTGAGGCGAACAAGTCCGGCCTCCCAATACTTGGCTTCGGGATCTCTCACTAAGGCTCAAACGGACTAGTTCATACCACAACGGACAAGTCTAAACTCGAACAAAACCATTTGGTCCGTCCCAAAATGGACATCTCTGGGGGTTCAGACTAGCCTGACCTCTGGGTGGACAAGTCCGACCTCCCAGGATTTAGCTCCACAAACGCTCGCCAAGGACGAACGGACTAGTCCATACCCATACGGACAAGTCCGAACTCCAACAGAGACATTTAGTCCGTACCAAAACAGACTTCTCTGGCAACCCAGACTAGTCTGGCCTGAGGCCTGGACAAGTCTGATCCCTGGGGAGTTTTCTCTCTCTAAGGCTTCTCACTTAGGTTTTTCTCTCAACCACCACTTTGAGCTCTCTTTGATGATCTCAATGCACATGATACACACCCCCTCACACTTGATACAGCTAGTCTAAACTCAACATAAGAGAAACCCTAATTTCTATGCTTGAGTCTTCGACACCCGTTTCAACCTTTTCTTTTTTGAGGGATTTTGAATCATTTCAATCATCACACCTGTGCTTAAGATCAACTCAGCTTATTAGTCTCTTAATTTCCATCATCAATCATCCAAAACCCACGGGGATGCCTAGATGTACTTTCAATCTCCCCCTTTTTGATGATTGATGACAACACATTAAGCTTCAACAAAAAGGATAATAATTGGTTTTCATAACATGTATGTGTATAAGTAACTCCCCCACAATGTATGCATAAAGAATAAAGAAGTTGAGAGAGTTATCATACATATACATGTTATGCTGGGATGCCTAAGTGATGTGTGCATAATTTATGATAAGACAATGAATATGAGTGATAAACAAGTCATTTCAAGCATCACATCATAATTAAGCATAGCAAGCATTATGAAGTGCATACAACCCATAATAGATCAAGTCTTACACAAATTGAAATGCAAGACTTTTAAACATAATACAAGTCCATAGAGGATCAAAATAGACAACGACTATTAAAACTCTAAGTACCCCTTTCCGATCCCTCCCCCTTTGGCATCAAGACACCAAAAAGGAAAGCGGAGGAGGAGAGACCTAAGATCTACTCTTTATCATCATCGTCGTCGTCTCTGCCTTGTTGTCACTCACTATTGCTCTCCGTTGCCTCTGGATCTTCGGCGTCTTCATCATTGTCATCTTCTTCGGAGGGTGCCGTCGTGGAGGTGCCAACATCACCAAATTGAGCAAGGTCTTCGACGGTGAACTCGGGGAATGGAGTCATCTCTCCATCACTCTCCGCTGTGGGAGACATGGGAACTTCAAGCTTATCTCACATCACCTTGAGATACTTCTCTTGGCGACGCTCCATGCGACCTTGTCGAACTTCCACCTTCCGGCAAGAGGCGAAAATGGCCTTGAAGCACTTGAAGAAGCCACTTCCGGTTTGTGATGGAGGAGGAGGAGGTGGAGAAGCCACAGGATGAGAGGATGAGGCAGGAGGACCCGCATTCTTCATTCTTGGTGCAACGGGCTCTGGAGGAGGAATCTGAGGACAAAGTCTCCTATGAGTGATGTCCTTCTTGAAGGTCAGCCCGGACACCTTCTCGATCATGTACATAACATAGGGTGCATAGCCACATGATCGGTTGGGTGTGTGAGAGATGTTGAAGATGTCATCAAAGATATAGTCCACTACATTGAAACTGACATCTCCATCAATAAGCACAATTAGATGTCTCCAGTTGCCTTGAATGATGCCCGCATCTCCATCTTTGGGGGCTATTGTCTTCCGGAGCACATGGTTGAGCACACTATAGAATGGCTTGATGTTTCGGATATGGCCCGCCTCATATTTAACTCCAAGAATTGGATACATGTAGTCCAAGACATCTCTATCAACTGCCTTGAGGTTGGAGATGATGATTGTTGAGGGGTGTTATATACCAATTTCACCCATCAATATAACTCAATTATGTGAAGGAAATATCATTTCTTGCACACATCACCTTTCTATTTGAAAGTGCATCTAGGAATCCCTTGTGGGTTTTGGATGATTTATGACAAGCAAATGAGATCCTAACCACTTTGTTGAGATGAGAACAGGTTATAATGAGAAAATGAGCAAAGTGCCAAAAAGAAAGGAGAATGAGGAGCAATGTGGCAAAGAGCTCAAGAAACAAGTGTAGTAGATCATTGTGTATGGAGTGTGTTAAGGAAACACACACCAATAGCTCAATCACAATTATTCTCACACATTGCACAAATTCATACAGGACCGGACTAGTCCGATATCTTTCTGCACAAGATCGGACAAGTCCTCACAATGCGGACTTGTCCTCGTAGTCCATTTTTCCACTGACCGGACTAGTCCGATATCACCACGGACTAGTCCGATATCTCTCTGACTAGAATCGGACTAGTCCTCCCCAGTGCGGACTAGTCCCCAAACACTTCACAAGTTGCACAAAATCGGACAAGTCCGATATTCATCGGACTAGTCCGAAGTTTTCCAGAACCAAAATCGGACAAGTCCACTTTCAGCCGGACAAGTCCGATATTTCAGGACACCTAGGGTTTGCTACACGCAACACACCGGACTAGTCCGGTGTCCACCACGGACTAGTCCGGTGTCCTCCACGGACTAGTCCGATATTCCTAAACCCTAACGGTAACTTTTGGGAACCCCATATAAATAGGTGTACACGAGCCATCTTTGATATCTATCGACCCCCTGCACCGTCACACCTCCCAAGAGCCTAGAAAAGACCTCTCTCCACGAAATCAAACGCAAGAAAGATCATCCCTTGAGGATACACTTTGGATCATTGGAGAGACACGGTTCATCACTCATTGAGCTCTTGGTTTGATTCCCTAACACACTCCTGTGGTTTTCATTGTGATCTTAAGTGTGTGTTCTTGGTGGTGTTCATATTGTAATCTTGGGGAGTCCTCAACGTGTGAGAAGGCCCCTTGAATTTGGTTATTTCCCCTTTGTGATTAGTGAAGAGGATTGGCCTCCGTGGGGATACGATGAGGGTAGGGTTGGAGAAGACCCAATCCTTTTGTGGACTCCTCAACGTGGATGTAGGTTGCCTCTGTGGGAACCGAACCACGGGATAAAGTGCTTGCATTCTTTCTTTGCGCCCATTGTTCTTACACTTCATATATATCTAGGGTTTCAACCAATCTTACTCACTTTACGTTGAAACATTGAATATAAGATTAAGTTGTGGTACATCCTAGTTTATAGTTTTGTAACACTTCAATTACAAGTATATTTCCGCTGCATACATCCTAGGATCAAGATAATCGATCAAATTTGATAAACCTAGTCGGTACACACCGGACTAGTCCGCACTCGACCGGACTAGTCCGATATCTCGAGATTTGATCTGGTTGTTAAGTGTTGCAGGTTTTGACAGAAAATCAAAAAGGTCTATTCACCCCCTCTAGGCCACATTCAATTGGTATCAGACCAGGTTTCCAAAAAGGAGACTAATCGCTCGAAGAGATCATGTCGGACATGAAGGACGTACACAAGAGCAACAACCAAGAGAAGATTGAAGAAGACAAGAATGAAAAATTAGAGAGTCTCCTCGAGGCCATTCAAGACTTTGAGGATGACAATGAGGAGACATTGGAACTAAAGGCGCTCCTAAGGAAGAAAACTCTTTCCAAGGGAAAAGTAAAGATTGAAGATGAGAAAAAGAAGAAGAGGAGTAGTCACACCGACTACTCCCGATATCCTTTCAACTACGATCGTCTTAATTCTAGAAATAATCATTACTTATCTATTCCACTTGGAAAAGCCTCACACTTTGATGGCAATGGCTACTCAATGTGGAGGCAGAACATGAAAATGCATTTAATTTCTCTCAGTCCAAGTTTGTGGCACATAGTATGCACAAGAATAGATATCCCTGACCGATGATGAGGAGCTCACACCTAGCCAAGAGCAAGCAATCCATAGAAATGCCCAAGCTGCTGCAGTCATTACCTCATCACTCAGTCAGGATGAGTTCACAAAGGTGGATGTACTCGAGATCGCAAAGGAGATATGGGATATGTTGCAAACCGCACATGAAGGCGATCGTCATGTGCGAGAAGTGAAGATCGAGATGATTGAAGGCGAGTTGGGAAGATTCACCATCGAAGAAGATGAGTCGCGACAAGACATGTACGACCGACTAAAGATGCTCATCAACAAGGTGCGAGCATACGGAAGCAAGAAGTGGAATGACCACGAGGTGGTGAAGCTCATTCTTAGAGCTTTCATGCCTCGCAATGTCATCTTGTGCTCAATGATACGAGAAAGCCCCTGGTACAAGAAGATGACCCTGGATGAGTTACTTGGGAAAATCATCAACTTTGAGATGATGGAAAAGCAGACCAAACATGTTAAGGAGATTGCCGATCTCACCTCGGGAAAGAAGAAAGGGGTCGCTTTGAAGTCCACTCTCAAGCCCGTGTCTAAAGAAGCTCGAGAAGCTCAACTAGAAGAAGATGGTGATGATGAGAGCAGCAAATTGGATGAAGTTGACATGATACTATTCATGAAGAAATTCAAAAGAATGATGAAGAAAAGACAAGGGGCTAAATCAAGTGAAGGGAAGTACAACGAAAAATCAAGACCGAAGTTGAGGCGGGCATGCTATAACTGTGGTGAGTATAGCCACTTTATAGTTGATTGCCCATATGAAGAAAACAAGAAGAAGACAAAGGAAACGAAGCCCCAACCTAAGAAATTCTTCAAGAAGAAGAAACAAGCTGAACAAGCACATCTAGGGAAAGAGTGAGACTCAAGTGATGAGTCCTCATGCGAAGAAGAAGAAGAAGAGATGGCTAGCATAACCATCAAGAAGACATCCAAAAAGTCCACTCTCTTTCCTACTCTCTGCGCATGGAAGGGGAACGGCACTTGCTTCATGGCAAAGGAAGGTAAATGCAAGGTAACAACCAAACCCTCTTCCTTGCATTCCTATTCTAGTGATAGTGAAATTGCTAGCAATAATGAAGATATGCTCATTAGATTAGATAAGAAAACAGCCGCAAAAATGAAATTTTTACTTGATCCACTTGTTGAGAAGGAGAAGTTGATACATCGTCAAGAAGACATGATTATCTCCCAAAAGGAGGAATATGTTGAACTTAACAAGCTTCTAGAACTTGAAAAGGAGCGAAGCAAGTCACTAGAGTTTGAGTTAGCTTCAAGCAAGGAAGCTTGCTTGGAGTTAAGCGACTCAAATGCTACAATCAAGGATGAACTTGCTAACCTAATCAAGGTTAACAAGATCCTTGAAGTACAAGTTGAGCCACTCAAGCAAGGTGACCCTTCATCCTCTTCAAGCTTACCTTCTAAACCCCTTAAAACTGAAACTGCATCTACTTGTGCATATGGTAAAGTTGACACCAGCTCGAAAGACAAGTCAACCTCTACCAAGGATAAGCCTCCTTCACAAAATGGCATATTTGACAAGGAGAATATCAAATATGCACGTAGTGCATACTTGGGTCACAAGACCTCCAAATGTCAAATATGGCATTGGTTACTCTTATGGTGAAAAGCAACATGCTAGAAGCCATAAGAATAATAGAGAGCATTGCCTTTGTAAAGGGAAGACCCTCTCAAACTGGAAACCTCAAAGTTAACACACATGATAACCAGACTAGTCCGGTCGGGACACGAACAAGTCCGGTCCTCTGGACAAGTACGATCTCCCAGACTAGTCCTGTATATAAACAACAACAGTTGCTTTTTAGAACCCTTGATGCATCTTATGTGTTAATGAGAAGTAATATTGGTAAGATTTATGCTCATTATGTTGGTCCATGCCATGGAACACCAAGTTTCATGTGTGGGTGCCCAAATCCCTTGTGACTAACCTAAAAGGACCCAAGCAAGCTTGGGTACCTAAAACCAAGGCATGATTTGATTTTGTAGGCCTACTCCTCCGGTGGATCTAAATGGGTGCTAGACAGTGGTTGCACCAACCATATGACCGGAGAAAGAAGGATGTTCGTGGAGTATAAAAAAATGACAATCCAAGCGAGGGCATCTATTTTGGAGACAATAGTCAAGGAAAGGTGCTCGATACAGGTAAAATTGCCATATCATCTCAGCATACTCTTTCTCATGTATTACATGTTGATTCCTTAGATTAGAACCTGATGTCCATATCTCAATTATGTGACAAAGGTTATAATTGCTTGTTCACTAATGAGGGTGTGACCGTCTCTAGAAGGAGTGATGGTTCTGTTGCATTCAAGGGTATGTTAAAGGGAAAGCTTTACCTTGTTGACTTCAACAAAGATAAAGCCGAACTTGACACATGCTTGATTGCAAAGATCAACATGGGTTGGCTGTGGCATAGACGGCTAGCGCATGTTGGTATGAGGAAACTTCAAAAACTCCTTAAGGGCGATCACATCCGAGGTTTGAAGAATGTTGTTTTTGAGAAAGACAGGCCTTGTAGCCCGTGCCAAGTCGGGAAGCAAGTTGGAGCACCTCATCCCGCTAAGAACGTCATGACTACAACAAGACTGCTCGAGCTACTCCACATGGACCTATTCGGTCCAACTGCTTACATAAGCATCAGCGGTAACAAATATGGATTAGTAGTTGTTGATCTTTTTTCTCGCTTCACTTGGTTTTTTTATATGATAAGGCAAAAACACAAGGAATCTTGAAGAAAATTTTCAAGCGTGCTCAAAATGAGTTTTCATTGACGATCAAGAACATTCGAAGCGACAACAACACGGAGTTCAAGAACACACAAGTTGAGGAGTACCTAAATGAAGAAGGCATAAAGCATGAGTTTTCAGCACCTTACTGCCCTCAACAAAATGGAGTTACTGAAAGGAAGAACCGAACCCTCATAGAGATGGCAAGGACAATGCTCGATGAGTACAAGACCTCGGATCGATTTTGGGCGGAAGCGGTCAACATCGCTTGCCACGCCATAAATCGACTTTATCTTCATCGACTACTCAAAAAGACATCCTACGAGCTACTCACTGATAACAAGCCTAATATTTCATATTTTTGAGTTTTCGGTTCCAACTGCTATATTTTGAACAAGAAGCCTAGGACTTCGAAGTTCGCTTCAAAGTCCGATGAAGGTTTCTTGCTTGGTTATGATTCGAACACTTACGCCTATCGTGTCTTCAACAAGACCTCCGGACTTGTTTAAGTAGCACGTGACGTAGTGTTCGATGAAACTAATGGCTCCCAAAAGGAGCAAGTTGATCCATGTGTGCTAGATAGAGAAGAAGCTCCTTGTCAAGCATTGAGAAGAATGGCGTTAGGCGAAGTTCGACCACAAGAACCACCTCTACATATGCATGAGGAAGATGAACCACAAGAGGAGGCCAAAGATCAAGGGGGAGCTTCCATACAAGATCAACCTCAAGAAGACGAAAATGATCAACAAGTCAATGAGGGCAACCATTTAGGAGGAGAAGAAGATGATCATTAAGATTCAAGATAGCAAGTGCCACAGCCAAGAGTACACCAATGCGTCCAAAGGGATCATCCAATCAACAACATCATCGGTGATATCCAAAAGGGAATAACTACTAGATCTTGCATAGCTAATTTTGTGAGCATTATTTGTTTGTATCCTTTTTGGAACCGCGCAGGGTTGAGGATGCGTTGAAGGATCCAGATTGGGTAGTGGCCATGCAAGAAGAACTCAACAATTTCAAACGGAACGAGGTGTGGGAACTAGTCGAAAGACCCAAGTCCAACATCGTCGGCACCAAATGGGTCTTCCGCAACAAACAAGACGAACACGGGGTGGTGACAAGGAACAAGGCACGACTTGTGGCCAAAGGGTATTCACAAGTCGAAGGTTTGGATTTCGATGAGACCTTTGCTCACGTAGCTAGACTTGAGTGTATTAGAATATTACTTGCATATGCTACACACCATGATTTCAAGCTCTATCAAATGGATGTGAAAAGCGCCTTCCTTAATGGACCAATCAAGGAGGAGGTGTATGTGGAGCAACCCCCCCGGATTTGAAGATGAAGAGTTCCCCGACCACGTATTTAAGTTGCGTAAGGCTCTCTATGGCCTCAAACAAGCTCCTAGAGCTTGGTATGATTGTCTTAGAGATTTCTTAATTGAAAATGGATTTAAGATTGGATTATACACTATTTACAAAGAACTTTGACAATGATCTCTTTATTTGTCAAATTTATGTTGATGATATAATCTTTGGTTCAACTAACAAATCTTTTTGTGAGGAATTTAGTAAAATTATGACAGATAGGTTTGAGATGTCTATGATGGGAGAGCTAAAATACTTCTTGGGATTCCAAGTGAGGCAACAAAAAGAAGGGACGTTCATAAGCCAAACTAAGTACACTCAAGACATACTCAAGAAGTTTGGAATGGACAAGGCGAAGCCTATAAAGACTCCCATGGCAACGAATGGCCACTTGGATCTCAATGAAGATGGACCAAATGTCGATCAAAAGGTATATCGCTCCATGATTGGATCTCTACTCTACTTATGTGCTTCTAGGCCAGATATTATGTTTAGTGTGTGCTTGTGTGCAAGGTTTCAAGCCAACCCAAAAGAGTGTCATTTGACAGCTGTCAGGAGAATCTTGCGATATTTAGTTCATACACCCAACCTAGGCCTTTGGTACCCCAAAGGTTACAAATTCAATCTCTTCGGTTACTCCAATGCAGATTATGCCGGATGCAAAGTAGATAGAAAAAGTACCTCTGGTACATGCCAATTCCTTGGAAGATCCCTAGTTTCTTGGTCCTCCAAGAAACAAAACTCCATTGCCCTATCCACGGTCGAAGCGGAGTATGTTGCAGCCGGGAGTTGTTGTGCACAACTCCTTTGGATGCGACAAACTCTAAGGGATTACAGTTACAATATGAACCGTATCCCACTCCTTTGTGATAATGAGAGTGCCATTAAAATTGCCCATAATCCCGTTGAGCACTCTAGGACCAAACACATAGACATCCAACATCAATTTTTTAGAGACCATTCAATGAAGGGAGATATAGCCATTTCACATGTCAATACCGAAAAACAACTACCCGATATATTCACCAAGCCACTTGATGAAATACGCTTTTGCGAACTCCGAAATGAACTGAATATCCTCGATGCTCGGAGTGTGGCTAGAAATCTTGTATACCTGAATGATATCTTCAAAATTCATTGATTGTGTTGTGAAAATCACCTCTCTCAATTTTTCCGAAAAACTATGTCAATTACTAGATCTTGGTGAATTATGGTCATCGCTTGATTGTTGAATGCTTACTGATCATATTCATCAAGATTATTTGATTTGATTTGCCTCCCTATTTTCTAAGTAAGTACCTTCGAATATATATGAATGGGCTAAGCATTTCTTCCCTGGTGACCACAGACTAGTCCGTGGTTGCCCGAACTAGTCCGCCCATGCAGACTAGTCCGTAGTGTGACGGTTAGGCCGAACTAGTCCGGCAGAGCATAGGCTAGTCCAATATAGTCTGTGGAAAAGTTCGGACTAGTCCGATCATTTTCGGACTTGTCCGATTTTTCGTGTCCATAACCCTATCCACCGCCAAACCCTAATCTTCCTCACCCCACACTTGCCTCAAGCTTTCTCTCCCCACGCTCGAGCTCCCCAAGGCGATTCTTTGATTCCTCCATCAAAACTTCGCAAGTTTGGGTGGAAATTGACCTTCTTAGCATAGAGATTGAAGACCACAGACTTGTATGACCCTTCAAACCCTACATCTCCATGAATCAAGCAATTTCAGTAAAATCTCATCCCAAACCCTAGAAATTGCTATCTCCTTCAATGTTGATCAACTAGCTTGGTTCCTATCACCATATACATGCTTCCTTGACGTATTACATTAATGCTAAGCTAGTTGTGCATTAGAAATCACCATTTGTCTCATAGTTAGGGTTCTAGGGGTTGAACACCGGACCAGTCCGGTCCATGCACGGACAAGTCTGATCAACCAGACTAGTCCGTGCCTGTACACCGGACTAGTCTGATTTTTCTGAACTCAATCCTAACTTTTCAATTCCTCAATACAATTCCTTGTCATCTATTCTCATCAATGCCTTGTGAAATGTATTCTCAGGACAATGTCGAGCACCAATGACTAAATCTCTGATTTCGAGACCGAGATGGACCATGAAGCCGTGCTTCGGTCCTCGATGAGCCTAAGAAAGAAGCGACAAGAGTGCGCATCCGAGCCGGCTCCTTCCCCTCCCCAAGCTCGAAGGAAGGTGCTCGCGAAGAAGCCTGCCTCCAAGGCTTCTGCTGGAGGTGGCCCTCGCCAAGCAAAGGGCAAAGGCAAAGGGATTGCAGCGGGCCCGATTGGCCCCCTAAAGTTGTCAGCTCTAAGGGAAGGGGCCCGAGATCCCGCAAAGGGAAGATTCAATGGCAAGGGCAGCGACACAACTGCAAAGTTCAAGAATGTGGATTGCTACAGCCGTCCCAAGCAAGCTGTTGATGGGAGGTTTGGAGTAATTTTCGTGCAGATTTCTACAAGACCGTCTATCTCCCAATGAAGACGCCCGTGGTGCGCAACCAATTGATAGATTGGGCGCATTTTGAGAAGAAGGGCTGCTCACCTTTTGTGGAGGTGGTCGAGGCAGTTGCAAGACATGGATTGAAGGATCTCTTCGCCTTCAGAAACAATTAGAATGATGAGGTGATTGCCTGGTTTTATGCCACTTGCCACTTTGCGAGTGAGGAGGAAGAAAGGGTGACTTGGATGACCCATGGATCCAAGTACACCATCACTTATGAAGAGTTTGCAAGATTGCTGCATCTTGACACCTCGAGCAATGACAATTTGATCATCCACAACATTAGTGTCATTGAGAAGGACAGGATGAAGTTTCTCTATGAACCCAACTCCATGTTCAACCCTCCTTATACCAAGAATATGAAGCCGTTCTTTGTGGTGTTGAACAGGGTTCTAAGGAAGACCATTGCCCCCAAGGATGGGGATGCTGGAAGTGTGCAGGGATACCTCAGGACCTTGATGAAGGTCATTAGCAAAGACAGGAAGTTTGATGTCTTTGACTATATTTGGAACGACATGGTCAACATCTCCTGCACGCCGAACAGGTCCTGTGGCTATGCACCTTACCTCATGTTCATGATTGAGAAGGTCACATGCATAGAGTTTGTCAAGGATGTGGAGCATCTCCCCTTGAGGCCCCGGAAGCCTCAACATCCAAGTATTCAAGCAGCTCCCTCTCCAGCTTCCAGCCTTGAGGCTCCAGTGAGAGCCAGTGGAGATGCTAGGGCTGCTCCCGCCCCTAGGGCCCCTCCTCAAAAGGGGTCCCCGAGTGGCATCTTGAAGTATTTGTCAGCCATCTTCACCTCTTGCAAAAAGGCCGAAGTAAAAGCCCACAAGCTGAACAAGAGGAGAAAGGCCGACAAGAGATATGTCAGAGAGAATGTGAAGCAGATTTGCCAAAAGCTGGAGATCGAGCCCATTGGGTCTCCAATCAGTTCTGTTGACTCAAATTCTGACTTCACCGAGCTTGGGCCCTTGACTCCCTCGGAGCTTGCCTATTTCGGCATTGGGGACTCGAGTGGCTCCATTCCTCCTCCTCCTCCTCCTCAGCCAGAAAATGAAGATGAAGACGATGAGAGGACCGACAGTGAGGCTTGAAGACCTTAGGTCCCTCCTTTCCTTCTTTTTGGTGTCTTGATGCCAAAGGGGGAGATATTGAGGGGGAGTCTTAGAGTCTTAGGCTTTAGCTGCAGGATGCAAGGAGAGCTCTCTCTTTTCGTGTATTTTGTCTATTAGTGGGTTGTAAGACTTTTAATATGGTCTTTTAGTTCTATTGGTCCCGTGATGCAATGTTTTGAACTGTTTGTGAAGATATTGATAAAATCTGTGATTTTTCTCTAAGAATCGCATATATGCTTGTTGTTAACATGTTGATGTTAATTATGTCATTTTCATCATGATTATTGTTTCTATACACTTAGTTCTGCATCCCACCATAAAGAGTGCACATATGGATCATGTCTTCATTGCTTAATATGTTTTAAACTCATATATGCACACTTTATGAAAATCTCAACTTTTTATCATATTTTGTGAAATCTCAATTGGTTGTCATCAATCACTTGTGGATGATTTATGACAAGCAAATGAGATCCTAACCACTTTGTTGAGATGAGCACAGGTTCTAATGAGAAAATGAGCAAAGTGCCAAAAAGAAAGGAGAATGAGGAGCAATGTGGAAAAGAGCTCAAGAAACAAGTGTAGTAGATCATTGTGTATGGAGTGTGTTAAGGAAACACACACCAAGAGCTCAATCACAATTATTCTCACACATTGCACAAATTCATACAGGACCGAACTAGTCCGATTAACACCGAACTAGTCCAATATCTTTCTGCACAAGATCGGACAAGTCTTCACAATGCGGACTTGTCCTCATAGTCCAATTTTTCACTGACTGGACTAGTCCGATATCACCACGGACTAGTCCGATATCTCTCTGACTAGAATCGGACTAGTCCTCCCCAGTTCGGACTAGTCCCCAAACACTTCACAAGTTGCACAAAATCAGACAAGTCCGATATTCACCGGACTAGTCCGGAGTTTTCCAGAACAAAAATCGGACAAGTCCGCTTTCAGCCGAACAAGTCCGATATTTCAGAACACCTAGGGTTTGCTACACGCAGCACACCAGACTAGTTAGGTGTCCACCACGGACTAGTCCGATATTCCTAAACCTTAACGGTAACTTTTGGGAACCCCATATAAATAGGTGTACACGACCCATCTTTGATATCTCTCGACCCCCTGCACTGTCACACCTCCCAAGAGCCTAGAAAACACCCCTCTCCACAAAATCAAATGCAAGAAATATCAATCCCTTGAGGATACACTTTGGATCATTGGAGAGACACAGTTCATCACTCATTGAGCTCTTGGTTTGATTCCCTAACACACTCATGTGGTTTTCATTGTGATATTAAGAGTGTGTTCTTGGTGGTGTTCATATTGTAATCTTGGGGAGCCCTCAACGTGTGAGAAGGCCCCTTGAATTTGGTTATTTGCCCTTTGTGATTAGTGAAGAGGATTGGCCTCTATGGCGATCCGACGAGGGTAGGGTTGGAGAAGACCCGGTCCTTTTGTGGACTACTCAACGTGGATGTAGGTTGCCTCTGTGGGAATCAAATCACGGGATAAAGTGCTTGTGTTCTTTCTTTGCGCCCATTGTTGTTACACTTCATATATATCTAGGGTTTCAACCAATCTTACTCACTTTACGTTGAAACATTGAATATAAGATTAACTTGTGGTACATCCTAGTTTATAGTTTTGTAACACTTCAATTACAAGTATATTTCCGCTGCATACATCATATGATCAAGATAATTGATCAAATTTGATAAACCTAGTCGGTACACACCGGACTAGTTCGCACTCGACCGGACTAGTCCCATATCTCGAGATTTGATCTGGTTGTTAAGTGTTGCAGGTTCCGACAGAAAATCAAAAAGGCCTATTCACCCCCCCTCTAGGCCACATTCACTATTTAACCTATTTCCACTTGTACTTGGAGAAATTGTTGCATGCAGGCATTTTATACAGAATTGAAGTGAAACAAGGGGATGGATCGCATAAAATATCATCCCAGCTAATCAAGCATCAACACGTGGCACCACATGGATCAAATGGCCCACAAACAGAAGTATCCAAGGCCATCCAATAGTGTAGCACCCATATCATGGAATGGGACACACCTGTCAGTCACTTGGAGAAAGAACTGGCCGTTTGGAGCCAGGACCAGGTCGACCGACCCCCCAAGTCGGCCGACTAGGTCCTAGTGCCAAATGTGGTCAAACGCCACGTGTTGTCTCCTCCCGGCTTGAAGAGGTCATGGGTGACTAATTCGCGCGCTTTTGGTGGCGGGAATCGACCCTTCTCCAAGCTATAAATAGGAACCCTCACCCTCACTTCAACACACACCACTTGAGCATCATTTTATTGTATACACTAGTTCTCTTAGTCCTTAGTGGAGTTAGGCTATAGAGAGGAGAGCCTCTAGTCCCAAGTCCAATTTGGTAAAGGTATGGCTCATGTATCTTTTCTTATATTTGTGACTTTATGCATAATAAAGATATCATATTTAGTCTTCTCTTATTCATATACTTGGATGAAGCATTTCTTGTTTTATTGTGGATTCCATATATGTGGTAGGAATTGTCTTTATGATCATGCCTTAATGTCATTACGCTATCATCATAAATACTATAAACTCCCACTATAGTCTAAGTAGTTATGATATGATCATGTTAATATGAATAACTTATGCTATGTCTCAACATTGGTTCAATGATGATTTAGTTCATTGCCTTAGGATGGCTTGTGCCGCGGTTCTTAAGGTATTTACTTAATATGCTAGCATAGTGCTAGGATAGTTAGGTAGCATTGGATGTCTCGTAGACCAACGGATTGAAGAGTTAGGCAGTAGGTGGTGACAACCCTATCTGTCTTTGTAATCCTCCACGTTTGGGTATGCAACAGGCTCTTGGTGGGAGTCATCCTAGTATTGCTAGGGGTAAACCCGTGCCCGATGTGTTGAACAACTTAGCATAAGTATTCACCATTGACATGCTCATTAGTATCTAACCTAGTCGTAACTCCCCAACTCTTAGTCTAATCTCCATTAGGACCCATTTACCCTTTAGAATAGATTGCTTAGGTGTGTGTCATACACCCATATTATCAACTTACCCCTGTCTTGACAATTGATTATTATCCCATAGCTTGATCATAAGAGTAGTGTTTACTTTACTCCATTGCCTTCCTTTGGGATAAATACGATACCCTTGGGAATACTATTGGGTAAAATGATACATGATTTTCGTGCGCTTGTGGACTTCATCTCTTTCGAGAGATGATCTGTGATGTAAGAAACATCAACACGCATTTCTGGCACCATTGTTGGGGAAGGCAAAGGAAGTGAAGGATAGCTATCACTTGTGATTAAGCTATAGGTACTAATAGTTATTAGACAGGGTTACCCTTGTTTGTTTTCTCCTTTTGTGGTGAAAACAGGGTAGTGTTGGCTAACCCATTTCATGGGATGGCCAACGAGGACGCTAGTGCTCAACTGCAAGATATTTCAAGGTGTACCTCAACAAATGTCCGCTATGTAACACCATTGCCTTTTGCGCAAGAATTTCAGCTTCCAGTAGGAGCCAAAGATATCCATTCCCAAGCTCGGGAGAGGCTCCAAGAGTTCTTCATGGTTTGCCTCCACCATAGGGTGGATAGTTGGCACTTCATCCAACACTCATGTCATGGGTTGGCTTCACCAATCCATGACCACACTCGTGCTGGAGCTGAAGGAGTCCTATTCTCATTCATGACTATTCTCATTCATCATGAATGAGAATATGGTCTCTACTCAAGGGTGGATCAAAGAGTGCTCTAGTTCCTTTAGATTGGCATGCACACCACATAACAAGGTATACATGCTAGCTAAGGAACTACACCTCCCATTGAAGTATCATGAAGATCAAGCCAATGGAGAAGTGTTTGGAATTATCCAAGCCATGGATATTCACATGATTTATGAAAATTCATGTCAAACATGGGACACTTGGGGAATCATTTCCCTAAAACCCATGAGCATTATTCCTTTCAAACACAACTCCAATGGCTATCATCAACAAGGAGGTCAAGGGTGAAATCAGTATCACTCTTGTTATCAAGGAGGCTATGAGTATTTCATGGGATTTAAGTTCAACTAGCCTACCTTGAAGTATCTTGTCCATGGCCAATCAAGAAATCACAACATTTACATGAAGCTCTTGACCAAGGACAAGAAACTTAAAGAGCATTCAAGCTCCAAAATATCCCACAATCGAGATTCCTACCCTTCGACCAAACCCATCCAACCTAGGGCAAGTGACATCGTGGATGAAGCGTTTCTTGTTTGATTGTGGAGTCCACATGTCACCATGCCCAAGGAAGCTTTTTATCCATGATCAAAGTATGGGTTGACCTTAAGGAATATCAAGAAGGTCGAAGTGACACCCTAAAAGAAGGAAAAGCCTCACCATGCTCACGAGAAAGTATCTTCAATAGGAGAAGTCGTCACTAAATCAACAAGTCTTCATCAAGACGAAGGAGAGGCTAGGGTCACCATGTAGTCCACATGTCCAACTGACATGCCAAAGGAGATTTGACATGTCAATCAAAAGAAGTTCTCCACAATTGGACAACAAATCATCGCACCAAACTGGACGGAGGTAAGTCCCACTCATCGGACTTTAAAAATTCGGTGAGTCCTTGCCAATAGGTTATTTGGTAGTTATCTCATATTTAATTCCCCAATTGCATATTTTAATTTCCCATCAAATCTTGCATTTGCATGTTTGAATTTCCACACTTGCATGTTGGAAAGTAAAATTTCCAACCATCATAAAACTAAAATTTTGAATTAGGAAATAAATTTAATTGGATATGAACTTTTGGTGTAACCACTTGAATTCATCTTCCTAATTCAAACCAAAAATATTTCCTTATATATTTATTGCATTTGCAAGTTGTTTTAATATGGGCAAAACAATTTTACGAAAGGGTGAAACATGTTTTGCAGCTAATGTAACCCGTTTTTGAGTTGATTTGTTTGTTCTTGATCTTAGTGCAGCTAGGACAAAATTTGTAAAGAGGTTGGAAGGCCCCGTCAAACACATATCCCTCCATCGATCTCATTTTCAGTTCATGGTAGAGGAATGCTCAAGATGGTGGTCTAATGGAGGAACAAGATGAAGCTCATTCAACTCCAACCTCAACTTGGCAGAAGGCATTGAACATGAAGGCTACACCAAAATTCATGGTCGTGAATTTCTCACACAATGACCTTCAACCAAGACTGCTCTTCAATTGAGGTACAAGTTTAAAATTTTCCATCGTTGGAATTAGATTGAATGATTTTTTCTTACATTAGTAAGGAAGGTTTACACCTTCTCATCATTCAGTTCTTATGCATCCTCATGAAAGTCAGTGTTGACATTACTCTTTTTAATTCTTCAAAAAGAAATGTCACCTTACATGGGAATAAATTTAAACAAGTACCTAGAATTTCGTACGCATTGCTAAAATTGACTTAGACATTTTATGCGTAGGTAATGCTTATGAAATAACTTAATGGTTGAATTAGTATGTAGCAACCTAAGAATAGTGATATCCATAATTTTGATTTGGAACCCATTCATGCATGGAACAAAAAATTCCTAGGCAAGAAATTAAAAAAATGTTCAGGAGGATAAAATTGAGAATTTTGTTTGCCATGACCCCAAATGATAAATATTTGCTCTTGTAAAAAAACTATGATGGTTAAAAAATTTACAAGATGAAGGGATCCATATAGTGTATTTATATCACTTGCATTGCTATGAATAGGAGCTTTAGAAAAATGTGCCAATTGATTTATCCAGAAAGCCCCACTCCTATCAATGATTCATACATTGTTCATGAATACACTTGAAATTGGACCCACCTCATCTTTGATTTTGTTCTTACCCATATGTACAAATAAAGATTCAGTTACCTAATCCGAAAATTCATTTGTACAAGTAGCGGGAGCTAACCATCCCTCTCTATCATAGAGAGGAAGTTTGCAGGAGTAAAATAACTATGCATACATTCAAAGATCTGATTTTTGGAAACCCTAAGAGGATTTCATTTCAATATCTTTTGGCCAAGGAGTAAATTAGGATGGTTGCTACCTATTGGAAATTAAGCCAGAAGGTCAACCATAACTACACGAGATCAGAGATTTGACATGGAAACCCTCCGTGAGCAACCAATGGGCTGCTACAAATATGTGAGAGCATTATACTCTCAACTATTCTAAGCACCCATTCAAGCTCAAGGAAATTGCCACTATCATTGGGTGTAAGTTAATCCTTTTAGCTAAAAAATGTATGATGTGCCTTAACCAAGGAATGACAAGATCACATCCAATGTATATTGGGTGCAAGTTGTTCCTATGTGGCCAGAAGTTATTTTATACCTTAGCCAAGAAACAACAAATCACACTCAACCCATGTTGAGTGCACATCATCCCTTTGTGGTTATAGGCATGTTGTACCTTAGCCAAGGAATAACAGATCGTACTCAACACATGTTGGGTACATGTCACTCCTTTTTGTCTAAATGTTATCATTAACTTAGCCAAGGAGTGACGAATCACACCAATGCATGAGAGGTACAAGTTATTTCTTTATGGCAAGAAGGTATCATACACCTTAGCCAAAGAATGACACAATCAACCATATTGAGTGCACGTCATTCCTTTGTAGCTAAGGGTTATCATTACCTTAGCCAAGGAATAACAAAGTACATCAAACCTATGGAAACCTTAAGGTGTGGATGAGCGACATCGACAACACTCTCCTCGACCACACTCATGGAATCCATAGAAGGCAACCTAACATCAACAGTCAACCCTCCAATGCCAAAATCATGCTGCAACAAGGTTAGGCCAACCTCATGGCCTACATCCGTCGTTAAGGTTTCTGTAACACCCTCATTTTCATGCATCATGCCCAACATACATTCATATACATGTTTAACATTAATCCACATAAAGAGGAACAAGTTTAAAATTTATTTGGAACAAAACCACACTTAAAATGCTGAAAAGTGTGGACTAGTATGGTTTTGGTGAGGACTAGTCCGATTTCTCTCTGACTAAAAACGGACTTGTCCGTTTTTGCTGCGGACTAGTCCGATTTTGCCTCTGGACACATTCGAACTTGTCCAATTTTTTGCGGACTAGTCCGGTGTTCCAAGAATCCTTGAAAATTTGCTAAGTCCCTGGACTTGTCCGGTGTCCCAACGGACTTCTCCATTTTCCTCTCTGACTAAAGTCAGACTTGTCCGATTTTTGGCCAGACTTGTCCAATTTCTTTCTGACTAACTTGGGACTAGTCCGGTCCTTTTCGGACTTGTCCGATATTTTGCGACTCCGAATTGATCTTTTGTTTTACAACTTGTTTCTTGGGTTTCATGTTAAGTGGGCCCAGGGACATCGTGCCTAACTCTTTTAGAGCCCACATGGGACTCTAAACCAGCCTCTACTCACCTCAAACTCGAAATCCATCTAACCCTAGCCTTCACCTCTATATAAACAACCCCACCCCTTGGCTTGACATCTATTTGCCACTTTTCCACCCCACCCAAACCCTAGTTCGTGGAGAGCCACCATCAAGGAGGGAGGAGGAGATCCCAAGCAAGAAGAAGAAGAGGAGGAAACAAAAGAGGATTAAGATCTCCACCAAGTTTTGTTCTTCATCACCAATTCATCTCCAAGTTCATCTCCAACCCTAGATCATCAAGATCCAAGTGCTACCTCCAAGTTTCTCGATTCATTGGAGTCCTAAACACCTGGTATACCTTATATTCTCTTTTTTATTACGTGAATTCAACCCCTAATCTCCAAATTCACGTCGATATAGAAAACCCTAGTTCGCTAATTCTGCGAAGTGCGGACTAGTCCGACCTTCTGCAGACTAGTCCGATTTTGCTGACTAAATTGTGTTGAATTGAATCTAAAAGTAGATATAATAAAATCCAAACCTGTATAAACTTATTAAAATCTATTAGAACTAGTTAGTGATCATTGAAAGCAATCTATTAACAAGTTTTACCTTGCATTTGCATCAATCATGCATATCATATCATCTTGAGTAATATTTGTGCACTCTTTGATTGTGTTTCTTGTCTTGTATGCTTATTGTGCGGATTAGATGGATTTGCGCTAGAGAGTGCCGCGAAGGATCTACAGCACCAAGAGTTTGAAGTCTTTGATCCTAATCAATCCCAAGAGCAAGGCAAGTGTCCTTGAAGCATATTGATCCTGTTTTTAAAATAAATGTTTTGTTTGCAAACTGCATGCTTGTGTCAATTTGACGGGAATCCGTTGATAGGAAGTTTACTAGCTTTGTTTAACCACCCTTGTCACCTGGAATATATGGTAGAGAGTCGGGATGGTATTTTACCTTTTTGCTTCGCTTAATTAATTGGGATGGGAAAACAATACTACACATTAATGTTGCATTTATGAGATTATGATCAACATGAACTGGTTAATGTAATATGATAATGGGTGATCTAAGCAAGCCTGGTATGTGGATGGGTTGGATGATATGGTGGTTTTGCTTGCTTTAGATCTAAGGACCGGTTCGTGGAGCGACCATCTAGGATTTACAGTGCCACCATGAGGCCAAGTATGGGTGCAGCGTAGCTGATTAATTAGGGCTTTGTCAGTGCTATTTGGACCATTAAGGATGCTCGGGGAAGGGGTAGTCAGATTGGGTTTGTTGATGATTGGTGGGACTACCCTGTGATCCGAATAAATCAAGAGGGGGCCCTTGGTTGAAGATGTGCTCAGTTGGAGACATCGACACTGGTGAAACCTCAGTGTAGTCTAAATAGGCTAGTAATCCCTTTGTAAAGGCTATTTTGTGATCTCTTGGCCACACACCTACGAAAGTGTGAGACAGCATAATTGAGATTCTATAGTCATCGAAAGGTGATAAAATCACAAACACGTGGGTAAAGTGGTACAACCTCTGCAGAGTGTGTCTAAAACTATCATGATAGCCGTGCTACCAGTTATGAGCAACCTGGATTCTCACATGATTAGAGGAAAATTGGGATTTGGGATGGTTATGGTTGGTATTATGGTTATGGATGGTTATGAATTGAATTCTGGTATTGAATATGGATATTGGTATACGATGATGGATATGGAATATGGACTGGTACTATGATATTACTTATGGTTTATGATGGGTTTATTCACATACATATAATATATTGCTTTTCAAATGTTTTAATGTACTTTTCAGCACTCAACCATTATTATATTCATCATTTGAATCAGCCACATGTCATACTTTCCACACTTGCTGAGTATGACATGTACTCACCCTTGCAATCCCCCCCCCCCAATAGTTGCAGGTCAGGATTGGGAGTTTAATGGTGATAATGCGGAGTTCTAGGCCGTGTCTACCGTCAGCTTTGCCTGTGGTGTTGATTGGAGCTGCGCTACCCTATCACTTATGCCGCCTAGCTGTTTAGTTTGCTTATTTAGTTTGTTTCCGCTACATTAGTTGAACTTGTCATTAATATTCGTTAGAGCTTGTATTCAAGGATAATATGAATTGTGTAATAAAATTTGGTTAATTAATCTTGTTCTGTGGTAATTTTCTGTATACTCTTTTGTGAATGCACTCGTGTATGTGTGTTGAACATCCTGGGCACACATATGCGTTCACTTGGTTCATTTTTGGAACCGGGTGTCACAGTTTCAGCCCCTAGCACGGACCTTGAACAAGAACAAGCTTGGGGGAGAACCTCCACTTGAGGTAACTTGTATCACATCCCATTTGCATCCCATTATTTTATTTATTTATTTCCACCATATTTGCATCTAAAAAAAGAGATTAATAATAATGTAGTATAGGTTAGGTTAAGAAAATAGAAGATGTGCGGTAAGAATGGTTTGGAATTCACATAGATGAAATGATGAATAGTTGCTCCGTTTTAATTTTCCTGAATCCCTAGTTTACAACATACTACTCTCCAAAATATTTCTTTCATTGGCTAGAATTACTTTTGCCTTGATTTAGAAATTGTGGGTAGCAAAATCTTAATCCAATTCTAAGTTGTTGTGAGATATGATATAGTGATAGGGCTGCTATTCCTAGTTTGAAAGTGAAACTTAGATTTCTGGAGAAATTCTAAAAAGATTTAAGTTACTCTCATTTGATTGGAAATACCTACCAAAGCCGTATGATACATTACATTGATAGACCTTATGCATATGCTATTTGTCTTCACATTGAGCTTTGTCAAACTAGTATAGACCTATGTGAAATTTCATTCATTACTTTTTGAATTCAATACTTCATTTGCACATGCTATACTTCTACACTAGAAGTAAGCAAAATTCCACGATACCACCATTCCACAATAAAAAGATAAACTCCATATTATTCATGCTTAGTACTCTCTCTAAAATTTATTGCATAAAAAAGGGAGTAGAAGACGTGGCTAAAAAAAATGCATGCTTACATCATAAGCATGAGAAAAAAAAGAGTAGCCATGTTTCATCCCTGCAAAATAAGAGAGTCCACACAAAAAGGAGTCATCTCAATTATACACATCCACTCCATGTCCATCACACATGTACAAGTCTTGAATCAAATTGTTTTGAATTGATTTCTCCTAAGGCTTGCTCTTTTGACTTAGCAATACTATGTGTTGCAAATATGCCTACTATATTTTCTACCAAGCTCCACATATAAAGCCTTATGTAGAGGTGGGATGAATTTAGGCAAAATGCCTTGGTGAGGACATATTTCCACTACACATAAAGGAGAGACTTGAGAGAATCAAATTGAGATACTTAAATATAAATTGAACTCTCCAAAATTTAAGTGGAACTTGATTTCTAGGGTATGTGTGCTCCATTTGCTGTTCTATCTTTCAAACGCCCATGAATAGGAGAAGGCATAAGCCCCATAATGACTTGAAATGCGTGAAGTACCATGCCAATTTTTGCAATACTAGGTAGAGTATTTTGTTGTGCACATGATACTTTTGAAAAGTAGAACATTGTGGCATCTCTTGATCATCAATCTAAAGTCTTGACTTTGCTCGGGACGAGCAAGGGATAAGCTTAGGGGAGTTTGTTGACGGCTGTTATATACCAATTTCACCCATCAGTATAACTCAATTATGTGAAGGAAATATTGTTTCTTGCATATATCACCTTTCTATTTAACCTATTTCTACTTGTACTTGGAGAAATTGGTGCATGCAGGCATTTTATACAGAATTAAAGTGAAACAAAGGGATGCATCCTATAAAATATCATCCGAGCAAATCAAGTGTCGACATATGGCACCACATGGATCAAATGACCCACAAATAGAAGTATCCGAGGCCATCCAACAGTGTAGCACCCATATCATGGAATGAGACCCACTGTCAATCACCTAGAGGAAGAACTGACCATTTGGAGCCAGGACCAGGTCGGTCGACCCCCCTAGTCGGCTGACTAGGTCCTGGCGCCAAACGTGGTCAAACGCCACGTGTTGGCTCCTCCCGGCTTGAAGAGGTCATGGGTGACTGATTCACACGCTTTTGGTGGCAGGAACCGACCCTTCTCTAATCTATAAATAGGACCCCTTGCCACTCACTTCAACACACACCACTTGAGCATCATTCTATTGTATACACTAGTTCTCTTAGTCCTTAGTGGACTTAGGCTATAGAGAGGAGAGCATCTAGTCCCAAGTCCAAGTTGGGAAAGATATGGCTCATGTATCTTTTCTTATATTTGTGACTTTATGCATAATAAATATATTATATTTAGTCTTCTCTTATTCATATACTTGGATGAAATGTTTCTTGTTTGATTGTGGATCCATGTATGTGGTAGGAATAGTCTTTATGATCATGCCTTAACATCATTACCTATCATCATAAATACTATAAAACCCCACTATAGTCTAAGCAGTTATGATATGATCATGTTAATATGAATAACTTATGATATGTCTCAACATTGGTTCAACGATGATTTAGTTCATTGCCTTAGGATGGCTTGTGCCACAGCTCTTAAGGTACTTACTTAATATGCTAGCATGGTGCTAGGATAGTTAGGTAGCGTTGGATGTTTCGTAGACTCACGGATTGAAGAGGTAGGTAGTAGGTGGTGACAGTCCTATCTGTCCTTTGTAATCCTCCACGTTCGGCTATGCCACAGGCTCTTGGCAGGAGTCGTCCTAGTATTGCTAGGGGTAAACCCGTGCCCAATGTGTTGAATAACTTAGCATAAGTATTCACTATTGACATGCTCATTAGTATCTAACCTAGGCGTAACTCCCCAACTCTTAGTCTAATCTCCATTAGGACTCATTTACCCTTTAGAATAGATTGTTTAGGTGTGTGTCATACAACCCATATTATCAACTTACCTCTGTCTTGATAATTTATTAGTATCCCATAGCTTGATCATAAGAGTAGTGTTTACTTTACTCCATTGCCTTCCTTTGGGATAAATATGATACCCTTGGGAATACTCTTGGGTGAAATGCTACATGATTTTCGTGCGCTTGTGGACTTCATCTCTTTCGAGAGATGATTAGTGATGTAAGAAACACCAACAAGCATTTCTAGCGCCATTGCTGGGGAAGGCAAAGGAAGTGAAGGATAGCTATCACTTATGATTAAGCTATAGGTACTAATAGTTATTATACAGGGTTACCCTTGTTTGTTTTCTCCTTTTGTGGTGAAAACAGGGTAGTGTTGGCTAACCCATTTCATGGGATGGCCAATGAGGACACTAGTTCTCAACTGCAAGATAATTCAAGGTGTACCTCAACAAATGTCCACTAGGTAACACTATTGATTTTTGCGCAAGAATTTCAGCTTCTAGTAGGATCTAACCTAGGCTATGTATATGTATATTAGAAGCACTATAGGAGTAACTCCCCAACTCATAGTCTAATCTCCATTAGGACCCATTTACCCTTTAGAATAGATTGCTTAGGTGTGTGTCATACTACCCATATAATCAACTTACCCTTGTCTTGATAATTGATTAGTATCTCATAGCTTGATCATAAGAGTAGTGTTTACTTTACTCCATTGCATTCCTTTGGGATAAATACGATACCCTTGGGAATACTCTTGGGTGAAATTGAATGTAGCCTAGCGGGGGGGGGGGGGGGTGAATAGGATTTTTAATTTCTTTTGTTGGAACCTGCAACACTTAGCAACTTCATCAAATACAGGGAAATCGGACTAGTCCGGTTGGGTGTGGACTAGTCCGGTGTGTGCGGACAAGATCGATCAAGCCTGATCGATGATTTCGATCCAAGTATACTATGCAGTGGAAATTTAGTTGCAACTCAAGTGTATTGCTTTAATGAAACTAGATGTGGCATAAGTTAACTTTAGTTTCAATATTTTAAGGTAGTTTGAACAAGATCAAGTAAACCCTAGATTACAATGAATAGTAAGAACAAAAGCAAGGACACAATGATTTTTATCCCGTGGTTCGATTCCACAGAGGAAATCTACATCCACGTTGAGGAGCCCACGAAAGGATCGGGTCTTCACCAACCCTACCCTCGTCGAATCGCCACGGAGGCCGATTCTCTTCCACTAATCTTAAAGGGTTAAGAATAATTGTGTTCAAGGGGCCTTCTCACAAGTTGAGGGCTCCCCAAGAGTTACAATTCAAAGCACCACCAAACACACTCAAAGATCTGCAATGAAACAACGAGAGTGTGCGAGAGAATCAAACCCAAGAGCTCAAGTCGTGAAGAACATGTCTCTCCTTTGATCTAGAGTTAATCCTCAAGGAATTGATCTTTCTTGCATTGAATTATGTGGAGAGATGTGTTTTCTAGGCTCTTGGAGGATGTGACAGCGCAGGGAGTCAAGGGATCTTGATTAGGGCCCGTGCACCTCTATTTATATTAGGGTTTCCAAAGGTTACCGTTAGGGTTTTCAATGTCCGGACTAGTATGTGGTGGACTTCAGACTAGTATGGTGTGCAGCGTGTGGGAAACCCTATGTGTCCCGAATTATAGGACTTGTCCGGCCAGGGGCAGACTAGTCCGATTTTGTCTCTGTAGAGGTTCGGACTAGTCCGACACATATTGGACTAGTCCGGTCGTGGTGAAACCCTTAGTGAATTGAGGACAAGTTCGCACTTGGGGGACTTCTCCGATTTATGTCAGAAGGTTTTTCGGACTAATCTATGCAGATAGCAGACTTGTCCGATTTAGGTCAGAAAGATATCAGACTAGTCCGTTTTAGGTCAGAAAGATATCAGACTAGTCTGTTGTGATATCAGACTTGTCCGACTTCGTGCAAACTGTGAAGTGTTGATGACTAGTCTGCACTGGGAAGGACTAGTCCGATCTTAGTCAGAGAGATATCGGACTAGTCCGTGGTATTATCAGACTAGTTTGGTCTGTGAAAAATGGACTGTGCAGACAAATCCGCTCTAGGAAAACTTGTCCAATTCTGGACAGAGAGAAATCGGACTAGTCCGGGGTAAATCGGACTAGTCCGGACCTGTATAACTTTGTGCAGTGAGAGTGATTAAAATTTGTTTGACCTTTTGGGGTGTGTTTCTCCAACACACTCCATACACAAGAGTATTATAATCATTTCTTGAGCTCCTTTCAACTTGATCTCTCACTCTCCCTTCTTTTTGGGCTTTCTTCATAATTTCATTAAAACCTGCGCTCCTCTCAACAATTTAGTTACGATCTTGTTTGCTTGTCATAAATCCACCAAAACCCACAAGGGATGCCTAGATGCACTTTCAATCTCCCCCTTTTTGGTCATTGATGACAACCAATTGATATTTCACAAATATGATTAAAAGTGCAGAATTTTCATAAAGTGTGCACATATGAGTTTGGAACAAATTAAGAAATGAAAACATGAGACATATGTGCACTCTTTATGGTGGGATGCAAAACTACATGTGTGTGAACAATAATCTTGATATGAATAAGATAAATGGCATAATCATGACAGCATCAAGGTTATCAAGCATGAATAGCAAATTCAGAGCATAACACATAAGTCATAAGCGTAACATAGTCATAGTTTCACAGCACATGTCCAATAGCATAAGAGAGCACAGTCAAAGTTTTACAACCCAAAAGAAACACAAATAGAGCTCTCCTCTCGCAACCTACAGCTAGGACCTAGTGACTCCCCCTCAATCTCTCCCCATTTGGCCTCAAGACACCAAACAGAAGGAGAGGAGGGATCTAGAGGCCCATTCCTCGCTGTCGGTCCTCTCATCATCTTCATCTTCAGGTTGAGGAGGAGGAGGAGCGGATCCACTTGAAGTGCCCCCAATTCCAAAATAGGCAAGTTCAGAAGGTGAAAGGGGTGGAAGCTCCGAGAAGTCAGAGGGAGAGTCCTCAGAGATGATAGGAGATCCAATGAGCTCAATCTCCAGCTTTTGGCAGATTTGCTTGACATTTTGTTTTGTGTATCTCATATCCTCCTTCCTTGCCTTGTTCAACTTTTGTATTTTCACTTCACCCTTCTTGCAAGAGCCAAAGATGGCAGCCAAGTACTTTAAAATACCACTTGAGCACCCTTTTTGAGGAGGGGCCCTAGTAGCGGGAGCTCTTTAGTATCTCCTTGAGCTCTCCTCAGAGCCTCTTCACTGGACATTGGAGATGGAGCAGCTGGGAGAGTGACTTGGGAAGGCTTCTAAGGCCTCAAGGGAGTGTGCTCCACATCCTTCACGAACTCAATTCCTATGACTTTCTCAATCATGAACATGAGATAGGGCGCATAGCCACACGAACGGTTCGGTGTGCAGGAGATATTCACCATGTCATTCCAGATGTAGTAAAAAACATCAAACTTCCTGCTTTTGCTTATCACCTTCATTAGTGTCCTTAAGTAGCCTTGGAAACTTCCTGCATCTCCATCTTTTGGAGCTATGGTCTTCCTCAGCACCCTGTTGAGAACCATGAAGAAGGGTTTCATGTTCTTGGTCGATGGAGGGTTGTACTTCAGGCGAGTATCATAAAGGAACTCCATATTATCCTTCTCCAAGACACCAATGTTGTGGATGGTTAGCTCATTGTTGCTAGTGTCTTCTAGGTGAAGCAGTATTGCAAACTCATCGTAAGTAATGGTGTACTTGGATCCATGTGTCATCCAAGTCACCCTCTCCTCTTCATCACTAGCAAAATAGCAGGTAGCATAGAATTGGGCTATGACTTCATCATTCCAGTTACACCTGAAAGCAAACAGGTCTTTGAGCCCATGCCTCTCCACAGCCTATATCACTTCATCAAAGGTAGGGCAACTCTTCCTCTCAAAATGTGTCTAGTCGATCCATTGGCTTCAGACCATCGGAGTCTTCATCGTAAGATACACGAAACTATATTAGTCTGCGTGGAAGTTGCTCCAGAACCTTGCATCCGCTGCCTTTCTGGATCTGTTGTAGCAGTCAATTGCCCTGAGCTTAGAAGTGACATCACTCCCTTTGCCAATGAACCTTTCTTCACTGGGGTCTCTGGTCCCCTGAGCACTCAGGGGTCCAATGGGACCGGTGGTGATCCCTTTCCCTTTGCCCTTAGCTTGGTGAGGAGCTGCCAAGTTGGGGCCAGCTGCATCCTCTCCTTTGGATGTCGACTTCTTGGCCACGACCTTTCGTCACACCTGAGGTGGAGTGGGCGACGGGTCAGTGACATGGTGTTGCCTTTTCTTGCTTTGTCACGTCGAGGATCGAAGCAAAGACTCTTGGTCCAACTCGGCCTCAAAATCAGAGATCTCATCATTAGAGCTTGACATTGTCCTGACAAGGATATTATACAATGCATGGATGAGAATCGATGGAAAAGAAACGCATTGAGTAGAGGAATTTAGGGTTGAGTTCTGTTAAAAATTGAAATTGTTCGGTGCTCAAATGCGGACTAGTCCGAAGAATCGGACTTGTACGTATCGAGACCAGACTATTCTGGTGTTCAACAGTTCAAACCCTAACAATCAGATTAATGGTGGTTCTCAATGCAAAGATGGCTCAATATAGATGTAATACAGCAAGGAATTGTAACACCCTCATTTTCATACATCATGCATTGCATACATTCTAATATATGTCTAACATTAATCAACATAAAAAGGAATAAGTTTAAAATGAATTGGAAACAAAACCGCACTTAAGAATTCTGTGAAGTGCGGACTAGTCCGATTTCGGTGCGCACTAGTACGATTTCTTTCTGACCTCGCTCGGACTTGTCCGTTTTTCTGTGGACTAGTTTGTTTTTCCCTCTGGACACTTTCAGACTTGTCCGATCCAGTGCGGACTAGTCCGGTGTTCTAATTCCTTGAAAAGTTTGCTAAGTCCTTGGACTTGTCTGGACTAGTCCGGTGTTCCAGCAGACTTGCCCATTTTCCCCTCTGACTAAAGTCAGACTTGTCCGATTTTGGCCAAACTTGTCTTTTTTTCCCTCTGGATAAGTTCAGACTTGTCCGATGTCCAGTCCGGACTTGTCCGATTTACCTCTGTCCAACTTCGGACTAGTCCGGTCCTTTTCGGACTTGTCGGATAAATTGCGACTCCGAGTTGATATTTTGTTTCACGACTTGTTTCTTGGGTTTTACGTTAAGTGGGCCTAGGGATGTCGTGTCTAACTCTTTTAGAGCCCATGTGAGACTCCAAACCGGCCTCTACTCACCCCCAAACTCGAAATCCATCTAACCCTAGCCTACACCTCTATATAAACAACCCCACCCCTTGACTTGACATCTATTTGCCACTTTTCCACCACACCCAAACCCTAGCTCGTGATTAGCCGCCACCAAGGAGGGAGAAAGAGATCTAGAACAAGACGAAGAAGAGGAGGAAACGAAAGAGGATCAAGATCTCCATCAAAATCATGTTCTTTGTCAACAATCCACCATCAAGTTCTTCATCAACCCTAGATCGTCAGTATCCAAGTGTTGCCTCTAAGATCCTTGATTCATTGGAGTTCTAAACACCTGGTATACCTTCTATTCTCTTTTCCTTACATGAATTCAACCCCAAATTTTCAAATTCATGTCGATCTAGGAAACCCTAATCTGCTGATCTCGCGAAGTGCGGACTAGTCCGGCCACCTGCGGACTTGTCTGATCTTCCTAATTAAATTGTGTTGAATTACTTCCAAAATTAGATCTAATCAACTCCAAACTTGTTAAAAGCTATTAGAACTAGTTAGTAAACCTTAAAAGCAACTCATTAACAAGTTCCACCTTGCATTTGCATTAACCATGCATGTCATGTCATATTGAGTAATATTTGTGCACTGTTTGATTGTGTTTCTTGTTTGTATGATTATTGAGTAATATAGTTAGTTTCTTAGTTTCATATCCCTTGATGCATATAGTTGGGGACGTTTCTAAATTCTTATCTCTTACTTTTCTTCAGATGGTGAGGACTCGCAACCAGAGGGATGGTAATAATGAGGAGGAGAACAATGGAGCACCTCAGAACAACAATGGACAAGGACCTGCTCATGGAGCTATCAACATTGAGCAGCTTTTGGCTATGCAGAACTAGCTCATGCAGACCATGATACAAACTATGAGACAGCTGCAGGTCGGCAACGTCAACAATTAACCCCACATGCCTCCACCGCGACCCCCACCTCCTCATAACCGGTTGGGAGAATTCATGAGGACCAGGCCGCCAACCTTTGCTCAAGTTGTTGTCCCTATGGATCCTGATGATTGTCTCAAGACCATGGAGAAGAAGCTTGCTATTGTCCAATGCAGTGACCAGGAGAAAGTGCTATTTGCTTCTCATCAACTTGTGGGAGCAGCTGCCGATTGGTGGGATTCTTTATGCAATGCTCATAAGAATCAGGAGAGGGTCACTTGGGCCGAATTCAAGGAGAGTTTCCGTTCTCATTATATGTCGGAGGGAGTTATGATCTTGAAGAGGCAATACTTTGAGAACTTGAGACAAGGAAGATCAAGCGTGGGTGAATATCTCAATAAATTCACTCAACTCTCAAGGTATGTGCCTGAGGATGTGAGCCGGGACAACCGAAAGCAATATATGTTTATGAGGGGGCCTTAACAATGAAATCCAAGTTCAATTGCTCAATTGTGATTATGCCAACTTCCAGAAGCTTGTGGACAAAGCAATTGTTGTGGAGAACAAGGTCCGTGAGATGGAGCAAGACAACAAGAGGAAGGC
This sequence comes from Tuctoria greenei, assembly GCA_036927565.1. Taxonomy (NCBI): domain Eukaryota; kingdom Viridiplantae; phylum Streptophyta; class Magnoliopsida; order Poales; family Poaceae; genus Tuctoria; species Tuctoria greenei. Next base: position 35,514,652 of record JAYESD010000003.1, on the reverse strand, counting down.
GCCAGATCAAGGACAACAACAAGGAAGTAATGTGCACCCTCGCTTTGTGCCACCAAATGCGCCATACTACGGCTCTTCTGCTCTGGTTCAGCGCACTGGTTATGCCCCACGCCCAACTCAGTTTGTGCAGCAGTGCCCTGTCATGCAAACACCTAGGCCTCCAATGCCTTTTGCACCTCGTGCTAATTTTCCTGGTGCAAATGCTCAGAACCAAGCTCGTCCCAATAATTCTGGTGGAGTAAAGAAGTGTTATACTTGTGGAGAAGCTGGACACTTTGCACATCAATGTCCTAAGTCAGGCCTTGGTCAAGGAAGCAATGCACCGAGGCAAAATCCAAGACCAAATGGAGGACGACTGCAAGGGAATTATGGACAACAGAATTTTGCTCGCGGCAACGTGAACCATTTCTCTACGGAGGATGCTCAACAAGTGGATGATGTGGTGATTGGTATGTTTCTTGCAAACTCCAACCCGGCGACTATGTTATTTGATTCTGGAGCATCGCATTCATTCATTTCATCGAAATATGTTGCCAAGTATAGTTTGCCTGTCTCTCATATGAAGTTTACTCTATTGGTTAAGTCTCCTGGAGGAGAGATGAGGACAAATATAGTATGTACAAAATTAAGCCTTAGAATAAGGGAGGTAGACTTCCCCACCAACCTCATTGTTTTGGATTCTTAAGGATTGGACATTATACTTGGTATGGACTAGTTGAGGAAGCACAACAGAGTTATTGAGTGTGCCACAAAGACGGTGAAGTTGACCAATGAGGAAGGGATCACCGTAGAATTTGAAGCATCTCAGTACGCACTGAAGCAATTGGAGCTGAATCATATGGACGGTGCCACAATTGAGGAGATTCCAGTGGTGTGTAAATTTTTGGATGTGTTTCCGGATGAGTTGCCAGGTATGCCACCTGACCGAGACATTGAGTTTGTTATTGGTTTAATACCTGGAACTACACCTATAGCTAAAAGGCCATATAGGATGCCTCCTATGGAATTAGTGGAGCTCAAGAAGCAAATTCAAGAGCAACTAGAGAAAGGTTTCATTTGGCCAAGCTCTTCACCTTGGGGAGCGCTCGTACTTTTCGTGGATAAGAAGTATGGGTCGCAAAGGATGTGCGTGGATTACCGAGTTCTCAATGAGGTGACCATCAAGAATAAGTACACCTTGCCATGCATAGAAGACTTTTTTGATCAGATGAAGGGTGCTTGTGTCTTCTCTAAGATTGATTTGAGGTCAGGATACTTTCAAGTGAAGATTAGACCGTCGGACATACCTAAGACAATTTTTAGGACACGATATGGATCATATGAGTACACTGTGATGTCCTTTGGATTGACCAATGCGCCTGCCTACTTTATGTACCTCATGAATGAGGTCTTCATAGAGTACTTGGATAAATTCGTTATGGTGTTCATTGATGACATTATGATCTACTCGAAGGATGAGAAGGAACATGAGAATCACTTGAGGCTCACATTGCAGAAATTGAGGGAGCATCAATTGTATGCCAAGTTCAGCAAGTGTCAGTTTTGGTTGAAATAAGTGTCGTTTTTGAGTCATATCATCTCAGGAGGAGTATCGGTTGACCCAAAAAAAGTGAGGGATGTGCTGAAATGGGAACCCCCGCAAAATGTAAAGGAAATAAGGAGTTTTCTTGGAATGGCTGGATATTACCATCGATTCATCAAGGACTTTTCCAAGATAGCCAAGAAATTGACGGAATTGCTAATGAATGGAAAGGCTTTCCGATGGACTGAAGCTTGTCAAAACAGTCTTGAGGAGCTAAAGAAGAGGTTAACTACAACCCCAGTTTTGGTTTTGCCATATGTAAGCAAGAGTTTTGATATATATTGTGATGCATCGAGACAAGCACTTGGATGTGTGCTCATGCAAGAAGGTCAAGTGGTTGCATATGCATCGAGACAATTGAAGAAACATGAGCAGAATTACCCAACGCATGATTTGGAACTTGCAGCTGTGGTACATGCATTGAAGATTTGGAGACATTATATTCTCTGACATATGTGTGATATTTTTACGGATCACAAGAGTCTTAAGGATATTTTCACACAAACGGATCTGAATTTGAGACAACAAAGATGGTTGGAGCTCATCAAGGATTATGATTTGGGAATCAATTATCATCCAGGAAAAGCCAATGTAGTGGCCGATGCTTTGAGTAGAAACGGAGTAAGTCATCAACTCACAATTCGAGAGTTACCATCCGAGTTATGTAAGGAGTTTGAACGGTTGAACCTTGGATTTCTAAATGAGATGGGGATGATGGAGTTAAATCGGACCTTGGAGCAAGAAATTCGAGAGAGTCAAACAAAGGATGAGGAAATCCAAGAAATCAAGGAAAGGACCCAAGAGAGGAGAGAATTCAAATTTGATGAGGATGAACATGGTACTCTATGGCTTGGTAAGAGGATTGTTGTGCCTAATGTGAAGCATATTTGGGAGACAATATTAAAAGAGGCACATGACTCGCCATACTCGATTCACCCCGGTTGTACGAAGATGTACAAAGACTTGAAGACTTGTTATTGGTGGGCTAGAATGAAAAAGGATAGCTAAATACGTAGCATTGTGTGATGTGCGCCAACGAGTCAAAGCGGAACATCAAAGGCCAGCAGGATTATTGCAACCATTAAGGATTACAGATTGGAAGTGGGAAGAAATTCGTATGGAATTCATAGTTGGTTTACCGCATACACAGTCCGATTACGACTCAGTTTGGGTAATCGTGGATCGATTGACCAATTCAGCTCATTTTGTTCCTGTCAAGACCAAGTATACAACTGCACAATTTGCCGAAATATACATTGAGCATGTTGTGTGTCGACATGGAGTTTCGAAGAGGTTAGTGTCGGATAGAGGTTCTCAATTTACCTCCAGGTTCTGGCAGAAATTGCATGAAGCATTTGGAACAAGGTTGAATTTCAGCTCAACGTATCAGCCTCAAACGGATGGACAAACTGAGAGGACCAATCAGATTTTGGAGGACATGCTAAGAGCTTGTGCCTTGAAGCATGGGAAAAGTTGGGACAAGAGTTTGCCATATGCAGAATTTTCATAAAACAATAGTTATCAAGGAAGTTTGAAGATGTCACCTTATGAAGCACTATATTGAAGGAAGTGTAGGACACCTTTGTTCTAGAATGAGACAGGAGAAACTCAAGTATTTGGTCCAGATGTGTTGCAAGAAGCTGAGAAACAAGTCCAGGTTATTTGTAAAAATTTGAGGGCTGCCCAATCAAGACAAAAAGGCTATGCGGACAATAGGAGAAGTAAACTAGCCTTTGAAGTAGGAGATTTCATTTACCTCAAGGTGTCACCAATGAGAGGTCATAAGAGGTTTAACATAAGAGGCAAGCTAGCACCTCGCTATATTGGGCCATTCGAGATTTTGGAAAAAAGAGGAGAAGTAGCATATAAGTTGGAGATACCAGCTCATATTTCGGATCTTCATGACATCTTTCATGTTTCCTAGCTTAAGAAGTGCTTAAGGGTGCCGGAATAATGAGTGCCAATGCAAGAATTGGAATTAGAGGAAGATTTGACTTATGCCGAGCTATCGGTCAAAATCTTGGAAACCAAGGAAAGAGTCACAAGGAACAAGGTGATTCGATGGTGCAAAGTTCAATGGAAGCATCATACAGAATCAGAGGCAACATGGGAGTTGTAGGATGATCTCAAGAAGGAATTTCCCTATCTCTTCTCTTCCGTGTCGAATCTCGAGAGCGAGATTCATTTTAAGGGGGTAGGTTTGTAACACCCTCATTTACATCCATCATGCATTGCATACATTCTAATATATGTCTAACATTAATCAACATAAAAAGAAATAAGTTTAAAATGAATTGGAAACAAAACCGCACTTAAGAATTCTGTGAAGTGCGGACTAGTCCGATTTCAGTGCAGACTAGTCTGATTTCTTTCTGACCTCGCTCGGACTTGTCCGTTTTTCTGCAAACTAGTTTGTTTTTCCCTCTCGACACTTTTGAACTTGTCCGGTCTAGTGCGGACTAGTCCGGTGTTCCAATTCCTTGAAAATTTTGTTAAGTCCCTGGACTTGTCCAGACTAGTCCGGTGTTCCAGCAGACTTGTCTGTTTTCCCCTCTGACTAAAGTCGGACTTGTCCAATTTTGGCCAGACTTGTCTGTTTTTCCCCTATGGATAAGTTCGTACTTGTCTAATGTCCAGTCCGAACTTGTCCGATTTCCCTCTGTCCAACTTCGGACTAGTCCGGTCCTTTTTGGACTTGTCCGATAAATCGCGACTCCGAGTTGATCTTTTGTTTCACGACTTGTTTCTTGGGTTTTACGTTTAGTGTGCCTAGGGATGTCATGCCTAACTCTTTTAGAGCCCATGTGGGACTCTAAACCGGCCTCTACTAACCCCCAAACTCGAAATCCATCTAACCCTAGCCTCCACCTCTATATAAACAACCCCACCCCTTGACTTGACATCTATTTGCCACTTTTCCACCACACCCAAACCCTAGCTCGTGATTAGCCGCCACCAAGGAGGGAGAAAGAGATCTAGAACAAGACGAAGAAGAGGAGGAAACAAAAGAGGATCAAGATCTCCATCAACTTCGCATTCTTCGTCAATAATCCACCATCAAGTTCTTCATCAGCCTTAGATCATCAAGATCCAAGTGTTGCCTCCAAGATCCTTGATTCATTGGAGTTCTGAACACCTGGTATACCTTCTATTCTCTTTTCCTTACGTGAATTCAACCCCAAATCTCCAAATTCACGTCGATCTAGGAAACCCTAATCTACTGATTTTGCGAAGTGCGAACTAGTCCGGCCACCTGCAGACTTGTCCAATTTCCTGGTTAAATTGTGTTGAATTACTTCCAAAATTAGATCTAATCAACTTCAAACCTGTATAAACTTGTTAAAAGCTATTAGAACTAGTTAGTGATCCTTAAAAGCAACTCATTAACAGGTTCCACCTTGCATTTGTATTAACCATGCATGTCATGTCATATTGAGTAATATTTGTGCACTTTTTGATTGTGTTTCTTGTTTGTATGATTATTGTGTGGATTAGACGGATTTGCGCTAGAGAGTGTCGCGGAGGATCTATAGCACCAAGAATTTGAAGTCTTTGATCCTAACCAATCCCAAGAGCAAGGAAAGTGTCCTTGAATCATATTGATCCCGTTTGAAATAAATGTTTTGTTTACAAAACTACATGCTTGTGTCAATTTGATGGGAAATCCTATGGTAGGAAGTTTACTAGCTTTGTTTAACCACCCTTGTCACCTGGGATCTATGGTAGAGAGTTGGGAAGTGCTTTTTACCCTTTTTGCTTTGCTTAATTAATTGGGATGGGAAAACAACTATAACACTTAATTTAATTATGTATTTATGAGATTATGATTAACATGAACTGGTTGATATGATATGGTAATGGGTGATTTAAGCAAGCCTGTTATGTGGATGGGTTGGATGATATGGTGGTTGCTTGCTTTAGATCTAAGGACCGGTTCATGCGAGAATAAGCCAGGACTACAGTGCCACCACGAGGCCAAGTATGGGTGTGGCATAGCTGATTAATTAGGGCTTTGCCAGTGCTATTTGGACCATTAAGGATGCTCGGGAAAGGGGTAGTCGGATTGGGTTTGTTGATGATTGGTGGGACTACCTTGGGATCCGAATGGCTCAAGAGGGGGCCCTTGGTTGAAGATGTGCTCCGTAGGAGACATCGGCACCAGTTAAACCTCAGTGGGGTCTAAATAGGCTAGTAATCACTTTGTAAAGGCTATTTTGTGATCTCTTGGCCACACACAAATGGAAGTGTGAGATGGCATAATAGAGGTGCTAGTCTCTGCAAGGTGATGAAATCACAAACACGTGGGTAAAGTGATACAAACTTGCAGAGTCTATTAAAAACTATCATTATAGCCTTGCTCCAGGTTATGAGCACCTGGACAACTTCCATGATTAGAGGGGTTTTGGTTATGGGATGGTTTTGTACTGGTTATGGAATGGCATTATGGTTCATGGCGATCAATATGGTTAATGGAATGAAAAATCTGGTATATGGGTGATGGTAATGAAATATGGACTGGTATTATGATGGTTACATGGTTTATGATGGGATTATTTCACATACATATATTATGTTGCTTTTAAAATGTTTTAATGTACTTTTCAGCACTTAGTCACTATTATATTTGTCATTTGAATCAGCTACATGTCATATTTTCCACACTTGCTGAGTACGGCATGTACTCACCCTTGCAATTCCCCCACCAACAGTTGCAGGTTAGATAATGCGGGGTTCTAGGCCGTGTCTACCTTCATCTTTGCCTGTGGAGTGTTGGAGCTGTGCTATAACCTATTTGCTTTTGCTTAGTGTTGTTTAGTTTTCTTAGTTTAGTTTATTTCTGCTGCATTAGTTCAACTTGTCATTAATATTCATTAGAGCTTGTAATCGAGGATATTCTGAATTCTATAATAAAAGTGGTTAATTAATCTTGTCTTGAGGTAATTGTCTGTATATCTTTTTGTGATGCACTCATGTATGTGTGTTGAACATCCTGGGCACACATATGCATTCACTTGGTTCATTTTCAGAACCAGGTGTCACAAGAATCATGTGATAACAAGTAGAGGTAAGCTATTTGATCCACAATACAAGAAATCGAAGGTTCTAGGGTTTTGGAGAAAGTTTACCAAAATCCTTCGATTCTTGAGGTTGGAGGCGTTGTTGGTGCGGACAAGTCTGTGGTCTTTGATCCTCTTGCGATGAAGATTGTTTTCCACGGAGATTTGAAGGGGTTTGGTGGAGAAATCGCCAAATGGCCTTGGGAGCGCTCGAGTGAAGAGAGAGAGTATGAGGGAAGTTGTGAGGATAAAGGGGATTAGGGTTTGGCGGCCCTAGAGTTATGGAGTCGAAAAATTGGACTAGTCCGTGATTGACCGGACTAGTGCGGACTACCGGACCTCTGCGGACTAGTCTGCAGTGTGCGGATTAGTCCGGGTAACCACAGACTAGTCCGTGGTCACCAAAACAGATATAATTAGCCCATTCGTATATATTTTGAAGGTTCTTACAAAGAAAAATGGGGGGCAAATCACACAGTAATCTTGATAAATATGATCAGTAAGCATACAACATTCAAGCTATGACCATAATTCACCAAAATCAAGTAATTGAAATAGTTTTTCGGAGAAAATATAGAGAGATGATTTTCATAACACCATCAATGGATTTTGAATAAGCCATACAGGCATGCAAGTTTTCAAGCCATTTTCTAAGCATCTAGGATATTTTGTTCATTTCGGAGCTCGCAAAAACATTTTTAATCAAGTGGCTTGGTAAAGATATCGGCTAGTTGTTTCTTAGTTTTGACATGGAAATGGATATGCCTCCTTTCATTGAGTGGTCTCTTAAAAAGTGATGTCGGATGTCTATGTGTTTGTTTCTAGAGTGCTGTAGGATTGAAGACCACGTGAAAAACTACCAGAGGGGGGTGAATGGTAGATTTAAAAAATCTTACGCAGCGAAAACAATTAAATCCTAACCCCATCGGCAGAAAAACGATCTGTTAAATAAATCGTGTGTGAGACTAATCTAAACGTGTTTCACCGTGACAAAAGTGATAGATATCAGAGAGAATCAAGTCAAGAAGACGACACAACAAGAATCACTCAAATCCGTCAAGAGAAACTCAAGTTATGATTGAAAGATCGAACAAGTGTCAATCTGTCCTACCCGAGAAAAACAGTTCTGGAATGCTGCAAAGAAACTTTTGTAGATCAGAAACCACAAATCCATTGACCGTGAAATTTTGAAAGATGATAGATAATCAAGTTTTGAAGAGAACCCAAAAAGAATCACGTCAATTGGATCTGTAAAACTCTAGTTATGATAAAACCACCAAAGAAAAGCAGTGCTGTACAGAAACTCGATGAGAAAAACTTGTCTGGAACAAGTCGGACGAACAAGGCACAAAAGGTCCTTTCAACTACGAATTTTATTCAACAGAACACAAGAGGAACAGCACCAAAGTTTTCACCCACGAGCTCTGGCCTCCCTTGCTTATATAACTAGCTCTTAGGCCAACCCAATCTCAACTAGGACTCTAATCCTACTCAAATCACGAATCAAAACTTTCCATAACTGCTTAGGACTCTTCTATACGCAGATAGAAACAATCTTAAGACTTCCAAACACCTTAGGAACATATCCCACATTCCTAAAACAAATCAAGTTTATGACCCACACGAAATCCTATCATAACCAACTCAAATATTCCCATATTTCAGTCAAACACGACTCAACCGCAGCTTGAGTCCATAACCTAGTCGGTTGGACCTTTCCGACCAATTTTTACGTATACATCTCTTCATCACGCCTTGGAACCATGCAGCCACGTCCATGCACTCCTTGCACACGTGCAAACATCTTCCAATGATGTCCACGATACCTTCATATGCATTGTTCTTGATTCAAACATGCTGCGTGACCTCCCGATCAACTCAACCACAATTCCTCCCGAACTTGGTTGTTGAACCTCAGCTTCTCCCAAAGACTAGTTCAATAGATCCCGTCACCAGCCATATCTTGAACTCAAGCAACACCTGCACATGAATAAACAACCAATACTTCCGAGCACAAGTCCTCGACTTGACTCTCGTTAGTTTTGAAACTACAACATCTTACGTGAGCACCTCAAATAAGCATGTTGCAAACCATAGCAAAATGATATCAGCCTTAACCACCAAAACGCACCAAAAACTTAGTAAAAGAATACTAAGCAACCTTTCCATAAGTATAAAGCAAGTTTGAAACATTGCAAGATAAAAGTAGAACCACTGTGATCAAGCTCTGAACCTTGCCAAAGCTAACCGGAGCTTGAGTCGGAGCTTACTAAAGCTAGCCGGACCTAGCACCGGAGCTAGAAAAACATGTCAGAGCTAACCAACATAAGTCAGACCTAGCAAACACATATCGAAGCTTGACAAAGACATGCCAGAGCTATCAAATACATGTCGGAGCTAAAGTCGGACCTTGCTAAAAAGATGTTATGGCAGCATTTAAAACTTTTTTGTCAAAGCCACTGTATACAGCACACATAGGTCTCATAATCCCCCCCTTGATGAATGCATTGGCAACACCACTTAAGATCCAAACATTGGCTTATTCACATTAAAAGTTTTGAAAACAATTTCTCCCCCTTTGTAAAACAGAAATAAAATGAGAAAAAGAAATTCTCCCCCTGAGAAGAATCATGTCAAAAACAATTGTGAATATGTGCAATGTGTAATCAATTTCTCCCCCTTGCATACTTATCTTTAAAAATTCACATATTATCTCTCCCCCTTTGACAATGTATTCAGCAAGGTTTATAAGACAAATTTTAATTGTTATGAGCATATTATAACATATACATATAAACAAAGCTCATCCAAGTCATAATATCAAGTAACTTACACTATCACATCAATGAAATACATAAAGTAGTGTAAGCCATGCTAGATATCAAATGTAATTTTCAATTTAAGCAAGTCATGATCTCACAAACTTAACTATTTCAAAACCTGAAAACGTGAAACTTGTTGTTGCATTTTATTATTTTTCAAAGTACAAATTTAGGTCATATGATATTTGCAAGAGATTATATGTGCATCTGCCTTATTCTAACCAACTAAGCCAAGCCTATGTCATTTGACAATCAGAAGCTTAAGGACATGATTTTAGTCATACACAACTTCTTCCAAGTTCATATCTATGTGCAATGATAAGCCATCTCAAAAGAAGAAGTGCGATGCATGCATATTCTCTTGATCTTTTCTCAATTTATATTTGGTCATAAAACTCAACATGTGAGTTGATTACTTGATAAATTCTTTATGATTAAAAACACTTGTGAGCATGCAACAAGTTCAAAACAGCAAGAAAGGTCGATCATGACCAGATTTAGTGTAAGTAATTATTCCAATTACTAGTCATGGCAAAAACTACAAAATGTATAACATGAGTAATGTAGTAAGAACTTTCAGCATGTAAAAGGAATCACAAAGTCATATGTGTATGAAATACTATGCTCATATTATTTTAATTCAGATTCACACATAGACTTCCAAGTTTTAAAACTCCCCCTCAATGTAAGACATTAGGATGCATAACCCCTATTTCACTACGAATGTAACAAAAACGAGGGAAATCCAAAGGTTTTGTAAAAATGTCAACCCATTGTTGTTCGGTATCTACATGGTGAAGCACAATGTTTCCTTTTTCAACATTATCACGGAGAAAGTGATACTAATGTCAATGTGCTTAGTTCTAGAATGTTGCACGAGGTTTTTAGCAATGCAAATGGCACTAGTTTATCACAAAACAGTGGAACACTATCTAGATCAACCCCGTAGTCCTTAAGTGTTTGAACAATCCAAATAATTTGTGAGCAAGTACTAGCAACAGCTACATATTCAGATTCAGCGGTGGATTGTGCAACTGAACTTTGTTTTCTAGAGGACCAAGCAACAAGTGAATTACCAAAAAATGACAACCACCAGAAGTACTTTTCCTATCAATCCTACAACCCCCAAAATCAGTATCCGAAAAAACATTCAAAGTAATGGTTGAGGAAGAAGGAAGAAAAATGCCAAATTCTTGAGTTCCATGTAAGTACCTGAGAATTCTTTTGACGGCTTGACGATGTGAAGCACGTGGGGAGGCTTGAAACCGTGCACAAAGACATACGCTGAATTGTATGTCCGGTCTTTATGCCGTGAGGTACAAAAGTGATCCGATCATGCTTCTATATTCTTTTTGATCCACGGGTTCACCATCTTCATCAAGTTCAAGTGTTGTTGCTGTTCCCATTGGTGTCCGAAGAGGTTTGCGTTTGTCCATGTTGTAGCGCCTTAGGAGGTCTTTTGTATACTTCATTTGATGTAAAAAGGTACCCTCCTTGGTTTGCTTGATTTGCAGCCCCAAAAAGTACGTGAGTTCTCCCATCACACTCATATCAAATTCTGAACTCATCATAGCTGAAAAATTGGACACAAGATCATGAGAAGCACAACCAAAGATAATATCATCCACATACACTTGAATGAATAATGAGTCATTGCCATGTTTAAGCACAAAAAAAGTTTTATCAACCTTGCCCATGGTAAACCCCTTTTCAAGTAAAAATGTTTTTAACCTATCATACCATGCTCTAGGGGGTTCTTTGAGACCGTACAAGGCTTTGGACAGTTTGTAAACATTATTAGGAAAATCTGGATTTTCAAAACGCGATGGTTGTTTGACATAAACCTCCTCATCTATGTAGCCATTAAGAAAAGATTTTTAACATCCATTTGATAAAGCTTAAAACCTTTAAATGCAGCAAAAGCTAACAAAATTCTTATGGCTTCTAATCTAGCAGTAGGAGCAAAAGTTTCATCAAAATCTAGACCTTCAACTTAAGAGAAACCTTCAGCAACCAACCTAGCCTTATTCCTAACCACAACCCAATCCTCACTTTGTTTATTTTTAAACACCCATTTAGTTCCAATTAAAGTGTGACCTTGAGGTGGAGGTACAAGTTTCCAAACATTATTTCTTTCAAAATTTTCTAACTCTTCTTGCATGACAATAATCCAAGATTCATTAGTGAGTGCGTGTAATATATCTTTGGGTTCAAAAGAAGTAACAAAAGCAGAATGATCATGAGAGTTTGGATCGAAAAACCTTGACCGTGTGACTCGTTCGTGCAAGCTTCTAATGATTTGTTGTGGAGGATGACTTTTGAGAACCCGAAGGGGAGTGGACACTTCACAAGCTTCTTCTTCTTCACGTTCATCACAAATCAATGAGATTGTGATTTGAGGAGGATCTGGACCAGCAATGGTTGTCGTCGGTGCTGGTTGTGAATCAAAATCAGGAGCTGGAACAATGTCATTAGCTGCTGAATTTTCAGGCAGCAACACCACTTCTTCCTCTTACTCAACGAAAATACTCTCCCCCTGCAGATATGGATCTAGACCTGCAATGTTTGAGCTAGTACCTGGGCTAGCTTCATCAAAAGACACCTCACAAGTCTCCACAACTTTGTTAGTGTCAAGTAAAAGCACACGGTAGCCTCTAGTATGAGATGGATAACCAAGAAACATGCCATCAATGGATATAGGTTCAAATTTATCAAGATTACCATGTTTCTTAACAAAGCATTTGCAACCAAAGACCCGAAAGTGTGTGACACTAGGCCTATGTCCAAACCGGAGCTCATATGGTGTTTTACCTAGCTTAGCACGCAAGAAAACACGATTTGAGACATAACAAGCGGTTGCAATCGCATCAGCCCAAAATTTCCTAGGAGTTTGATATTCATCAAGCATAGTCCTAACCATCTCAACTAAGGTTCTGTTCTTTCTTTCTAGAACACCGTTTTGTTGAGGTACATATGGTGAAGAAAATTGATGATCTATTCCATTTTCAGCACAAAAGTGATCAAAACATTGATTTTTAAATTCAGTTCCGTTTTCACTTCTAATTACTTTTAAAGATCCTGGGTGATCAATTGATAATCTAAGAAATAAAGTTCTAAAGTGACTAAAAGCTTCATTCTTGGATGCCATAAACTAAAACCAAGAGTATCTAGAATAATCATCAACAATCACAAGAACATACCATTTACCTCCGAAGGATTGAACACGTGAAGGTCCTACAGTGTCAAGGTGCAAAAGTTAACACGGTTCAGTTATCATGATCATTGTGAGAGGAGTATGTGAACCTGCAACCATCTTAGCATGTCTACAAGAAGAGCACACAATTTCTTTGTCCCCTTTAAGCTTAGGCGGCGCACGTATACGATCAAGAGCACTAACACGCGTTAGATGATCAAAGCCTACGTGACCAAGTCTACGATGCCAAAAATATAAGTCCTTTGAATCATTAGCAACTAGACACCTATGATTAGAGGAAGACATATCAAAATATGCTTTAAAAACTCTTCCAAACCGAGAGATGTTAAAAATAAGCTCACTATTTGAAACAACTTTGCAGTAGTTTTTATTGAAAATAATTTCCAAATTTTCATTTAGCAATTGTGAAACAGAAAGCAAGTTGCATTTCAAATTTTTGACAAGTGCCACATCCTTCAAAGTGTAGTGATCATTTACAATAACCGAACCCTTAGCAATTATAGGAGTTGAAGAATTATCGGTAAAAGTAACATTCTCTACACGTGACACAAAAGAGAGAGAGAGAGAGGAGAACCGATCTTTATTACCGATCATGTGGCGTGAGTAACCTGAATCCACAATCCAAATGTTCTCCTTCCTCAAGCGTGTAACCTACATGAAAGCATAATACGTCGATGACTCAATACTGGGGTTAGTCAAAAGGCATTTAGGAATCTAGTACTGAGTCACACGACGTGCAGCAGGAAAAACACGCGAAAGCTGAGATAAAACATCAGGTTTATGAGTCAAAGTTTGAGATTTTTTGTTCTTAACTACTGACCTATAAGGTGTTACTTGTGTAGCACAAAAATCAGTAGCTCCGGAGGCAAAAATAGAAGGTCCGTAGGTAAACTTTGAATTTTTTTGACTCATAACAGCAGGTTGCATGTTCCTGACATTCGGTTTAGTATGTGCAGAAAATTTTGCATGAAAGTTATGGGATCTAGCAATCATTCTTTCTTTTTTCTATTGTTTAGCTAGTCTATTGAAAGCATCTAGGCCCCATGAGGTACGGTTTCGGTGATTAATGACAACCATTCGATATTACTAATGAATTTGTGAATGCAAGGTCTCAATAACACTCAATCAAATGAAATCAAAATTACATTGGAGACCCATATAAAATCAACGAATGAGATCAAATTAAATCATATGAAGACAAGAAGTGAAAGCCCTAACTTGATATCACTCAATGCTTGAAGACAATCAAAACAACATTTCAAACAAGTGTCAAAGAGGTCACAAGTTCAAATTCCAAAAGAACAACTCAAAACAACTCGAAGTCAACAAGTTGAACACACCGGATCATCCGATGTTCTCTGAGTTGACTGCATCGGTCGAGTTGTGTCAACAGAAGAAGAAGACCTCAGAGCAAAGAACTCACCGGATCATCCGATGTGAGTGGCTCGGTGACATCGGTCCATCATCACAGATTGCAACACCATTGGACCAAGTGAAGCACCGGATCATCCGATGTGCAGACTTACACACATCGGTCGATCACTCCAGTAAGCTTCAAGATCAAGCAAAATTCTGGAGGAAGAGCCCCCGGATCATCCGATGAGAAGACAGGTCAACATCGGTCTAACAATGGTCATATCTGACACAGTGACATCAGCTAATTTGGCTTGGACCGATGATAACTGAAGGGAAGACATCGGATCATCTGGTGTTCGCAGAGAAGTGATGTCAGCCTACTTTTCCAACGGCTATCTCGTGGAGGCTGGCTATTTATACCCCTTCAACCTGTCAAATCGAAAAGACTTGAAGCCCAGACATACTCTACACATCCTAGAGCATTCAAGCAATAGAGCTACCACTTTCACATCATTTGCTCATCATTTGTACACCAAGAGATAGGCTAGAACTAGCTAGAGATAGTGCTTGGGTGCCTCCACTCTTAGTGATTGGAGTCTCTAGTGTAGTGAGAGCCATAAGGGAGTGTCCCTTGGTGTGTGCGACTTCCGGAGCTTGCCAAGAGGATTGTGGAAGCCCGGAGGATTCCAAAGTGTACAAGGCTTGAGCTCCACCTTGCCAAGGTTGGCGAACGGAGAAGAATAGTGAAGACCCCCTTGTCTCGGTGACTTGGGAGTGGCAAAACCCCTCTGTGGGTGCCACAACGTGGATGTAGGAAGATCCTTGTGATCTTACCGAACCACGGGATAAACTCCGTGTCCCTTGAGCATTTGCATCCCTCTCCCTTTTTTACACTTATGCAATCTTCATTCCGCAACTTTAATTTACATTGATTGCATAGTTTAATTGCATAGGGAATTGGGCTTTAGGTTGTTAGTTTTTAATTGCCTTAAAATTTGAAAGAAAGCCCAATTCACCCCCCCTCTTGGGCGTTTCGATCCTTACAATTGGTATCAGAGCCTTGTTGCTCATTGGATCATTCTAGCTTCACCGCTAGAGAGCTTAAATGGTCAAGAATGGGGGTTCGGTTCCTATCTTCGAGGGCAAGAACTTTGCCTATTGGAAAGCACGCATGCGTGCCTACCTAGAGGATATTGCTCCCGAAGTTTGGGAAGCGACCCATGCGGGATTTGGAGATCATAATTATATTGGTGATCAAATTAAATGGGATGCTAGAGCTAGAAATGCCATCTATGAATGCATTAGTCAAGATGTATTCGCTAGAATTGCTAGTAAAGAAAAAGCTTGTGAAATTGGACATGCTTAATTGAAATTCATGAGGGTTCCTCTCATGTTAAAGAACTTAAATATCACTTGCTTAAATCTAAATATGATGAATTTAAAATGTTTCCTTATGAAAATGTAAATGAAATGTATTCTCGCTTAAATGTTCTCATTGAGGAAATAAATGCTCTTGATATTGCTTCTCTTGGCAAGGGACTTATCAACCGAAAGATCCTCATGCTCCTTCCCAAGCCAAAGTATAACATCATCAACTCAATGCTCCAAAAAGAATCACTTGATCACATTGAGGTTTCGGAGCTAATTGGGGAGATTCACGCTCATGAGATGAGTGTACTTGGGATGATGGAGGATTCATCTTCTACAAGGACAATTGCTCTCAAGGCTTTCAAGAAAACAAATTTCAAGAAAATGATCAAACCTAGTTCAAGCAAAGAAGAGCAAACATCAAGTGAAGATCATGATGATGAGCTTGCATCAATGATGAGGAAATTCTCTCGCTTGAATTCCAAGATTGCCAAGAAGAGATATACTTTTGATCCCAACAAGAGAGCCTTCCTCCAAAGAAAAGATGAAAACAAGACATGCTATAATTGTGGCGATCAAGGCCACATATCATATGATTGTCCAAGACCGGACAAGAGGAAGGACAACCACAAGGGAAAGCATCAAAAGCAAGAAGAAAGTGATGAAGATGAAGAAGAGGTCAAACCCAAGCGCTCCCTTGGAAAGAAGAAATTTGACAAGGGCAAGAAGACCAAGCTCTTTCCAAAGAAGAGAAGAGGGCCTCAAAAAGTCTTCATGTGCGAGGCAAATGAGTGGATCACGGATGAAGAGTCAAGCGATGAAGAGAGTGAAGATGAAGAAAACTTGGCGGGCCTTGCCATCGTCGACAAGGACAACTCACCTCTTCGTCCACCCCCTATGTGCCTCATGGCTAAAGGTAACACTAAGGTATGTGACGATTCTAGCGATGATGATGATGAGCTCTCCCCCGATGAACTAGCATCTATGATTAATGAATACCATGTCATCATAAAAAGGGAGAAGAGCAAGGTTAAGGCACTTGAGCAAGCTTGTGCCACGCTTGAGAGTGCAAAGCTCGATTTGCATGACAAGTATGTAACCATACTTAAAGAGCATGACACGCTCAAATCACATGTCAAGCAAATCGAGAAGGAGAATGCTCAAATCAAGCATGATCATCATGAGCTTGACTTAGCAAACCAAGCACTCTTGGGAAAGCACAATGACTTGGTTCAAGAACATAAAGTGCTTAACCTTGCTTATGAAGCAATTGAACTAAAAATGAAAAACATGAAAAAGGAAACCCTTGATGGCAAAGTATCAACTATTTCACATGCCACTAATACTTTGGATAAGTCTTTGCCTTTGAAAGCAAGCCTTAGGGAGAAGGAATTGATGGACGAAATTGAAAGTCTCCGCACTAGTGTGGTGAGACTTTCCAAGGGGGAGGACAAGCACAAGGAAATCCTCTACCAACAAGCCAAAGGCTTCAACAAGAGAGGACTTGGATCCTTCCCGGTGCTCAACAAAGGGAAGGTGCCCTCACCGGAGCTTAGGACGAGCTTCATCAAAGAAGTTGGATCCTATTGCCAACATTGTGAGGTCACCGGACATCACACGAGGGAGCGTCCTCTTCCCAACCGTCCTTCTCCCAAATCGCCTCCTAACTACAAATCTACTTTCCATGATTATCACTATCTCTTAAGCAAAGTAGGTGGCAAGGTGAAGGCAAGGTTCATCGGCAAAGACATTAAGGGCATGAAGGGGAAGCTCCCCAAGCAACTTTGGGTCCCAAAATCACTTGTATCACACATACAAGGACCTAAGTTGGCTTGGGTGCCTAAACGCAAAAACTAACTTCATGTGTGTAGGTGAACTACAAAGCCGGAGGAAAGCATTGGGTACTCGATAGCGGGTGCACTCAACATATGATCGGCAATGATGGTATGTTCACTACCATAGAGAACCCCGACAACCATGAACAAGTCACCTTTGGTGACAACTCAAAGGGGAAGGTAATTGGTTTAGGTAAAATTGCTATTTCGCATGATTTGTCTATTTCTAATGTACTATATGTTAAGTCACTTAGTTTCAATCTACTTTCAATTGCACAACTATGTGATCTTGGACTAACGTGCACCTTTGACAAGAATGGTGTTGTAGTAACCAGTGAATCAAGCAAAGAACTAATCTTCAAAGGCTTCCGGCATGGACATCTTTACTAGGTGGACTTCACCAACAAGGATGCTAGCTTGACCACTTGTCTTTTCACCAAGACAAGTTTGGGTTGGCTATGGCATCGACGCATTGC
Organism: Tuctoria greenei; assembly: GCA_036927565.1. Taxonomy (NCBI): domain Eukaryota; kingdom Viridiplantae; phylum Streptophyta; class Magnoliopsida; order Poales; family Poaceae; genus Tuctoria; species Tuctoria greenei. Next base: position 35,496,942 of record JAYESD010000003.1, on the reverse strand, counting down.
TCACATCGGCATGAGCAAACTCAAGAAGTCGTTCAAGCTTGGGATGGTGACCGGTGTAAAGGATGTCACATTTGAGAAGAACAAGCTATGTAGCGCTTGTCAAGCCGGGAAGCAAGTTGCTTCACACCACCCAATGAAGACAATGGTGTCAACCTCCAAGCCGCTTGAACTACTCCACATGGACCTCTTCGGACCGTCCACATATCAAAGTCTTGGTGGTAACTTCTATTGTCTTGTTATCGTTGACGATTATTCTCGATATGCTTGGACTTTGTTTTTAGGTGACAAGGGTGAAACTCCGGAAGTTTTCAAGACCTTTGCCAAACGTGCTCAAAGGGAATTTCAACTTCCCATCATCAAGGTCCGGAGTGACAACGGCACCAAGTTCAAGAACTACAACATTGGGGAGTGGTGTGATCGTGAAGGCGTGAAGCATGAGTTTTCGGCCACATACACCCCCCAACAAAACGGTGTCGTTGAAAGGAAGAACAAGACCCTTATCACCCTTGCTAGAGCAATGCTTGATGACTATGGCACGTCGGAGAAATTTTGGGCTGAAGCAATCAACACGGCGTGCCATGCCGCAAATAGGGTCTATCTTCATCGACTACTTCAAAAGACCCCATATGAGCTCCTCATTGGGAGAAAGCCCAACATCTCCTACTTCCGAGTCTTTGGGTGTAAATGCTATATCTACCGCAAGAAAAGGCTCGGTAAGTTTGAAAGAAGGTGTGATGTTGGTATCTTTCTTGGTTATGCGTCAAACTCAAAAGCATATCGAGTATTCAACCAAACCTCCGGGTTAGTTGAAGAAAGTTGTGATGTTGAGTTTGATGAGACTAATGGCTCCCAAGAGGAGAGTTTTGGTCATGATGATATAGATGATGAGCCTCTACGAGAAGCCATGAAAAACATGACCATTGGAGACATCAAGCCCGAAGTTGAGGAGAGCCGTGATCAAGGGGGAGCATCAAGTTCCAACATCAACACCTCCATGGCGCCTCAAGTTGATGAAGAAGAAGAAGAGAAAGATGATCCATTGCCAATGCAAGATTCACAAGCCACACAACACCAACAACAAGAAGAAGTCCAAGATCAAGTCCAACCACAAGTCGCGTAAGATGCTTCACCACCGCCAAGTGTACCACAATCACTTATGAGGCATGGACGCATCTCCAAGGCGCATCCGATTGATCAAATCATCGGAAGCCCATCACGGGGAGTAAGTACTTGTTCTCGCCATGTCGCTTCATTTTGTGAGCACTACTCTTGTGTTTCGTGTGTAGAACCCACTCATATAGAGGAAGCACTCCAAGATCCAAATTGGGTGATGGCCATGCAAGAAGAACTCAACAACTTCACCCGCAATGAAGTTTGGGTGTTGGAGGAGCGACCCAAGGACAAGAACGTCATCGGTACGAAGTGGGTATACCGCAACAAGCAAGACGAGAATGGCGTCGTGGTCCGCAACAAGGCAAGACTTGTGGCCAAGGGTTTTTCACAAGTTGAAGGACTAGACTTTGGAGAAACATTCGCTCCGGTCGCTCGGTTAGAAGCTATTCGCATACTCCTTGCTTTTGCTTCACATCACAATATAATGCTTTATCAAATGGATGTTAAAAGTGCTTTTCTCAATGGCTATATTAACGAGCTTGTTTATGTTGAGCAACCTCCCGGGTTTGAAGATCCGAGGAACCCTAACCATGTGTATAGGTTACACAAGGCGCTCTACGGACTCAAGCAAGCACCTAGGGCGTGGTATGAACGTCTAAGGGATTTCTTGGTCATGCAAGGATTCAAGATCGGGAGGGTGGACACTACACTCTTCACCAAGGACATCGATGGGGATTTATTCATTTGTCAAATTTATGTCGATGATATCATTTTTGGCTCAACTAACAAATCTCTTAGCCATGAGTTTGGCACCATGATGTCTAGGGAATTCGAGATGTCAATGATTGGAGAGCTCAACTTCTTCCTTGGATTTCAAATCAAACAAATTCAAGAGGGCACCTTCATCTACCAAGAGAAGTACACCAAGGACCGCTTGAAGAAATTTGAAATGGGAGATTGTAGCACAAGAAGTACTCCAATGGCGACAAATTGTCATCTCGACGCGGACTTGGACGGTAAACCTATTGATCAATCTCACTACCGCTCCATGATTGGTTCATTGTTGTACCTTACCGCATCTAGGCCCGATATCATGTTTAGTGTGTGCTTGTGTGCTCGCTTTCAAGCGGCACCTAAAGAATCGCATAAGAAGGCGGTCTTTAGGATACTTCGGTATCTCAAGCATACCTCAAGTGTAGGTTTGTGGTACCCCAAGAACGCTAGTTTCCATCTCTTGGGATACTCGGATTCGGACTTTGCCGGATGCCGTGTGGATCGCAAGAGTACCTCCGGTGGGTGCCACTTACTTGGGCGTTCCCTAGTATCTTGGTCGAGCAAAAAGCAAAATTCCGTGGCTTTGTCCACCGCAGAGGCGGAGTATATAGCGGCCGGTGCATGTTGTGCCCAAATTCTATATATGAAGCAAACCCTCTTGGACTTTGGAATTAAAATTGGTTGTGTGTCTCTCCTTTGTGACAATGAAAGTGCGGTTAAGATAGCTAGAAACCCCGTTCAACACTCCCGCACTAAGCACATTGATATTCGCCATCACTTCTTGCGGGATCATGAGGCTAAAGGAGACATCTCTTTGCAAGGTGTTAGATCCGAAGAACAATTGGCGGATATCTTCACAAAACCACTTGATGAGAAAACCTTTTCTAGACTTAGAAGTGAATTAAATGTGCTAGATGTATCTAACGTCATGTAAGTTGCCATGTTCATGTAAGGATGCATATCATATTGGTCTTGTCTAACTCCCAAAGGATAGGGGCAAGCTAGAAGTAGTTTTCCCTGAGGAAGCCTTTGGAAGGTTCAAACTTGGCAAGATAGATTTATTTTATGCCTTGCATGATCCCTGCCATATAAACTTGCACTCATTTAATCTCTTGCACCATAATTTGTTTGGCATTGCATACGGTAGATTGTCACAAAGGGGAACCCACCTCATGAGAAGGAGACTTGTTTGAAATGCAATATCTCAACTCATATAAGGTGGAAAGAACAAAATGTTAGGTACGTTAATGTCTAGAGGATCATGCTTCAAAGAGATAGAAGTCTTCATACTCTACCTCACAAAGCATGGGCCTTACATTTTATTTGGATATTTTCCTCCATTTTTCTCGGTGTTCCATTTGCATTAAGGCCTAGCCAAGCTATTGGCATATTAGCTTCTTGAGGGGTAAGGGGTTGCCCAAAAAGTCCTAAGACATGTGTTTCTAGTTAATTGTTTGTTTGGTCAAAGGACATATATGGGATGTTTTTGTTCTTTTATCATCGGATTATCCGATGCCCTAGCCCATCCCTCATCGGATCAATAGGTGTTCAATTTTCAAGGCCCAGTTTAGTCATAACCTCAAATGCTCCGACGCGTTCATTCTGGAAACATCGGTCCATCCGATGTTCACTCTTCTAGAGTTGTGGTCAAATCAACCGATGTTTACTCCCTTCAATGTCGGACCATCCGGTGTTTACATCACTCTTTTGAACACCCTTACTGCGATATTCGACCGATGATCAAAACCCTAGACGTCGGTCCATCCGGTGTCAACAGCAATTCTTGAATATCCTTTCTGTGGCATTCGACCGATGCTCACTTCTTTTAACATCGGTCCATCCGGTGTTAAAATATCGGCTAGGGTTTGGGGTCCACTATTTAACCCGCGCGCCGCCGCCTTTTCTCTCTCTCCCCGACGCCTCGCTCTCCCGCGCCCTAAGCGCCGCCGTCTCTCGCCCACCTCGCCGCAGCCGACCGCGCCGCCACCTCCTCCGCCGCCGGTCGCCGCCGCCGCCGACCCCAGCGCCGCCGTCGTGCTCCCACCGGGCGCCGCCGCCGCACACCCAAGCCGCCTCACCTCCAAGCGCCGCACCGTCGCCTCCACACTCGCGCCGCTCGTCGCACCGCCGCTCGCCCTAATCACCGCCGCCGCACCTAGGCGCCGCCGCCGCCGTCTCCGGCCGCCGCCGCCGTTACTCCGGTGTGCCTCCCGAACACCATCGTCGCTAAGGTTTGCTCCGTGCCGTGCGACGTCCTTCGTTTCTCTCGTCGTTCGTTTTCATCGTCGCTAACCCTACCTCTCCATTTCATCAATATGGGTCGCGATCGCAAAGGAAAGGGCAAGGCGATCGCGGAGCCCGCCGTGAAGAAGCGCAAACTTTCGAAGGATGAGAAGAAGGCCTTGATGGCCGCTCGCGCTGCCGAGGAGCGTGAGCGTGGCCGAGGAGGGTCCCTGAGCATCCGCGAGGCTCGTTCCAGGCAGCCTCCCGTGATCGACGACTCCGACGCCGAAGAGGAGCCGGTTGAGCCTCTCGTCCGCCGGCGCTCTGCCCGGACGCGTGGGGGTCACACCGAGGCGGCTCCTCGTCCGAGACCGACGGCTGCCGACCGTCGTGAGGACAGGGAGGCCGAGAGGGCCATCTATGAGATGGACACGGCCGTCCGGGTCCGTGAGGGAGTTCGTCTTACGGACTACCGGAAGATGAAGGCCAAGCAACTCCGAAAGCTCAGATGGAGTGTATTGCTTGAGGAGTGGTACCCGCAGCCCCGGGAAGCTTTGGTGGACAGTCGGTTCTGGACGGTCACGCAGGCGTCTCTCTACTTGACCTACAGACGCCGTGGCCACAAGCTATTCCAACACAACTACATGGATTGGGTTCAGCTTGAAGTGGCCGCGGGGACAGAGATCAGGCCGTTCTTTGAGAGGTACAGGGGTCTAGTGCAGCTGCTATCCTATGAGCGGAGTGCCTACGTAGAGGATTGGATCCGCGTGTTCTACGCCACCCTCTACGTCTCTGAGGGCAGACGATCCATTGACTTCATGTTCATGGGTCAGCACTACCATCTGACGAGGCAGACACTGGGAAAGCTGCTTGGAGTAGACCTGCACGACATCTGCATACATGAGAGAGTCTACGGTCAGGCAGACCCGCCGAGGAGGCCGCTCACTGGAGGAGTGGCTCCCGCTCTGGAGGAGATCAGATCACTCTTTGGACCTACTTTCTCTCCAGACCAGCCGAGAGTTTCAGCCCTGTTGACTCCTGCAGCACGCACGGTGCACCTTGCCTTGCGTCGCTCCCTCCTGCCGAGGTCCGGCTATCTTGAGGGTTTCACTAGCCTCCAGTAGACAATCCTGTTTTACATCATGAACGGGATGGACTTTGATATAGTGGATGTCATTATCTGCGAGATGGAGGATGTCATCACAGATGGAGTGGGCATGATGAGGCAGCTAGCATATGGGCACTGGATCAGCTACTTGCTCACGATGATGGTTCCAGAGGAGTCTGTCGTGCACGATCGTCTCTCTGACGAGAGTGTGACACGGTTCGGACATTACCGTGCCCCTGCTCCTGGAGACCGCGGCCTTGGCCGTCCAGTTGAGCGCCAGGTCAGGGCTCGCTTGACTGAGGAGGATTGGTCTGACCTCGAGAGGGAAGATGAGCGTCTGGCTGAGGCAGAAGCTCAAGGTGGAGACTTGCAGCACGTCTGGTCCGAGAGCGACATAGACGAGAGTGTCGAGGAGTACTTCCCTCCGCCTCCACCCTCACCGAGGCAGCACGACGCCGAGGCAGGAGGATCAGCTGCTCCACCACTGACACCACCTCATGTGTCCGAGGCGCAGGTGTCACAGCCGTCAGAGCTGTCGACACTACTTCAGCAGATGATAGAGCAGCAGCGCCAGGACAGGCTCGCTGCTGAGCAGGCCAGGGCAGAGCAGGCTGCTCACCTGGCACAGCTTCAGAGGCAGCAGCAGGAGCTCCAGCTGGAGATCGCCCGTCAGAGGCGCGAGGATACGGACAGGTTCACCAACCTGGTAGATCAGATGCACCGCCGTACCCTCGACCAGCAGCAGCAGACCCCAGCAGGCCATGATGGGGATCCTAGGGTTGATCACCAACCTTTACACTCAGACCGGGATCACCCTTCCTCCACAGCAGCCTGGACTGGGACTGGCTCCAGGTGTTGCTCAGGTGCCTACTACTCCTATTCCTTCAATCAGTATGTCACCACTTCTGGCATCCAGCGCATCGATTCACTCACCACTGCCGGCAACGATCTTGTTCCAGCAGACGCCAGCGTCCGTGGTGAGCGCTCCACTTCCTCCAGCTCCACCGGCACCTCCAGTACCTGCTTCCTCTCCTCCAGCACCGGCAGCGGACCCTCCAGCTCCCGCCGCTCCGGCAGCTCCTACGACCGGCGACTCTAGCTCTGACGACTGCGACGGTGCCCAGTTCGTCCTCGCGCCCAGCTCTCAGGGTCTGTAGGCTTTCTGATCCCTTTTTGGTGTCTTGATGCCAAAGGGGGAGAAGATGTAGAAGAGTGGGGGGAGTGGTAGTAGTAGTCTCAGGGGGAGTGAAGGGGGAGTGTGTGTTTATCCTTTATATTCGTGCTTGAGTACTCTTTTGTAATTTTAATTAAGCACTCTTTCGCTTGTCTCATTTGCTTATGATTTTAATCAATTGAGCTTTTCGCACCACAAATTTCTTTTGCGTTTTACAAGCTTAATGTGTCCTATGCTGTATTCATTGCATATATACTTGAGTATTATCATCAAATTCATTATTATTGCGCTTTAAATTATTGTGTTGTCATCAATCACCAAAAAGGGGGAGATTGAAAGCATCTAGGCCCCATGAGGTACGGTTTCGGTGATTAATGGCAACCATTCGATATTACTAATGAATTTGTGAATGCAAGGTCTCAATAACACTCAATCAAATGAAATCAAAATTACATTGGAGACCCATATAAAATCAACGAATGAGATCAAATCAAATCATATGAAGACAAGAAGTGAAAGCCCTAACTTGATATCACTCAATGCTTGAAGACAATCAAAACAACATTTCAAACAAGTGTCAAAGAGGTCACAAGTTCAAATTCCAAAAGAACAACTCAAAACAACTCGAAGTCAACAAGTTGAACACACCGGATCATCCGATGTTCTCTGAGTTGACTGCATCGGTCGAGTTGTGTCAACAGAAGAAGAAGACCTCAGAGCAAAGAACTCACCGGATCATCCGATGTGAGTGGCTCGGTGACATCGGTCCATCATCACAGATTGCAACACCATTGGACCAAGTGAAGCACCGGATCATCCGATGTGCAGACTTACACACATCGGTCGATCACTCCAGTAAGCTTCAAGATCAAGCAAAATTCTGGAGGAAGAGCCACCGGATCATCCGATGAGAAGACATGTCAACATCGGTCTAACAACGGTCATATCTGACAAAGTGACATCAGCTAATTTGGCTTTGACCGATGATAACTGAAGGGAAGACATCGGATCATCCGGTGTTCGCAGAGACGTGATGTCAGCCTACTTTTCCAACGGCTATCTCGTGGAGGCTGGCTATTTATACCCCTTCAACCTGTCAAATCGAAAAGACTTGAAGCCCAGACATACTCTACACATCCTAGAGCATTCAAGCAATAGAGCTACCACTTTCACATCATTTGCTCATCATTTGTACACCAAGAGATAGGCTAGAACTAGCTAGAGATAGTGCTTGGGTGCCTCCACTCTTGGTGATTGGAGTCTCTAGTGTAGTGAGAGCCATAAGGGAGTGTCTCTTGGTGTGTGCGACTTCTGGAGCTTGCCAAGAGGATTGTGGAAGCCCGGAGGATTCCAAAGTGTACAAGGCTTGAGCTCCACCTTGCCAAGGTTGGCGAACGGAGAAGAATAGTGAAGACCCCCTTGTCTCGGTGACTTGGGAGTGGCAAAACCCCTCTGTGGGTGCCACAACGTGGATGTAGGAAGATCCTTGTGATCTTACCGAACCACGGGATAAACTCCGTGTCCCTTGAGCGTTTGCATCCCTCTCCCTTTTTTACACTTATGCAATCTTCATTCCGCAACTTTAATTTACATTGATTGCATAGTTTAATCGCATAGGGAATTGGGCTTTAGGTTGTTAGTTTTTAATTGCCTTAAAATTTGAAAGAAAGCCCAATTCACCCCCCCTCTTGGGCGTTTCGATCCTTACATCTATAACAAAAATCTATGACATGACCATCTCTACCACAGTAGATACAATGAAATTTAACTTTGTGTTCATATCTAGATGAGCAAACAACATTTTTATTTGACATCGAATGAGTCAACACTCCTGTAGATTTGAAAACCACTTCATTTTGTTTAGGAACTGTTTGAATCAAACCACTTCCTAATGACTTTACAATTTTAGGTGGATGTGCCTTGGCATGAGCATGAGAAACAAAACCTAAACCAATTTTATCATTGCAAGACTTGGAAGAATTCAACAACAAGTTTAGGTTCTTATTCCCATTACAAAACCGATCTAATGTCCTATGCATGTTATCAAGTTTATTGAACAGATCAAGGCAATTTTCACATGAAGTTTTTCCTTTTAATTGCAATTGGAACAATATTTAACTTCATGAGAACGTAAAGCATTGTTCAATATAGAAATTTCATTCATAGCATCTTATAGTTTCTTATCAAGATCATCACAAGTAGAACAATGCAAATCAATTGTAGAACAGCTAGCATCTTTCAAGTTTTTATCATTAAGTGCAGCAAGCTCTCTATTCTTTTCAATTTTTAACTCAAGTTTATCAAGTGTGGAGGTGTGCGCACTTCTTAATGAGGACAATTATTCATAAATTAAATCACATGAGGAACAAGAATCATCACTAGGAATCAAGGATTTTAAACGATTAATTTCAAATTCTAGTGACTCAATTTTAACAGCATTGTCCCTAAGCTTTTTGTCCTTTTTCTTAACTATCACAGTGGCACGAGAAATAGCATCACACATTTCTTCGCAAGTAGGACATACCTCTTCATTGGCGTTGTTGTGTTCAGCCTCCTCCATACTTGATATTGACTTGCCCGCCATGAAGCATAAGTTTGCCAAATCATCTTCATCTCCGTCAATGTCCATGTCGCTTGAGCCAAGTTCCTGGAGTGCGGAGATAAAACTGTTCACTAGTTGGCGACCTATAAAGCCCTTCTTCTTCTTCTTATCATTTGTTGAGGAGTGCTTCGTCCTTGATTGTTTTTCTTCTCGGGAAGTAGAATCTGAATGGTTAGGACAATCTGTACGAAAGTGTCCTATCTTACCACATTTTAAGAATTGTTGAGGTCTGGAGCTTCCTCTCCTTATAGTTCTCACATATTGCAATGCTTTTGAGAACCTAGTAGAGATAAGTGCTAGCTACTCCTCTGGAAACTCCTCAATCTGTTCAAGGGTTAGAGAGGACACCAAAGCAAGTGTACCACAAGATGAAGAATTACCGGAGCTAGGCATGTCATGTTGAGAAACAAAAGCAATAGACTTGTTGGGGTTTCTACGTGATATTATGTCAATTTCATGAGTTTTTAACTTGGAATATAACACATCTAAAGTAAGTGTACTCATGACAGTAGATTCATGAATGGATTTAACTTTCATCTCCCAAATTAACATGTCTAATGCACTTAACAATTGCCTAGCATTTTTAACATCTAAAAATTTAACATTGACGCTACGCAAGTTGCTGAGAATTTAATTAAAGCGAGCAAAGAGATTATCAATGGACTCACCGAGTTGCATCTCGAAGCGCATGTATTCTTTCTTGAATATGTCTTGTCTTACCTTCTTGATCGTGTTGGATCCTTCGTGGTAGTCACAAAGTGCTTTCCACACATCGTATGCAGATCAGAGGTGTGCAACATGGTCGAAGTCGCTTTGAGTTAATCCTTGTATGATCAAGTTTCGAGCCTTGTTGTTGTTGTCGACATCTCTCAGATTTGTAACTGTAACTTGATCATTTGAAAGCACTTCGTAAGGCTTGTACACCTTCTCCCATATTGCAAAGCCTTGCGCCTGGATGAAATCCTCCATGTGTGCCTTCCAAACCTGAAAATTGATACCAACAAACACACAAGGTTTGGCGGAGTATTTCTCCATGATGATTAGTCAAAAATAGGTGCAAATCACAAAGATTATAGCACCTTACCTCTGATACCAATTGTAGGATCGAAGAGCACGTGAATAGCTACCAGAGGGGGGTGAATGGTAGATTCAAAAAATCTTACGCAGCGGAAACAATTAAATCCTAACCTCTTCGGCAGAAAAATGATCTGTTAAAGAAATCGTGTGTGAGACTAATCTAAATGTGTTTCACCATGACAAAAAATGATAGATATCATAGAGAATCAAGTCACGAAGGAGACACAACAATAATCACTCAAATCCGTCGAGAAAAACACAAGGTACGATTGAAAGATCAAACAAAGGTCAATCTGTCCTACCTGAGAAAAACAGTTCTGGAACACTGCAAAGAAACTCGTGTAGATCAGAAACCACAAATCCAATGACCGTGAAATTTTGACAGATGATAGATAATTAATTTTTGAAGACAAACCAAAAAGAATCAGGTCAATTGGATCTGTAAAACTCGAATTATGATAAAACAACCGAAGAAAGGTAGTGCTGTGCAGAAACTCGACGAGAAAAACGTGTCTAGAACAAGTCGGACGAACAAGGCACAAAAGTTCCTTTAAACTACTAATTTTATTCAATAGAACACAAGAGGAACAACCCCAAAGTTGTCACCCACGATCTCTGGCCTCCATTACTTATATAACCAGCCCTTAGGCCAACCCAATCTCAACTAGGACTCTAATCCTACTTAAATCACGAATCGAAACTTTCCATAACTGCTTAGGACTCTTCTATATGCAGATAGAAGCAATATTAAGACTTCCAAACACCTTAGGAACATATCCCACATTCCTAAAACAACTCAAATTCGTGACCCACATGAAATCCTATCATAACCAACTCAAATATTTCCATATTTGAGTCAAACACGACTCAGCCGCAGCTTGAGTCTATAACCTAGTCGGTTGGACCTTTCCGACCAATTTTTACGTCCACATATCTTCATCACGCCTTGGAACCATGCAGCCACATTCATGAACTCCTTGCACACGTACAAACATCTTCCAATGACGTCCATGATACCTTCATATGCATTGTTCTTTATTAAAACATGCTGTGCGACCTCCCGATCAACTCAACCACAATTCCTCCCGAACTTGGTTGTTGAACCTCATCTTCTCCCTAAGACTAGTTCAATGGATCCCGTCACCAGCCATGTCTTGAACTCAAGCAACACCTGCACATGAATAAACAACCAATACTTCCGAGCACAAGTCCTCGACTTGACTCTCGTTACTTCTGAAACTACAACATCTTACGTGAGCACCTCACATAAGCATGTTGCAAACTATAGCAAAATGATATCAGCCTTAACCACCAAAACACACCAAAAGCTTAGTAAAAGAATACTAAGCAACCTTTCCATAAGTGTAAATCAAGTTCGAAACATTGCAAGATAAAAGCAGAACCACTGCAATCAAGCTCCGAACCTTGCCAAAGCTAACCGGAGCTTACCAAAGCTAGTCAGACCTAGCACCGGAGCTAGAAAAACATGTAGGAGCTAACCAACATAAGTTGGACCTAGCAAAAACATATCGAAGCTTAACAAAGACATGTCGGAGCTATCGAAGACATGTCGGAGCTAAAGTCGGACCTTGCTAAAAAGATGTTATGGCAACATTCAAAATTTTTATTGTCAAAGCCAATGTATTCAGCACACATAGGTCTCACAAGTGCTCAACGGGATTATGGGCAATTTTAATGGCACTCTCATTATCACAAATGAGTGAAATACGACTCACATTGTACCGTAATCCCTTAGAGTTTGTTTCATCCAAATGAGTTGTGCAAAACAACTCCCGGCTGCAACATACTCCGCTTCGGTCGTTGATAAGGCAATGGAGTTTTGTTTCTTGGAGGACCAAGAAACTAGGGATCTACCTAGAAATTGGCATGTACCAGAGGTACTTTTTCTATCTACTTTGCATCTAATATAATCTGCATCAGAGTATCCAATGAGATTGAACTTGGAACCTTTGGGATACCAAAGGCCTAGGTTGGGTGTATGAACTAAATATCTCAAGATTCTTTTTACAGCTGTCAAATGACACTCCTTAGGATTGGCTTGAAATCTTGCACACAAACATACACTCAACATAATATCAGGCCTAGATGCACATAAGTAAAGTAGGGATCCAATCATGGAGCGATATACCTTTTGATCCACACTTGGTCCGTCTTCATTGAGATCCAAGTGTCCATTTGTTGCCATGGGTGTCTTTATAGGCTTCGCCTTGTCCATTCCATACTTCTTGAGTATGTCTTGAGTGTACTTGGTTTGGCTTATGAATGTCCCTTCCTTTTGTTGCCTTACATGGAATCCCAAGAAGTACCTCAATTCTCCCATCATGGACATCTTGAATCTATCTGTCATAATCTTACTAAATTCTTCACAAAGGGATTTCTTAGTTGAACCAAATATGATATCATCAACGTAAATTTGACAAACAAATAACTCATTGTCAAAGTTCTTAGTGAACAATGTATAATAAGCTTTGCGAATCTTAAAACCATTTTCATTTAAAAAAATCTCTAAGACAATCATACCAAGCTCTAGGAGCTTGTTTGAGGCCATAGAGAGCCTTACACAGTTTGAACACATGGTCGGGGAACTCTTGATCTTTGAATCGGGGGGTTGCTCCACATACACCGCCTCCTTGATTGGTCTGTTGAGGAAGGTGCTTTTCACATCCATTTGATAGAGCTTGAAATCATGGTGAGTAGCATATGCAAGTAATATTCTAATTGACTCAAGTCTAGCTACAGGAGCAAAGTTTTCGTCAAAATCCAAACCTTCGACTTGTGAATACCCTTTGGCCACGCCGTGCCTTGTTTCTTGTCACCACCCCGTGTTCGTCTTGTTTGTTGCGGAAGACCCATTTTGTGCCGACGACGTTGAACTTGGGCCTTTCAACAAGTTCCCACACCTCGCTCCATTTGAAGTTGTTCAATTCTTCTTCCATTGCCACCACCCAATCCATATCTTTCAATGCATCTTCAACCCTGTGAGGTTCCAAAGAGGATACAAACGAGTAATGTTCACAAAAAGTAGCAATTTGAGATCTAGTTGTTACTACCTTTTGGATGTCACCGATTATGTTGTCGACGGGGTGATCTCTTTGGATGCATTGGTGCACTCTTCGATGTGGCACTTGTGGTCTTGAATCTTCATTTTCATCTTCTTCTCCCCCTAGATGGTTGCTCTCATTGATTTGTTGGTCACCTGATCTTCATGAAGTTGATCTTGTGTAGAAGCTCCCCCTTGATCGATTACCTCCACTTGTGGTTCATCTTCTTCATTTGCATTTGGAGGTGGCTCTGGTGGTCGAACATCGCCCAATGCCATTCTTCTCAACGCTTGACATGGAGCTTCTTCTCTATCTAGAACACATTGATCAACTTACTCTTCTTGAGAGCCGTTAGTTTCATCGAACACTACGTCACATGCTACTTCAACAAGTCTATAGACCTTGTTGAAAACATGATAGGCGTAAGAGAAACCATAGCCAAGCAAGAAACCTTCATCGGACTTCGAAGTGAACTTTGATGTTGTGATAGGCGTTGTTGACCGCTTCAGCCCAAAATCGATCCGAAGTCTTGTACTCATCAAGCATTGTCCTCGCCATCTCTATGAGAGTTCGATTCTTCATTTCAGCTGCTCCGTTTTGTTGAGGGAAGTACGGTTCTGAAAATTCATGTTTTATGCCTTCTTCATCTAGGTACTCCTCAACTTGAGTGTTTTTGAACTCTGTGCCATTGTCACTTTGTATGTTCTTGATCTTCAATGAAAACTCGTGTTGGACACACTTGAGAAACTTCTTGAGGGTTCCGTGAGTTTCTGCCTTATCATGCAAAAAGAAAACCCACGTGAAGCGCGAAAAATCATCAACAATTACTAAACCGTATTTGTTACCGCTGATGCTTATGTAAGCAATTGGACCAAATAGATCCATGTGAAGTAGCTCGAGTGGTCTTGTCGTTGTCATGACGTTCTTCACGGGATGAGGTGCTCCTACTTGCTTCCCGGCTTGGCACGCTCTACAAGGCTTGTCTTTCTCAAAAATAACATTCTTTAAACCTCAGATGTGATTGCCCTTAAGGAGTTTTTGAAGATTCCTCATACCAACATGTGCTACTCGTCTATGCCACAGCCAACCCATGTTGGTCTTTGCAATCAATCATGTATCAAGTTCGGCTTTATCTTTGTTGAAGTCAACAACGTAAAGCTTTCCCTTTAACACACCCTTGAATGCAACTGAGTCATCACTCCTTCTAGAGACGGTCACACCCTCATTAGTGAACAAGCAATTATAACCCTTGTCACATAATTGAGATATGGACAGAAGGTTATAATATCAGGAGTCGGCATGCAAAACATGAGAAAGCGTGTTTTGAGATGATATTGCAATTTTACCGGTACCGAGCACCCTTCCTTGACTATTGTTTCCAAAATAGATGCCTTCGCTTGGATCTTCATTTACTTCATACTCAACGAACATCCTTCTTTCTTCGGTCATGTGGTTGGTGCATCCACTATCTAGCACCCATTTTGCTCCACCAGAGGAGTAGGCCTACAAAAACAAATTATGCCTTGGTTTTAGGTACCCAAGCTTGATTGGGTCCTTTGAGGTTAGTTACAAGTGATTTGGGCACCCACACATGAGACTTGGTGTTCCCATGGTGTGGCCCAACATATTTAGCATAAACTCTACCAAAGTTACTTTTTATGAGTACATATGATGCATCAAAGGTTTTGAACAAAAGTTGTTGCTCATATGTATTAGAATGTTTGGACTTGTCAATATTATTAGCCTTTGTAGCTTGAGGAGAGTTTCCCTTGACAAAAGCAATGCACTCCTTGTTATTCTTGTGGCTTCTAGCATTTTGCTTTTCACCATAAGAATACCCAATGTCAGATTTGACATTAGGAGGTCTTGTGGCCAAGTATGCACTGCGTGCATACTTGATCTTCTCCTTGTCAAATATGCCATTACGGGAAGGATGCTTGTCCTTTGTCAAGTTTGACTTATCCTTCAAGTTAGTGTCAATTTTAGCACATCCACAAGTAATAGTAGTTTCAGATTTTAAGTGTTGAGAAGGTGAACTTGAAGAGGATGAAGGGTCACTTTGCTTGAGTGACTCAACTTGTACCTCAAGGATCTTGTTAACGTTGGTCAAGTTAGCAAGTTCATCCTTGACGATTACATTTGAGTCGCTTAACTTCAAGCAAGCTTCCTTGCTTGAAGCTAACTCAAGCTCTAGTGACTTGCTTCGCTCCTTTTCAAGTTCAAGGAGCTTTTTGATCTTAAGACACTCCTCCTTTTGAAGGATGATCATATCTTCTTGGCGATCAACAAGCTCCTCCTTATCAATAAGTTTATCCTATAAGAATTTCATTTTTGCAGCAATTTCCTTATCTAGGCCAACAAGCATATCTTCATTATCACTATAAGCATCACTATCGCTAGAGTAAGAATGTGAGGAGGAAGATTTCGTTGTTACCTTTCTTTTACCTTCCTTCGCCATGAGACATGTGTCATTTTCCTTCCTTGCGTCAATAGTTGGGAAGAGGGTGGATTTCTTCGTTGTCTTCTTGATGGCTATGCTAGCAATCTCCTCTTCTTCTTCTTCGGATGAGGACTCATCATTGGAGTCCCACTCCTTTCCTAGGTGCGCCT
The DNA here is from genome assembly GCA_036927565.1 of Tuctoria greenei. Lineage (NCBI taxonomy): Eukaryota > Viridiplantae > Streptophyta > Magnoliopsida > Poales > Poaceae > Tuctoria > Tuctoria greenei. Next base: position 35,481,199 of record JAYESD010000003.1, on the reverse strand, counting down.
GTCCAATTAGCTTTTTCTTATTGAAGGTCTTCTTGGGTTGAGGCTTGCTTCCTTGGTCTTCTTCTTGTTTTCTTCATAAGGGAAATCAACTATAAAGTGGTCGTATTCACCACAGTTATAGCATGCCCGCCTCAACTTTGGTCTTGATTTATCTTTGTATTTTCCCTCATTTGATCTACCCCCTTGTCTTCTTTTCATCATCCTCTTGAATTTCTTCATAAATAGGATCATGTCTTCTTCATCTACGTCGCTGCTCTCATCATCACTGTCATCTTCTTCTTGAGTCTTTCGAGCTTCTTTTAACAAGGGCTTTCATGTGGACTTCAAGGCGACCCCCTTCTTCTTTGCCGAGGTGAGGTCCACAATCTCTTTGACATGTTTTGCTTGTTTTTTCATCATATCAAAGTTGATGATCTTTCCAAGCAATTCGTCCGGGGTCATTTTCTTGTACCCGGGGCTTTCTCTAATCATTGAACATAGAATCACGTTGCGAGGCATGAATGCTTTGAGAATTAGCTTCACTACCTCGTGATCATTCCACTTCTTGCTTCCATATGATCGAACTTTATTAACAAGAGTCTTCAACCGATTGTGCATGTCTTGCGGTGACTCATCTTCTTCTATGGCGAATCTTCCCAATTCGCCTCCGATCATCGCAATATTGGCTTCTCGCACATGACAATCGCCTTCATGTGCAGTTTGTAATGTGTCCTATATCTCTTTTGCAATCTCGAGTCTGTCCACCTTGGTGAACTCATCTCGACTCAATGATGATGTGATGACTGCTACAGCTTGAGCGTTCCGATGAATTGCTTGCTCTTGACTAGGGGTGAGCTCTTCATCGTCGTCTGGGATGTCTATTCATGTACACACTATATGCCACAAGCTGGGGTTAAGTGAGATTAAATGCATTTTCATATTTTGCCTCCACGTTGAATAATCATTGCCATCAAAGTATGGGTCTTTTCCTAGAGGGATTGACAAGTAATGGTTGTTGTTAGAATTCAAGCGATAATAATAAAAAGGATATTAGGAGTAGTCGATGTGACTAGTCCCCTTCTTCTTCTTTTCATCTTCGATCTTCATCTTCCCTTTTGAGAGTTCTATCTTCCTTAGGAGCTCCTTGAGTTCAAGCGTCTCCTCATCATCATCCTCGAAGTCCCGAATGGCGTCGAGGAGCTTCTCCAACTTCTGAGCCTTTTCATCTTCAACCTTCTCTTGGTTGAGGCTCTTGTGCACATCATTCATGTTCGACATCTTCTCTTGGAGCGATTAGTCTCTTTTTGAAGAGTCCTGCTCTGATACCAATTGAATGTAGACTAGAGGGGGGTGAATAGGCTTTTTGAATTCCTTTTGTTGGAACCTGCAACACTTAGCAACTTGATCAAATACAGAGAAATCGGACAAGTCCGGTTGGGTGCGGACTAGTCCGGTGTGTGCGGACAAGATCAATCAAGTTTGATCGATGGTTTCGATCCAAGTATACTATGCAGCGGAAATTTAGTTGCAACTCAAGTGTATTGCTTTAATGAAACTAGATGTCGCACAAGTTAAATTTAGTTTCAATATTTTAACGTAGTTTGAACAAGATCAAGTAAACCCTAGATTACAATGAATAGTAAGAACAAAAGCAAGGACACAATGATTTTTATCCCGTGGTTTGATTCCATAGAGGAAATCTACATCCACGTTGAGGAGCCCACGAAAGGACCGGGTCTTCACCAACCCTACGCTCGTCGAATCGCCACGAAGGTCGATTCTCTTCCACTAATCACAAAGGGGTAAGAATAACCGTGTTCAAGAGGCCTTCTCACAAGTTGAGGGCTCCCCAAGAGTTACAGTTCAAAACACCACCAAACACACTCAAAGATCTGCAATAAAACAACAAGAGTGTGCGAGAGAAACAAACCCAAGAGCTCAGGTCGTGAAGAACATGTCTCTCCTTTGATCTAGAGTTAATCCTCAAGGATTTGATCTTTATTGCATCGAATTGTGTGGAGAGACGTGTTTTCTAGGCTCTTGGAGGGTGTGATGGCGCAAGGAGTCAAGAGATCTTGATTAGGGCCCGTGCACCTTTATTTATACTAGGGTTTCCAAAGGTTACTGTTAGGGTTTTCAAAGTTCAGACTAGTCCGTGGTGGACTCCGGACTAGTCCCGTGTGCGGCGTGTGGGAAACCCTAAGTGTCCCAAATTATCGGACTTGTCCGGTCAGGGGCGGACTAGTCCGATTTTTTCTCTAGAGATGTTTGGACTAGTTCGGCACATATCGGACTAGTCCGGCCGTGGTGAAACCCTTAGTGAATTGAGGACAAGTCCGCACTTGGAGGACTTGTTCGATTTAAGTCAGAAGGTTTTTCAGACTAATCAGTGCAGATATCAGACTTGTTCGATTTAGATCAGAAAGATATCGGACTAGTCCGTTGTGATATGGGACTTGTTCGACTTCGTGCAAAATGTGAAGTGTTGAGGACTAGTCTGCACTGGGGGGGGACTAGTCATAGAGATATCGGACTAGTCCGTGGTGTTATCGGACTAGTCCGGTCTGTGAAAATTGTATTGTGCAGACAAGTCCGCTCTGGGTGGACTTGCCCGATTCTGGACAGAGAGAAATCGGACTAGTCCGGGGTAAATCGGACTAGTCCGTACGTGTATAACTTTGTGCGGTGAGAGTGATTAAAATTTACTTGAGCTCTTGGGGTGTGTTTCTCCAACACACTCCATACACAAGTGTATTGTAATCATTTCTTGAGCTCCTTTCAACTTGATTCTCGCTCTGCCTTCTTTTTGTGTTTTCTTCATAATTTTATTAAAACTTGCGCTCATCTCAAAAATTTAGTTAGGATCTCATTTGCTTGTCATAAATCCACCAAAACCCACAAGGGATGCCTAGATGCACTTTCAGAAATGCTACACAATATTTTTCGTGCACTTGCGGACCTCTTCTCTTTCGAGAGATGATCTGTGACGTAAGAAATGTCAACAATGATCTCATTTTCAAGTTGACTCTCCAAGTCAAGGATTTGAGCAAACTCTAAATAAGTGGTGATATATTGCTTTCCATTGGTCATCCAAGTGATTCTCTGATCTCCATCGGTGTGAAAGTAGACATTTGAATAGAATTGTACAATGACTTCAACATTCCAGTCATGGTTGAATGCCATGAGTTTATTCAGTCCATGGCGCTCTATGGCTTCAATAACGACATAGAATGTAGCATGATTCTTCTGTGCCATGTAGTCCCAATCAATCCACTGGGCATCCGTCACTAGAGTCTGCTTGGACATGTAGATGGTCCGATAGTAGTCAAAGTGGAAGTCACACCAAAATCGAGGGTCGGTGATGCTCTTCTCATGTTGATACACATTGACCATTCTTAGTCTTCTAGCGTTCTCAACCCCTTTGCCTCTGAAAATATTGGCTTTGACGGTGGCTTGGTGAATGTGGCCTAGAGGGGGGGTGAATAGGCCTTTTTCAATTTCTGTCAGAACGTGCAACACTTGACAACCAGATCAAATCTCGAGATATCGGACTAGTCCGGTCAAGTGCGGACTAGTCCGGTGTGTACCGACTAGGATAACCAAATTTGATCAATTAATTTGATTCTAGGATGTAAGCAGCGGAATTATACTGGTAATTTAAGTGTTGCACAACTATAAACAAGGGTGTATCACAATTTAATCTTAAACTCAATGTTTCAACATAAAGTGAACACGATTGATCGAAACCCTAGATATATATATATGAAATGTAAGTACAATGAGCACAAATGTAGAACACAATGATTTTATCCCGTGGTTCGATTCCCACAGAGGCAACCTACATCCACGTTGAGGAGTCCATGAAAGGACCGGGCCTTCTCCAACCCTACCCTTGTCGGATCGCCACGGAGGCCAATCCTCTTCACCAATCACAGAGGGAAATAACCAAATTCAGGGAGCCTTCTCACAAGTTGAGGGCTCCCCAAGATTACAACAAGAACACCACCAAGAACACACTCAAAAGATTACAATGAAAATCATAGGAGTGTGTTAGGGAATCAAACAAAGAGCTCAATGAGTGATGAACCGTGTCTTTCCAATGATCCAAAGTGTATCCTCAAGGGATTGATCTTTGTTGCGTTTGATTTCGTGGAGAGATGTGATTTTTGAGGCTCTTGGGAGGTGTGACGGCGTAGGGGGTCAAGAGTTATGAAGGATGGGCCGTGTACACCTATTTATATGGGGTTCCCAAAATTAACCGTTAGGGTTTAGGAATATCGGACTAGTCGTGGTGGACACCAGACTATTCTAGTGTACTATGTGTAGCAAACCCTAGGTGTCCCGAAATATCGGACTAGTCTGGCTATAAGCGGACTTGTCCGGTTTCGCTTCTGGAAATCTTCGGACTAGTCCGGTAGATATCAGACTTGTCCGTAAATGTGAAACCCTAAGTGAATTGGGGAAAAGTATGCACTTGGAGGACTTGTCCGATTTAGGTCAGAGGGTTTTTCGAACTAGTCCGTGCTATCGGACTTGTCCGATTTTGTGCAACTTGTGAAGTGTTTGGAGGACTAGTCCGCACTGAGGAGGACTAGTATGATTCTAGTCAGAGAGATATCGGACTATTCTGTGGTGATATCAGACTTGTACGATCTTGTGCAGAAAGATATCGGACAAGTCTGGTGTCAGTCGGACCAGTCCAGTCCTATATAAACTTGTGCAATGTGTGTGATTATTTGTGCTTGAGCTCTTGGGGTGTGTTTCCTTAACACACTCCATACACAATGATCTACTACACTTGTTCCTTGAGCTCTTTTCCACATTGCTCCTCAGTCTCCCTTCTTTTTGGCACCTTGCTTATTTTCTCATTAGAACCTGTTCTCATCTCAACAAAGTGGTTAGGATATCATTTGCTTGTCATAAATCATCCAAAACCCACAAGAGATTCCTAGATGCACTTTCAATCTCCCCCTTTTTGGTGATTGATGACAACCAATTGAGATTTCACAAAATATGATAAAAAGTTGAGATTTTCATAAAGTGTGCACATATGAGTTTAAAACATATTAAGCAGTGAAAGCGTGATCCATATGTGCACTCTTTATGGTGGGATGCATAACTAAGTGTATAGAAGCAATAATCAATATGAGAACGACATAATTGACATCAACACATAAACAATAAGCATATATGTCATTTTATAGCAAAAACACAGATTTCATCAATTTCTTCATAAGCAGTTCAAAACATTGCATCACAGGACCATAAGTATCATAAGAGCGTATTAAAAGTTTACAAACCACAAAATAGACAAAAGACGTAATAAAGAAGATCTCGCATCCTACAGCTAAAACCTAAGACTCGCCCTCAATCTCCCCCCCCCCCTTTGGCATCAAGACACCAAAAAGAAGCAGAGGAGGGACCTAAAGTCTTCAAGCCTCGTTGTCGGTCCTCTCATCGTCTTCATCTTCATCTTCTGGCTGATGAGGAGGAGGAGGAGGAACGGAGCCACTCGAGCCCCCAATGCCAAAATAGGCAAGCTCGGAGGGAGTCAAGGGCCCGAGCTCGATGAAATCAGAGTTGGAGTCATCAGAAATTACTGGAGATCCAATGGGCTCAATCTCCAGCTTTTGGCAAATCTGCTTCATGTTCTCCTTGTAATATCTCATGTCATCCTTTCTTCTTTTGTTGAGCTTGTGGGCCTTCACCTTAGCCTTTTTGTAGGAGGCAAATATAGTTGTCAGATACTTGAAGATGCCACTTGGGGACCCCTTTTGAGGAGGGGCCCTAGTGGCAGGAGCAGCCCTAGCACCGGCACTGGCTCTCGCTGGGGCCTCAGGGCTGGAGACGGAGATGGAGCAGCTTGAATACTTGGCTTTTGAGGCATCTGGGGTCTCAAGGGTAGGTGCTCAACATCCTTGACAAACTCTATGTATGTGACCTTTTCAATCATAAACATCAGATAAGGAGCATAGCCACAAGACCTGTTCGGTGTGGAGGAGATGTTCACCATATCGTTCCAAATATAGTCAAAGACATCAAATCTTCAGTCTTTGCTAATGACCTTTATCAAGGTCCTGAGATACCCCTGCACACTTCCTGCATCTTCATCCTTGGGGGCAATTGTCTTCCTTAGAACCCTGTTCAACACCACAAAGAAGGGCTTCATGTTCTTCATGGAAGCAGGGTTGAACTTGGAGTTGGGTTCATAAAGAAACTTCATTCTGTCTTTCTCGATGACACCAATGTTGTGGATGATTACATTGTCATTGCTCGAGGTGTCAAGATGCAGCATCCTCGCAAATTATTCATATGTGATGGTGTACTTGGATCCATGAGTCATCCAAGTCACACTTCCTTCCTCATCACTTGAGAAGTGGCAAGTAGCATAAAACTGGGCAATCACCTCATCATTCCAATTGCTCCTGAAGACGAAGAGATCCTTCAATCCATGCCTCTCAATAGCCTCGACCACCTCAACAAACGGTGAGCAGCCCTTCTTCTCAAAATGCGCCCAATCTATCCATTGGTTGCGCACCACTGGCGTCTTCATCGGGAGTATACAGACTTGTAGAAGTCTGCATGGAAGTTGCTCCAAAACCTCCCATCGGCAGCTTGCTTCTGACGGTTGTAGCAATCAACATTTCTAAACTTGGCTGCCGTGTCACTGCCCTTTCTGTTGAATTTTTCCTCTGCGGGGTCCCTGGCCCCTTCCCTTGGAGCCGACACCTTTAGAGGGCCAATCGCAATTCCCTTGCCCTTGCCCTTGGCTTGGCGAGGGCCACCTCCAGCAGAAGCCTTGGATGCTGGCTTCTTAGCGACCACTTTCCTTCGAGCCTGGGGAGGAGAGGAAGCCGGCTCGGAAGGTCGCACTTGGCGCTTCTTGCTTAGGCTTGTCGAGGACCGAAGCACTGCTTCGTGGGCCATCTCGGCCTCGAAGTCGGAAACTTCGTCTTGTGAGTTCGACATGCCCTGAGAATGGATTGCACAAGGTATTGATGAGAATAGATGACAAGGAATTGCATTGAGGAATTGAGAGGTTAGGGTTGAGTCCAGAAAAATCGGACAAGTCTGGTGTACATGCACGGACTAGTCCGGGTGACCGGACTTGTCCGTGCATGGACCGGACTAGTCCAGTATTCATCCTCAAGAACCTTAACTATGAGACAAATGGAGTTGCTCAATGCAAAACTAGCCTAACAGCAATGTAATACATCAAGGACACTTGCATTAGGTGACAGAAGCTAGGCTATTCGATCAACAATGAAGAAAATGGAGATTTCTAGGGTTTGGGGGAAATTTACCAAAAAATCGCTTGAATCTCCGGGAAGAGGGGGTTGAAGGGCGGACAAGTCCGTGGTCTTCAATCCCTAAGAGAAGGAGGTTGATTTCCACCCAAACTTGGAGATTTTTGATGGAGAAATCGTCTAATCTCCTTGGGGAGATCGAGCGTGGAGAGAGAAAGCTTGAGGCAAGTGTGGGGTGAGGGAGATTAGGGTTTGGCGGCGGCTAGGGTTAAGGACATGAAAGATCGGACAAGTCCGAAAATGATCAGACTAGTCCAAACTTTTCTAGAGGCTATATCAGACTAGTTCGTCATTTTTCGGACTAGTCCGGCCTAACCGGCGCTTTGCGGACTAGTCTGCACGTGCGGACTAGTCCGGGTGACCACGGACTAGTCCGTGGTCACCAGAAAAGATGAGCATAGTCCATTTGTATATACTCAAAGGTACTTAATAAGAAAGGAGGGAAGCAAATCAAATCAAATAATCTTGATGAATATGATTAGTAATCATACAACAATTAAGCAATGATCATAATTCACCAAGATCTAGTAATTGACATAGTTTTTCGGAAAAATTTAGAGAGATGATTTTCACAACTTAATCAATGAATTTTAAATATAGCATTCAGGTATACAAGATTTCAAGCCACACTCTGAGCATCAAGGATATTTAGTTCATTTCGGAGTTCGCAAAAACGTTTTTCATCAAGTGACTTGGTAAATATATCAGCTAGTTGCTTTTCAGTATTGACGTCTGAAATGGCTATATCTCCCTTCATTGAATGGTCTCTCAAAAGGTGATGTCAGATGTCTATGTGTTTGGTCCTAGAGTGCTCAACGGGATTATGGGAAATTTTAATGGCACTCTCATTATCACAAAGGAGTGGAATGCGGTTCATATTGTAACCGTAATCCCTTAGAGTTTGTCGCATCCAAAGGAGTTGTGCACAACAACTCCCGGCTACAACATACTCCGCTTTGACTGTGGATAGGCCAATGGAGTTTTGTTTCTTGGAGGACCAAGAAACTAGGGATCTCCCTAGGAATTGGCATGTACCGGAGGTACTTTTTCTATCTACCTTGCATCCGGCATAATCTTCATCGGAATAACCAATGAGATCGAATTTGGAACCTTTGGGGTACCAAAGGCCTAGGTTGGGTGTATGAACTAAATACCGCAAGATTCTCTTAACGGTTGTTAAATGACACTCTTTTGGGTTGGCTTGAAACCTTGCACACAAGCACACACTCAACATAATATCTAGCCTAGATGCACATAAGTAGAGTAGAGATACAATCATGGAGCGATATACCTTTTGATTGACGTTTGGTCCATCTTCATTGAGATCCAAGTGGCCATTCGTTGCCATGGGAGTCTTTATGGGCTTCGCCTTGTCCATTCCAAACTTCTTGAGTATGTCTTGAGTGTACTTAGTTTGGCTTATGAACGTCCCTTCCTTTTGTTGCCTCACTTGGAATCCCAAGAAGTACTTTAGCTCTCCCATCATGGACATCTCAAACCAATCTGTCATAATTTTACTAAATTCCTCACAAAAAGATTTGTTAGTTGAACCAAAGATTATATCATCAACATAAATTTGACAAACAAAGAGATCATAGTCAAAGTTCTTTGTAAACAATGTATAATCTACTTTACTGATCTTAAAACCATTTTCAATTAGGAAATCTCTAAGACACTCATACCAAGCTCTAGGAGCTTGTTTGAGGCCGTAGAGAGCCTTAGGCAATATAAATACGTGGTCGGGGAACTCTTCATCTTCAAATCCGGGGGGTTGCTCCACATATACCTCCTCCTTGATTGGTCCGTTGAGGAAGCCACTTTTCACATCCATTTGATAGAGCTTGAAATCATGGTGAGTAGTTGTAGGGTGGAAGAGTACGTGAAAAGCTACTAGAGGAGGGGGTGAATGGTATATTTAAAAATCTTACGCGGCGGAAACAATTAAATCTTAACCCCTTCGGCAGAAAAACAATCTGTTAAAGAAATCATGTGTGAGACTAATCTAAACGTGTTTCACCATGACAAAAGTGATAGATATCAGAGAGAATTAATTCACGAAGACGACACAACAAGAATCACTCAAATCCATCAAGAGAAACTCAAGTTACGATTGAAAGATCGAACAAGTGTCAATCTGTCCTACACGAGAAAAACAGTTCTGGAACGCTGCAAAGAAACTCGTGTAGATCAGAAACCACAAATCCAATGACCGTGAAATTTTGACAGATGATAGATAATCAAGTTGTGAAGACAACCCAAAAAGAATCACCTTAGGAACGTATCCCACATTCCTAAAACAACTCAAATTCATGACCCACACGAAATCCTATCATAACCAACTCTATACTTTCCATACCGAGCCATAACTGACTCCGCTGTAGCCAAAGTCATCAATCGATACGATCCGATCCTTCCAACCAGATCTTCCCATCCTTGAACCATCTTCGGAACCATGTTGCCACATCATGCACCGCATGCATACGTGCAAACACCTTCCTTCAACATCCAGTAATCTTCATATGCTCTGCCCTTGATTCAATCATCCTGCGCGACCTCCTGACCCGCTCAACCACAATTCCTCCTGAATTTGGTTGTTGGAACCTCATATCCTCCCTGAGACTAGTCCAAAGGATCCTGTCATCAGCCATGACTTGAACTCAAGTAACACCTGCACATGAATAAACAACCAATCCGTACGAGCCCAAGTCCGCGACTTGACTCAAGTCAATTCCGAACACAACACCTTACGTGAGCACCTCACATAAGCATGTTGCAAACCATAGCAAAACGATATCATCCATATCAACCAAAATGCACCAAAAACTTAGCAAATGAATACTAAGCAATCTTTCCAAGAATATAAAGCAAGTTTGAAACATTGCACATAAAAATTTGGAGCATTACGATTAAGCTCCGAACCTTGCCAAAGCTAACCGGAGCTTGACCCGGAGCTTACCAAAGCTAGTACAACTTAGCGCCGGAGCTTACCAAAGCTAGTCGGACCTAGCGCCGGAGCTTACCAAAGCTAGTCAGACCTAGCGCCGGAGCTAACCAAAACTAGTCGGAACTAGTCATCCCAAAAGTCGGAGCTAGAAAAACATGTCAGAGCTAAGCAACATAAGTCGGACCTAGCAAAACATATCGGATCTTAACAAAGACATGAAGGATCTATAAAATACATGCCGAAGCTAAAGACAAAGCTCACCGGAGCTACCCAAAAACATGTCGGTTCTAGACAAAGAAAGTTGGACCTATTGTCGGACCTTGCAGAAGATCGGAGCTAAGGTCAGACCTTGCTAAAAGGATGTTATGGCAGCATTCAAAACTTTTATTGTCAAAGCCAATGAATTCAACACACATAGGTCTCACAATCTCCCCCTTGATGAACGCATTGGCAACACCATTTAAAATCCGAACATTGGCATGAAAAGTTTTGAGAACAATTTCCCCCCTTTTTGAAAATCAAATGAGACAGAAATAAATTTTCTAAATTTTCTCTCCCCCCTATACATATTTCTCCCCCATGCATAATTCACCATATTCTCCCCCCCCCCCCTTTGACAATGTATTCAGCAAAGTTCAAAAGAGAAATTTTAATTATTATAAGCATATTATAACATATACATATAAAACAAAGCTCATCCAAGTCATACTATCAAGTAACTTACACTATCACAACAATAAGATACATAAAGTAGTGTAAGCCATGCTAGAGATCAAATGTAATTTTCAATTTAAGCAAGTCATGATCCCACAAACTTAACTATTTCAATACCTGAAAGCATGACACTTGTTGCTGCATTTTATTATTTTTCAAGTCACAAATTTAGATCATATGATATTTGCAAGAGATTATATGCGCATCTGCCTTATTCTAACCAACCAAGCCAAGCCTATGTCATTTGACAATCAAAAGCTTAAGGACATGGTTTTAGTCATACACAACTTCTTCCAAGTTCATATCTAAGTGCAATGATAAGCCATCTCAAAATAAGAAGTGTGATGCATGCATATTCTCTTGATCTTTTCTCAACTTATATTTGTTCATATAAAAAACTCAACAAGTGAGTTGATTACTTGATTAATTCTTTATGATTAAAAGCACTTGTGAGCATACAACAAGTTCAAAACAGCAAGAAAGTTCGACCATGACCAGATTTAGTGTAAGTAATTATTCCAATTACTAGACATGGCAAAAACTACAAAATGTATAACACGAGTAATTTAGTAAGAACTTTCAGCATGTAAAAGGAATCACAAAGTCATATATGTATGAAATACTATGCTCATATTATTTTAATTTTAGATTCACACATAGACTTCTAGGGTTTGACAACTCCCCCTCAATTTAAGCCATGAGGATGCATAACCCCTATTTCACAACGAATGAAACTAAAACGAGTGAAATCCAAAGGTTTTGTAAAAATGTCAGCCAATTGTTGTTCGGTATCTACATGGTGAAGCACAATGTTTCCTTTTCCAACATTATCACGGAGAAAGTGATACCTAATATCAATGTGCTTAGTTCTAGAATGTTGCACGGGATTTTTAGCAATGCAAATGGCACTAGTGTTATCACAAAACAATGGAACACTATCTAGATTAACCCCATAGTCTTTAAGTGTTTGAACAATCCAAAGAGTTTGTGAGCAAGCACTAGCAGCAGTTACATATTCAAATTCGGCTGTGGATTGTGCAACTGAATTTTGTTTTCTAGAGGACCAAGCAACAGGTGAATTACCAAGAAAATGACAAGCACCGGAAGTACTTTTCCTATCAATCCTACAACCTCCAAAATCAGCATCGGAAAAAGCTTTCAAAGTAACGATTGAGGAAGAAGGAAGAAAACGGCTTGACGATGTGAAGCACGTGGGGAGGCTTGAAACCGTGCACAAAGACATACGCTAAATTGTATGTCCGGTCTTGATATCGTGAGGTACAAAAGTGATCCGATCATGCTTCTATATTCTTTTTGATCTATGGGTTCACCATCTTCATCAAGTTCAAGTGTTGTTGCCGTTCCCATTGGTGTCCGAAGAGGCTTGCTTTTTTCCATGTTGAAGCGCCTTAGGAGGTCTTTTGTATACTTCGTTTGATGCACAAAGGTACCCTCCTTGGTTTGCTTGATTTGCAGCCCCAAAAAGTACGTGAGTTCTCCCATCATACTCATCTCAAATTCTGAACTCATCATAGCTGAAAACTTGGACACAAGATCATGAGAAGCACAACCAAAAATAATATCATCCACATACACTTGAATGAATAATGAGTCATTGCCATGCTTAAGCACAAAAAGAGTTTTATCAACCTTTCCCATGGTAAAACCCTTTTCAAGTAAGAATGTTTTTAACTTATCATACCATGCTCTAGGGGCTTGTTTGAGACCGTACAAAGCTTTGGATAGTTTGTAAACATGATTAGGAAAATCTGAATTTTCAAAACCCGGTGGTTGTTTGACATAAACCTCCTCATCTATGTAGCCATTAAGAAAAGCACTTTTAACATCCATTTGATATAGCTTAAAACCTTTAGATGTAGCAAAAGCTAACAAAATTCTTATGGCTTCTAATCTAGCAACAGGAGCAAAAGTTTCATCAAAATCTAGACCTTCAACTTGAGTGAAACCTTGAGCAACCAACCTAGCCTTATTCCTAACCACAACCCCATCCTCACTTTGTTTATTTTTAAACACCCATTTAGTTCCAATTAAAGTGTGACCTTGAGGTGGAGCTACAAGTTTCCAAACATTATTTCTTTCAAAATTTTCTAACTCTTCTTGCATGGCAATAATCCAAGATTCATTAGTGAGTGCCTGTGATATATCTTTGGGTTCAAAAGAAGCAACAAAAGTAGAATGAGCATGAGAGTTTGGATCGCAAAACCTGGACCGTGTAACTCGTTCGTGCAAGCTTCCAATAATCTGTTGTGGGGGGGATCTTTGTAAAACCGTAGGGGAACAGATGACTCACAAGCTTCTTCTTCTTCATGTTCATCACAAATCGATGACCTTGTGACTTGAGGACGATTTGAATCGGCATTGATGGTTGTCAGTGCTGGTTTAGAATTAACATTCGGAGCTGAACCAAAGTCTTTAGCTGCTGAATTTTCGGGCAGCAGCTCCACCTCTTCCTCATCTTCGACGAAAATGATCTCCCCCTGCGGATATGGATCTGGACCTGCAATGTTTGAGCTAGTACCCGGGCTAGCTTCATCAAAAGACACTTCACAAGTCTCCACAATTTTGTTAATGTCAAGTAAAAACACACGGTAGCCTCTAGTATGAGATGGATAACCAAGAAACATGCCATCAATGGATCTAGGTTCAAATTTATCAAGATTACCATGTTTTTTAACAAAGCATTTTCAACCAAAGACCTGGAAGTGTGTAACACTAGGTCTATGTACAAACCGGAGCTCATATGGTGTTTTACCTAGCATAGCGCGCAAGAAAACACGATTTGAGACATAACAAGTGATTGCAATCGCATCAGTCCAAAATTTCCTAGGAGTTTGATTTCATCAAGCATAGTCCTAGCCATATCAACTAAGGTTCTGTTCTTTCTTTCTACAACACTGTTTTGTTGAGGTACATATGGTGAAGAAAATTGATGATCTATTTCATTTTCAGCACAAAAGTGATCAAAAGATTGATTTCTAATTCAGTTCTGTTATCACTTCTAATTGCTTTTAGGGATCCTGGGTGATCAATTGATAATCTAAGAAATAAAGTTCTAAAGTGACTAAAAGCTTCATTCTTAGACGCCATAAAGTAAACCCAAGAGTATCTAGAATAATCATCAACAATAACAAGAACATACCATTTACCTCCGAAGGATTAAACACGTGAAGGTCCTACTGTGTCAAGGTGCAAAAGTTGATACGATTCAGTTGTCATGATCATTGTGAGAGGAGTATGTGAACCTGCAACCATCTTAGAATGTCTACAAGAAGAGCACACAATTTCTTTGTCCCCTTTAAGCTTAGGCAGCCCACGTATGCGATCAAGAGTACTAACACGCGTTAGGTGATCAAAGCCTACGTGCCCAAGTCTACAATGCCAAAATATAAGTCCTTTGAATCATTAGCAACTAGACACCTATGCTTAGAGGAAGACATATCAAAATCAGCTTTAAAAACTCTTCGAATCCGAGACATGTTAAAAATAAGCTCACAATTTGAACCTACAACTTTGCAGCAGTTTTTATTGAAAACAATTTCCATATTTTCATCTAGCAATTGTGAAACAGAAAGCAAGTTGTATTTCAAATTTTTGACAAGTGCCACATCCTCCAAAGTGTAGTGATTATTTACTCTATTACTGGTAATGTGGCGTGAGCAACCTGAATCCACAATCCAAATGTTCTCCTTCCTCAAGCATGTAACCTACATAGAAGCACAATACATCGATGACTCAATATTGGGGTTAGTCAAAAGGCATTTAGGTATCCAGTACCGAGTCACACAACGTGCAGCAGGAAAAACACGCGGAAGCTGAGATAAAACAGCAGATTTATGAGTCAAAGTTTGAGGTTTTTTATTCTTAACTACTGACCTATAAGGTGTTACTTGTGTAGCACAAAAACCAGTAGCTCCGGAGGAAAAAACAGAAGGTCCAGAGGTAAAATTTGAATGTTTTTGACTCATAACAGTAGGTTGCATGTTCCTGGCATTTGGTTTAATATGTGCAACAAATTTTGCATGAAATTTATGAGATCTAGCAATCATTCTTTCCCTTTTCTATTGTTTAGCTAGTCTATAACAAAAATCTATGACATGACCATCTCTACCACAGTAGGTAAAATGAAATTTAACTTTGTGTTCATGTCTAGATTAGCAAGCAATATTTTTATTTGAAACCGAATGAGACAACACTCCTGCAGATTTGAAAACCACTTCTTTTTGTTTAGGAATTGTTTGAATCAAACCACTTCCTAATGACTTTAGAATTTTAGGTGGATGTGCCTTAGCATGAGCTTGAGAATCAAAACCTAAACCAGTTTTATCATTGCAAGACTTGGAAGAATTCAACAGCAAGTTTAGGTTCTTATTCCCATTACAAAACCGATCTAATGTCTTATGCATGTTATCAAGTTTATTGGACAGATCAAGGCAATTTTCATATGAAGTTTTTCCTTTTAATTTGTAATTGGAACAATATTTAACTTCATGAGAATGTAAAGAATTATTCAATATTGAAATTTCACTCATAGCATCTTTTAGTTTCTTTTCAAGATCATCACAACTAGAACAATGCAAATCAATTGTAGAACAAGAAGCATCTTTTAAGTTTCCAATGTAAAGTGTAGCAAGCTTTTTGTTCTTTTCAATTTCAAGTTCAAGTCTATTTAGAGTAGAGGAATGTGCAGTTCTTAATGTGGACAATTGTTCATAGATTAAATCACATGAGGGACAAGAATCATCACTAGGAATCAAAGTTTTCAAGTGGTTGATTTCAGATTCTAGTGATTCAATTTTAGCAGCATTATCCTTAAGCTTTTTGTCCTTTTTCTTAACAATAATAGTTGCACGAGAAATTGCATCACACATTTCATTACAGGTAGAACATACCTCATCGTCGTTACTGTTGTGTTTTGCATCCTCCTGACTTGATCTTGATCTTGTTTTGCCCTCCATGAAGCATAAGTTGGCCAAATCATCTTCATCTTCGTCACTTCCAATGTCCACGTCGCTTGAGCCAAGTTCCTAGAGTGCGGAGATAAAACTGTTCACTAGTTGGCGACCTGTAAAGCCCTTCTTCTTCTTCTTATCATTTGTTGAGGAGTGCTTCATCCTTGATTGTTTTTCTTCTCGGGAAGTAGAACCTGAAAGGTTAGGACATTCTGTACAAAAGTGTCATGTCTTACCACATTCAAATCATCGTTGAGGTCCGGAGCTTCCTCTCCTTTTAGTTCTCACATTTTGCAATGCTTTTGAGAACCTAGTAGAGAGAAGTGCTAGCTCCTCCTCTGGAAATTCCTTGATCTGCTCCAGGGTTAGTGAGGACAACAAAGCAAGAGTATTGCAAGATGATGATTGCCAGGAGCTAGGCATATCACGTTGTGAGACAAATGCAATAGACTTATTTGGGTTCTTACGTGATAAGATGTCAATTTCATGAGTTTTGAGTTTAGAGTAAAGCACATCTAAGGTAACTGTACTCATGACAGTAGATTCACGAATAGATGTAGCTTTCATCTCCCAGATTGACATGTCTAATGCACTAAGAAGTTGCCTAGCATTTCTAGCATTAGAAAAATTAATGTTGACACTACACAAGTTACTGAGAATTTTGTTAAAGCGAGGAAAGAGATCATCGAAGGACTCACCGGGTTGCATCTCGAAGCGCATGTATTCTTTCTTGAACATGTCTTGCCTTACGTCTTTGATCGTTTTGGATCCTTCGTGATAGTCACAAAGTGCTCTCCATACATCATATGCCGATCGAAGATGTGCAACGCGGTCGAGGTCGCTCTGAGTGAGTCCTTGGATGATCAAGTTTTGGTCTTTGTTGTTGTTGTCGACGCCCCGTAGATTTGTAGCCGTAAATTGATTGTTTGGTGGCACTTCGTAAGGCTTGTACACCTTCTCCCATATTGTGAAGCCTTGCGCCTGGATGAAAGCCTCCATGCGTGCCTTCCAAACCTGAAAATCAATACCAGCAAACACACAAGGTTTGGCGGAATATTTCTCCATGATGATTAGTCAAAAACACGTGCAAATCACAATGATTAGAGCACCGTGGCTCTGATACCAATTTTAGGATCAAAGAGCACGTGAAAAGCTACCATAGGGGGGTGAATGGTAGATTTAAAAATCTTACGCAGCGGAACCAGTTAAATCCTAACCCCTTTGGCAGAAAAACAATCTGTTAAAGAAATCATGTGTGAGACTAATCTAAACATGTTTCACCGTGACAAAAGTAATAGATATCAGAGAGAATCAAGTCACGAAGACGACACAACAAGAATCACTCAAATCCGTCGAGAGAAACTCAAGTTACGATTGAAAGATCGAACAAGTGTCAATCTGTCCTACCCGAGAAAAATAGTTCTGAAATGCTGCAAAGAAACTCATATAGATCAGAAAACACAAATACAATGACCATGAAATTTTTACAGATGATAGATAATCAAGTTTTAAAGACAACCCAAAAAGAATCACGTCAATTGGATCTGTAAAACTTGAGTTATGATAAAACCACCGACGAAAGGTAGTGCTGTCCAGAAACTCGACGAGTAAAACTTGTCTGGAACAAGTCGGACGAACAAGGCACAAAAGTTCCTTTCAACTACGAATTTTATTCAATAGAACACAAGAGGAACAGCCCCAAAGTCTTGCACCATGAGCTTTGGCCTCCCTTTCTTATATAACCAGCTCGAAAGCCAACTCAACTCAAATCAGGACTCTAATCCTACTCAGATCACGAATCAAAACTTTCCATAACTCCTTAGGACTCTTCTATACGCAGATAGAAGCAATCTTAAGACTTCCAAACACCTTAGGAATGTATCCCACATTCCTAAAACAACTCAAATTCGTGACCCACACGAAATCCTATCATAACCAACTCTATACTTTCCATACCGAGCCATAACCGACTCCGCCGCAGCCAAAGTCATCAACCAATACCATCCGATCCTTCCAACCAGATCTTCCCATCCATAAACCATCTTCGGAACCATGTTGCCATGTCATGCACCACATGTATACGTGCAAACACCTTCCTTCGACGTCTGTAACCTTCATATGCACTGCCCTTGGTTCAATCATCCTGCGCGACCTCCTGACCCGGTCAACCACAATTCCTCCTGAATTTGGTTGTTGGAACCTCATCTCCTCCATGAGACTAGTCCAAAGGATCCTTTCACCAGCCATTACTTGAACTCAAGCAACACCTGCACATGAATAAACAACCAATCCGTACGATCCCAAGTCTGCGACTTGACTCAAGTCAGTTCCGAACACAACACCTTATGTGAGCACCTCACATAAGCATGTTGCAAAGCATAGCAAAACGATATCATCCATATAAACCAAAATGCACAAAAAACTTAGCAAATGAATACTAAGCAATCTTTCCAAGAATATGAAGCAAGTTCGAAACATTGCACATGAAAATTTGGAACATCACGATTAAGCTCTGAACCTTGCCAAAGCTAATTGGAGCTTGAGTCAGAGCTCACCAAAGCTAGTACAACCTAGTGACGGAGCTTACCAAAGCTAGTCGGACCTAGCGCCGGAGCTTACCAAAGCTAGTCGGACCTAGCGCCGGAGCTAACCAAAACTAGTCGGAACTAGTCATCCCAAAAGTCGGAGCTAGAAAAACATATTAGAGCTAACCAACATAAGTCGGACCTAGCAAAACATATTGGAGCTTAACAAAGACATGTCGGAGCTATCAAAGACATGTCGGAGCTAAATACAAAGCTCACCGGAGCTACCCAAAAACATGTCGGTTCTAGACAAAGAAAGTTGGACCTATTGTCGAACCTTGCAGACGCTTGGAGCTAGGGTCAGACCTTGCTAAAAGATGTTATGGCAGCATTCAAAACTTTTATTGTTAAAGCCAATGTATTCAGCACACATAGGTCTCACAGTAGCATATGCAAGTAATATTCTAATAGACTCAAGTCTAGCTACGGGAGCAAAGGTCTCATCAAAATCCAAACCTTCGACTTGTGAATACCCTTTGGCCACAAGTCATGCCTTGTTCCTTGTCACCACCCCGTGTTCGTCTTGTTTGTTGCGGAAGACCCATTTGGTGCTGACGACATTGGACTTGGGTCCTTCGACTAGTTCCCACACCTCATTTCTTCTGAAATTGTTGAGTTCTTCTTGCATGACCACTACCCAATCTGGATCCTTCAATGCATCCTCAACCCTGCGTGGTTCCAAAAAGGATACAAAAGAATAATGCTCACAAAAGTTAGCTATGTGAGATCTAGTAGTTACTCCCTTTTGGATGTCACCGATGATGTTGTCGATTGGGTGATCCCTTTGGATGCATTGGTGTACTCTTGGGTGTGGTACTTGCTGTCTTGAATCTTCATGATCATCTTCTTCTCCCTCTAAATGGTTGCCCTCATTGACTTGAAGGTCATTTTCATCTTCTTGAGGTTGATCTTGTATGGAAGCTCCCCCTTGATCATTGGCCTTCTCTTGTGGTTCATTTTCCTCATGCATATGTAGAGGTGGCTTTAGTGGTCGAACTTCGCCTAACGTCATTCTTCTCAATGCTTGACATGGAGCTTCTTCTCTATCTAGCACACATGGATCAACTTGCTCCATTTGGGAGCCATTAGTTTCATCGAACACTACGTCACGTGCTACTTCAACAAGTCCAGAGGTATTGTTGAAGGCACGATAGGCGTAAGTGTTCGAATCGTAACCAAGCAAGAAACCTTCATCGGACTTCGAAGCGAACTTTGAAGTCCTAGACTTCTTGTTCAAAATATAGCATTTGGAATCGAAAACTTCAAAATATGAAATATTAGGCTTGTTACCGGTGAGTAGCTCATAGGATGTTTTCTTGAGTAGTCAATGAAGATAAAGTCGATTTATGGCGTGGCAAGCGGTGTTGACCGCTTCCGCCCAAAATCGATCCGAGGTCTTGTACTCATCGAGCATTATTCTCGCCATCTCTATGAGGGTTTGGTTCTTCCTTTCGGCAACTCCGTTTTGTTGAGGGGAGTAAGGTGCTGAAAACTCATGCTTTATGCCTTCTTCGTCTAAGTATTCCTCATCTTGTGTGTTCTTGAACTCAGTGCCATTGTCACTTCGAATGTTGTTGATTGTCAATGAAAACTTATTTTGAGCTCGCTTGAGGAACTTCTTGAGTGTTCCTTGTGTTTCTGACTTATCATGTAAAAAGAAAACCCAAGTGAAGCGAGACAAATCATCAACAACTACTAATCCATATTTGTTACCGTCGATGCTTATGTAAGTAATTGGACCGAATAAGTCCATGTGAAGTAGCTCGAGCGGTCTTGTTGTAGTTATGACGTTCTGAGCGAAATGGGGTGCTCCAACTTGCTTCCCGGCTTGGCACGCACTACAAGGTCTGTCTTTCTCAAAAACAACATCCTTCAAACCTCGGATGTGATCGTCCTTGAGAAGTTTTTGAAGATTCCTCATACCAACATGCGCTAGCCGTCTATGCCACAGCCAACCCATGTTGGTCTTTGCAATCAAGCATGTGTCAAGTTCGGCATTATCTTTGTTGAAGTCAACAAGGTAAAGCTTTCCCTTTAACATACCCTTGAATGCAATGGAACCCTCACTCCTCCTAGAGACGGTCACACCCTCATTAGTTAACAAGCAATTATAACCCTTGTCACATAATTGAGATATGGACAGTAGGTTATAATTTAAGGAATCAACATGTAATACATGAGAAAGAGTGTGTTGTGGTGATATGGCAATTTTACCGGTACCGAGCACCTTTCCTTGACTATTGTCTCCAAAATAGATGCCCTCGCTTGGATCCTCATTTGCTTCATACTCAACGAACATCATTCTTTCTCCGGTCATATGGTTGGTGCAGCCACTGTCTAGCACCCATTTTGATCCACCGGAGGAATAGGCCTGCAAAAATAAATTATGCCTTGGTTTTAGGTACCCAAGCTTGCTTGTGTCCTTTTTGGTTAGTCACAAAGGATTTGGGCACCCACACATGAGACTTGGTGTTCCCATGGCATGGCCCAACATAATGAGCATAAACTTTGCCAAAATTACTTCTCATTAAGACATAAGATGCATCGAAAGTTCTAAATAGCAACTGTTGTTATTTATACAAAGGACTAGTCTGAGCGATCGGACTTGTCTGGATCCCGACCGGATTAGTCCGGTGATCATGCTTGTTGGATTCATTAATTTTGGATTTTCCGGTTTGAGAGGGTCTTCCCTTTACAAAGGCATTGCTCTCCCTGTTATTCTTATGGCTTCTAGCATGTTGCTTTTCACCATAAGAGTAACCAAAGCCATATTTGATATTTGGAGGTCTTGTGACCAAGTATGCACTACGTGCATATTTGATCTTGTCTTTGTCAAATATGCCATTTTGTGAAGGATTCTTGTCCTTGGTAGAGGTTGACTTGTCTTTCAAGATGGTGTCAACTTTACCACATGTACAAGTAGAAGCAACTTCAGTTTTAATGGATTGAGAAGGTGAACTTGAAGAGGATGAAGGGTCACCTTGCTTGAGTGACTCAACTTGCACTTCAAGGATCTTATTAACCTTGATTAGGTTAGCAAGTTCATCCTTGATTGTAGCATTTGAGTCGCTTAACTCCAAGCAAGTTTCCTTGCTTGAAGCTAATTCAAGCTCTAGTGACTTACTTCGCTCCTTTTCAAGTTCTAGAAGCTTGCCAAGTTCAACATATTCCTACTTTTGGGGGATAATCATGTCTTCTTGATGATGTATCAACTTCTCCTTATCAACAAGTTGATCAAGTAAAAATTTCATTTTTGTGGCCGTTTTCTTATCTAACCTAATGAGCATATCTTCATTATCACTATTAAATTCACTATCACTGGAATAGGAATGCACGGAAGAGGGTTTGGTTGTTACCTTGCGTTTACCTTCCTTTACCATGAGGCAAGTGACGTTCCCCTTTCGTGCGCCAAGAGTGGGGAAGAGAGTGGGCTTCATGGATGTCTTTTCGATGGCTATGCTAGCCTTCTCCTCATCTTCTTCGGATGAGGACTCATCATTTGAGTCCCATTCTTTCCCAAGATGTGCTTGTTCAGCTTGCTTCTTCTTCTTGAAGAACTTCTTGGGTTGAGGCTTCACGTCTTTGGTCTTCTTCTTATTCTCTTCATATGGGTAGTCAACTATAAAGTGGCTATACTGACCATAGTTATAGCATGCCCGCCTCAACTTTGGTTTTGATCTTTCCTTGTACTTTCCTTCACTTTATTTAGCACCTTGTCTCTTCTTCATCATTCTATTGAATTTCTTCATGAATAGTATCATGTCATCTTCATCCAAGTCACTGCTCTCATCATCACCGTCTTCTTCTAGTTGAGCTTCTCGAGCTTCTTTAGACAAAGGCATAAGGGTGGACTTTAGAGCGACCCCTTTCTTCTTTGCCGAGGTGAGATCGGCAATTTCCTTAACATCTTTGGCTTGTTTTTCCATCATCTCAAAGTTGATGATTTTCCCAAGTAGCTCATCTGGGGTCATCTTCTTGTACTTGGGGCTTTCTTGTATCATCGAGCACAAGGTAACATTGCGAGGCATGAAGGCTCTAAGAATGAGCTTCACTACCTCGTGGTCGTTCCACTTCTTGCTTCCGTATGCTCGCACCTTGTTGATGAGCGTCTTTGGTCGGTTGTACATGTCTTGTGGTGACTCATTTTCTTCGATGGCGAATCTTCCTAGCTCACCTTCAATCATCTCGATCTTCACTTCTTGCACATGATGATCTCCTTCATGTGCAGTTTGCAACATATCCCATATCTCCTTTGCGATCTCAAGTCCATCCACCTTTGTAAACTCATCCCGACTGAGCGATGAAGTAATGACTGCAGCAGCTTGGGCATTTCGATGGATCGCTTGCTCTTGGCTATGTGTGAGCTCCTCATCATCATCAGGGATATCAATTCCTGTGCATACTATGTGCCACAAACTTGGATTGAGAGAAATCAAATGCATTTTCATGTTTTGCCTCCACATTGAGTAGTCATTGTCGTCAAAGTGTGGGGCTTTTCCAAGTGGAATAGATAGATAATGATTATTGTTAGAATTTAGGCGATCATAATTAAAAGGATAGCGGGAGTAGTCGGTGTGCTACTTCCCTTCTTTTTCTTCTCATCTTCGATTTTCACCTTTCCCTTGGAAAGGGTTTCCTTCCTTAGGAGCGCCTTGAGTTCCATCGTCTCCTCATCGTCATACTCGAAGTCTTAAATGGCCTCGAGGAGCTTCTCCAATTTTTGGTTCTTGTCTTCATCAACCTTCTCTTGGTTCTTGCTCTTGTGTACGTCCTTCATGTCCGACATGATCTCTTCGAGCGATTAGTCTCCTTCTTGAAGAACCTTGCTCTGATACCAATTGAATGTGGCCTAGAGGGGGGGGTGAATAGGCCTTTTTGAATTTCCGTCGGAACCTGCAACACTTGACAACCAGATCAAATCTCAAGATATCGGACTAGTCCGGTCAAGTGCGAACTAGTCCGGTGTGTACCGACTAGGTTAATCAAATTTGAACGATTAATTTGATTCTAGGATGTAAGCAGCAGAATTATACTGGTAATTTAAGTGTTGCACAACTATAAACTAGGGTGTATCACAATTTAATCTTAAACTCAATGTTTCAATGTAAAGTGAACACGATTGATCAAAACCCTAGATATATATATATATATATATATATATATATATATATATATATATATATATATATATATATATATATATATATATATATATATATATATATATATATATATGAAATGTAAGTACAATGAGCACAAACGAAGAACACAATGATTTTATCCCGTGGTTCGGTTCCCACAGAGGCAACCTACATCCATGTTGAGGAGTCCACGAAAGGACCAGGTCTTCTCCAACCCTACCCTCGTCAGATCGCCACGGAGGCCAATCTTCTTCACCAATCACAAAGGGAAATAACCAAATTCAAGGGGACTTCTCACAAGTTGAGGGCTCCCCAAGATTACAACAAGAACACCACCAAGAACACACTCAAAAGATTACAATGAAAATCACAGGTGTGTGTTACGGAATGAAACCAAGAGCTCAATGAGTGATGAACCGTGTCTCTCCAATGATCCAAAGTGTATCCTCAAGGGACTGATCTTTGTTGCATTTGATTTCGTGGACAGATGTGATTTTTGAGGCTCTTGGGAGGTGTGACGGTGCAGGGGGTCAAGAGTTATGAAGGATGGGCCGTGTACACCTATTTATATGGGGTTCCCAAAAGTTACCGTTAGGGTTTAGGAATATCGGACTAGTCCGTGGTGGACACCGGACTAGTCCGGTGTACTATGTGTAGCAAACCCTAGGAATCCTAAAATATCAGACTAGTCCGGCTAGAAGCGGACTTGTCCGATTTCGCTTCTGGAAATCTTTGGACTAGTCTGGTAGATATCGAACTTGTCCGGAAACGTGAAACCCTAAGTGAACTGGGGACAAGTCTGCACTTGGAGGACTTGTCCGATTTAGGTCAGAGGGTTTTTCGGACTAGTCCGTGCTAATATCAGACTTGTTCGATTTTGTGCAACTTGTGAAGTGTTTGAAGGACTAGTCCGCAGTGGGGAGGACTAGTCCGATTCTAGTCAGAGAGATATCGTACTAGTCCTTGGTGATATCAGACTTGTTCGATCTTGTGCAAAAAGATATCGGACTAGTCCAGTGTCAGTTGGACTAGTTCGGTCCTGTATAAACTTGTGCAATGTGTGTGATTATTTGTGCTTGAGCTCTTGGGGTGTGTTTCCTTAACACACTCCATACACAATGATCTACTACACTTGTTCCTTGAGCTCTTTTCCACATTGCTCCTCATTCTCCCTTCTTTTTGGCACCTTGCTTATTTTCTCATTAGAACCTGTGCTCATCGCAACAAAGTGGTTAGGATCTCATTTGCTTGTAATAAATCATCCAAAACCCACAAGGGATTCCTAGATGCACTTTCACTTGGCGATTGGGGTTCCTTGCAGGTGAGGACATCCTCAAAGGACCACTGGGTTGAGAGGATGTCTTCTTTGCTTTGCTGGCTGGCTTCTTGACAGTGGTTGCTCTCTTCTTTGGTACCTCAGCGACTGGTGCTTTGCCCTTGTCCTTGGAACTCCTAGCCTCTTGAGTTCTTGCTTTCTCGCCCATGGTCACAAGTCTCTTCATTCTCGGGGCTATCTCAGCTGCAGCTGAGTTATGTGCCTCTCTTTGCTTTTTCTTTGCATTCCTTGCTTCAGTCATTGAGTCGAGGTAAGCTATAGAAATATCTCGCTCCTCTCGATCACGCCAACAAAATTCTTGCCTCGCCGCCTCATGCTCGGGATCGGATAGAGGCGAATAGTCGGGGTGAGACATCATCCCTGAGAAGAGATGCAAAAGAGAGTACATGAGTCCAAGGAAGTTGAATATTGTGTTAGAGTTCACAAAATCGATCAAGGTTATGGTCTTCACTGTGAGATCCGGACTTGTCAGCCCAAGGGCCAGACTAGTCCGCAGAAGCCAGACTTGTCCGCCCTGTTGCCGGACTAGTCGAGTTCACAGTAAGAACCCTAATCTTGAGGATTTTTGCAAAAACTACAGATCTGGACGCAATAATCCAAGGATATGATCACAATGACATAGATAACAACTTTTGTGAAGAAGTTTCTATCAAAAGACTTAAAAGAATTGAATTTTGAAGGATTTAGGGCTAGGTAAATAATACCTCTTCAAATCCTCAAATTGATGAAATGTGGATGAAGAATGGGCCTAGGATGATTGGGAAAGAGTTCCCGCGCACCTTGGGGCTTCAATACACGGATTGGAATCGAGTTTTGGTGGAAGGAATCGAAAATCACCTATTTGGGGTGCGGTTTTCGTGTTTCGAGGAAAGAGAGCGCTTGAGAGGAAGTGAGGAAGTCGGGGGTCCCCTGGGGAGGTTAGGTGCTCAGGGGTCGGACTAGTACGGTTGGAAACCCGGACTTGTCTGGCCTACAAACTGCATCCGGACTATTCTGGTGTGCCAGACTTGTTCGGCCTGAGGGGCGGACTAGTCCGGTCCAAAGACTGAAAACACATATATATTGGGTTTTAATAGGAGATTTGATCATTTTGGACTACATTTTTACAAAAGATCTTTGCAAACATGGTCAGTAAGCAATCAACAACCAAACTATGACCATAATTCACAAAGATTCAATAATTTCAAATAGTTTTGTAGAAAATTGAGGAGGAGGAGTTTTTCACAAGCAAGTGTGAATTTTGAAGCAAATACAAGTAACAATAAGATGTGCAGGATTCAAGCAACATTTCGAGAATCTAAGATATTGAGCTCACTCCTAAGTTCACAAAATCTTTTCTCATCTAGGGGCTTGGTGAAGATATCGGCCAATTGTTTTTCGGTTCTCGCATGGGAAATTGATATGTCCACTTTGATTGAGTGATCTCTCAAGAAATGGTGGCGGATATCGATGTGTCTGATCCTTGAATGTTTAATTGGATTGTGGGCTATTTTGATGGCACTCTCATTGTCACATAGGAGGGGGATATGGCGCAAGTTTATGCCATAGTCCCTAAGAGTTTGTCGCATCCAAAGAAGTTGTGCACAACAACTTCCAGCGGCGATGTACTCCGCTTTGGCTATGGAAAGAGCAAGGAGTTTTTTTTAGGACCAAGACACTAGGGTTCTACCAAGGAATTGACAAGTTCCGGAGGTGCTCTTTTCATCAACTTTGAACCCCACATAGTCCACATCGAAATATCCAATGAGATTGAACTTAGAGCCCTTGGGGTACCAAAGTCCTAGGCTTAGTGTGTGAACCAAATATCTAAGAATTCTCTTAACAGCGGTCTAGAGACACACCTTAGGAGCAGCTTGGAATCAAGCACACATACAAACACTTAGAATTATATCAGGCTTAGATGCACATAAGTAAAGCAATGAACCAATCATGGAATGATATACTTTTGGTCCACACTTGGACCATCTTCATTAAGGTCAAGGTGTCCATTGGTTCCCATTGGAGTCTTGATGGGTTTGGCTTTGTCCATGTCAAACTTCTTAAGTATATCTTGTGTGTACTTTGTTTGACTAATGAACGTGCCTTCCTTGAGTTGCTTCACTTGAAAACCTAGAAAGAACTTCAACTCCCCCATCATGGACATCTCAACCCTTTTGGTCATTATCTTTGAAAACTCATCACAAAAATCTTTGTTAGTAGAACCAAATATAATTTCATCGACATATATTTGGCAAACAAACAAATAATTATTGAAATGCTTAGTGAATAAAGTATAATACGCCTTCCCAATTTTGAAACCATTTTGAGTTAAGAAGTTTCTAAGGCACTCATACCAAGCTCTAGGAGCTTGTTTGAGGCCATAGAGAGCCTTACACAATTTGTAGACATGGTTTGGGAAGATCACTCTTGATCTTCAAAGCCGGAGGTTGCTCCACATACACCTCTTCTTTGATTGGACCATTGAGCAATGCACTCTTAACGTCCATTTGGTATAGCTTAAAATAATGGTGAGTAGCAAAGGCAAGTTATGTACAAATTGATCAAGCCTAGCTACAGGTTCAAAGGTTTCATCGAAATCCACTACCCCTTGGCCACAAGTCGTGCTTTGTTCCTTGTAACCACCCCGTGCTCATCTTGTTTGTTGCAGAACACCCACTTGGTGACCACACATTCGCATTTGGCCTCTTCACTAGCTCCCATACTTGATTTCTTTCAAAATTGTTTATCTCTTCTTGCATGGCCATCACCCAATCCGGATCTCGTAGTGCTTCTTCAACCTTGTGAGGCTCCAAAGAAGAAACAAAAGAGTAATGATCACAAAAGTTTGCAACACGAGATCAAGTAGTTACCCCCTTGGAGATGTCTCCAAGGATGTTGTCAACGGAATGGTCCCGTGGAACACTTTGATGCACTCTTGGGTGAGGTGCTTGAGGTCTTGGATCTTCATCTTCCTCATTTTCTTCGTCTCCCCCTTGATTCATGCCTCCATTTTCATGTTCTTGAAGCGCATCTTGGGGGTCTTGAGCTTGATTATTTGAGGAAGAGCTTGCTTGATGTGTGGGATGACCATTTGAGTCTTGAGGTTGTTCTTGTGGTCGAATGTCTGCAGGTGCCATCCTTCCTATCACCACTTGTGGAGCTTCTTCTTGATCTAGCACATGACGATCAACTTGCTCCACTTGGGAGCCATTAGTCTCATCAAACACTATGTCACGTGCTACTTTGACAATTCCGGTGGATTTGTTGAAAACACGATAGGCGTAAGTGTTTGAGTCATAATCAAGCAAGAAACCCTCATCGGACTTAGAAGCGAACTTCGAAGTCCTAGGCTTCTTGTTGAGAATATAACATTTTCTCCCAAAAACACAAAAGTAGGAAATATTAGGCTTGTTACTGGCTAGGAGTTCATGATATGTCTTCTTCAATATGCGATGGAGATTTAACCAGTTTATGGCATAGCAAGCAGTGTTAACCGCTTCCGCCCAAAACCGGTCTGACGTCTTGTACTCATCAAGCATGGTTCTTGACATCTCAATGAGAGTCATATTCTTCCTCTCGGTCACCCCATTTTGTTGAGGGGAGTAGGGTGCCGGGAACTCATGCTTGATGCCATCTTCATCCAAAAACTCTTCAACTTAAGTGTTCTTGAAGTCGGTGCCATTGTCACTCCTTATGGTCTTGATACCTAAAGAGAACTCATTTTGAGCTCTCCTCAAGTATTTCTTGAGGACACCTTGAGTCTCACTCTTATCATGCAAAAAGAACACCCAACTGAAACGTGAAAAAATCATCAACAATTACAAGACCATATTTGCTACCGCCAATGCTTATGTAGGCGATTGGACCTAAGAGATCCATGTGTAGAAGCTACAATGGTCTTGTTGTCGTCATGATGTTCTTCGATGGATGTTGAGCTCCAACTTGCTTTCCAACTTGGCATGCCGTACATTGCCTATCCTTTTCAACACAACATTCTTTAAACCACGGATGTTCTCACCCTGAAGAAGTTTTTGCAAGTTCCTCATCCCAACATGGGGTAGTCGTCTATGTCAAAGCCATCCCATGTTGGTTTTTGCAATTAAGCATGTATCAAGTTGGGCTTTATCCACGGAGAAATCCACAAGATAGAGATTTCCCTTGAGTACACCCTTAAAAGCCATTGAGTCATTGCTTCTTCTTGTGACGGCCACACCCTCATTAGTAAAAAGACAATTATAACCTTTGTCACTTAGTTGTGATATGGATAAGAGGTTATAATCAAGTGAATCAACGTGTCAAACATTAGAAAGAGTATGATTAGAGGATGTAGCAATTTTACCGGTGCCAAGGATTTTCCCTTAACTATTGTCCCCAAAATAAATTCCCTCACTTGGATCTTCATTTTGCTCATACTCCACAAACATCTTCCTCTCTCTGGTCATGTGATTTATGCATCCTCTATCAAGAACCCATTTGGTTCCAACGGGGGAGTATGCCTACAAAATAGAATTAAGCCTTGGCTTTAGGTACCCAAGCAGTGTTGGGTCCTTTGATGTTAGTCAAGAGGCACTTGAGCACCCACACACAAGGTTTGGACTCTTGTGGTGTAGCCCAACATACCTAGCATAAGCCTTTCCAAACTTGTTCCTTAATAAAACATATGAGGCATCAAAATCATGGAACGATGGATGAGGTTCCTTCTTAGACATGTTATGAGATGTAGCAATGTTCTTTCCTTCGCTATTGTTATATGAACCTCCTTTGACAAAAACAATCAAGTCTTTGCCATTCTTTGGAGTTTTGGCGTTTTGCCTCTTCTCCCTAGAATAACCAAGGCCATCCTTGACAATGGGATGTCTTGTGTTGGTATATGCACTACGTGCATATTCCATCTTCTCCTTGTCAAAAATGCAATCTTTCGGTGCTTCCTTGTTTTGTGCCACATTAAGATCATCTTTAAGTTTTAATATAACCTTAGAGCACTTGCAAGCTTGAGATGTTTCGGAATTTACATTTGTGGAAGATGAGTTTTAGAGAAAGAAGGTGCATTGACCTTGAGAGACTCCACTTGTGTTTCAAGGACCTTGTTAGCTTTTGTCAAGCTAACAAAGTCATCCTATAGCACAATTGTAGTGTTCTCAAGGTTTGAGCAAGTTTCCTTGCTCAAAGCGAGTTCACGCTAAGTGCATTGATTCTTTTTATTTCAAGCTCCAAGAGCTCATCAAACTCTTGACAACTCTTCTTTTGTTGGATGAGCATGTCCTCTTGACGGTTAATGAGCTCTTCCT
The DNA here is from genome assembly GCA_036927565.1 of Tuctoria greenei. Classification (NCBI taxonomy): domain Eukaryota; kingdom Viridiplantae; phylum Streptophyta; class Magnoliopsida; order Poales; family Poaceae; genus Tuctoria; species Tuctoria greenei. The sequence continues at coordinate 35,450,956 of JAYESD010000003.1, read as the reverse complement.
TCTCAAATATCTCATCCATTAACAACTTCAACCTTTTCAAGGTACTCTTACTCATATCTTTAAGCATATATTCATTTTTACTACTACTATCAAAATCATCATGCGAAGAGATTGAAGAAGATGATTTAGATTCAACCTTCTTTCTTCCCTCCTTGGCCATGAGGCAAGTTGGCCTTGAGTTCTCCAAGTTGGGGAAGAGCTTGTTCTCCGTGGTTGACTTCTTCATAGCAATAGTTGCTATCTTCTCTTCTTCGTTGGAGGAAGACTCTTCATTTGAATCCCACTCCTTCCCAAGATGGGCATGTCCCAATTTCTTCTTCTTCTTAAAATAATTCTTTTCTTGAAACTTGCCCTCCTTCTTCTTCTTGTTCTTTTCATGTGGGCAATCCACAATGAAGTGGCCTTATTCCCCACAATTGTAGCAAGCCCTCTTTGATCTTGTCTTGGGCTTGTCTTTGCTCTTGCCTTCACGATGGTAGCTCCCCCTCCTTCTTCTCAACATCCTCTTGAAGTTGTTGATGAAGAGTGCCTCTTCCTCATCAGTGTCGGGACTCTCTTGATCATTCTCTCCTTTTTCTTAGGATCTTGAGGATGTTGCCTTGAATGCAACATCTCTCTTCTTGGAGGAGAAGAGCTTTTGAAGGTCATTGTAGAACATAGCCTCTTGCTCCATCATCTCATGGTTGATGATACTCCCTAACACTTCTTCGAGAGTCATATTATGAAATCTTGGATTTTCATGAATTAGTGAGCAAAGAGTAACATTTTAGGCATGAATGACCGAATCATTCTCCTCACCACGTTATGGTCCATCCATTGGGTGCTTCCATAGGATCGACTCTTGTTGATGAGGGTCTTGAGGCGGTTGTACATGTCTTGGGGGTCTCACCATCCATCATAGTGAACCTCCCAAGTTCTCCTTCAATCATTTCGACCTTGGCCTCCCTTATGACACGGTTGCTCTTATGTGCCGTCTTGAGTGTGTCTCATATTTCTTTGGCCACCTCCAACCCTTCAATACGGTTTAACTCCTCTCGAGTCAATGAGGAGGTGATCACTCCAACCGCTAGAGCATTGCGATTGAGTAGAACCACTTGCTCTGGGGTAACGTCTTCCTCATTCTTGGGAAGATGAACACCTGTCAAGACAATTTGCCAGAAGTTAGGGTTTAAGGAAATTAGATGCATCTTCATGTTATGCTTCCACATAGAGTAGTCATTTCCATAGAATTGGGGAGGTTCCTCAATAGGAATAGACAAATAATGATTGCTAGCAGGTAAGCGCTCATAGTTATAAGGATACCAGGAGTAGTCATGTGAACTACTCCCATTGTTGTTGTTGATTGGATCGATCGCCTTGGTCTCCTTCTTGGGAAGACCTAGCTTCTCACGAAGTCGCGCCTTGAGTAGATGCACTTCCTCATCGTCATTGGGATCATCTTGTAGCACATCAATGTTCTTCATCTTGTCGTCATTGACGATCACTGGAACCTCGCTTTCACCCCTTCCGGCCATCTCCTATCCGAATTGTTAGACTCTTGGTGGAGAGTCCTGCTCTAATACCAATTGAAAGACGCCTAGAGGGGGGTGAATAGGCAATATGACCTGAATCGCTTAATCAAACGAGATTAAATTCCAGAGGCCGTACTAGTCTGGTATGGGCCGGACTAGTCCGCTCAACACGAGGTGAAAACCTAAAAACTTGATTTCTAGAAGTTATTTGCGGAATTTAGGTTGACGAAAGTTAGATGCAATGTCTAGCAACCTAATACAACTTGGATTAACAAATGTAAACAAATAGGTTGCAAGATTTCAATGAAGAACATTTCGAAGAACGATATGAACCCTAATAGCAATTCTAGTGAATACCAAAACATAAGTGACAAGCGAGACACGATTTATCCCATGGTTCAGCTCCATAAAGAAGCCTACATCCACAATGAGAATTCCACACAAGGATCGGGTCTCACTTGACCCTTTTCTCACCAAGCCACCACAATGGCCGACTTGGTTTCCACTATATCAAAGGGGTAATCACCAAGTTTCTTGGGGTTGCTCACAAGTTGAGGCTCCCACGAATCAATACAGTAAGGAGCACGTGAAGCTCAACTCACACAGGCCACAAAATGCAACACCAAGTGCAAGAGATCAAACCGAGAGCCAAAACATGATGATCTTCCTTCACTCTCCTTCTCAGACCCTAATCTCTTCAAGATTTGGTCTTAGAGGGAAAGTAGGACGAGTAGAAGGCTTTGGAAGGCCCAAGGACGGTTGGGGCGGCACTAGGGTTCAAGATACTTTAAATAGGGGGTCGGGTCCCTTTTTTATAGGGGTCCAGGCAACTAACCGCTGCCATCAACACAACTCCGGACTAGTCCAGCCCTGTACCACGGACTAGTCTGCCCTTTTGGTACCACCAACAATTCAACGTCACCAATCGACAAAACAGGTGACGTCCCCACCAAACGTTTGAATTTCAAACGGTCACTGGCAATACGGACTAGTCCGGCCCAAAACGGACTAGTCTTAAGTTGGACAGAACACTTTAGTCCAATTGAAAACGGGCTACTTTGGGAGAGCCCGGACTAGTCCGGCCTCCTAGGACTTGGCTTCGGGATCTCTCACTAAGGCTCAAACAGACTAGTATGTACCACAACGGACAAGTCTGAACTCGAACAGAACCATTTGGTCCGTCCTAAGACTGACTTCTCTGGGGGGTCCGGACTAGTCCGACCTCTGGGGCGAACAAGTCCGGTCTCCCAGGATTCAGCTCCACAGACGCTCACCAAGGACGAATGGACTAGTCCGTACCCATAAGGACAAGTTCGAACACCAACAGAGACATTTAGTCTATCACAAAATGGACTTCTCTGGCAACCCGGACTAGTCCAGCCTGAGGCTCGGACAAGTTCAGTCCCTGGGGAGTTTTCTCTCTCCAAGGCTTCCCACTTAGGTTTTTCTCTCAACCACCACTTTGAGCCCTCTTTGATGATCTCAATGCACATGATACACACACCCTCACAATTGATACAGCTAGTCTAAACTCAACACAATAGAAACCCTAATTTCTATGCTTGAGTCTTCGACGCCGTTTCAACCTTTTCCTTTTTGAGGGATTTTGTCTCATTTCAATCATCACACCTGTGCTTAAGATCAGTTCAGCTCATTTGTCTCTTAGTTGTCGTGATCAATCATCCAAAACCCACGGGGATGCCTAGATGCACTTTCAACCCTCAACTTGCTGCCTATTTACTTGAAGTCCAGAAGCTACAGAAGGACCTCCACGTCCTTGATCTCTGTCATGTCCAGCGTCTAAACAACGCTGAAGCTGACGACCTGTCGACGAAGGCTTCAACCGGGGCTCAAGCTCCAGACATGGTTTTTCTCTGGAGATTGTCATCACCTACCACTCAGCCCGCCAAACTGAGTGATGGGGGCGAGACCAGCACCCTGAAGTTGGTGGTCCTGGTGGCCCTGTTACCATGGCATCCATCAAGGATCGTAGGTGCTATAGGAAGCTCCGAGCAACCAAGCACGCAAGATCCAGAAGCTCAATTCAGTTTTGATGCATGGATCTTGGAGGTCGAGAGCTACTTGAAAGACAAGATCCTTCCTGAAGACGGTGTATCCACTGAGCGAATTGTCAGATTGGCTAAAAAATACACATTGGTAGAAGGGGATCTCTACCAACGTGGTGCCAACAGCATTCTAATGCGGTGCATTTCCCGGGAAGAGGGTCGCAAGCTTCTTGCGGAGATCCATGGAGGCGAGTGCGGGAACCACATGTATTCTCACACGTTGGTCGGTAAGGCCTTTCAGCATGGTCTTTATTGGCCTACAGCACTCCAGGATGCAGTCTAGCTGGTAAAGAAGTGTGAAGTGTGCCAGTTTTGTGTGAAGCGGATTCACACACCAGCTCAGTCACTGCAAATGATACCTCCCACGTGGCCATTCGCTGTGTGGGAGTGGACATTTTGGTACATTTCCCAAAAGCCGTCAAAGGTTATCGATTCTTGTATGTCGCCATTGACAAGTTCACGAAGTGGCCGGAAGCAACTCCAGTTGTGACTATAAACAAGCAATCAGCCATCAAATTCTTGAGGTCCATTGTCTGCAGATTTGGAGTTCCGATCAGAATCATCACTAACAATGAAACCCAATTCACAAGTGCAGCTTTCCAAGAGTACAATAAAGAATTTTGCATTCAAGTTAGCTATGCATCAATAGCTCATCTGGCAAGCAATGGCAAAGTTGAGAGAGCAAACGCAAGAAATACGCAAGGGACTCAAGGCGTGCACATATGAGCGCTTGAAGAAACATGGCGCTAACTGGATAGAAGAGCTTCCGTCTGCATTTTGGGCGAGTCAGACTACACCGAGCCGGTCCACAGAAGAGACACCCTTCTTCTTGGTGTATGGAGCTGAAGTTGTCCTTCCTCTGTACATCACCATGGGTTCCCTCCGGGTTCAGACCTTCGACGAAGCCGCGCAGGACCAGCTCCGGCGTGAAGACCTAGACCTCGTCGACGAGGCAAGGTGCCAAGCAGCTGTTCAGAACGCGCGATACCGCAAGGTGCTCCGGTGCTATCAACAAAGGCATGTGTGCAACCGACAGCTAGAAGAAGGCGATCTGGTGCTGTGGAGAATATTGACTCGAGAAGGGATGAACAAACTCTCCCCCAGCTGGGAGGGTCCTTTCTGGGTTATCAAAGTTTTCTGCCCCGAATGCGTCCGCTTGGCAACAGTGGATGGGATACCACTTCCCAACCCCTGGAACATTGAGCACCTTCATAAGTTCTACACCTAGTTCACAGAGGTGAGTCTGTATTTGTATAATTGTATCTCTTAGAGTTTATGAACAGAGTCGGGAGGGTTTTAGGTCAAAAGCACACTTAACTTGGTCTTGTACATTAGGTGTGTCCTTACCTTCCCTGGGTACTACAAGATGAATAGCACACTTAACTTGGTACTATACTTTAAGTGTCTCCTTGTATTCTTCTATTATTTGGACCTTAATGAGAAACATTTTATCCAAACAGACTCTACGTGCATTTCATGTGTGCAAGCTTATTTCATTTATACCTTCTTGTCAATAGTAATGTTGTGCAATCCACTTGAAATAAGGTCCTAAATTTTCATTTGAAATATGTAAGTTTTAATGATGATTTTCCATTGGATTTCGGTCATTGCTAGATGGTCTACTCGCCTGAAAACCAAAGCTAACACAGGTCCGGAGTGCGCTATCGACTTAGCCTGGTCCAATACCCTAAGTACGTCACTCTACCTATTCCGACAGGTCTTAGTAAGGTGGGTCCTGAAAGCGTACGGACATTTGGGAAGTTAATCATAAAACTTGTATTTTAAATAAATTTGTTGGAGCTTAAATTTTAAATAAGGACAATAAGCCGCAACTAAGCTATAGGCAAGAGGATGAATTTTACTGCTTTTCTTGTCTCTTATGCGCAGGAAATATGAACAATTGACGGCAAGCAACATGGGCAATGGAGGATGCGGCTGGAGCATCAAGCTTCGAAAGCCCTAGGGGGCCCACTGTCGACATTCTATGTGTTGACAGTGGGCACAGTAGAAGCTACAAAGCTCCGACAACCCCAGGGGGCCTGCCATCGACGTTCTATGCGTTGACAGTGGGTGTCGTCGAAGCTACCAAACACTGGCAACCCCTAGGGGGCCTGCCATCGACGTTCTATACGTTGAAAGTGGGCTCCGCTGAAGCTTCCAAGCTTTGACAACCCCCAGAGGGCCCACTGTCGACATTCTATGTGTTAATAGTGGGCGTTGTCGAAGCTACCAAGCTCCGACAACCCCAACGGGGTCTACCATCGATGTTCTACGTGCTGATAGTGGGTGCTGCCAAAGCTACCAAGATCCGACAACCCCTAGGGGGCCTGTCGTCGACGTTCTATGCATTGATAGTGGGTGTTGCTGAAGCAACCAAGCTCCAACAACTCCCAAGGGGCCCACCGTTGACGTAACAAAGGATCCCTGGACATATCGGAGGCAAGAATCGGACCTCAGAGCTATCATACTGACTACGAGTTTGAAGCTATCAAGTTTTCAAGACATTGTCTAAATCCGCATGGTAGATGTCCTCAATCCATTGAACACATCTACCAGGGGGCCAACAAGATAAAGGGCAATGCATTGAAGACACAAAAATGGAATTCAGAAGGATTTCATTCATTTAAAAGTGGACAATTACAAGTTGAGGGTACAAAGAGAAAGGTCCTAGCTACTAGAGTTCCTCACAAAGAACGAAGCAACCTTCATGGCGGCTTCTTGGACGTCGGCCTTGGCAGCTTTCTCCTCTTCAGCGATGGGTCCCTCGAACACGGGAGCTATAGACATTGAAGAGTCCTGGCTTCGGAAGCACATCAGCACATACTCTGCGATGTTCCAAGCCAATGACTTCCCTTTAGTCTCAATCTCGTCGACAACCACATCTCCGATAGCTTCCAGCTTCGCCCTGGTGGAGTTGAGTGCCACCAGGGCCATGTCCATCTCTGGCTCTAGATCAGCCATTCGAACCAGGCTGAATCTGAAAGGTACCAGAGCTTCATTTTCCTATTTGGGGAAGTCCTAGATCTGATGGGACTCGATCGCTCTTGCACTTTGGAGCTCCTCCAGTGACCTCCTTGCGGAAGATAGCTCCGCAGACCCCTCCTTTGAGAAGCGCTCGACATCCTTGGCATGATGTTGAATTCGATCAACCAACAACTTTTCTTGGTCAGCAACATTCTTCTCTCAGATGTGAATGCGGCCTTGCCTATCTGCAAGGTCCTTCTCCTTTGCCTTCATCTTGTCCTCCCGGGTAGAGACAACAATTTCTCTTTCACTGACATCTTGACCCCTGCAACAACCGATGCTTCTCTTGTTCAAACCAAGCCTCAAATTCTTTCACACGGTTAGCCAAGTATTGCTCACCGCGTTCCAGCTTCTAGGAGAGCTCATCCTCCCTCTGTTTGATGTTATCTTCTTTCTCTTGGAAGTTAACCTCCTTATTATCAAGCTCGTACCGCGCGCTTGAGGAAAGTTTCCCTCAACTCTTCGAGACTCTCCGAGCGGTTGTCAGCCATTTCACGGGCTTTCTGTGTGTGCTCGTATATCTCTTGAGTCTTCTTGTCGATGGCCTTAATAGCGGCCTCTCGCTCATCCAGTGCCTTGTTTAGGCGCGACTGTCAGGCGTTCTCCAAAGCTACGACTCCTTTTAGTCAGCGAGCCTAGACTGTGTTAGCTTCATCTCAAAGAAGAGTTTTTGGTGCCAACGCGCTATAATGGCGTGCTCCTCTTAAAGAGACCTCCACTCATAGTCGAAGGCAAGTTGGACCAGTTGGAGGCTGGAGCAAGCATTGTTAATTGACAGCTCTAGAGGGATTGGCTCCGGGCCTGCTTGAGGGATGTCCTCCGGTTCCTCCAAGTGTTCCAGGATGGACATGGGAGCCCATGGCACGAGCATGGATTCCAGTAGCTCAACGTTGGTGGGGCCAGTCTCCGGCAATTCATCCATCTTTGGTGCGGGTGAGGAAGGTCCCGCAGTCGAATCTTCTGCCTCCGGAGTTGATGAGGAGGGTCCCGTAGCTGGAACATTATCCGTCAGCGCAGATGTTGAAGGTCCTGCAGCCAGATCCCCTTGTGTCGGATCAGGCATGGACACCTCCGGTGTTGCCACCTCTGGAGCTGGCGCCGAAACTTCCATTAGAGATTCATCTGCTTCCGGCATAGTTGCCGCTACCTCCACAGCTGGCTCCGAGTCAACCTGTACTTGCTCGAGCATTTCTTCCTCATGGTCCGACGCTACCACGGGCTCTTCGGTCAATGGTACAGAAGTCATCTCCATGACAGCCAGCGTCGTAGCTATCGTGTTGTCTCTCACGACAACAGGAGGAGGGGCGGGAGCTTCAGTCGGCACAGTCTCTAGGGCTGCAGTAGGCACTAGAGCTGCTGTACTTGTTGTCGACACTCTGAAAACAGAGAGTAGAGAATTCAACACAAAGCAAGGAACAAAATCAAGACATAAACTAAAGAGCCGGCCCTTACATAGGGACATTGCCGCTCCAATCGGCACGGATCTTCTTCCTCAGACGCTTGGAGCTAGAGCCTACCATCGTCGGTATGGAGGATGCTCCAGGCTTGGAACCAGGTGTTGGGGCAGCCGTTGGCGCTGCCTCAGCCAGTACCCCCATCGTTGGGGGACTTACTCTAGACCCAGAGCTCTCTGCTGGCACAGGGATCGTAAAACCCCCGTTGTTCACCTCTTGTCTAGATCTTGACTCGTGCCACAACCAAATACGAACCTCCGCGAACTACGTCTTAGTAGTTTTCGGGGAAGTGTCCTAGTCCACACTTCTATAAAAGGGATTTCATTTCATAATGAAATTCTTTTATAAATTGAAACTAAAAGTTGTTGTCTCATATTTTATACTTAAGTCGCTGATGTTATAGATGAATAATATTGCGGTGCATTGTTTCCGAATAAAATTTGAAATTGTTCCGATATCAACATACTTCCAATCCAATATACCCGTTTTAGATATTTCAGAAATTTCTTATACCATGACCGTTTCCGATGATACCGTTTTCGATTCCGTTTCCAAAAATTTTATATGAAAATGAAAACAATTTTGCTCTTTTTCCGTCCGTTTTCATCCCTAACTACTACAAAAAGCTTCATCGCAGGTGGTTAACTTATTATCACAAGCGGATTTAAAAACCGCATGAAACGAAGAGACTGTGAAAATTGGCCATTTTCACATATGACTCTAGAAATCACCTGTGCTAATGATTTTCCACAAACGGTTGTTCACGTAGAACGTGTCAATGATGCATTATCTCAGACGGGTCCTAACATACAACTCCGTCTATGATAATGCAGTAAGACAGTACTATCAAACCAATACATGAGAAAGGTTCATCCAAGACAAGCCTGCACGAAGAACGGAGATAAACAAACCGCTCGTCTCCGTCTTCGCGTCTTGCATTACGTAGTCATTAGAGACGCTCGACGGGTGCGTCGCCGATCAACATACATTCGAGACAAGCTCTAAGAAAGCGCGTCTCTTTTTTTAGTAATACCAGACGCGCTTACAGATGCTCGTCTCCTTTCTTTGAGCAATCCGAGACGAGCTTTAAGTGTGGCCGTCTCCTTTACATCTACTATTGGAGATGTGCTTTCTTCTTAGCGTGTCGCCGATGTATCTACTGGCTGTTACATTGTGGCACTAAGAGGAGGCGTACCAGTGTCAGTAATATACACATACATGAATATATATATATAGCCAAATGGAGATCACACCTATTATTTCTAATTTCCTGATCTAATTTAAATAACAACAATCACAATATATTCAGTGCAATTAATAGTTTATACATTGCAATTCATAGTTCATACATTGCAATTTGTAGTGTGTATATTGCAAAGTATAGTTCAATACATAACAATTCATGGTTTCTCTCAGCTCACATCTATAATTCATAGTTTATATTTTTTGCAATTCATCGTGTGCTCTCTCTAACATTGCAATGAATAGGAAACAGTTGTGTTTCTATGAATAACGAATGTGTCTCCTTTAATCTAGATCGAGTTGCAAGTCGAAAGACATGATTGTTGAAGTTCCACCTTTCACTTTGTAGCATCAATGTCTTATCCGTTTCCAGCTTGGTGCATAATGAAGACAAAGAGGGAAAGCACTACTTTCGCACTATCATAGCCATCAAGAAGGACTAGTAAATTTTCTAGTCTTCCGAGATGAATGGCATATTCTTCACAATTATGTCCTCCAACCTCATACATACGATATATACATATTAATATCTAGAATAGACAAATAACATTGCTAAAAGAGACAACATGGTTGCCGAATGCACTGACCTTCACAGTGATTTTAAGGGCGACATTTTCAAAATACTTGATGTATATATTGGAACTGGGATTTATGCATTGAGAAACTAGTTGTCCATACTTGTTGTCTATACCAAGTTTAGTCTCGCACAACCTCTTAATTGTTCCTGCAAAATGAATTGTGCAACATATATTACTGCAAGGCTAAGAAGGCCAATTGTGATTTTAATAATACAAAGAACAGTAACTTTATTTTGTCATAGAAGATAAGTATCTAACATCTAACAGTATTTTACTGCACTATAATAGTATATTACAGAAGAAAAGTATCCAACAGTAACAATACAAAGAACAACAACATAGCTAGCAGTGTCTTGCTGCACTATAATAGTATGAAGGCAGATACATGACGGATGAAGAGCGGCAGACCTGACGGCGAAGGCAAGGGTGAAGACGGCGCTCGGCTGTGACACCCGATTATGAAAATGAACCAAGTGCAGTGTATGTGTGCCCAGGATGTTGCTTCACACCTACACACCAACATCACAAATGATAATCAGAATTTAACCATGTCACGAATAATAAATATACTTTTATTCTATTGCAGCGGTAAATAATCTAGCATAGGCGACTCCAACTTCACAGGTAATCGACGGTAGAAGGCACGCCTAGTGCTCCACGTTGTCTTCCAAAATATCTCTTGTAGCTGAATTAATTGTGGGAATAGCAAGGGTGAGCACATATCGTACTCAGCAAGTGTGGGAAAGTATGACATGTAGATAAAAATAAGGAATGATAATAAATAATGGCTATTTGTTGAAAAGTACATTTAAAGCATGTAAAGAAAGCATCCTACAATGTCTATATGAATTAATCCCATCATGTCCCAAATAATAACCAATATTGAGTCCATTACCATCAATTACCTTTGTATCACATCCATCCATAATTATCCATCCAAATACCAAATTCTTATCATCATCATCAACCAATACCATTTATCACGTACATAACCATAACCAATACCAAACCATAACCCAACCATAACCATCCCAAATCCCAAGTTCCACTCTAATCATGGAAGTTGTCCAGGTGCTCGTGACTGTGAGTATGGCTATCATGATAGTTTTACACTCTGCCGAGGTTGTACCACTTTACCCACATGTTCATGATTTCACCACCTTTTGATGACTAAGAACGTCCATTATGCCGTCTCATACTTTTGTTGGTGTGTGGCCAAGAGATCACAAAATAGCCTTTCAAAAAGGACTACTAGTATGTACAGACTCACTAAGGTTTCACCGGCAGGCTTGAATCTCCATTCTCCCACCCACGGGCCCCCTCGTATGCCATGCGGATCCCAGGGTAGCCCTACTCGACTCTCATTCCCCGTGCCATCCAATGGTCCATACAATACTAGCAGCACTTCTTAATTATTCAGCCACGCCGCACCCATACTTGACCTTGTGGTGGCACTGTTGTCCTGGCACATTCTTGCATGAATTGATCCTTAGATCTAAAGCAAGCGAAACCACTGTACAATCCCAACCACAAACCACGCTTGCTTAGATCACCCAAATTTCCATATCACCAAAATGATTTATCATTATTGCATCTTCATTAATCCACATGATTAGAGTTGTTAAGAAAGTTTATTTTGTTTCTCATAACCCCATAAAGCGATGCGACTCAAAAGAGAAATACCCATACCCGACTCATCATGTACCCGACGACAAGGGATGGCAAGCAATACTAGTAAACTCCTACAAATAGGTATCCCATCAAGTTGACACAAGCATGCAATTTTGCAAACAAAACATTTAAACATAGGATCAATATGGTCAAAGACACTTGCCTTAATATTCCACAATTTTATGGTCAAGCAAATCAAAGTCTTGTACACGAAGATCCTCGCATATTCGTTTCTCAATCGCAACCACTTGAGTGTACTCGTCTACTTGCAATCAACCACATACACAGGCAAACATACACAATAAATACATTGCAAATACTAATCCATATGCATAATATGGATGCATGCAGAAAATATATTTGTATTAATACTATATAAACTTCTATGGCTTTTTACTAATTTTCTATAGTGATTTCCTATTTATTTGAGCAAGTTTGGAATTAATTAAATTAATTTCAGAGGCAAAATATTTATTTCAGAATATTAAATATGCAGAAAATATTATTAATAACTTCCTGGAATTTATTCTACATTTTATAGAATTTATTTGGATTTAATTTGATACTTTGTGAATTAACTAAGCTTTAATATTATTTATTAAATCTAGAAAACACATTAAATAATACTGAAAATATAAATTCGGTCAAATCTACAATAACATATTGATCTCGTATGATTTAATCTAACTTGTAAGCTTTCAAGTGTTTTAAGATGATTTGGCGATGATTAATGACCGCGCAAAATAAAATATGTCCTACACGTGTTTCAGTTCAATATTAGAATTAAAATAGTTGTATATATCTAAATCGTAATACCTACCTTGTGCGCATCTAGTATGGACGGTCGTGGAACGGAGGCGTAGTGTAGACGAAGTAGACGGTGTGGCGATCCTCCGAAGGCACGACGACGTTGGTGTGACGATCTTCGGCAGACAGCGACTCCTTCCTTCTCTTCCTTTTTCTTTGTCGCGACCTCTTCTTTTTGTACCCGGCGGCTAGGGTTTTTCTTTTCTCCTGGCGGCGCTGGAACTCACGTACGCTAGAAAATTTTTACGAGGGCTAAAATAAAAGGATCGGCACTATTTATAAGAGCAGGGACGCGGTCCAGGCTCGGTACCGAGCACGGTGTGCAGTCCGGCTCGGCCACGCGCGGCCTCGCGCGCGCGGGAGCCCCGCGCCTTACGCGGTCAGGAGACCGAGTCCCGCTCGGGCCACTCGGGCGCCAGGAGCGAGCCCCGCTGGGTTGCCCGGAACCTTCCGGGGGTGGAAGGGAGCTTCCCCCGGAAACTTCCGAAAGGTTCCAGAAATTCTTTTTTTAGATTTCATATAGATTTGTTTTATATTTTTTTATCTTTTATTTTCCCATTAATTGTTATATATATATATATATATATATATATATATTCTTTATTTATTATTTATTTATTTAGTTATATTTATATCTTATATTATTTTTCTTTATTATTTGTTATTTATTTTTCTATTTAATTATTTATTATATCTATTATATATATATATATTTCTCCATCTTTATTATTATTATTCCTATTCTTCTATAATCTTATTTTCTAATTACTTTTCTATTGTATAAAATTTCTAATTTGATTTTAATAGATCTAGTCACTTAGTCTATGCCTAAATGTGAACATATATGAATAGAAGTTTTAGTTTATTTTAGTATTCTTATTAATTATTATTTTATCTTCAATATTAGCTTTTTCTTTTCTTTTATTTCTTTTCTTCCTTATTTGTTATGCAATTTAATTGCTTTTAATGTATTTATTCTGGTAAATAAATTTTAATACCTAGGGATGAATGCAAATGCAAGATGAGATGCATATATTTTATATTTTTATTTTTAAAATCAATTTCTTTCTATTATTAAATTATAACTTCCTATTCAAATTTAAATTCGCCAGAGTTTGAAAATTGGGATGTTACATCGGCGTGGACGGCGAGGGTGAGGACGGCGCTCGGCGTGGACGGCGAGAGTGAGGACGAGGATCGGCGGTGACGGCGAGGGTGAGTACGTCACTCGGCGGCGACGGCAAGAGTGAGGACGGCGCTCGGCGTGGACAGCGACGGCGAGGGTGAGGACGATGCTCGGCAGCGACACCGAGGGTGAGGACGGTACTCGGCAGCGATGCCGAGAGTGAGGACGGCACTCAGCGGTGACACCGAGGGTGAGGACAGTGCTCGGCAGCGACGACGAGCCTGAGGACGGCGCTCGGCGTGGATGGTGACGGTGAGGGTGAGGGTGATGCTCACCGATGATGCCGATGGTGAGTACATCGCTTGGCAGAACCGACCCTCAGCGTGGACGGCGGTGGCGAGGATGACGCTCGGTGGTGACGCCAAGGGTGAGGATGGCGCTCGGCGTTGATTGCAGCGGCTCGATCGAGGATGGCTAGGGTGAGGGTTTGGGGCGGTGGGGAAGGTCTTGCGGCAAAATGAAAATGTTAGGGTTACGGGGCACGACCAACACTTCACTTATAAAGAAAATATTTTCCACATGCGGCGGTTTCTTAATCATCGCCTGGAAAAACGTTTTAAATAAATTATAAAACTAATTTTCTTAGGCGCATAGTCTTAATAACGGTCTGGGAAGCTGAGCAGTCGCTCCTAAGAAAACTATTTTCAGAAGCATCTATAGTCTTAATACCCGCCTGTGAAAACGTAAGACACTTTTTGATCAACTTAAGCGATACATATCTATAATGATTTTCTTTATCAATAACGTGTAACACACCCATGAAAGAGATAAATAGTCTACTAATTTATGCTCTTATAATACATATCTATAAAGATTTTATTTATCGTTAAGATAACACATTCTTAGTTCATTTTTAATGGTTTATCGTTAGCATAGCAACATTCAAACTATTTTTGCACACCAATGAACAACAACATAATTTTCATTACCTTAAAAAACAATATATTACAAACAATAAAAAATAAAAACACAAACTAATAACAAGAAAAGAAAAAAAACACAACTAAAAATAACAAAAAAAAACTCCTCCTCCTCCTCCTTGGGCTCCTGGCTGGGTGGGGGCGCTTGGGGCGCCTCCTGCGATGGAGATGGGAAGCCCAGTCGTCTGGACGTCGCCACCACCAGGTTTTCGCGACCGCCGACACCAAGCTCGACCGCCAGCGTGTCCCAAAGGGAGTCGAGGTGACAGGCCAAATGCGTCATGCCGAATAGGTAGTGGCCCGTGGTCCCCATTCCAGTATACTCTAGAAGGGGACCGATCCCAAGGCGGCGCATGGAGCATGATGTATTGTCAAATACATCACGTGCCACCTTCTGGAGAGCCCGCTCCTTGTCCGGGGGGGGGGGGGGGTCCTGTCGGGGATAGTTCCCCTTGGGGTCATTTGGCGGGCTTGGTGGCGGCGTTTTCTTGTCAGCCATAGTGTTCTTGATGCGGTTTTGGGAAGAGGGGAAGAGTGGTTGTGCGGAGAAGACGATGGCGCACGCGGGTGATCTTATAGCAGCAGCCTGGCAGTTCGTCTCTCGGCATGATGGGGCGCGGAGCGGTTTGAATTGAATTCGATAGACGCACATGCGTTGCGCGTGTTTAAGACACCTCGGTAATTGGCAAGCGCGCCCAGTATACCCGATTGCATCAGTTACCTGTATTAATGGATATTATGCATGCAACTCGTTCTTCAAAACCATCTGCACAAATAGGTTAATTTACACATACGGCTCATTTTTGTGAGCCGCTGAAAGTTACCTGAAGGGGGGTGAATAGTAGTATAACCTATAATTTAACTTAATAAAAACTAATCAATCGACAGAGTACGGACTAGTCCGGCCTGGGGGCAGTCTAGTCCGGTCAGGATGATGCACTAAGCAAAAGGTGAGATTTTTATGCAATCTACGAAATCTACTAGATGAAATGTGAAGTATATAAACCTAACAATATAGTAACGGGGATGCATGAAGATAAAACAACTAAATCAAGGCGAATCGCAAGATTAAGATGAAGAACGTGTGGAACCCTAATTTGATCTAGCGAAGAACGAGAAGGCAAATGAAAGGCACAAAACGCACAATTTATGTCGTAGTTCAGCTTCTCAAAATAAGCCTATATCCACGTTGAGGAGCCCACAGAAGGTCGGGTTTTGCCCAACCATTTCCTCACCTAGCCACCATAAAGGATGGCTAGTTCTTCCACAAAATCTCGGGGGTAATCACCAAATTTGTGGAGCAACTCACAATCTGAGGCTCCCACAAGATTACAACTCAAAAATATCGGAGATCAACACCCACACGAACTCAAATCAATGAATCAAATCGAGAAAATCAACCAAGAGCTCAAAGACAAGCAAACCCTTCTCTATTCTCTTTCAAAACTTACAAAACCACAAGAATCGCTCATAGGACTCTAAGAATGGTTAATAGAAGGCTAGGAAGGCTCTACGAAGGCTTTGGAGGTGCTAGGGTTCGAGAGAGGCCCTTTGAGGGCCTAGAGATCCCTTTTTATAGAGGTCCCAAAAAATAGCCATTGCCACCAGAAAAAGTGCGGACTAGTACGGACTTGGACCCCGGACTAATCCGGCCTATGGGGACCAGTGATGTCACCCTTGACCAACCACAAAGTACCTGCCACATTTTGAATTCAAACGTTCTCAACACCACGGACTAGTCCATCCAAGAACGGACTATTCCGATCTCACACAGAAACATTTGTTCCGGATGAGTACGGACAAGTCTGGCTTATCGAACTAGTCCAGCCCCTGAGGGCGGAGAGGCCCGATCATCCAAGACTTAGTCCCAGCATCCACCTTCAAGTCTAACACAGTCTAATCTGACTCAAAACAGACTAGTCCAATCTCACACAGAAATTACTTTTCCTGTCAAAAATGGACTAGTCTGATTGAGCGGACTAGTCCGGCCCCCCAGGGCGGACTAGTCCGGTTCTTCATGACTTAGTCCAAGAAGGAGTCAGACACATTTACCACGGACTAGTCCATTCTCAAATGGACAATTCCGAACTCACACAGCTACTCTTGGTCTGTCTAACATCATACCAGTCTGATGTGTCTGGACTAGTCTAGCCTTCCAGCCCAAGCAAGTTCAGCCCTATCCTTAGGGCTGCCTCAACTCATCTCTTAATCTAATCTAACTTGGACTATCAGCTCTTAGGAGATTCTCAACACTTTGACACATTGAACACACTCAATCTAAGTGGCTAAACTCGACACAAAGAATTTAAAAACTTAAATTCTACTCTTCGAGTTTTTTGCCTTTTTCTCCTCTTTTTCTTTTTTTTTTTGAGTGTATCCAACATCGTCCATCTTTCAATCACCTGTACTTACACGTGTAATGCTCATTAGTCCCTTAAGTGTTGTCATTAATAATCAAAACCATAGGGATTAGCCTAGATGCACTTTCAATCTCCCCCCTTTTGGTGATTTGGTGACAACATATTGAGGTTTTTGATAAAGATATAATTGAGTTGATTTTCATAATGCACAATTGTATAAAGAGATCTCCCTAAATGTGTGCATGACAGATTTGCAATAAGCTTCATACACAAGAATGAAGTCTATGGGAGATTTATACATTCGTGTGTTATGGTGGGATGCCTACGTGTGATGTCAAGTATTGAGATGTGATAAATAGAATGAAGTATGTATCTCAATTTGAAATAAGCATCATCACACATATTGAGCTAGAATGATATTCAATAAGATCAACATAACATAAAGTAGGATAGCATTGCATCAATGTCATTACAACCCAAATATGAAAGAGTAGTGATAACATAACAACATTACAACCCAGATTTTCAAAATAGAATACATAGTCCATGGATCTAGATACTCCCCCCTCAATCTCTCCCCCTTTGGCATCAAGACACTAAAAAGGGAAAAGATTGAGGGAGAAGAGAGAGCCTAAGTATACTCATCATCGCTCTTGCTCTCCTCTCCACGACATGGGTCGCTTTTCGTCTCCTCGTCGTCTTCTTATTGATGATTGTCTTTGTGACGCCCGGTTCCGAAAACTGAACCAAGCTAACGCATATGTGTGCCCAGGATGTTCAACACACATACACGAGTGCAATCACAAAAGAGTATACAGAAAATTACCACAGAACAAGATTAATTATCAAATTTTATTACACAAACCATATTATCCTCGAATACAAGCTCTAATGAATATTAATGACAAGTTCAACTAATGCAGCGGAAATAAACTAATTAAGCAACTAAGCAAACTAAGCAAAAGGGATAGCGCAGGTCCATGCAACACCACAGGCAAAGCTGACGGTAGACACGGCCTAGAACTCCGCATTATCGCCATTAAACTCACAATCCTGACCTGGAGCCGTTGGGGGGGGGGGGGGGGGGATTGCAAGAGTGAGTACATGTCGTACTCAGCAAGTGTGGAAAGTATGACATGTGGCTGATTCAAATGATGACAATAATAATGGCAAAGTGCTGAAAAGTACAGTAAAACCATTTGGAAAAGCAATGTATCATATTTATGTGAAGTAAACCCATCATAAACCATGTAACTATAATAATACCAGTCCATAATTCACCATTGCCAATAACCATAATCAATGTCATAAACCATGATTCCATCCCATAATCATAACCATAACGATAATATCAACCATAACCATTACCAAACCATAACCATCCCAAATCC
Organism: Tuctoria greenei; assembly: GCA_036927565.1. Lineage (NCBI taxonomy): Eukaryota > Viridiplantae > Streptophyta > Magnoliopsida > Poales > Poaceae > Tuctoria > Tuctoria greenei. Next base: position 35,432,746 of record JAYESD010000003.1, on the reverse strand, counting down.
CAATTTCCCTCTAATCATGTAGGTCATCCAGGAGCTCATAACCGGGAGCACGGCTATCATGATAGTTTTAATACTCTGTAGAGTTTGTACCACTTTACCCACATGTTTGTGATTTCATCACCCGTCGGCGACTAAAGAACCTCCCTTTCGCCAATTAAACTTCCTTTGGTGTATGGCCAATAGATCACAAAATAGCCTTTACAAAGGGATTACTAGCCTACTCAGACCCCACTGAGGTTTCACCGGTGGCGATGCCTCCAACTGAGCACATCTTCAATCAAGGGCCCCCTCTTGAGCCATTCGGATCCCAGGGTAGTCCCACCAATCATCAACAAACCCAATCTGACTACCCCTTCCCCGAGCATCCACAATAGTCCAAACAGCACTAGCAAAGCCCTAATTAATCAGCTACGCCGCACCCATACTTGGCCTCGTGGTGGCACTGTAGTCCTGGCCTATTCTCGCATGAACCAGTCCTTAGATCTAAAGCAAGCAAACCACCATAACATCCAACCCATCCACATACCAGCCTTGCTTAGATCACCCATCGTATTGACCAGTTCACATTAACCAGAATATCATTGATGCATAATTAAATGTGTAGTGTTGTTTGCCATCCCAATTAATTAAGCGAAGCAAAAAGGTAAAAATCTCATCCCGACTCTCTACCATATATCCCAGGTGACAAGGGTGGTCAAACAAAACTAGTAAACTTCCTATCATAGGATTCCCATCAAATTGACACAAGCATGCAGTTTGCAAACAAAACATTTATTTTAAAAATAGGGTCAATATGCTTCAAGGACACTTGCCTTGCTCCGGCGGATAGGGTTGCTCAAGCGCTTCGAAATCATGATTCTGAAAATCCTCGTACACGATCTCTTGAGCACTTCCCTCTACTCGTGATCACACATACAAGAAAATACATACAAATCAACATGATGCACACACATTAATCAATATGCAATGACATGCATGCATGCACAATTCAATAATTAATTAACTATGGTTGTTTATTAATTAGATGCAACTAGTTCATACGTGTTCATATGAGTTTACGGGGGTTTTAGCGGGGATTAATGTTGCTGAAAATAAAAAGATGGTGCTACTACGATCAAACTACGTCTATTAGGTTCAATATGATCGCTAAAATTCGCATCAGAACGTGGCCTACCGTAGATGCGATGACTTCGAAGATCGAGGGATGATGGCGACGCGTAGACGAATTAGATGGCGCAAGAGTCCTCCGGCGGCACGACGACGGCGACGCGACGATGACGACGATGATCTCCGGTGGATGACAGCGCTCTCCTCTTTTTATTCCTCTTCCTCCCTTTTTTCTCTGGCGACGCAGCTCCGGGTGCCTCTGTTCCCTGTACCGGCGGCTTTTTCTTCTATGGTGGCGGTGTTTCCTGGGATCGTGGAACCCTACGAAGACCTACGTTGGTATTTATAGGCGGCGGGATCGCGATCAGAGACCGGCTCGGTCGGGGTCGCGCGGCACGAGCGGTGCGGTTCGGTCGGGCGCTGCGCGCGTCGGGCGGCTCGCGGGGTGGGGCCAGGGCGCGTGCGGCCGGGGCTCGCGCGCGGGCGCCAGGCGGCGGGGTGGGGCCAGGGCACGTGGACGGGGCGACGCGGGAGGCGCGGGGCTGGCGGCGGGGTGGGGCCCAGCGCGGGCGTCGCGTCGGGTGGGCACGGGAGTCGCGCCGGGTGGGCGTCGGCTGCTGGCTGGGCAGTTGGGCCTGGCCGGCGATTGTTTTTTTTCCTTCTTTTTTTTTCTTTTTCTTTTTTTTTATAAATATATTATTATTTATTTATTCTTTATATTATTTATTTATTATTTTTTTATATACAGTTATTATATATATTATTTATATATATATATATATTATAATTATTTTTATACTTATTCCCTATTACAAGTTTTAGGCTATAATTATTATTTTCTCTCTCTTCTTTTTGCTACACCATATATGTATGTTTTATCATTTTTCTTTTATTCTACTAATATTTAATGCATGAACATGTATGCAATGCATGATGCAAAATTTGAGGGTTTTACAAACCTACCCCCCTTAAAGTGAATCTCGCCCTCGAGATTCGATAGCGTGGAGAAAAGATGCGGGAATTCTGCCTTCAGGTCTTCTTCACGTTCCCACGTAGCTTCGGCTTCTGTATGGTGTTTCCATTGCACTTTGCACCAACGGATCCTCTTATTTCTCGTGACCCTTTCCTTCACGTTCAGGATCTTGATAGGTTGCTCGACATAAGACAAATCCTCCTGAAGTTCTAACTCGTCCATCGGCACCTGTTCTTCCGGTACTCTCAAACACTTCTTGAGTTGAGACACGTGAAACACGTCGTGTACATCGGAGAGATACGTCAGCAGCTCTAGTCGATATGCCACTTCTCCTCGTTTGTCCAAAATCTTGAACGGTCCGATGTAACGTGGTGCCAATTTTCCTTTGACGTTAAACCGTCGCTGACCTCTGATAGGTGACACTTTGAGGTATACAAAATCTCCGACTTCAAAAGTCAGACTCCTTCGCCTATTATCAGCATAACCTTTCTGTCGAGACTGGACAGCCATTAAGTTTTCCCGTATTATTTAGACTTGCCTTTCAGCATCTTGTAACACGTCGGGACCAAATACTTGATTCTCTCCTGTTTCATTCCAAAACAAAGGTGTCCTACACTTCCTTCCGTATAGTGCTTCATAGGGTGACATTTTCAGACTTGCTTGGTAGCTATTGTTGTACGAAAATTCTGCATATGACAAGCTCTTATCCCAACTTTTCCCATGCTTTAAAGCACAAGCTCTTAACATGTCCTCCAAAATTTGGTTGGTCCTCTCGGTTTGTCCATCTGTTTGAGGGTGATACGCCGAACTGAAGTTTAACCTTGTACCCATAGCTTCATGCAGTTTCTGCCAAAACCTAGAGGTAAACTGAGAATCTCGGTCCGAGACTATTTTCTTTGGAACTCCATGTCAGCACACAATATGCTCCATATACAGTTTTGCTAGCTTCGCGGTGGTATATGTGGTCTTGACAGGAATAAAGTGAGCTGATTTTGTTAACCGATCCACAATTACCCAAATCGGGTCATATCCGGACTGTGTACGTGGTAGTCCAACTATAAAGTCCATACCAATCTCTTCCCACTTCCACTCCGGAATCTTTAATGGCTGCAATAATCCTGCTGGCCTTTGATGTTCAGCTTTAACTCGTCGGCACACATCACACAATGCAACATATTCGGCTATGTCATTTTTCATGCTGGCCCACCAATAGCATGTCTTCAAGTCCTTGTACATCTTTGTACAACCGGGATGAATTGAGTACGGCGAGTCATGTGCCTCCTTTAATATTGTCTCCCGAATATGTTTTACATTAGGCACAACGATTCTCTTTCCAAGCCATAAGGTACCATGTTCGTCTTCATCGAATCTAAATTCTCTCCCTTCCTAGATCCTTTCCTTGATTTCCTTGATCTCTTCATCCATGGTTTGTGCTTCTCGAATTTCTTGCTCCAAGGTTGAATTTAACTCCATTATTCCCATCTCATTCACGAATCCGAGGTTCAACCTTTCTAATTCCTTACATAGCTCAGATGGCAATTCTCGAACCGTGAGTTGATTACTTACTCCTTTCCGACTCAAGGCATCGGCCACTACATTGGCCTTTCTTGGATGATAGTTGATCCCCAAATCATAATCTTTGATGAGCTCCAACCATCTTCGCTGCCTCAAATTAAGATCCGTTTGTGTGAAAATATACTTCAAACTCTTATGATCCGTGTAAGTTTCACACCTATGTCCAAGAATATAGTGTCTCCAAATCTTCAATGCATGTACCACGGCTGCAAGTTCTAAATCATGTGTTGGGTAATTCTGCTCATGTTTCTTCAATTGTCTAGACGCATAGGCGACCACTTGACCTTCTTGCATAAGCACGCATCCGAGTCCTTGTCTTGACGCGTCACAATAAATATCAAAACTCTTGCTTACATCCGGCAATACCAAAATTGGTGCTGTTGTTAACCTCTTCTTCAGCTCCTCAAAACTGTTTTGACAAGCTTCAGTCCACTGGAATGCCTTTCCCTTCATTAGCAACTCCGTCATAAGCTTGGCTATCTTGGAAAAATCCTTGATAAACCGATGGTAATATCCAACCATCCCAAGAAAACTCCTTATTTCCTTGACATTTTGCGGCGGCTCCCACTTCAACACGTCTCTCACTTTTCCGGGGTCAACCGATACTCCTCCTGAGATTATATGACCCAAAAATGGCACCTCTTTCAACCAAAATTGGCACTTGCTGAACTTGGTATACAATTGATGCTCCCTCAATTTCTGCAGCGTAAGCCTCAAGTGTTCCTCATGTTCCTTCTCATCCTTCGAGTAGATCATAATGTCATCAATAAACACCACAACAAACTTGTCCAAGTACTCCATGAAGGCTTTATTCATGAGGTACATAAAGTAGGCAGGCGCATTTGTCAATCCAAAAGACATCACGGTGTACTCATAAGATCCATACCGTGTCCTAAAAGCTGTCTTGGGTATGTCCGATGGTCTAATCTTTATTTGAAAGTATCCTGACCTCAAATCAATCTTAGAGAAGACACAAGCACCCTTCATCTGATCAAACAAGTCTTCTATATGTGGCAAGGTATACTTGTTTTTGATTGTTACCTCGTTGAGAGCTCGGTATCCACGCACATCCTTTGGGATCCATCCTTCTTGTCCACAAATAGAACGGGCGCTCCCCAAGGTGAAGAGCTAGGGCGAATAAAACCTTTCCCTAATTGCTCTTGAATTTGCTTCTTGAGCTCCGCTAATTCCATAGGAGGCATCCTATACGGCCTCTTAGCTATAGGTGCAGTTCCAGGTATTAAATCAATAACAAACTCAATGTCTCGATCAGGTGGCATACCTGGCAACTCATCTGGAAACACATCCAAAAATTCACACACCACCGGAATCTCCTCAATTGCAGCACAGTCCATATGATTCAGCTGCAATTGCTTCGGTGCGGTTTGAGATGCTTCAAACTCTATGGCGATCCCTTCCTCATTGGTCAACTTCACCGTCTTTGTGGCACACTCAATAACTCCATTGTGCTTCCTCAACCATTCCATACCAAGTATAATGTCCAACCCTTGAGAATCCAAAACAATGAGGTTGGCGGAGAAGTCTACCCCCCTTATTCTAAGGCTTACTTTTGGACATACTATATTTGCCCTCAACTCTCCTCCAGGAGACTTAACCAATAGAGTAAACTTCATATGGGAGATAGGCAAACTATACTTGGCAACATACTTTGATGCAATGAATGAATGTGATGCTCCAGAATCAAATAACATAGTCGTGGGGTTGGAGTTGGCGAGAAACATACCAATGACCACGTCATCCGCTTGTTGAGCATCCTCCGTAGAGACATGTTTCACGTTGCCATGAGCAAAATTCTGTTGTCCACGGCTTCCTTGTGGCTGCCCTCCATTGGTTCTTGGGTTTTGCCTCGACGCATTGCTTCCTTGACCAAGGCCTGACTTAGGACATTGATGTGCAAAGTCTCCAGCTTCTCCACAAGTATAACACTTCTTAACTCCACCAGAATTATTGGGACGAGCTTGGTTTTGAACATTGGCTCCAGGAAAATCAGCACGAGGTGCATAAAGCATTGGAGGCCTAGGTGCTTGCATAACAGGGAGCTGCTGCACAAACTGAGTTGGGCGCGGTGCATAACCAGGGCGCTGAGCAGGAATAGAGGAGCTGTAATAGGGTGCATTGGGTGGTGCAAGGCGAGGGCGCACATTACTTCCTTGTTGCTGTCCTTGATATGGCGCCTTCCTCTTGATTTCTTGCTCCATCTCACGAATCTTGTTCTCAACCACAATTGATCTGTCCACAAGCTTCTGAAAATTGGCATAATCGCAGTTGAGTAGTTGTACTTGGATCTCATTGTTCAAGCCCCTCATGAACAAGTATTGTTTCTTGCTGTCCCGACTAACATCCTCAGGCGCATACCTTGAGAGTTGAGTGAACTTGTTGAGATATTCAGTCACGCTTGATCTTCCTTGCCTTAAGTTCTCGAATTCTTGCCTCTTCAAGATCATAACACCTTCCGGCACATAATGAGAACGGAAGTTCTCCTTGAATTCCGCCCAAGTGATCCTCTCTTGATTCTCATGAGCATTGCAATAAGCATCCCACCAATCTGCAGTTGCTCCAACGAGTTGATGAGAAGCAAATAGGACCTTCTCTCGGTCACTGCATTGGACAATAGCAAGTTTCTTCTCCACAGACTTGAGCCAATCATCAGCATCCATAGGGTCAGTAGCTTGAGCAAAGGTTGGCGGCCTAGTCCTCATAAACTCTCCCAATCGGTTATGAGGAGGCGGGGGTGGCGGTGGAGGCATGTGTGGCTGATTGTTGATATTGCCAGCCTGCAGCTGTCCCATGGTCTGTATCATGGTCTGCGTGAGCTGGTTTTGCATAGCCAATAGTTGCTCAATATTGATGGCTCCATGAGCAGGTCCTTGTCCGTTGTTGTTCTGAGGTACTCCATAGTTCTCCTCCTCGTCATTGACATCCCTCTGGTTGTGAGTCCTCACCATCTGAAGGAGAGCAATAGGTAAGAATTTAGAAACGTCCCCAACTATATGCATCAAGGGATATGGAGCTAACCAACTAGCTATACTAGCCTAGGTGGACATGAAAATGCTAAAGCATCCCAAAATCCTCTATTAAGCACACAAGCAAACAATATATATATAGCAAACAGCACACTAAGCAAAAACACATCGATTCCCGAGTGCTCCTATGTGCTCTAAAGTGTCCATTCTATCTAGGTTGCGTCCTACGGTCAACCTGTGGCTCTGATACCAATCTGTGACGCCCGGTTCCGAAAACTGAACCAAGCTAACGCATATGTGTGCTCAGGATGTTCAACACACATACACGAGTGCAATCACAAAAGAGTATACAGAAAATTACCACAGAACAAGATTAATTATCAAATTTTATTACACAAACCATATTATCCTCGAATACAAGCTCTAATGAATATTAATGACAAGTTCAACTAATGCAGCGGAAATAAACTAATTAAGCAACTAAGCAAACTAAGCAAAAGGGATAGTGCAGCTCCATGCAACACCACAGGCAAAGCTGGCGGTAGACACGGCCTAGAACTCCGCATTATCGCCATTAAACTCACAATCCTGACCTGCAACTGTTGGGGGGGGGGATTGCAAGAGTGAGTACATGTCGTACTCAGCAAGTGTGGAAAGTATGACATGTGGCTGATTCAAATGACGACAATAATAATGGCAAAGTGCTGAAAAGTACAGTAAAACCATTTGGAAAAGCAATGTATCATATTTATGTGAAGTAAACCCATCATAAACCATGTAACCATAATAATACCAGTCTATAATTCACCATTGCCAATAACCAAAATCAATGTCATAAACCATGATTCCATCCCATAACCATAACCATAATATCAACCATAACCATTACCAAACCATAACCATCCCAAATCCCAATTTCCCTCTAATCATGTAGGTCATCCAGGCGCTCATAACCGGGAGCACAGCTATCATGATAGTTTTAATACTCTGCAAAGTTTGTACCACTTTACCCACGTGTTTGTGATTTCATCACCCGTCGGCGACTAAAGAACCTCCCTTTCGCCAATTACACTTCCTTTGGTGTATGGCCAAGAGATCACAAAATAGCCTTTACAAAGGGATTACTAGCCTATTCAGACTCCACTGAGGTTTCACCAGTGGCGATGCCTCCAACTGAGCACATCTTTAACCAAGGGCCCCCTCTTGAGCCATTCGGATCCCAGGATAGTCCCACCAATCATCAACAAATCCAATCCGACTACCCCTTCCCCGAGCATCCACAATAGTCCAAACAGCACTAGCAAAGCCCTAATTAATCAGCTATGTCGCACCCATACTTGGCCTCGTGGTGGCACTGTAGTCCTGGCCTATTCTCGCATGAACCGGTCCTTAGATCTAAAGCAAGCAAACCACCATAACATCCAACCCATCCACATACCAGGCTTGCTTAGATCACCCATCGTATTGACCAGTTCACATTAACCAAAATATCATTGATGCATAATTAAATGTGTAGTGTTGTTTGCCATCCCAATTAATTAAGCAAAGCAAAAAGGTAAAAATCCCATCCCGACTCTCTACCATATATCCCAGGTGACAAGGGTGGTCAAACAAAACTAGTAAACTTCCTATCATAGGATTCCCATCAAATTGACACAAGCATGCAGTTTGCAAACAAAGCATTTATTTTAAAAATAGGATCAATATGCTTCAAGGACACTTGCCTTGCTCCGGCGGATAGGGTTGCTCAAGCGCTTCGAAATCTTGATTCTGAAAATCCTCGTACACGATCTCTTGAGCACTTCCCTCTACTCGTGATCACACATACAAGAAAATACATACAAATCAACATGATGCACACACATTAATCAATATGCAATGACATGCATGCATGCACAATTCAATAATTAATTAACTATGGTTGTTTATTAATTAGATGCAACGAGTTCATACGTGTTCATATGAGTTTACGGGGGTTTTAGCGGGGATTAATGTTGCTGAAAATAAAAAGATGGTGCTACTACGATCAGACTACGTCTATTAGGTTCAATATGATCGCTAAAATTCGCATCAGAATGTGGCTTACCGTAGATGCGATGGCTTCGAAGATCGAGGGATGATGGCGACGCGTAGACGAAGTAGATGGCGCAAGGGTCCACCGGCGGCACGACGACGGCGACGCGATGACGACGATGATGATCTCCGGTGGATGACGGCGCTCTCCTCTTTTTCTTCCTCTTCCTCCCTTTTTTCTCTGGCGGCGCAGCTCCTGGTGCCTCTGTTCTCTGTACCGGCAGCTTTTCTTCTATGGCGGCGGCGTTTCCTGGGATCGTGGAACCCTACGAAGACCTACGTCGGTATTTATAGGCGACGGGATCGCGGTCAGAGACCGGCTCGGTCGGGGTCGCGCGGCGCGAGCGGTGCGGTTCGGTCGGGCGCTGCGCGCGTTGGGCGGCTCGCGGGGTGGGGCCAGGGCACGGCCGGCGCGTGCGGCCGGGGCTCGCGCGCGGGCGCCAGGCGGCGGGGTGGGGCCAGGGCACGTGGCCGGGGCGACGCGGGAGGTGCGGGGCTAGCGGCTGGGTGGGGCCCAGCGCGGGCGTCGCGTCGGGTGGGCGCGGGAGTCGCGTCGGGTGGGCGTCGGCTGCTGGCTGGGCCGTTGGGCCTGGCCGGCGGTTGTTTTTTTTTCTTCTTTTTTTTTTCTTTTTCTTTTTTTTTATAAATATATTATTATTTATTTATTCTTTATATTATTTATTTATTATTATTTTTTATATACAGTTATTATATATATTATTTATATATATATTTATGTATATATTTATATATATATATATATTTATAATTATTTTTATACTTATTCCCTATTACAAGTTTTAGGCTATAATTATTATTTTCTCTTTCTTCTTTTTGCTACACCATATATGTATGTTTTATCATTTTTCTTTTATTCTATTAATATTTAATGCATGAACATGTATGCAATCCATGATGTGAAAATTGAGGGTTTTACAGTCTTCTTCTTCATCATCTCCAACCTCCTCAACAGCAGGAGTGGCACTAGAAGGGCCACCTCGACTACTAAGGAGTGCAGCCTCCGTCTCTGAGAGCTCCGGGAAAGGTGTGAGTTCTTCATCATCAGAGGCCTCTGGTGACATCTGAATGTCTGCCTTCTCACAAAGTCTTCAAAGGTATTTGTCTTGCTTCTTTGCCATCTTCTGCCTCTTCACTTCAGCTTTGCGACAATATGTGAAGATTGACTTGAGAAACGTGAGAGTGGCACTAGCAAAGTCGCTGGAGGAAGAAGAGGCAGGAGCCGGAGGAGGAGGAGGAGGTGCATTGGAGGCACCACTCCTAGAAGCTCTGCCAATCTTTGGCACGGGGGGAGGAATCTGAGGGTGGAGTTCTTTGTGCTTGATGTCCTTAACAAACTCCAAACCTGATACTTTCTCGATCAAGCACATGACGAGAGGAGCATGTCCACACGAGCGGTTGGGAGTGTGGGATATGTTGGAGATATTGTTGTAGATGTAGTCGAATACATTGAACATCTTGCCTTCTGCAATCAACCTTATCAAGTGTCTTAGATCTCCTTGGATCATCCCGAGATACCCATCTTTAGGTGCTAAAGTTTTCCTCAATATCCGATTGAGCACGCTAAAGAAGGGACGAAGGATCTTTGTTGTGGGGGGATTATAAAAGCCAAGCTCATAAATGAATTCCATCTCCCCCAAGTTCATAGCCTTCAAATGTTGCATAATCAAGTCATAGCTCAAAAACTCTTCAAGTCCAATGATTCTTGCAAATTCATTGTAGAGGATGGAGTATTGTACTTCGTCAGTCAGCTAGGTGATTCTGCAGTCTCTGAAGGTGGAGAAGTAGCAAGTGGTGTAGAACTGTGCTACTACCTCCATGTTCCAGTTGTATTTGAAACCGAGCAAGTCCTTAAGTCCATGGAACTCAACTGCCTGGATGATTGCATTGAAAGCCTTGTGATTCTTCTTCTCCATATAGGCCCATTCACTCACTAAGCGTCTTCCATTGGAGTTTTCTTGGACTGATAAACAAGCCGATAATAATTGAAAGTCACACCAGAACCTGTGATCAGTTGTGGCCTTCTCATATTTGTATGGATCCTTTGATTTTAGCTTCTTTGCTTTCTCAGCCCCTTTGCCTTGGAAAATGTTGCTTGCTAGCTCTGGCTGCCGGTTTGGATGATGTAGAGGAGGGATCATGACCAACGGGCCAATGAGGCCTTGTGGAGGTCCACGAGACTTCGCGGGTTGGTCACGGATGACCAAACCCCTCCCTGCAAGGGCCTTCTTGTTGTAACTTCTTAGCGGGCTCCTTACCCTTCCCCTTTGCTATGCTGCTCTCCACCATGGGTTCTTTTCCTTTATCGGCCACTTGGGCCCTTTGCTTTTCACCCACAATGACAATCCTCTTTCTTCGGCTTGCTTGCTCTTCAGCGGCTTGAGCTTGGGCTGCATCTTGATCATGCTTCTTCTTTGACCTCGCCTCACTCATGCGAGCTAGCTCTGCTGCAAGGGTCGCCTGCTCTGCATCCCTCCGGCGATAGCACTCTTGACGAGTTGCCTCCTTTTTCCAGCTCGAGAAGAGGGGAGTCATCGCGTCGAGGCATGCTGAAAAGATGATAACATGAGGATAAGAGATGAGAACAAACAAGATATTGCAGTAGAATTGTAGTAAATTTGTTAAGTTAGGAGAACCCTAGGTTAGGCCGGACTTGTCCGCTCCCTGGTCGGACTAGTCCAGTCAGGAATAGACTTGTCTGGTCCCTAGCCGGACTAGTCCGATCAGGAACGGACTTGTCTGTCCTAGGTCCGAACTAGTCCGGACCACCCAGTGTTAAACCCTAACTAATTTATTTTTCTACAAATCTAGATAATAGGGTGCAATATCGCAAGGAAAGGATCACAAAGGGTGTATGAACCAATAGGGCTGTCAACGAGCCAAGCTCGAGCGAGCTTGTCCTCGGAGGCTCGAGCTCGTTAAGAATTCGATCCGAGCTTGATCCGAGCCTGAAATCCGGTCGATCCTGCAGTCAAGCTCGAGCTCAGCTCGATAAGGCTTGTATAAATAGTTAGGCTCGGTTGAAGCTCGTAAAAGCTCGAGTTCGAGCTTGGGAAGCTCGTTTAAACAGTAAAAATCAATAATAATCAAGAGAAAAATATTAGTAAATAATATTTATAAAACATAATTTATCTAAACGAGTCTTATCAAGCTTAACGAGCTCGAGCTCGTCAAGCTCACGAGCTCAAGATGAAGCTCAAGTTTGGCTCGTTTATTTGTCGAGCCGAGCTCGAATCGAGATTTTAATGAGCCGAACTAGAGTAGCTCGCAAGCCTCGAGCTTCATTGACATCCCTATGAATTAATAGGGATCCTAGGTTATGAAAGAAATAATGTATAATCGAAGGATTCATAAGGATTAGGTTTTGCTCAAAAACTCACCTTTAGGGTTTGAATCCGAGCAAAACACTGGATTAGAGAGAGGAGAAGTTCGGGGATTGACTTCTTGAGGCATCAAAGGGTTGATTTGATGGATCCTTCGAAGATTTTTGTGGAAAACCTCAAAAATCGCCAATGGGGGCTTTTTTTAGGAGAGATGCGTGCGTTTTAAGTTGTGGATGCACTGAGGAGTTGGGCCCGACGCTTGGGTTTAAGTCCCTAGAGGTCTGTACTAGTCTGGTGGGGTACTAGACAAGTTCGAGCATCGGACCAGGTCCGAACTAATCTGGAAGTCTGGACAAGTTCGATGACAGGCCAGACTAGTATGGTGTGGACTTGTGTGAGCCTGTCCGGACTTTTCTCGGAGGTCGGACTTGTCCGACTCTGAGGCAGACTAGTCCGGTCCTCAATAACAAATCCTCATATATGTTGAGAGGTATGCAAGGAATGATCCATATGGACTAAGTTTTTGCAAATATTCCCAATGAATAGGGCCATTAAATCATACAAACAATCATACAATGACCATAATTCAATGAGACAATAATCGGAAATAGTTTTCTTGAAAATTGAGGAACACAAGTTTCCAAAGGTGCATAACTTTAAAGAGAATAAACAACTAACAATCAGATGTACAGCACTTCAAGCCACATTTCGAGAATCAAGGATATTTAGCTCATTCCTAAGTTCGCAAAAGGGTTTTTCATCTAGTGGATTGGTAAAGATATCGGCTAGTTGTTTTTCAGTTCTCACATGTGAAACGACAATATACCCCTTCATTGAATGGTCTCTCAAGAAATAGTGTCGGATGTCAATGTGTTTAGTTCTAGAATGTTCAACGGGGTTATGGGCAATCTTAATAGCACTCTCATTGTCACATAGGAGTGGAATATGGTTCATATTGGACCATGATCTCTTAGAGCTTGTCGCATCCAAAGAACTTGTGCACAAAAACTTTCAGCTGCAACATACTCTGCTTCGGCTGTGGACAGGGCAATGGAATCTTATTTCTTGGATGACCATGATACTAGGGACCTACCCAAGAAATGGCAAGTGTCGGAGGTACTTTTCCTATCCAGTTTGCATCTGGCATAATCTGCATTGGAGTATCCGATGAGATAGAACTTGTACCCTTTGGGATACCATAACCCTAGGTTAGGTGTATGAACTAAATAGCACAAGCTTCTCTTTACGTCCATCAAGTGGCACTCCTTAGGAGCGGTTTGAAACCTTGCACACATGCATACACTTCACATAATATCGGGCCTAGATGCACAAAGGTAAAGAAGTGATCCAATCATGGAACAGTATACCTTTTGGTCGATTCTAGGGCTATCTTGGTTGAGGTCGAGATGTCCATTTGTTACCATTGGCATCTTGATGGGCTTGGCCTTCTCCATGTCAAACTTCTTGAGAATGTCTTGGGTGTACTTGGTTTGACATATGAAGGTGCCTTCCTTGAGTTGTTTTACTTGGAAACCTAGAAAGAACTTCAATTCTCCCATCATCGACATCTCAAATCTCCCTGACATGATTTGCTAAACTCTTTACAAAAAGATTGGTTAGTACAACCAAAGAATATGTCATCAACATAAATTTGGCACACAAATAAATCATCATCCATGTTCTTGGTAAAGAGAGTATAGTTGGCCTTTCCTATCTTAAAACCGTTGTCAATGGGAATATATCTAAGACACTCATACCAAGCTAGGAGCTTGTTTGAGGCCATAGAGAGCTTTATGAAGCTTAAAGACATGGTTAGGATAATTATAGTCTTTGAAGCCAAGCGGTTGCTCCACATACACCTTCTCCTTGATCGGTCTATTGAGGAAGGCGCTTTTCATGTCCATTTGATACAACTTGACATTGTTATGAGTAGCATAGGCCAATAATATGCGAATATACTCAAGCCTAGCTACAGGAGCAAAAGTTTCATCAAAATCCAGACCTTCGACTTGAGAGTACCAAAAATTTGCCTAGAGGGGGTGAATAGGCGAATAACCTGGAATTTAACTTAATGAAAGCTAATTAGAAGACAGAGTGCGAACTAGTTCGGCGTGGGGGCAGACTAGTCCCGTCAGGAAGTAGAACATAGCAAAAGATGATATCTTTATGCGATTCAATGAAATCTACTTGATGAAATGTGAAGTATATAAACCTAGCAATCTAGTGATGGAGATGCACGAAGGTAAAACAACTAGATTGAGGCGAAGAACGTGTGGAACCCTAACTTGATCTATCAAAGAACGAGGAAGGCAAATGAATGGCACAAGACGCAGAATTTATCCCGTGGTTCAGCCCCACAAAAGGATCCTACATCCACGTTAAGGAGCCCATGAAAGGTTGGTTTTCGCTCAACCCTTTCATCACCTAGTCACCACAAAGGTCGGCTAGTTCTTCCACTAAATCTCAAGTTTAATCACCTAATTCGTGGGGCAACTCACAATCTGAGGCTCCCGCAACATTAAAACTCAAGAAGATCAGAGATAAACACCCACACGAACTCAAATCAATGAATCAAACCGAGAGAATCAACCAAGAGCTCAAAGACAAGCAAACCCTTCTCTCTTCTCTTCCAAGACTCACAAATCCTCAAGAATCGCTCTTAGAACTCCAAGAATGGTTGAGAGAGGGATAGGATAGACCTAGGAAGGCTTTGGCAGTGCTAGAGTTCGAGAGATACCCTTTGAGGGTCGGGGTATCCCTTTTTATAAGGGTCCCAAAAGAAAGTTGTTGCCACCAGAAAAAGTGCGGATTAGTCCGGCCTTTGACCATGGACTAGTCCGGCCTATGGAGACCAGGGATGTCACTCTTGATCAACCCCAAAGTACCCCACTACCTTTTGAATTCAAACGGTCATAAAACCACGGACTAGTCAGTCCCAAAATGGACTAGTCCGATCTCACACAAAAACATTTGTTTCAGTTGAGAACGGACAAGTCTGGTCCACTGGACTAGTCCGGCCTCTTAGGGTGGACAAGTCTAGCGATACAGGACTTAGTCTCAGCAGCCACCTCCAAGTCCACAGCGAACTAGTCTAACTCCAGATGGACTAGTCTGATCTCACACAAAAACTACTTTTTTGGTCAGAAACAGACTAGTCTTATGAAGCGGATTAGTCTGGTCACCCAGGATGGACTAGTCCGGTCCTTCAGGACTTAGTCCCAGAAGGACTCAAACACACTCATCACGGACTAGTCCGTCCCCAAACGGACAAGTTGTAAGACCTATGTGTGCTAAATACATTGGCTTGTAGTGAATACACTTGCTTTGATGATAAAAGTTTTGAATATCACCAAAACACCTTTTTATCAAGGTCCGACTCTAGCACCGATCTACAGCAAGGTCCGACGGTAGGTTCGGCTTGTTTTGGGTAGCTCTGGCTACATTAGACGCTAGGTTCTACTAGCTTTTGTTAGCTTCGGCTCAAGGTCTGGGTTGCTCTGGCAAGGTCCGGAACTTGACCGCAATGCTTCTGTTTTTCATTTGCAATGTTTTGTACTTGCTTTACATCTCTGGAAAGATTTCTTAGTATTCATTTGCTAAGTCTTTGGTACATTTTTGGTTGACAAGGATGATATCGTGTTACTGTGGTATTGCAACATGCTTATGTGAGGTTCTCACGTAAGGTGTTGTGTTCGGAACTAACTTGAGTCAAGTTGAGGACTTGGGCTCGTATGGATTGGTTGTTTATTCATGTGCAGGTGTTGCTTGAGTTCAAGACATGGCTGGTGACAAGATCCATTGGACTAGTCTCAGGGAGGAGATGAGGTTCCAACAACCAAATTCAGGAGGAATTGTGGTTGAGATGATCAGGAGGTTGCGCAGCATGATTGAATCAAGAACAATGCATGTGAAGGTATCGGGGACGTCATTGGAAGATGTTTGCACATGTGCAAGGAGTGCATGGACGTGGCTGCATGTTTCCAAGGCGTGATGAAGAGATGTGGACGTAAAGAGTTGGTCGGAAAGGTCCAACTGACTAGGTTATGGACTCAGGCTGCGGCTGAGTCGGGTTTGACTCAAATATGAAAAGATTTGAGTTGGTTACGATAGGATTTCATGTGGGTCACGAATTTGAGTTGTTTAGGAATGTGGGATACGTTCCTAAGGTGTTTGGAAGTATTAATATTGCTTCTATCTGCGTATAGAATAATCCTAAGCGGTTATGGAAAGTTACGATTCGTGAACAGAGTAGGATTAGGTTCCTGATTTGAGTTGAGTTGGCTTTCGAGCTGGTTATATAAGCAAGGGAGCCCAGAGCTCGTGGTGCACGACTTTGGGGCTGTTCCTCTTGTGTTCTATTGAATAAAATTCGTAGTTTGAAGGAACTTTTGTGCCTTGTTCGTCAGACTTGTTCCGGACAAGTTTTACTCATCGAGTTTCTGGACAGCACTACCTTTTGTCGGTGGTTTTATCATAACTCGAGTTTTACAGATCCAATTGACGTGATTCTTTTTGGGTTGTCTTCACAACTTGATTATCTATCATCTTTCAAAATTTCACGGTCATTGGATTTGTGGTCTATGATCTACATGAGTTTCTTTGCAGCGTTCCAGAACTCTTTTTTTTGGAAGGGCAGATTGACCCTTGTTTGATCTTTCGATCATAACTTGAGTTTTTCTCAACGGATTTGAGTGATTCCTGGTATGTTGTCTTCGTGACTTGATTCTATCTGATATATATCACTTTTGTCATGGTGAAATATGTTTATATTAGTCTCACACACGATTTCTTAAACAGATCGTTTTTCTGTCGAAGGGGTTGGAGTTTAATTGTTTCCGTTGCGTAAGATTTTTAAATCTACCATTCACCCCCACCCCTCTGGTAGATTTTCACGTGCTCTTCGATCCTACACAAGTCCGAACTCACACAGTAACTCTTGGTCTGCCTAACATCGGATCAGTCCGATGTGGTCGGACTAGTCCGGCCTTCCTGCCCGGACAAGTCCGTCCCTGTCCTTAGGGCTGCCTCAACTCATCTCACAATCTAATCTAACTTGGAATATGATATATTAGGAGATTCTCAACACTTTTACACATTGAACAAACTCAATCTAATGGCTAAACTCGACACGAGGAAATTAAAACCCTAAATTCTACTCTTCGAGTTTTTAGCCTTTTTCTCCTCTTTTTCTTTTTTGAGTGTATCCAACAGCGTCCATCTTTCAATCACTTGTACTTACACTTGTAATGCTCATTAGTACTTTAAGTGTTGTCATTAATCACCAAAACCCATCAGTATTAGGCTAGATGCACTTTCAATCTCCCCCTTTTTGGTGATTTGATGACAACACATTGAGGTTTTTGATAAAAATATAATTGGTTTTGTTTTCATAATGCACAAGTGTATAAAGAGCTCCTCCTAAATGTGTGCACAATTGATTTTCAATAATCTTGTTACACAAGAATGAAATCTATGAGAGTTTTATACATTTGTGTGTTATGGTGGGGTGCCTATGTGTGATGCAAGTGTTGAGATGTGAAAAAATGGAATGAAGAGTGCATCTCAATTTGAATTAAGCATCATCACACAAATTGAACTAAAATGATATTCAATAATATTAACATAACATAAGAATAAGTTAGCATAGCATTGAAGTTATTAAAACTCAAATATGCAAGAGTAGCGATAATTAACAATACAACCCAAATTTTCAGAATAGCATAGTCCATGAATCCATTACTACCACTCAATCTCTCCCCCTTTGGCAACAAGACACCAAAAAGGAAAAAGATTAAGGGAGAAGAGAGCCTAAGTCTACTCATCATCGCTCTCGCTCTCATCTCCACAGCATTGATTGCTCTCCGTCTCTTCATCGTTCTCTTCTTGATCATTGTCCTCCTCTTCATCATCTTCAACTTCCTCAACAACGGGAGCGACACTAGTAGGGCCACCCCCACCACTAAGGAGTGTAGCCTCCGTCTCTGTAAGATCCGGGAAGGGTGTGAGCTCTCCTCAAGAATCTCTTGAGGACACCTTGTGTTTCGCCTTTGTCATGCAAGAAAAACACCCAAGTGAAGTAGGAAAAGTCATCAATAATAACTAAACCATATTTTTTACCGCCAATTCTTATGTAAGCAATGGGACCGAATAGGTCCATGTGCATCATCTCCAATGGTCTTGTCGTCGTCGTCACATTCTTGGCAGGATGAGCTGCTCCAACTTGTTTCCTGGCTTGGCACGTGCTACAAGGCCTATATTTCTCAAAGACAATATTCTTAAGATCTCTGACGTGATTGCCTTTTAGAAGTTTGTGAAGATTGCTCATACCAACATGGGCTAGCCTATGGTGCCACAACCAACCCATGTTGGTCTTTGCAATCAAGCATGTGTCAAGTTGAGTTTTGTCCACAGTGAAGTCCACAAGATAAAGCTTTCTCTTGAGCATACCCTTGAAGGCAATTGAGTTATCAACTCTTCTAGTGACAATCACACCCTCATTAGTAAACAAGCAATTATGCCCCATTTTGAATCATTGATAAATGCATAAGAGATTATAATCTAGAGACTCAACACGCATAACTTGTGAAATGGTGTGTTGAGGAGAAATAGAGATTTTACCCATACCTAGTACCTTGCCTTGACTATTGCCGTCAAAGTAGATATCTTTACTTGGGTCTTCATTTTCTTCATACTCCACATACATTATTCTCTCTCTGGTCACGTGATTGGTGCATCTGCTATCTAGCACCCATTTTGTACCACCAAAGGAGTAAGCCTACAAAGCAGATTTAGGCTTTGGTTTTAGGTACCCAAACTTGGTTGGGTCCTTTGAGGTTAGTGACAAGGCATTTGGACACCCACACACAAGGCTTTGGGCTCTTGCGGTGTGGCCCAACATATTTAGCATAGGTATAACTGTTGACGGTCCTTAAAGTGTCATATTTAGACTGTCAATTCACCTCATAATGTGCACAAAAGAGAAACACAACATAGTGGTAGGGTTAAAACTAACCAATTCCACAAGTGTTGGTGTTTATTTGTGTGCAGGTGAATTTATACCCAAAAAATACCAAGACGCGCATGGAGTAATCTATTAAATTTGATTTTGACAAATTAGTCGACGCCACGTGTCATCACATGGATCAAATGACCCAAAACAGTAGTATCCGGGGCCATCCAATGGTGTATCATCCATATCAATGGATGGGACCCACCTGGCAGTGACCTGGAGAAAGGGCACACAAAATGATGCAATGACCAGGTCGGTCGACTTAGTCCTGGCGCCAAACGCAGTCAATCGACGCGTGTCAACTCCTCTTGGCTCCCTTGTCGCGGGGATGACTGATTTGCACGCATTTGGTGGTGGGAACCGACCCTTCCCCACCTATAAGTAGCACCCCACACCTCACTTCACACACACACCAAAAGTTGAGAATAGAATACCACTTCTAGGATTTAGAGTAGTCCTAGAGGCTGCCAAGTAGAAGGAGAGTGTGGCGAAGAGTGTATGAGGAGGAGGCTTGGGCTTGTCAATTCCCTCTTCTACACTTGTACCCCTACAAAGTTTCGATTCGAAATCATGTAAGCCTTTATGAATTCATTTCAAGTTTGATTTCCAATTCAAGCTAGTTTGCACAAGTAGTTACTTATGGGTTCATTGCTTTAATTTATTAAAGGTTGTAGTTGTAGCTTTGTGTTCAAAACAACTATAGTAATGATTTAGAACGTAAGCGTGGTGCTTAGGTTAGAAGTCAACAGTGAATATATCGTAGACCCATGGATTGAAGAAGTAGGCAGTAGGTGGTGACAACTCTATCTGTCATTTGTAATCCTCCACGTTCGGCTATGCCATAGGCACTTGGCGGGAGTCATCCTAGTATTGCTAGGGGTAAACCCGTGTCTAAAGCAAGCAGCTACCACAAATCTCTTTGAACTAAAATCAATACTTTGAATTCCTCTCAATTCCTTGCCTACCAAACAACTTTGTATCCTTGGGTGAGCTAGTTCGTTAGATCAGAACATACGTTCCTTGGATTTGATACCCTCGGGAATACTCTTTAAGGGGAACTGTTATATGATAGTTTCCGTGCGCTTGCGGATTTTATCTGTGACATAAGAAACGTCAACAATAACCAAATTTGTTTCTCGTTAGCACATAAGATGCATCAAAGTCATGAAACATGGTTAAGTTAACATTTTTAGCATTTTAGCATCTTTGTCAAATTTTACTATTTCAAGAGAAGTAGATGCACGATGTTCATTCTTGATTTGAAATGTGCCTTCCTTGACAAACTCAATTTGCATCTTGTTATTCTTGAGAATTCTAGCATTTTACTTTCCTTCCCTTGAATTGCCAAGACCATCTTTGATCAAGAGAGATCTTGTGATTGAGTATGCACTACATGCATACTTGATATTCTCCTTGTCAAAGATGCCACCCTTGGTGTGCTCTTTCTCTTTGTCAAGTTAAGTTCATTGTTCAGGTCAAGCACAAGGTTAGCACATTTGCAAGTTTTAGTGTCCGATTCTATTTTAGGCAAGTTTGAGCTTGTTGAGGGAGAAGAAGGAACACTTCACTTCAAAGTAGCAAATGGTGCCTCAAGACTCTTGTGGGCTTTGTTCAAGCTTACAAGTGCGTCTTGGAGCACAACATTCGAACTCTTGAGGCTTGAGGAAGCCTCCTTGCATTTCGCAGGTTAAGTTCAAGAGCCTTGTTATTTTCCCTCTCAAGCTCAAGGAGCTTCTCAAGGTCAAGATTCTTTAGACTTTCTTGGACAAGCAAATCATCTTGTTCTTCGAGGAGTTCTTCCTTTTCTAAGATTTCATCGAAGATCTTTCTTTTTTCAATTATGGCACTTTTACTTAAGCCTTCAAACATGTATTCATTCTCACTAGCACTATCAAAATCCTCATCTTTAATAGAACGCAAGGAGAGTTTAGATTTAACCTTTCGCTTTCCCTCCTTGGCCATGAGACATGTGTGGCTTGAGCATTTCTACTCTCCCTTGTCTCGAAAGAGAGTTTTCTTCATTGTTGTCTTCTTGATGGCGACGGTTGCCACTCCCGCTTCATCATCGGAGGAAGACTCATTGTTGGAGTCCCACTCGTTGCCAACCTGAGCGTAGCCATGTGTTTTCTTCTTCTTTAACATCTTCATCTCTTGAGGCTTCTCATCCTTGTTCTTGTTCTTCTTGTCATCTTCCTTTTCATATGGGCAATTCACAATGAAGTGCACATACTCACCACAGTTGTAGCAATCCCTCCGTGGTCTTGATTTGTTATTTTTCTTGCCCTTGCTCTCATAGTTTGACCCTTTTATTTTATTCATAATTCTTTTGAATCTTTTGATGAAGAAAGCCAATTCTTCATCGTTCGTGGCAGTGCTCTCTTCTTCTTCACTTTCATCATTATTGTTTGAAGCTTGCACCTTTTTGCCTTTGTACTTGAGTGAAGCTTTGAGAGCAATGCCTTTCTTCTTGGAGGATGTGACCTTGGCAAGGTCGTTGTTGTGGCGTGCTTCCATATCTATCATCTCGTGGTTGATAATCTTGCCAAGCACCTCATCTGGAGTCATCTTGTGGAAGTTTGGACATTCATGGATGAGTGTGCAAAGCGTCACATTATGAGGCATGAATGCTCTTATTATCCTCTTGACCACCTCATGGTCCGTCCACTTCTTGCATCCATACGCCCGACTCCTCTTGATGATATTCTTGAGTTGGTTGTACATCTATTGGGGGGGGGGGGGGGGGGGTCTTGCCTTCTTCCATGGTGAAACCAAGCCCCCCCTCGATCATCTCAATCTTAGCTTCCATCACAGACTGGTTGCCTTCAAGTGCAATCTTGAGTGTGTCCCAAATCTCTTTGGCTTTCTCCTACCCATCCACTTTGTTGAACTCTTTTTGGTTCAAAGATGAGTTGAGCACGACCGCCGCTTGAGCATTGCGGTGAATTAGTTGTTCTTACTCCGGGGTCAGCTCTTCGTCGTCCACGGGGATATCTACACCTGTGCAAACAACATGCCAAAGTGTAGCATTGAGAGAAATAAGATGCAATTTCATGTTGTGTTTCCACATAGTATAGTTAGTCTCATCAAAGTGTGGAGCTTTGCCCATTGGAATAGAAAGATAGTTAGAATGAGAATTGAGTTGCTCAAAGTTAAAAGGATATTGCGTGTAGTCCTCTTCGGGCTTCTTGAGCTTCTTTTCTTTCTCGAGTCGTCCGCAAGGCGCTTCACTTCTTCATTTTGATCTTCAGTTTCGCCATCAAAAGGAGGAGGCTTTGGCTTGTCATTGTTCTTTTGTGGTAGAGGGTTGGAGTCTTGTCCGCCGTGGCCGCTGTTCTCGCCGTTGGTGGTAGGGTAAATGGTCATCAAGCCTTTCTCAATGTTTTCCCTCATCTCCTCTCCATACGGTTAAGCTTTTGGGAGAGTTAGGCTCTGATACCAATTGAAAGTTGCCTAGATGAGGGGTGACTAGGCAGATAACCTAAAATTTAACTTAATAAAAACTAATAAGTAGACAAAGTACGGACTAGTCCAATCAGGATGATGCACTAAGAAAAAGGTGAGATTCTTATGCGATTCTACGAAATCTAGTGGATGAAATGTGAAGTATAAAAACCTAACAATCTAGCACTAGAGATGCATGAAGATAAAACAACTAGATCGAGGTGAATCGCAAGATTAAGATGAAGAACATGTGGAACCATAATTTGATCTAGCAAAGAACGAGGAAGGCAAATGAAAGGCACAAGACACACGATTAATCCTGTGGTTCAGCTCCACAAAAGAAGCTTGCATCCACGTTGAGGAGCCCACAGAAGGTCAGGTTTCACTCAACCCTTTCCTCACCTAGCCACCACAAAGGCCAGCTAGTTCTTCCATTAAATCTCGAGGGTAATCACCAAATTCATGGGGCAACTCACAATCTAAGGCTACCACAAGATTACAACTCGAAAAGATCAGAGATCAACACCCACACGAACTCAAATCAATGAATCAAAACTAAGAGAATCAATCAAGAGCTCAAAGACAAGCAAACACTTCTCTCTTCTCTTCCGAAATTCACAAATCCACAAGAATCGCTCTTAAGACTCTAAGATGCTTGAGGGAGGGCTAGGAAGGCTTTGGCGGTGCTAGGGTTCGAGAGGGGTCATTTGAGGGTCAGGGGATCCCTTTTATAGGGGTCCTGGAAAATAGTCGTTGCCACCAAAAAAAGTGCAGACTAGTACGGCCTTGGACCCCGGACTAGTCTGGCGTGTGGGGACCAGTGATGTCACCCTTGACCAACCACAAAGTCACCCGCCACCTTTTGAATTCAAATGATCACAACACCACGGACTAGTCTGTCCAAGAACGGACTAGTCCGATCTCACACAGAAACATTTGTTCCGGATGAAAACAGGCAAGTCTGGCTAACCGGACTAGTTCGGCCCCTGAGGGCGGAAAAGTCCGATCATTCAGGACTTAGTCCCAGCAGCCACCTCCAAGTCCAACACGACTTGTCTGACTCAAAACATACTAGTTTGATCTCACACATAAACTACTTTTCTCGTCAGAAACAGACTAGTCTGATTAAGCGGACTAGTCCCCCCCCCCCCCGGGAGTACTAGTCCGGTTTTTGAGGACTTATTCCCAGAAGGACTCAGACACACTCACCACATACTAGAACGTTCCCAAACGGACAAGTCCGAACTCACACATCAACTCTTGGTCCGCCTAACATCAGATCAGTCCGATGTGGTTGGACTAGTCCGGCCTTCCAGCCCGCACAAGTCTGTCCCTGTCCTTAGGGCTGCCTCAACCCATCTCTCAATCTAGTCTAATTTGGACTATGATCTCTTAAGAGATTCTCAATACTTTGACACATTGAACAAACTCATTCTAAGTGGCTAAACTCGACACAAAGAATTTAAAAATCTAAATTCTACTCTTCGAGTTTTTCACCCTTTTCTCCTCTTTTTCCTTTTTGATGTATCCAACATCATCCATCTTCCAATCACCTGTACTTACACTTGTAATTCTCATTAGTCTCTTAAGTATTGTCATTAATCATCAAAATCCACGAGGATTAGCCTAGACGCACTTTCAGCCGCCTGTGAAATTCAATTATCACAGGCATCTATTAACTCATTCGACAACACACACGGGATTCATAACGGTCCGCCTGTATAAAAAAACGAGGCGCCCGTGAAAATTTTTTCTTGTAGTCATAAGTGAATTGTTTATTTTCTGGTTGAGCTTTTGCATGTGGCTAACTAGTCGATACATAATAGTTCAATATGGTATTAGAGACGAGGATTTTGAGTTGACTCCACCTGGAATGCCTCAATGGAATGGGGTGTCCGAGCGGAGGAACCGAACCTTGTTGGATATGGTTAGGTCGATGATGAGCCAAGCAGATCTTCCACTATCCTTTTGGGGTTATGCTCTTGAAACTGCTGATTTTACACTAAATAAAGTCTCAACTAAGTCTGTTGAAAAGACACCATATGAGATGTGGACCGGGAAACGTCCCGGATTGTATTTCATCAAAGTTTGGGGATGTGATGTTTATGTCATACGTTTGACGTCAGATAAACTCACTCCAAAATCAGACAAATGCTTCTTTGTGGGATATCCTAGGGAAACCAAAGGATATTATTTTTATAATAAAACAGAGGGTAAAGTGTTGACCGCTCGAAATGGAGTCTTCTTGGAGAAAGAGTTTCTCTCGAAAGGACTTGGTGGGAGCAAGGTGCATCTTGAAGAAATTCAAGAAGTACCTGAAAATGTTTCGGCATCCACTTATCCTATACAGGATGTACAAGATGTTGTACAACCAGTTGATGAAACACCAGCCCCACGAAGGTCTACAAGGGTATGTCATGCGACTGAAAAGTTAACGCTTCTAACCACGGAGCAGCATGACATGGTATTGTTGGACAATAATGAGCCCACGACCTATACTGAAGCAATGACGGGACCCGACTCTGAGAAGTGGCTTGGAGCCATGGAATCCGAAATTGAATCCATGCATGAAAAATCAAGTTTGGAACTTGGTTGATCCAATCGAAGGTGTGAGACCAATCGATTGTAAATGGATTTTCAAGAAAAAGACTGATATGGATGGAAATGTTCACATATATAAAGCATGATTGGTGGCGAAAGGTTTCAAACAAATTCAAGGTGTTGATTATCATGAAATTTTCTCACCCGTTGCAATGCTTAAGTCTGTTCGGATTCTTCTAGCAATTGCTGCATATTTTGATTATGAAATATGGCAGATGGATGTCAAAACAGCCTTTCTTAATGGAAGTCTGACTGAGGATGTGTACATGACACAATCTGAGGGTTTTGTTGATCCTAAAAATGCTAGTAAAATATGCAAGCTTCAAAAGTCCATCTATGGACTAAAGCAAGCATCTCGAAGTTGGAATCTGCGTTTTGATGAAGTAATCAAAGGGTTTGGTTTCATCAAAAACGTAGAAGAACCTTATATTTACAAGAAGTTTAGTGGGAGCGCACATGTATTTCTAGTCCTATATGTGGATGACATATTATTGATCGGAAATGACATTCCAATGCTTGATGATGTTAAATCCTCATTAAGAAAAAGTTCCTCAATGAAGGATTTAGGAGAGGCAGCATACATTTTGGGCATAAATATCTATAGAGATAGATATAAAAGGCTAATTGGATTAAGCCAAGATACATATATTGACAAGATATTGAATCGGTTCAATATGCAAGATTCCAAGAACGGTTTCTTGCCAATGTCACATGGCATTACTCTAAGCAAGAGTCAGTGTCCTTCGACGCCTGATGAGCAAAAGAGGATGAGAGCAATTCCTTATGCTTCGGCTATTGGATCCATCATGTATGCCATGCTATGTACACACCCAGAGGTATCTTATGCTCTAAGCATCACGAGCAGATATCAATCAGATTATGGTGAGGCTCATTGGACCGTTGTCAAAAATATTCTTAAGTACTTGAGAAGAACTAAGGATGCATTCTTAGTGTTTGGAGGTGAAGCAGAGCTCGTTGTAAAAGGTTACACTGATGCCAGCTTCCAAACTGATAAGGATGATTCTAGATCGCAATTCAGTTTTGTATTCTGCCTCAATGGAGGGGCAGTGAGCTGGAAAAGTTTCAAGCAAGATACAGTAGCAGATTCAACGACAGAGGCGGAGTATATTGCAGCTTCTGAAGCTGCAAAGGAAGCTGTTTGGATCAGAAAATTTGTTTCTGAGTTGGGTGTTGTTCTTAGCGCGTTCGGTCCTGTAGATCTCTACTGTGACAATAGTGGAGCCATCGCACAGGCAAAGGAGCCTAGATCACACAAGCGATCCAAACGTATACTACAACGCTATCACCTCATTCGAGAGATCATCGAGCGAGGTGATGTGAAGATATGCAAGGTGCACACGGATTTGAATGTTGCAGATCCATTGACAAATCCTCTTCCACAATCAAAGCATGAGGCACACACGAGATCTATGGGTATTAGATACTTACATCAATGATCATAGTGTGTAGTGGGAGACTTGCATCACAACTATATTTATGTACTATTAATAAATTGTTATATGAGTAATCATTATTCACATTGATCATCAAGTATGTGACTTGTTCGTGGAACTCTTTGTTAATAGTAATGTTACTCTAAATGATCCCTAGTCTATATCATTATATGAGATAATGATGTCACACAGACTAGCATATGTATTAATTGATGATCACGTTTCACGGATCATAGATATGGAGATATCAAATTAATAATGTGAACACATGTTAGTGAACATGGTGTTGGATTGACCCACTCCAAGACACTATTGGGATTGTTATTTCCATATATGCCATCAGTTGGTCTTGAGTGATACACCTGCTAGATCCTTAGACCTGAGATCGCCATTGTTTCTCACTATGTGTAGTTGTGTACTTTAAGACTACCAAACGCTACTCCGTAACTGGGTAGTCATAAAAGTAGTCTTCGGGTACATAATGAAACATAGAATGGGATGTGCGCGGATCAAGATGGGATTTGCCCCTCCTTAATAACAGAAGAGATATCTCTGGGCCCCTCAAGATAGTTGGATTTAAAAGTGTATGGTCATGCCAAGGTGATTAAAGGTTAATCACAGTGACTAAAAGTTAGTCACGGAATGAATCTACTATTTGATCGACTGAATGGTCGATCTATCACAAGGATGTCATGCATCTCGCCTTGAGCTTGACTGGTATCGTGAGGCAAAGGGATTAGCATGTTGAATGTATCTAGGTTCGGCCGATATGATCTTTATGTACATTCGGGAGTCAGTATGTCCTGCTAGGTACCTCTACTGACTTGTGGCTAGAAACGGTTTCCATTCACAACCGACTGCACATGAACTTAACGGGTCACACACTTAAGGAGTTAGAATATCGAAAATCTTGGCTAGATGATTGTCTCTAGTGCAAGTGGGAGATTGTTGGTGATGTGTTCAAGAGTCAATCATAACAATTCGGGTTGAGGCCTATTGGATATTTGATCTATAAGCAATTAGGGTACTAATGGGCTTGCGACCTAAAAGCCCATTAGTACGCCTATAAATATGAGGGGTAGGGTTAGGGGCTAATCATCCCATCACGTGACAGCCCTAGCTGCCACCCCTTCGAAGGCCTCACGTACGTGTGGACTCCGTGGAGGTGCTGTTGCTACTGCTGCGCTGGTCGGCTACGACGATCGTGATCGTCTACCTACTGCTGTGACGAGGACGAGGAGGAGACGAACGAGATCGTCTACTTCCCCTACACCGACGCGCATCTACGTTCCGCTGCACTGCGCGTCTAGTGGTAACGATCTATGACCTCTGTACTCGCATGTTTCCTGGACGATGCGGTAGAGTTGCTAGAGTAGCGTACAGCAATTTCCAAACACCTTGCAAACGTGATTTTATTAAATAAATTGCAATAACTTTTATTCATGTTTATGATAAGTCTATACGTGTGAGATGTTACAGTATAAGTGAATTGTTTATCATTTCCATTAACTCCAGAGGCATGTCAAAGATTTTTAGATATTGTCATGCATGCAGGTTATATACTGCTATTTGAGCCGTCCAATCAACGTAATTAAAATCTGTCACGAAGGTTAGATGACTAACCCAACTAAGAATCGTGCATCAAGTTAGGCAAAGAGTTGCACGGTTTCCTTTTCAGATTATTCAGCCATCCGTATGAACTCGAGTGCATGGCTGAAAAACGCTCATTTCAACTTTTCAAGCACGCAGCCGGGCCAAGGAGAGTGTACCAGCGACTCAGCGAGGAGTGTCAGATGAGGCACTATACACGCAGAGGCTTTTGTCCACAGGAGCCGGACAAAAATTGCTACCACGCGCTCTCTCAAAAGGCAGTGACAACTGGAGGAGCTCTTTAGCTCAGTCAGTGGCAGCAGCATCAGGATTCAGACCTGATCGTGAAGCCAGGAGTGAGGACGATGCAAGAGGACAGAGGAGCAGTACTTGAAGATGGGTGAGGAGGACTGGGGAGCGGTCAAAGGAATCGGCCCTCGGCACTGCACTGCCGCAGCAGGTGCGCCTGCTGCTACGAGTCCGTAGCCCTGCCGTGCAAGAGCGATGGCAAACGGGTAACGACACGTCAAGCTGCTCCCGTTCTCCGTCGTTCGCAGTGTGCCGTGCCGGGCTGGCTAGCTCGGTTGGCAAGCGACAGGGAACTTGCGTCTTCGTCCCCGTCGTTGCTAATCGAGGAAGACGTGCTGTTGGCGACGACCTCTTTCGACGCCGCGAGGCCGTGCCGTGCGCGTCCAGCAGCATGGTGTCTGCGGCTTGGCGTTTCCGTCGGCTTTGCTCCTGCTGTCAGGTTGTGTTGTTAGGGTGGGTTTGGTTTGAAAGATATGGTAGGATGGACGGGACAATTCTACCTTTCCGTTGTTTGGTTTGGAGACATATTGGATAAAATCATGTCTCAAAATAGAATATTTCACCCAAATGTGGTATGTAATCATCCCATCAAAAATATGAGGACGGATATGTCCCACCTCCGTGGAAGCAGACGCGCAGCCCTCCGAAGGTACTCATACTCACATCTTCTTGTCCTATTCTTTCATTCAAACAGGAGACGGGACCATTCCGTCCCACATCATCCCACAAAAATAAACAAGAAACGGGGATTGCTCCATCCCTCTAGACAAACAGAAAACGGAATCATCTCATCTCTGAAAACTGGGATGGATCCATCCCATCTCACTTTGACTCCAAATTAAACACATTCTTAGGATGTGTTTGGTTCATGGGATGAAGTAGGATGGGATGGGGCGAACCCACTTTGAATGGCGTTTGTTTCGCGGACAAAAGGGATGGAGCCATCTCTAAAATGGAATATTTCCGTAAAATGCAGGATGGACTGATCCCATCGAAATCGAGTGGATCGATCGATCCCACTTCAACGGCGTCATCCTCCATCACCTCCCGCGCGCCCTCCGCGAACTCCCCCAGCCTCACCTCTGCAGCTTGCCACGGACGCCGCTCCCCACACTTTTGTCGATTTCATTAAAGTGTTCCCCGGGCAGCTGGCAGTGGGGCGGCAGACCAGGATGCGGCCGTGGCCGCGATTTGTGACGGGTTCGCTAAGACACTGGTGTCGTACTACCCGGTGGCCGGCCGCATCGCGAAGCTGAGCCCCAGAGGCCCCGTGGTGGACTGCGCTGGCGAGGGCATCTAGTTCGTGGAGAACGGCGCTAGCTATTGAAAGTTGCCTAGAGGGGGGTGAATAGGCTAATCGACCTGAAATGACTCAATAAAACGAAATCAATTCGTAAGGGGGCGGACTAGTCCAGTCTAGGAGCGGACTAGTCTGGTCCACCTGCAGGGAAAACCTAAAAAAGGTTTCTAACAAGTTTTAGTTCGATTCTTGTGATGCAAAATGCGTTAGGATGATTCAGTGAACCTTAACAAGTTATAGAGCAAGTATGAAGCTAAGGATCACAGTGAAATGAAGACGATGAGTGAAAAACAATAAAGCTAACCCTAGAAGCGATATGCGATAAATGAAAGCGAAGTACACAAGGGACACAAGGATTTTATCCTAAGGTTCGATCCCACACAAGGATCTACGTCCCGGTTGAGGAGTCCACGAAGGACAAGGTTCAACAACTCTTTCCTCACCGAGTTTGCCACTAGGGCCAAACCTGTTCTCTACTATCACAAGGGTGAATACAAGATTCGTTGGGGATTCTCACAATCTGAGGCTCTCACCACAAATATGATCACAAATCACAAAGAACAACTCAAGCCACAAATCACAAAGATTCAACAAGTGCAAGAGATTAAACCGAGACCCAAAGAGCGGTGTTCTTCCTCTTCTGCACCTCACCAAACCATAATCCACAGAAGAATTAGTTTTAGAGAGAAAGTAGGCAAGAAAGAGGCTTTTGAAGGCTCAAAGTTTGTTGTGGCGGTGCTAGGGTTTCAAAGTTGTTCAAATAAACTCGGGGATCCTCTATTTATAGAGCATCCAGGCCCATACTGCTCACCTCAGCAGATGGGCGGACTAGTCCGGCCTAGGGCCCAGACTAGTCCCGCCTTTGGGACCACTGATGTCTCTGACAACTGCCACACCGTGCGTCAATCGTCACGCTACCCGCCAAAATCAAATTCAAACGATCACTTCATAATGGACTACTCCGATCTCACAAAACCTTTTGTTCTGTGTAAAAACAGACTAGTCTGAAGACCACGGACTAGTCCGACCCCCAGAGCGGACTAGTCCGGCCTCCTAGACATAGTCGCTGAAGCACCTAACTCTCACCAATCCAGACTAGTCCGGCCCCCAGGGCGGACTAGTCCGATATCAATCAGGACCTTTTGGTCCGGACTAAAACGGACAAGTCTGGGGTTTTGGGACTTGGTCCCGAAAACCCACTCCATGACTACCCTGGACTAGTTCGTCCCACTACGGACTAGTCCGAAGTCAGTCAGACCCTTTTGGTCCGCCTGAAAACGGACTAGGCCGGCCAGGAGCGGACTAGTCCAGCCACCAGCACGGACTAGTCTGGCCTCTCCTGCCAGACCACTATAACACTCTTCTCTCAATAGGTTTTGATCTCTAAACCGCTTTGAGCTCCCAACTTGATCTCAATGCACTTTACGCACACATCCTCATACATATATGGCTAGTCTAAACTTGACACGCTAGAAACTCTAGTTTCTTCTTTCCGAGTCGACACCGCCGTTTTCATCCTTTTCCTTTTTGAGGGCTTGTGATTCCACTTGAGTCCACACCTGTGCTCAAGATCACTGAGCTCATTAGTTACTTAATTGTCATCATCAATCATCCAAAACCCACGGGGATCTTAGATGCACTTTCAATCTCCCCATTTTTGGTGATTGATGACAACACATTAAGTCTTCAACATATAAGAGTATAAAATTTGGTTTTCATAACGTGCGGGTGTATGAGTGACTTCCCCTCAATGAATGCATCATGAAAAGAAGATTGAGGAAGTCCTTCATACACACACGCGTTATGGTGGGGTGACTACGTGTTGTGCTCAACATTTGTGACAAGACATATTAAATATGAACATGATCAAAAGATAGACATTCAAAGCGTCATGTTGATATTAAACAATCAAAACATAGTCTTGCACAAATTTAAACATTCGAATGACATAAATATTATATTAAGGAGTGCAACATGTCCAAGGATCCAACATAAAGAGCTACCCTCTCTAACACCCCCTCTAACTCTCCCCTTTGGCATCAAGACACCAAAATGGAAAAGAAGAGGGGAACTACGAGGCCTATCAACTAGTCATCGTCCTCCTCGTCGTCCGATGCCTCGTCACTCTCTGAGGCCTCCGGATCCTCGTAGTCCTCGTCGTCGTAGTCGGAGACCCGTGCCAAGGGAGCTGCCCAGGAAGAGCTCCTGTCCTCATGGAACTAGGCGAGCTCATCGGCGGTGAAGTCAGGGAACGGTGTGATCTCGCCATCGCTCTCCTCCGGAGGTGACATGGGGACCTCAAGCTTGTCGCACACGGCCTTGAGGTACTTCTCTTGACGCTTGTGCGCCCGCTGATTGCAAACTTCTTGCTTCCGGCAGGAGGTGAAAATGGCCTTGAAGCACTTGAAGAAAGCGCTCATCAACTGAGGCGGAGGCGGAGATGGAGGTGCCACGGGCCGAGGTGCTGGCATCCCCGGATGGGATGGAGGCTCTGCATTCTTCCGGCACGGAGGAGTCGGCACAGAAGGTGGCTTCTGTGGACGAAGCAGGCGATGAGTCACATCCTTGACAAAGGTCAAGCCAGACACCTTCTCGATGAGACAGATGATGTAGGGTGCATACCCACAAGCACTATTAGGGGTGTGCGAGATGTTGAAGATGACGCCGAAGATGTAGTCAACGATATTGAACTTCTCATCACCATCAATAAGAAGGAGCAGGTGCCTTAGGCTGCCTTGGATCATCCCTGCATCACCATCTTTGGGTGCTATGGTCCTCCTTAGAATCCGGCTCATGATGCTATAGAATGGTTTGATGTTGCGAGCAAGCCCTGGCTCATATGACACATGGCTAGGGTACATGTAGTCCATCTGATCTCTGTCTACGGACTTGAGGTTATAAATAATGATCTCATGATCCAAATGGGCCTCAAGCCCGAGAATCTTGGCAAACTCCTCAAAGGTGATTGAGTACTGCACCCCATGAGTCATCCAAATGATCTGTCTATCACCTTGAGTGGTGAAGTAGATGGTAGAGTAAAACTGCAGGATGACCTCAACATTCCAGTTATATTTGAAACCCATTATGTCCTTGAGCACATGACGCTCAACAACCTCAATGACCGCATCAAAAGCAGAGTGTTGCTTCTGGGCCATATAGTCCCAGTCAACCCATTGAGCTTCAATCACAAACTTCTTCATAGTCTGGTAGACCAGACGATAGTAGTCACAATGGAAATAGCACCAAAACCTTGGGTCGGCGATGCTCCTTTCATACTTGTAGACTTTGTCAGTTCGCAATTTTCTTGCCTTGTTCGCTCCTTTCCCATGGAAGACATTTGCAGCCAACTCACGCTGCCGATTTGGGTTTCTTTCAGGAGTGTGTACCTCCAAGGGGCCAATGGGTTTGGCCTGCCCGTTCTCCTTTATGACCACGCCCTTGGCCTTCTTAGCCGGAAACTTTACAGAGGGCTTCTTTTTCTTGGGCTCTACAGGAGCCGGAGCCTTGCCCTTCTTTGGATCTCTCTCGATATGGCGTTCAGAAAACTCACCGTGGGCTTGCTCCTTGGCCCTTTCTTGCTCTCCAACTATCACTAGCTTCTTCCGCTTAGAGACTTGTGCTGTGGCAGCCTAAGAGTTGTGTGCTTCTCGTTCCTCTCGCTTCTTCTTTTGGATCTCCTTGCGGGACTCCTCCATGGCACGAGCCAATGCCTCATCCTCATTGTAGGTCGTAGATGCAGCCTTAGATGCTGCAAGAGATTGCAGTTGCTTGGCTGCTTTTCCTCTTTCTCGCTGCTCAAGGTGCTTCTTAGCAGCCTTAACCTCTGCCTGTGCCCGTTCTTCACCAAGGCGAAGCTGCTCAGCCTCCCACTCGAGGTCAGTGGGAGGAGAAACGGATCGGCGAGGAGCTGCCATTGCTGCTGAAACAGGAAGAAGGCATAGGATAGAAGGTCAAGAAAGTGGAATAGTGCGAAAGAAATCACGAGAAACAACCAAAGTTAGAGTTCGTCCTAGGTAAACCGGACTTGTCTGCCCATGGGGCGGACTAGTCCGCTGGGCGGACTTGTCCGCCTAGCACCGGACTAGTCCGGGTTACACAGGATGAACCCTAACCCTAACGGTTTTTCGAAAAATCTTTGAAACAAGTTGCAATACTCCTAGGATATGATCACAAGGGTACTAGAAACAACTTTAATGAAGAGGCACCTATCAAAAACTCTATGAATAAAGAATGAGGAAAGTTTTTGAAAAGAGAGGAATACCTCTTCAAATCTTGACAAATCGACAAGATCGGGGATGGATCGCGTCGGGAATGATTGGGAAAGGTCTCCCACGCCTCCAAAGGGTCCAATGCACGGATTGGAATCGGTTTTTGGTGGAGGGAATTGAAAATCGCCCAAAAGGGGAAATTTTCGAGCGTGAGGAAGAGAGAGAGGCAAGTGAGAGGGAGAGAAGGGTCGGGCCGCCTCTTGGGGGTTTAAGTCCCTAGGGGGCAGACTAGTCCGGTCTGCGGACCAGACCTGGACCAGTCTGGATCCGGACTTGTCCGGCCACAGGGCAGACTAGTCCGGTCCTAAAAAGGCTGAAAACATATATATTTGAGTTTTAGACACTATAGTTGATCCTTTTGGACAAATTACCACAACAAAACTTTATGAATACTGTCAGAAAGCAATCAACAATCAAACTATGACCATAACTCACAAAGTCAATAGTTTTTCAAATATTTTGGAGAAAATCGAGATAGAGATGAATTTTTTAAACACATACGTTCTTTTGAATAAGGGCAAAGTAAACATTCAGATGTGCATCTTTCAAGCCACATTTCGAGAATCTAAGATATTGATCTCACTCCTAAGCTCACAAAAATTCTTCTCATCTAAGGGCTTGGTGAATATATCGGCTAGTGGTTCTTGGTTCTTACATGGGAAATCACTATATCCCCCTTCAAGGAATGATCTCTCAAGAAGTGATGCCTAATATCGATGTGCTTTGTCCTCGAATGCTCAACCGGATTATGGGCTATTTTAATGACGCTCTCATTGTCACATAGGAGTGGAATATGGCGCAAGTTTATACCATAATCCCTTAGAGTTTGTCGCATCCAAAGAAGTTGTGCACAACAACTTTCGGCTGTGACATACTTCGCTTCGGCTATAGAAAGAGCAATGGAGTTTTGTTTCTTGGAGGACCAAGACACTAAGGATCTACCCAATAATTGACATGTCCCGGATGTGCTCTTTCTATCAACTTTGCACCCCGCATAATCCGCATCAGAGTAACCAATAAGGTTAAACTTGGATCCTTTGGGGTACCAAAGTCCTAGGCTAGGTGTGTGAACTAAATATCTAAGAATTCTCTTAAGGCGGTCAAATTACACACCTTAGGTGCAGCTTGAAAACGTGCACACATACACACACTAAGCATAATGTTGGGTCTAGATGCACAAAGATATAACAAGGAACCAATCATAGAACTATATACCTTTTGGTCCACGCTTGGACCATCTTCGTTGAGGTCTAGATGTCCATTAGTTGCCATTGGAGTCTTGATGGGTTTGGCCTTGTCCATGTCAAACTTCTTTAATATGTCTTGAGTGTACTTTGTTTGACTTATGAACGTGCCTTCTTTGAGTTGCTTGACTTGGAAGCCTAAAAAGAACTTCAACTCCCCCATCATGGACATCTCAAATCTCCCTGTCATTATCTTAGAAAACTCATCACAAAACACTTTGTTAGTAGAACAAAATATGATGTCATCGACATATATTTGGCACACAAAGAGATCATCATTAAAGTGCTTTGTAAAGAGAGTATATTCAGCTTTTCCTATCTTAAAACCATTTTGAATCAAAAAGTCTCTAAGGCACTCGTATCAAGCTCTAGGAGAGGCCATAGAGAGCCTTACGTAATTTGAAGACATGGTTTGGGAAGTCTTGGTCTTCAAAACTCGGTGGTTGCTCCACATAGACTTCCTCCTTGATTGGACCATTTAGAAACGCACTCTTGACGTCCATTTGGTAGAGCTTAAAATCATGGTGAGTAGCAAAGGCAAGTAATATATGAATTGACTCTAGCCTAGCTACGGGAGCAAATGTTTCATCAAAATTCAAACCTTCGACTTGTGAGTACCCCTTGGCCACAAGTCGTGCCTTGTTCCTTGTCACCACGCCATGCTCATCTTGCTTGTTGCGGAACACCCACTTGGTGCCCACAACATTTGCTTGTGGACGCTTGACAAGCTCCCAAACTTTGTTCCTCTCAAAGTTGTTGAGCTCCTCTTACATGGCCACCACTCAATCCGGGTCTCTCAATGCGTCTTCAACCTTATGAGGCCCCAAAGAAGAGACAAAGGAGTAATGTTCACAAAAGTTAGCAACACGAGAACGAGTGGTTACCCTTTTTGTAATGTCTCCTAGGATGTTGTCAACGGGGTGATCCAGTTGAACACTTTGATGCACACGAGGATGTGGAGGTTGAACTCTTGAGTCATCATAATCCTCTTCTTCTTCTTGGTCTCCCCCTTGATTTATGCTTCCCTCTTGACTTTTGTCTTCTTGATCATGTTGAGGTGCCACTTGTCCATCTTCAACTTGGTCACGTGGGGGATGACTTGCATCATCTTGTGGTTGATCACTTGAGTTTCGAGGTTGTTCTTGTGGACGAACATCTCCAAGTGTCATCCTCCTAAGAGCTTCTTGTGGAGAGTCTTCTTGATCTAACACACTTTGATCAACTTGCTCCACTTGGGAGCCATTAGTTTCATCAAAAACCATGTCGCGTGCTATTTCAACAATCCTGGAGGATTTGTTGAAGACACGGTAGGCGTGGGTGTTTGAATCATAACCAAGCAAGAAACCTTCATCGGACTTTGAAGCGAACTTCGAAGTCCTAGGCTTCTTGTTGAGAATATAGAATTTGCTCCCAAAGACACGAAAGTAAGAGACATTGGGTTTCTTACCAACTAGAAGCTCGTAGGGGGTCTTCTTGAGGAGGCGGTGGAGGTAAAATCGGTTGACGGCGTGGCAAGCGGTGTTAACCGCCTCCTCGCAAAACCGGCCCGATGTCTTGTACTCATCAGGCATCGTTCTTTACATCTCAATGAGTGTCCTATTCCTCCATTTCGCCACCCCATTTTGTTGAGGGAAGTAGGGGGATGAAAATTCATGCTTAATGCCCTCCTCATTCAAGAACTCTTCCACTTGAGTGTTCTTGAACTCGGTGCCGTTTTCGCTTCTTATAGCCTTTATTCCTTAGGTGAACTCATTTTGAGCTCTCCTCAAGAACTTCCTGAGGACACCGTGAGTCTCACCCTTATCATGCAAGAAAAATACCCAAGTGAAATGAGAAAAATCATCAACAATAACAAGACCATATTTGTTACCGCCAATGCTAATGTAGGTTATTGGCCCGAAAAGGTCCATGTGTAGCAGTTCCAAAGGCCTTGTCGTCGTCATGATATTCTTGTACGGGTGTTGAGCTCCTACTTGCTTCCCCGCTTGGCAAGCGCTACATGGCCTATCTTTTTCAAACACAATATCCTTCAAGCCATAGATGTGCTTGCCCTTAAGAAGCTTTTGTAGGTTCCTCATCCCAACATGGGCTAGCCTTCTATGCCAAAGCCATCCCATGTTGGCTTTCGCCATTAAGCATGTGTCAATTTGGGCTTTATCCGCGGTAAAATCCACAAGATAAAGCTTTCCTTTGAGCGCACCCTTAAAAGCGATTGAGTCATCACTTCTCCTAAGGATGCTCACACCCTCATTAGTAAAAACACAATTATAACCCTTGTCACATAGTTGTGATATGGACAATAGGTTATAGTCTAAAGAATCAACAAGCAAAATGTGAGAAAGAGTATGTTGGGGAGAAATAGCAATTTTACCAGAGTCAAGGATTTTCCCTTGGCTATTGTCCCCGAAGAAGATCCCTTCACTTGGATCATCGTTCTTTTCATACTCCACGAACATCTTTCTCTCTCCGGTCAGGTGGTTGGTGCATCCACTATCGAGCACCCATTTGGATCCACCAGAGGAGTATTCCTACAAAACAAGATTATGTCTTCCTTTTAGGTACCCAAGCGGAGTTGGGTCCTTTGACGTTAGTAGTGAGGCACTTGGGCACCCACACGCAAGGCTTGGGACTCTTGCAGAGTGGCCCAACATATTTAGCATAGACTTTGCCATACTTGTTCCTCATCAAAACATATGATGCATCAAAATCATGAAATAGAGGATGCGATTCAGATTTAGGCATATTGTTGCTAGTTGGAATGTTCTTCCCAATTTTAATTGGGGATGTGCTTCCCTTGACAAAGACAATCAAGTCTTTGCCATACTTGGAGGTTTTAGCATTTTGCTTTCCGCCTCTAGTTTAACCAAGACCATCTTTGACATAGGGAGGTCTTGTGTTGGTGTATGCACTTCGTGCATACGCCACCTTCTCTTTGTCAAAGATGCCACCCTTAGGTGCTTGTTTGTCTTGAGTCAACTTAAGCTCATCCTTTAATTTAAGAATCAAGTTTGAACATTTGCAAGTGGAGATTGTTTCGGATGCAACCTTTGAGGAGGATGAGCTTTTAGAGGAAGAGGCTACATTAGTCTTGAGGGACTCAACTTGAGTTTTAAGGATCTTGTTAACTTTTGCCAAGTTGCCAAGTTAGACCTTGAGCCCAATGGTTGTCTCTTCAAGACTTGAGCATGTTTTCTTACTTAGAGCAAGTTCATGCTCTAACGCCTTCTCTTCTCTCTCTCAAGCTCAAGGAGCTCAATGAGCTCTTGACATCTCTCCTTTTCATGGATAAGCATGTCCTCTTTCCTATATATGAGCTCCTCCTTCTCAAAAATTTCATCCGAGAGCAATTTCATTCTACGCAAAGTGCTCTTACTTATATCCTTAAACATGTGTTCATTTTCACTAGCACTATCAAATTCATCATGAGAGGATATGGAGGAGGATGAGCGAGAAGTAACCTTTCTCCTTCCTTCTTTCACCATGAGGCAAGTTGGCTTGTGGTCCTTGAGGTTGGGGAAAAGCTTGCTTCCCTTGGAGCTCCTCCCGATGGCTATGGTTGCCACCTTCTCCTCGTCTTCGGAGGAGGACTCATTGTTAGAGTCCCATTCCTTGCCCAAGTGAGTGTGACCAGAGGGCCTCTTCTTCTTGAAGTATTTATTTTCTTGAGGCTTGCCCTCCTTCTTCTTATTGCCCTCTTTATGTGGGCAATCCACAATGAAGTGCCCGTACTCGCCACAATTGTAGCAAGCTCTCTTTGTTTTGGGCTTCGCTTTTTCCTTGCCCTTGCTCTCGTGGTTGTATACTCCTTTCCTTCTCCTCATCATCCTCTTGAACTTGTTGATGAAGAGGGCCTCTTCCTCATCGGTGTCGAGACTCTCCTCATCATCTTCTTTTTGCTCTTTTGAGGAGGATGTCACTTTGAGTGCAACATCCTTCATCTTTGAGGCGGTGAACCTTTGGAGGTCGTTGTAGAAGAGCGCCTCCTTCTCCATGATCTCGTGGTTGATGATCCTTTCTAGGACCTCCTCCGGGGTCATTTGAGCAAACCCCGGGCTTTCTCGTATCATGGAGCAAAGAGATACGTTTCTAGGCATGAATGTCCGAATCATCCTCTTCACCACCTCGTGGTCCGTCCACTTGGTGTAGCCATAAGATCTACTCTTGTTGATGAGCAGCTTTAGGCGGTTGTACATCTCTTGGGGAGATTCGCCATCCATAATGGCAAACCTCCTGAGCTCTCCTTCAATGAGCTTAATCTTTGCCTCCTTCACGACTCGGTTGCCTTCATGAGCCGTCTTGAGGGTGTCCCAAATATCCTTGGCCACCTCAAGTCCATCTACTCGGTTGAACTCATCTCTTTAGAGAGACGAGATGATCACTCCGGCCGCTTAGGCATTGTGATGAAGGAGCACGACTTGCCCCGGAGTGATATCTTCCTCATTCTTTGGGATATGCACCTCGGTCAACACAATTTTCTATAGTGAAGGATTAAGTGACACGAGGTGGATCTTCATGTTGTGCTTCCACATCCCATAGTCGGTTCCATCGAATCGGGGAGGCTTCCCCAATGGGATAGAAAGGTAGTGGTTATTGGAGACAAGGCGTTCATAGTTGTAGCCTTGTTGGTTGTAGTGGATCGTGCCACCCGTTGTAGAGGTCGAAGTGTCAACCTTTGGAATCTTCAACTTTTCTCGAAGTTTCGCCTTGAGCTGGCGAGTTTCTTCATCATCCATCGATTTGTTTTGGTAGACAAGCATCTGCTCTTGGGTTGCTTGGACCTCATTGGTCGAGACTTTGTCATACCCCACTCCGACCATCTTCTCTCCGAGTTGTTAGACTCTTTGGGAGAGTCCTTGCTCTGATACAAATTGAAAGTTTCCTAGAGGGGGGTGAATAGACTAATCGACCTGAAATGACTCAATAAAACGAAATCAGTTCGTAAGAGGGCGGACTAGTCCGGCCTAGGGGAGGACTAGTCCGGTCCACCTACAGGGAAAACCTAAAAAGGGTTTCTAACAAGTTTTAGTTTGATTCTTGTGTCGCAAAATGTGTTAGGATGATTCAGTGAACCTTAACAAGTTATAGATCAAGTATGAAGCTAAGGATCATAGCGAAATGAAGACGATGAGTGAAAAACAATAAAGCTAACCCTAGAAGCGATATGCGATAAATGAAAGCGAAGTACACAAGGGACACAAGGATTTTATCCCGAGGTTCGATCCCACACAAGGATATACGTCCCCGTTGAGGAGTCCACGAAGGACCGAGTTCAACAACCCTTCCCTCACCGAGTTTGCCACTAGGGCCAAACCGGTTCTCCACTATCATAAGGGTGAATACAAGATTCGTTGGGGCTTCTCACAATCTGAGGCTCCCACCACAAATATTATCACAAATCACAAAGAACAACTCAAGCCACAGATCACAAAGATTCAACAAGTGCAAGAGATCAAACCGAGAGCCAAAGAGCGGTGTTCTTCCTCTTCTTCACCTCATCAAACCCTAATCCACACAAGAATTAGTTTTAGAGGGAAACTAGGCAAGAATGAGTATTTTGAAGGCTCAAAGTTTGTTGTGGCGGCGCTAGGGTTTCAAAGTTGTTCAAATAAACTCGGGGATCCTCTATTTATAGAGGATCCAGGCCCATACTGCTGACCTCAGCAGATGGGCGGACTAGTCCGGCCTAGGGCCCAGACTAGTCCGGCCTTTGGGACCACTGAGGTCCCTGACAACTGCACGACAATCGTCACGCTACCTGCCAAAATCAAATTCAAACGATCACTTCATAATGGACTACTCCGATCTCACAAAACCTTTTGTTTCATGTAAAAACGGACTAGTCTGGAGACCACGGACTAGTCTGACCCCCCAGGGCGGACTAGTCCGGCCCCCTAGACATAGTCGCTGAAGCACCAAACTCTCACCAATCCGGACTAGTCCGGCCCCCAGGGCCGACTAGTCCGATCTCAGTCAGGACCTTTTGGTCCGGACTAAAACGGACAAGTCTGGGGTTTTGGGAC
Source organism: Tuctoria greenei (assembly GCA_036927565.1). Classification (NCBI taxonomy): domain Eukaryota; kingdom Viridiplantae; phylum Streptophyta; class Magnoliopsida; order Poales; family Poaceae; genus Tuctoria; species Tuctoria greenei. The sequence continues at coordinate 35,391,457 of JAYESD010000003.1, read as the reverse complement.
TTGGTCCCGAAAACCCACTCCATGACTACCCCGGACTAGTCCGTCCCACAACAGACTAGTCCAAAGTCAGTCAGAACCTTTTGGTCCACCTGAAAACGGACTAGGACAGCCAGGAGCGGACTAGTCCGGTCACCAGCATGGACTAGTCCGGCCTCTCCTGCCAGACCACTCTAACACTCTTCTCTTAAGAGGTTTTGATCTTTAAACCGCTTTGAGCTCCCAACTTGATCTCAATGCACTTTACGCACACATCCTCATACATATATGGCTAGTCTAAACTCGACACGCTAGAAACCCTAGTTTCTTCTTTTCGAGTCGACATCGCCGTTTTCATCCTTTTCCTTTTTGAGGGTTTGTGATTCCACTTGAGTCCACACCTGTGCTTAAGATCACTGAGCTCATTAGTTACTTATTTGTTGTTATCAATCATCCAAAACCCACGGGGATCCTAGATGCACTTTCAGCTACTCGCTCTCCGACGTGAGCTACCTCGAACGCTTGCCTGCTTCCCCACTCTCCCCCAGAGAAGAAGCTTGAGGACCTCATTCTTATGAGCGATGTTGCCACAGAAGCGGTGCTGTTGTTGCTCGCTGACTGGTTCCTTGCATCGTCCGTCAGCGTGTCCTTCGCCATGGCGGAGCACCCAAAGCTCATAGCTTTCTTGAACCAGTCTTGCCTTTTGTAGCTATTTTGCTTGCTGCATGACGAGGGAACAACTGTGTCCTTTTGGAGGCAGAGCGCTCTTCCACCTTGTCTCCTCTGTTTCGCTTGCTGCTACTTGTGCGTGGCTGCGGAAGGTTGAGATAGATGTCGAGCGTCAGAGGAGCGGTTGCGGCAAGGGGGCGCTGCACGTCCTTGCGGTGGACGACAGCTCCGTCGACCGCACCGTCATCGCCGCCATCCTCTGGTGCTCTCGTTTCCCCGGTGCGTCAACTTGACTGCGGCCTGTGGCACACGCTTTCGTTGCTGTCTGCCTGCTCTCGTTTCAACTCACAGATTGACCATTGAACGGTGAGGGGAAGAGAAATGAACAGAGCACACCAAGCGCACAAGATGTTCGATGAAATGACAGTGAGAAGCAGTTAACAGAGTAGGAAACACCGTCAATTCATATCCCACTTCGTCCCTCCAATCAAACAAGAAATAAGGATCATTTTATCCTTCTAAACAAACAAGAAATGGAACCATTCTATCTCAAAAATAGGGATGAACCCATCCCATCCCACCTTGTCTCCGAACCAAACCCTACCTAAAAGGTTTGGCATTATCGAGCTGGTCTGGTGGAACAAATATTTGATGGGTAATATTTTTATTGATAGCGAAACGTGTTGCAGTGACTATCAATCTCAAAAAATAGGCATTCTATTCTTTCCTAAGTATAGGGATAGAATGTGAGTGCGAGAGTTTGTATGGATGAGTGCTTAAAAAGAAGATTTCGTCTAACTTTCAGGCAACAGAAATTTGAGAGGGCTTTCAGACAACGGGTAAACACTACTTGCTATCATTAACAGCTAATCTTTATAATTATTTGTTAATTCTAATAATTAAAATTTAACTTTTATGGTCTATACAATAATAAAATTATTTATTGACTATTTACAACTAACATAATCTTTAAAAATGAACAAAATAACAAAAAATCATCTTCTTCCTCCCCTCCAGCTGCCATCCCTGTTGGCGCCGCCTCCACACCTAGCTCTTTTGCCATCGCACGAGCAACTTGTAAAGAAAATGATTGAATGGGTGAACTTACAATCACTCAGGATCGATATGTATTATATAAGTGTGGCGATTACAACAGAACACATGTACGTCGTAACTGAACGCACACACACCACGCATAACGCACGCCCTGCACACACTTGATCCATGATCCGCAGATCTTACACACGACCCGGTCTGCTAACTAGATGACCATTACCAACTGGGTGATTTTTATTTTTAACAGCCCCCGTCAATCACAACATCGGATTTACCAAGTTGAGATCGATACAGATAGCCTTGAACGGTGCTTTAGACAGTGCCTTTGTAAAGATATCAGCGAGTTGATCTTTTGATGAGATGAACCGAACCTTCAAAGCTTGCCTAGCAACTTGCTCTCTGATGAAATGGAAATCCACTTCTATGTGTTTTGTTTGCGCGTGGAAGACTGGATTTGAAGCCAAGTAGGTAGCTCCCAAATTATCACACCAAAGCATTGGTGCAGACTTCTGAACAACACCAAGCTCTCTTAACAAGGTCTGAATCCAGATAAGTTCAGCTGTCACATTAGCTATTGCTTTGTATCCAGACTCGGTGCTTGATCAAGACACTGTTGATTGTTTCTTGGAGCTCCAAGACACTAGGCTTGATCCCAATAAAACTGCAAAACCGCTGGTTGATCGCCTATCATCGAGTGACCCGGCCCAATCAGCGTCTGAGTATGCATTTAGAACATTGACAGTGTCTCTGAAGAACTTCAGACCCTGATCAAGAGTCCCTCTGATATATCAAAGGATTCTTTTTACTGCACTCCAATGCTTGTCAGCAGGACTTTGGATGAATTGGCACACACGATTGACTGCGAAGGAGAGATCAGGTCTTGTAATAGTTAAATATTGTAAGCCACCAACAATACTTCTATAATGAAATTGTGCTTCCCATGTTAAGGGTATTCCTGTCTCTCTGGATAGTTTTTCAGTTGCTACCATTGGAGTGGAGATTGGCCACACTTAAGCATATTGGCTCTTGCAATAAAATCTTGTGCATACCTCTTTTGAGAGATAATGAGACCCTTCTCTTCTGGTTGCACTTCAATGCCTGAAAAATATTTGAGATCACCTAAATCCTTAACTGCAAACTCTTCCTTCAGTTTCTTAATCAGCTGTTCAGTTGCAGATACTGAAGAACTCACAATAATTATGTCGTCGACATAAATTAGAATATACATGATCACTTGTTTTTCTTTCGGTATAAAGAGTGATGTGTCAGACTGAGAGCTGACAAAACCCAGATTCTGCAATTTCTCTATTAGTCTTGAGTGTCAGGTCCTTGGAGCCTACTTAAGGCCATATAAAGCCTTGTTCAATTTGCAAATGTAATTTGATGGAACATCTTGAGATTCATACCCTGGTGGTTGTCACATGAAAACTTCTTCTTACAGGAACCCATGCAAAAAGGCATTCTGAATGTCGATTTGCCTCAGATTCCACGCTCTTGAAATTGTCAGTGACAAGATAGCTCTGACAGTAGTGGGTTTGATGACTAGAGAGAAGGTGTCAAAGTAATCAACACCAAGCCTCTGTTTAAACCCCTTAGCAACTTGTCAATGAGATTAAACCACCAAGCCTCTGTTTAAACCCCTTAGCAACTTGATCTTAAACACCCACCTGCTATGAATGAGATTAATACCTTTTCTTGGTGGAACTAAGGACCAAGTCTTGCTCTTGAGAAGCGCGGGGTATACAGTATCCATAGCCTTTCTCCACTCCTTATATCTGATGGCTTCTGTCAGAGAGTTAGGCTCAACAATGGGAGCAGTCTAAATTTCCGTTGTAGCTTCTGCAACATACCTTATGGTTCCATCCTTGAATTCCTTTGGCTCGCTTATATTATCTTTTGACCTTGTCCTCATTGCATGACCAGACTGTTGTTCTTGAGCCATTGATATTTGTTCAGTTTCTGAAGGAAGTTGATCTTCACTAGATACTTGCGGTAAACCTGCACTTCCAGGAGAGGCATCATCCAATTCAGGGTTAGCAGTGTCAGTATGTCCATGATCATAAGGAAATTCATTTGTTGCCATTTCATTATGTCTGGAGGAGTTGGCTTGGGGAGTGGATGAGGCTACCGGAGAGTCTGAAGTTTGTGGACTTGGTATGGTGTATGTCAATGTTTTGGCAGTTAGAAACTGCTCTGAATAATATGTGCTAAAAGGAAGAATAGTCTGCTGATGAGAAGCTGTGGTAGGAGAATTCTCTTGATCAGATGACAATTTAAAAGGGAACACATTTTCATCAAAGACCACACCACGAGAAATATAAATTATCCCTGTCTTTCGATCTAAACACTTGTAGGCTTTGTGGTTTAGGCTGTAACCTACAAACACACATTGTGTTGATCTGAAACTTAATTTCTTTGAGTTGTAGGGCCTCAAATTAGACCAGCAAGCACAACCAAAGACTCTTAAAAATTGGTAATCAGTATCAGTGCCAAGAAGACGAGAGATAGGTGTATCCTGACCAATAAGTCGGCTAGGTTGTCTGTTTATGAGAAAACATGCTGTCTGAAAAGCTTCATCCCAAAAACATATGGGCATGTGAGCTTGAGCAAGAAGGGTTATCCCAGTTTCCACAATATGTATGTGCTTCCTCTCTATTAGTCCATTTTGCTGGTGTGTATGAGGGCTAGAAATATGTTGCCTTATTCCTACTTGGTCAAAGAATTTACTGGGACGATGGTACTCACCGCCCCAGTCTGATTGGACTGTCAAGATTTTCTTTCCCAGAAGCCTTTCGGCATGACTCTAAAAATTCATAAAAATGGACTGCACATCATACTTGTGCTTAAGAAAATGAATCCAAGTGAGCCTGTTATATTCATCAACAAAGCTAACATAGTACTTGTACCCATTTACAGACACACGAGCTGGTCTCTAAACATCTGTGTGTACTAACTCAAGTGGTCTAGAAATGGTGTGTTCAGAAGAATAAAAAGGAGCTGATGAGCTTTTCCTTGCTGGCAAGCATCGCATACAGCAAGAACTTTATTAGAATTAACAAAAATATTGTTTTTGCCTAAGACATGACGAATGACAGCAGAACTTGGATGTCCTAAACGCCTATGCCACAAGTCTTCAGAGTTCTTGATGGAGAAGAAGGTTTGTTTGCAGGTCTTATTTGGAAACTGGTATAGCCTATTCTTGCAAGTCCCTCTAAGGAGTATGATCTTCGTTGTTCGGTCCTTGACAAGGAAATAAGTAGGTTAAAATTCAACAACAGCATTATTATCAGACACAAGCTTGTGGATGGAAATAAGGTGTCTGTTTATACTTGGCACATGAAGAACATTCTTTAGGGTTAAGGGATACTGAGAAGTGGCAACAAATGAATTATCGATATGATCGATAGACATACCTGCACCGTTGGCTGCTTGGACTCTGTCATTGCTTGCATATTTCTCCTTTGTTGAAAGCCAATCAAAGTCATACGTAATGTGATCCGTTGCACCGGAATCAGCGTACCAGTTAGGATCAACTAAATATCCATTGTTCAGAGTAGCTGCAGCTGCAACACGAGCGTTGTTTGCAACATAATTATGATCAAAATGATGATAGCATTTTGAGGCATCATGATTATCTCAGAAACATATTTGACACGTCTGCCTTGGGGTGCCTTGGTTCTGCCGGTTAGGACCTGAGCTGGTCCCTCTTCCAGAGCCACCACGGCCACCACCATTGTTACGACCACCTGAAGATCTTCGTCGGCCTCGCCCATTGCCTCGGCCTGACAATTTGTTCACCTGATTTGCTTGAAAACCACCACCATTGTTGCGATCAACGCGCAACTTGTAACCAATCATATGAGCATATAAATCATTGAGGGTTACCACATCTGAACGTGTGGTTTTACTTGTCACAAGAGAGTCATAATCAGACCCCAACCCTTGTAACATATAGGCAATTATCTCTTCATCTTCTAGTTTCTTGCCAATCATCGCCAAAGTATCAGCAAGATTCTTCACCTTGCGGTAATACTCAGACATACTGAGTTCATTCTTCTTGATGGTCGCCAATTGCATTCGAATATGTATAACCTGGGCACGTGAACTGGCCGCAAAAGACCGTTCAATGGCACACCAAGTTTCTCTTGCAGTAGTACAACCGACGATCTGAGGCATAACACCTTCGGAAAGAGAAGAGATGATGGCGCTCATTACCATTTGATCCCGTTGATACCAGGATTCGAAGTCAGGGTTGCTGACAGTGCGAGCTGCTCCATCTTGGCCGGTCGTCGTAATTGTTGGCGTCGTCTGCACAAAGCTTCCATCTATGAAACCCATGAGTTTCTGACTTCTCAAGTATGGAAACAGCTGAGTGGTCCATAAGAGGAAGTTCTCATTGGTGAGTTTGATGTTAATCATGTGGCTGAAGGTTGGTGTAGGCATTGCGATGCTCATGGATGAAGCAGCATTGAAGTTTTTCAGGGCACTCTGAGTTCCGCTCATGGTGGATCACTGGCTCAGGTACCATGTAAAGAAAATGATTGAATGGGCGAACTTATGATCACTCAGGATCGATGTGTATTATATAAGTGTGGCGATTACAATAGAACACATGTACGCCGTAACTGAACACACGCACACCACGCATAACGCACGTCCTGCATGCACTTGATCCACGATCCGCAAATCTTGCACATGACCCGGTCTGCTAACTAGATGATCGTTACCAACTGAGCGATGTTTATTTTTAACACAGCTCACCCGCCACCACCGTCACGCCACGGCTCGTCGTGTCACCGCACAGCATGCCGCCCACACGCCTAGCACCACCGTCACGCGCGTAGCTCGCCCTTCCACCGTCAATGCCTACTGCCATCGGCACCACAAGTAACGATTGAATCGGGAGAAGGAGAAAAAATGTCAGAAGAGGAAGAGAAAAGAGGAGGACCAAGATAATCTTGTCAGTACCAATCTTAAAGCATATATAATGATCAGGATTCTAATATTTTAGACGCCTGCAATATAGGATTTTTCTAAAAAAGAATTGTAGGTACCCTGCAGATCGGGGTACCCTCGCATACAAGCATAAAACAGCTCCGGATCCGGCCTCCCTGCTGAGACGGACTCCGGCGCTGCCACGTGTCCTGCAACTCCGAACTCGACCTCCCTGCTGAGGCGAACTCCGACGCTGCCACGTGTTCTGCAACTCCAGACCCGGTCTCCCTCCTGAGGTGGGTTCCGGCGCTGCCACATGTCCTGCAGCTCCGGACCCAGCCTCCCTACCGAGGCAGGCTCCAGTGCTGCCACGTGTTCTGTGGCTCCGGACCCAACCTCTCATCTGAGGTGGGCTTCGGCGCTGCCACGTGTGCGGTACGCCTCAAAAGTTAAAGGAATCATGTCCTGTCTAGTCGCACATTTATGACTCGCGTGTTTCCCAAGTGCACGACACGCAACACACGCCTCTGTATACCACAATACTAACATAAGACGCCTGCACCTGTCAGGTGTTACAGTGACCAGTCAGGCCGCAGTGATGGTGCAACAGTGCAACATCGTGCAACTGACCGAGTAAGCTGCGGCGAAGCAATTGGATGGGACATTCTCCATCATCATCAACAACTAGATTTAGCTTGAGGCATTCGGCATTACAGGATGACATGCCTTCGTCATGCCATCATTAATGAACGTTATAAGTAATTATAAGTACTCTAGACTATGTATAGAGTGCAAATCACCCTGAGGTCACCTGTCGGACCCCAAGTCTATGTGTAACTGTTTGACCTTGGATTATAAAAATAATTGGACAGCCACCGATATAAAAAAGGTCTCTCAGAGGCAACTAGACACAACCTCTATCGAGATCACACATAAAGCAACATCAATACAACACACTCCCGTAAATGTAAGGTATTACGATCTAGTGGTCCGAACCACGTAAATCCTAATGTTCACCATGTTTATCAGCAATTCAGGGTTTTAGTCTCCCAACAACGAACCTCCGCCGTTTGCTCCAGTAAGGGTGCCCTAGGAAGTATCCTAAAAACAACTTCGACGATATTAAACCACATTCCATGTGACCATATGTGATACCCCTGGCCAGCGGTCGTCGTCTGCGGCGTGAGCGATAGCGGTACTGGGGGCAAGCGACGGTGGTGGAACAAGGGAGGCGGCGATGGTGAGGGAATATTTCTATTACTTGTCTCTTGTGTCCGTCTAACAAGGGGTTCACCTTTATTTACAGACTCAGGCTACTGCCAGTGGGCCACACCACACACGCGACGTCCCCACACATCAGTCAACATCTATGAGTATACTCACGCCCCTCTCACTTCTCGCAGGTTCTTCCAGATGTGCCTCCTCAGTTCGACGCCGATTCCTTCGCCGACTCCTCCGCCATCATAGTTCCACCCTCGGCAAATCCGGCTTACCCCCAAGCCGCAACCGTCGGAAAGCTTCGGATCAAGATGTGCTAATCCTCCCAGGTTGTCATCGGCGGTGAAGCTGAGTCCCATTCCACTTTCACCTGAGGTACTGCTTTGCTCCCCTTCTTGACTAGTCGCCGGTCCACGATGCAAAGAGGTTGGAGCGAGTCCTTGTTCAAAGATGCAATCTTTGGCAGATCTGCATAGACTGGAGTGTAATTAGCCGCGCGAAACATGGAACACCGGATGGATCTGGGCGCCCTCCGGGAGTTCAAGGCGGTAAGCCACCTTCCCTGTTATTTCTACCACCCGATAGGGTCCAAAGAACTTGAATGCGAGCTTAGGGAATGGGCAATTCACCACTGAGCTTTGGGCGTAAGGTTGCAACTTGAGCAGCACCAGTTCCCCCACTGCGTACTCCCTGTCTGTTCGATGTTTGTTAGCCTGTTGCTTTTGCTTGTTTTGAGCCATCATCATATGTTGTTTGACAAGTTCGAGATGAGCTGCTCTTTCCTGTAGGAACTCATTTAGGGTATTGTCTTTTGTGTCAGGGCAAACTGGTGCCTAGATGATGTTGGGCTCATGGCCATAAAGCACCTTGAATGGAGAACAACCAATAGATGCATGATGAGAAGTATTGTACCAGAGTTCAGCAAGAGACAACCATTTCTTCCAAGCAGTAGGGGGAGGCTTGGACTGCACACCTCAGATAAGTTTCCAAACTCTGGTTAACTCTTTCCGTTTGCCCATTAGTTTGGGGATGGTAGGCTGTAGAAAACAGCAGCTTCACATTGAGGCTTGAAAATAGATGCTTTCATATATGACTAGTGAAAATTATGTCTCTATCTGACAACAGAGACCTAGTTAAGCCATGGAGTTTAACCACATTGTCTAATAAGACAGTGGCCACCTGTAGAGCAGTATAAGGATGCATGAGAGGAAGGAAATGGGCATACTTAGATAATCTATCAACCACCACCAATATTGTGTTATATCCCTCAGATTTAGGAAGTCCTTCTATAAAGTCCATACTGATGTCCTGTCATATACCCTCTGGAATAGGTAATGGCTGCAACAAACCAGCTAGGTGAATCTTTTCCCCTTTTGCCTGTTGGCATATGGTACACTGCCTAACAAAATCCTCTACATCTATTTTCATTCCTTGCCAATAAAAAACCTTCTTCACTCTTTGGTATGTTGCTTGTGTACCAGAATGACCTCCCATGGCACTATCATGGCATGCAGCAATCAATTTTGTCCTGATTGCAGAATTCTCCCCAATCCAAATGAGGCCCTTCCTTCTTATAATCCCTTGATGTAATGTAAACCTATGCTCATATGGACTTGCTAATGCTAGCATGGTCAACAATGTTTGAGCAGTGGAATCTATGACATAGGAATTCAAGACTTCTTGAATCCACATAGGTTTGACTTCCTCCACAACAGATATTGTCATCAATGGATGCAACCTAGACAAAGCATCAGCAGCCATGTTGTCTCTGCCCTTTCTATATACAATTTTGAAATTGAGCCCCATTAACTTAGTCATAGCCTTCTTTTGCAAGTCTGAGTGCAACTGCTGATCCTCCAGAAAGCACAGGCTCCTGTGATCAGTTTTGATCACAAACTGTCCCCTTTGTAAATATTGTCTCCAATGGTACACAGCTAGGATTAGAGCCAAGAATTCCTTCTCATAAATTGACCACTGTTTATGCTTTTCAGTTAGATCTTTGCTCAAATATGCCATAGGCCTCTCTTTTTGCATCAATACAGCTCCCAATCCATAATCACCTGCATCAGTTTCCACAATGAAAGGTTCATCAAAATTAGGCAAAGCTAACACTGGTGTAGTGGTCATCATAGATTTCAATGTTTGAAAAGCCAAATCAGCTTCAGGGGTCCAAAGAAATTGTTTCTTCTTAAGAATTGATGTTAAAGGTTTAGCAATGCCACCATAGCTCTTCACAAATTTCCTGTAATACCCAGTTAGTCCCAAAAATGCCATTAACTCAGTAAAAGAGTTAGGGATAGGCCACCTGGACATAACTACAGTTTTTGCAGGGTCAATTTTCACCCCTTCTCCAGAAATAATATGCCCCAGATACACCAATTCCTTTTTTGCAAACTGACACTTGGAAGCTTTAACATAAAACTGATGCTGCCTCAAAGTATCCATGACCACTTTCAAGTGCTGCAGATGTGAGTTTAAAGAAGGGCTATAGACTAAAATATCATCTAAGAAAACCAGCACAAATTTTCTCAAATATGGGGCAAGTATAGAATTCATAGCACATTGATAAGTAGCAGGAGCATTAGTAAGACCAAAGGGCATCACCTTGAATTGATAATGGCCAAAATGGGGCTTGAAGGTTGTCTTGAACTCCTCTCTTGCTTTCATTCTCACTTGATGATACCCTGCCCGCATATCCAGACTAGAGAAATATGCATCCCCTCACAATTCATCAAAAATTTCATCAATTAGAGGCATAGGGAACCTGTTCTTGATAGTCAAGTCATTAAGCTTGTGATAGTCCACACAAAAATGCCAGGACCCATCTTTCTTTTGCACAAACAAAACTGGTGAAGCAAATGGGCTGACACTATGCTCAATAAGTCCAGCCTCAAGCAGTTATGCCACCTGCCTCTCAGTCTCAGTCTTATGTAATGGAGAATAACGATAGGGTCTGGAATTAACTAGGACAGACCCCGGAAGCAATGAAATGACATAATCAAAGGGTCTAGAAGGTGGCAACTCTTTAGGTTCCCGAAACACATCCTCATATTGGGTCAGGAGTTTTTGTAACCTACTCTCCTTCACCTCTACTTCTACTCCTTCCTTCTCCTCTCCCTACAACTCAATAACTGCTAGAGCCCATATATCATTTCCCACAATCATCTTTTCCAACTAATGAGGGGACAGTGGAAGTAAATGCTCAGTTTTACCCTCTGATCTCCTTGTAAGGTCACCAGGTGCCCTTTATAGCAGAACTCCAATGTCCTCTTATTCCAGTCACATAGCATTGGACTATGAGAAGATAACCAATCAAACCCCAATATAGCATCATATCCTCCCAATGGTAAAATTCTCATGTCAGATTAGAATGTTACACCATTACACCACCGCTGCATATTTGGCACAATATAATCACTAGTGAGTGTCTCTTCATTGGCTACCTTCACCTGTATAGAAGAGCATCTTTGCCTTGGCAAATCTACTTGATCAACAAATGCAGTATTAACAAATGACATAGAACTTCCAGAGTCCACCAAAATAAGAAAAACCTTGTTGTGTATCATGGCTCTGAGTCTGATGCACTCTGGTCTCAGAGTTCCTGAGATAGCATGAGCAGAGATAAGAAAGCAATCCTCCTCTTTCCGCTGATCTTCTTGCTCCAGCTGCAACAATATATCATTTGATAGAGGTAGAGCCAAATCCTCCACTGATAAAGCATGCAATTGTTGTGAGACTCTTTTAGTACACTTCATCATATGTCCCGGTTCATACTTTTCCCCACAATTGAAATAGAAACCGTGCAAAAGTCTATAGTCTCTTAATTGCCTCTCCTTGCTCAGATTTGCTCCCCAACATTCCTCATTTCAGACCTGACATGAACTCCTTGCCTATACCACCCTTGACCCCTGCTATTCTTTGGCCTACTGTTCTCCAGGATGTCCTGCTGCATCCTTGCTAGAAGCATGGCTCTATTCACAGTAGTTGGAAGCTAAAATTGTACTGCTCCTTGTAACTCCCCTTTTAACCCTTTGATAAACTGTTGCACAAAAAACACCTCATCGAGATCAAGGTTATGCACTGATGCAGCATATCTTGCACTTTCAAATTCTGAAATATAATCATCCAAAGTGCCTGCATGAGTGAGATGTAGTAGATGATGCATAGCCTGGGGATACTCATGAACACCAAACTTGTCTTTCACAGCTTCAACAAACCTAGGCCAAGTGGTAAGGCCTTCAGTGAGTTTGAAAATTTGGAGCAATTGAGGAGCCTTGCCCTCCGTATGCATAGAAGCAACTCTAACCCAGAAATTTGCACCCACCTTGAATATAGCAAAATAATCTTCATACTTATCCAACCAGATAGTTGGATTATCCCCAGTGAACTTAGGAAATGACAGTTTCATCAGTGTCTTGTCACCACCAACCTCTCCTCTGCTGAACTGATCCCCCTGACCAGTATCTCTTCCACCACCTCTGTACTCCACTCGTCTCCCGTCATGCCTCCTATTGTGGGATGAAGTACCTATATCTATGCTCTGCTCTTCCCCTATCTCATCAGGATCCACCTGATCCTCTAACTCCTCTTCCCTTATAGGTAACTTCCCTTTCTCCTCCTGCCTACGTTCCAGAGTAAGGCGCGCTAATCTCCTACCCGTCTCAGCTCTCTCCTTAGCAGCCTATTTGGCTATGAAAGACGCAAGCACTTGCTGCCCATGCAAGTCTCGCTGCCCCTGCGCTAAATCCTCCAGTAACCCAAACACCTTCTCCCACCTATCCTCATCCACTCGAGCAGAATCCGCCATGGCTGAGAGCACAAATCGTGTTTGTACCGACGGTTTGGGAGCGAGCGATGCCATGGTGACGAATTGCGATCTTCTGACCACCCCGATCGCACTCCAATCTCTTATCAACTCCCAACACGGCAATCCCCCCCCCCCCCCCCCCCCCCCCCCCCCCCGAAAAAATATCACGGAGGAAGGTAAGGCTCACCTTTATTTACAGACCCAGGCTACTGGCAGTGGGCCACACCACACACGCGACGTCCCCACGCGTCAGTCAACATCTATTAGTATACTCACGCCTCTCTCACTTCTGATAAGTTCTTCTAGATGCGCCTCCTCAGTTCGACGCCGATTCCTCCGCCGACTCCTCCGCCATCACACCATATTCGTGTACGTTTATTTATTCCTCTCGCCCTTCACAAATGAATACAAAAACATTACTATGCTGTTTTCTTATCCGCAACGAAACGACAAAAATAAGGGTGCGAATTCGATACACGCAATTCATCTGACATCGGACCAGCCTCTCCAGTCTCCATTGTCCATTCACATTCACCAACCGAGCAAGGAATGATGCAGCTTAGCAAGGGCCAGAATGAAAAATCATTCGGTTTTAATAAAAAAGGAAAATCATTTTCTTAAAAAAAAAAGTTGGAAGCGTAAAGCGCACGCGGCGGAACGGCGGAAGCTACGGATACCCCCAGTTGTGTTATGTTCCTTGCGTGCGACTTGGTCTCGTCCAGGGATTCAGCCGAGGTTTCCCCAATCCGCCGTCGGATGCGATGGCGGCCAGCGCCGGCAACAGGATCCGCAACGCCAAGCTGGTGCGAAATTCCTGTCCCGCAGGGCTCAAATTTCGGTTCTTGATGTCGTCGCAGATCGAATCGCGTGGGGCTGGATCTTGATCGGCCGTACTGGGATGGTTCTCGTGTAGTCGCGTGGGGGCTGTTCACGATTGTGTTCTTTTTGCCCTCTTCGTCCGGTTGTTTGAGCGGATTATTATGATGGGGTCCTAGCTTTTATGGCTGTTTGAGTATCACGTACGTTCTTGTTTCTGGTGAAAGAGCATCTTCTGATACGGCTAGGCTTCTAATTAAGTTATCTTTTAGTTTAGAGACATGGCACCTTTGTTTGTACTTGTTGCTAATTCGTGCCTGAGGGTTATCAAAACATCACTATTCGTAGTGTAGTGTTAAATAGCGCACAACCAGTCCCATATACATG